>JBBELK010000204.1:1200000-1800000 GCA_037783545.1 Henricia sp. BOLD:AAB3569 | reverse complement strand
CTTGTGGTATACCGCCCTCTGGTGGTATGGCCTTATACACCTGTGCCTCATAGCTTCCTGTTCTGACCATGTCCTTTCCCTCTAGCGTCAATTCCCAGTGTTTGCTCGTCAGCTGCTTGGTTTCAATGACCTGTGAAGAGAAAACTATATTAAAATGGGTTGAATTCCACATTTATTTACCCTGGTCCCTGCTTTGACACAGCAACGTGTGTTCGAACCGCCCCGTGAACAAAATGGCGTCGACAACCATGAAAGGGTTTATTCTTGAAAATCCATCTTATAGATCCTGAGATGTCAACAACATCAGTTGTAACATGACATAGGCCTACTAGTACTAGTACTGTTGTCATTGACTTCTGAACTTTCTGGATTTTCTATAATTAAATGGACAAATTCTGCCAAAACTCAATAGACACACGCAAGGTAAGGTTCTCAAGAACTATCAGACCGCGCCCGGGCCGGCCCGGTACCCAGCTCCAGGCAGGGCCAGGTGAGGTAGGCCTACCGTCATGACCGTGCAAACGCACGCGTGTACAGCCGGAGCCACATACTGCGCCGCGCTGCGCTGCGTCGCCAGATAAACCCAATTATAAACAGTACATTACATTTCCCAGGGACTGTAAACTCATTACAGCTCCAACAATCTGCTGATGGTCCTTCTGTAGAATTCGAGCCAGTAATTCGGTTGAAATTTCGCCATCTTTTTCCACATGCTGAAGGATCGTCTCGCCCAAAACGTCGGCCATGTTGCAAGGTGACTATTTCCTGTTTTGTTGCTTGGTTTTGTTTTGGAGATAAAACAGCCGTCTGTATTAATCCATAAAAACATTTATTATAATGTTTTTAAAGTGCGTTATTTAAAAAGAAAATAAAACATTCGAACGATTTTTAAAAATAAAAGATTGTATAATATTGTTTTTTCTAAATGATTTGTTGGTGAATATTATGCTAATTAAAATAACTCCTCTTCAAATAATTTAACCATATTGACCAGCCATCGTATCCATGGTACCTGTGACGCTATATCGCTAAATTTACATAACTGATTGGTGGACCATATAGCAGGTGCACAGTGCAAACTGTACTTTTTATCAAACTGTAGTATGCTAGGTCACAAATTGGAGCCATTATGTTTTCTCTAGTTTCCAGCGGGGGAAATGGAAATTTGTTGAAAGTAAATTATAAACCCCGAAGTATTTTAGTGGTACATGTACAAATATTACTGGCACAAATATAGTATATATATATTAAATGTTAATGTTATGAATAATATTGTGTTATGAAATATATTATTAGCCCTAAAATTAGGGCTGTGAATTGCTCGCTTTTCAAATCTGACTTATTGAGTCGCTAATTCACGACTCAATAAGTCAGATTTGAAAAGCGAGCAATTCACAGCCCTAATTTTAGGGCTAGAAATATATATGTGTTAATTTTGAACACAAGTATTTAATCTGTTGAATTTTATATTTTGTAGGATTCTGGCCATTTCTATGCTTTAACTTCAAACGGTGCTCAACTATCAACCTGATTATGTCATTAAATCAGTGAAATGTCGGTGGAGGACCTAGCACAGATTGAAGCGGGAGACGATGATGATGCCTACCCCTTGCTTCCACTCCAGAGGTTTTCGGACGACCGTAGATCCTTTGGACGTCTTCGAGACAAGCAGCGGGCTCGTCGAGTCAATGCTGGCATGACTGAAGCAGATGTTATCATGGAGGAACAGGGTTACCTTGGCGACGACCTTGAAGCAGAGTTCATGGCAAATTATTCCAAGAAACAAAAACGTAGCACGATGCTCGTTCTTCACGATGTGCTCTTTCTGATTTTAGACTTTCTTCAGTTCTATGCCCTCCTTGCTGCGATCTCGTTGCGGTGGCCTTGGCCTTTTAACTGGCTCTATTCAGTTCGATTTGTGTTCCTCTTCAATCTTGATATTTGGGAGTTTGTCAAGATGAGCAATCCGGATCTCTACAACTCGGCAACAGACAACTTTATTGACAGCAGCTTGATCGGTTTTGACTATCGTTGGTATGCTCTGGGTTGGGCAATCTTCATCATTGTGTCCACGACAGTTTACGTTGCTTTTTACATTGCAATGAACTATCAGAAGCGATACAATCTTTTGCTTCAGGTTGCTAGACTCCAGAGAGCATACATCATTCTGTGTCAGGTTCTAGCAATGCCGATTGGAATCATGATGGCCAAGTTATTTCACTGCAACGCAGACGGCAACATGGATGTCCACAATCAGACCCCATGTGCTGGCGGTGCGCATCTGGCTTACGTCATTGTGCCCCTCGGGATCTACGCAGGCCTTTTCATAATGCTACCCATCTGGATGATCATGAAGATACGAACGCAGATCGTCAGCCGTCGATCCGAACGCCACGAGGGTTTCCTGCAGTTGAAGGAGGTGGAATTCGCTCACGGCTTGGACTTCATTTGGACCATTAAGCTCTACCACCTGTTCTCCTCCTTCCGTCTTGTTTGGGCCTACTACCGTCCAGTCATGTTCTTCTTCAAGCTCATCCTACTAGCAGCTTACGCAGGCCTCCTTTGGCAACCCATGTGGCAGATGGTCGTGATCCTTGCAGCTGTGTGTCTCCTGTTCCTAATGATCCTCATCAGGCGTCCCTTCCGTGTCACGTCCTTTAATGTTTACATCATGATTAACTTTGTCTGTATGTTGGTCTTGACCATCATGGGTTTAATTCAGAACCTCTTCACGACCAACTCGGTCTTCTTCCAGGCGGAGTATCTGTTTTCAGAGCTCCTCGCCAACGGATGTTTCTGGTTGGTATTCACTGTCGTGTGGTTTGTCTATGTCCTGCTGCGATACTTTGGCATCCTGTGCAAAGGTGTCCCACTTTGGCCCGAAATGACAAGCCGCGATGTGAACAGGATGAGTGATGAAACTAGGAAATACATGAAAGCTCTCCTGAAGGGTCGTATCGTCCTGGAACACGCACTCTCAACGTTTCCGCTCTTCAGCCCAGTCCATGAGCTATCGCGACAGATTCAGATCATCAATGCGTACTGCCGAGAAGCTGAATTCATCCAAGACCCAATCCACGACACCCTATGGGACCTCCTGGATGAGATGATCGAAGCGCACTCCCGATTGGCTCCCGTGTCCCTGTTCTCTGAATCTGTCAAGGCGTCCATTCGGGAGACAGCGCAGGAGTTCATGAAGCTGATGCCTGCGTTTAAGAAGCGACTGGTTCAGCGAGAGTATGATTTCAGCCTCATGATGCCAGTAAAGCGGAGAATGCTTCTAAAGATGTTTGCACTTGGTAAGAAAATATTTCCTTAATAAAATTGTCTTAGAATCAAGCTAATGTTTGTAACTACACTTTCAAGAAACCCAAATAAACGTTTTGTATCTTAATGATCCTTTTTTGTAGGAGTGCTTACTAATGGCAAGATGAACAAAATTCGACCCGTGGACCAAACAGACACAGTTCAGAAGTTATACAATCCAGAGGAGTCATTGGTGCTGAAGCAAAGAAAAGTGGAGGGTGCGTATTTGAGTCTACACGATTCTACTTAGGAAATTGCCTCGTTTGTTTGGTATTTGAAATTTAAGTCAGTCAAATTTTGATGCAAAATTTAACTTTAAAAATTTACATTTTTAAACAGGTGACGATGGCTTTTATGAAGACATGGATGACATTCCCTTGGACATGGGTCCGAGTGCTCTACGATTAATGCAACAACGACAACGGCAATACAGGACCAAAATCATAATAGAAGAGGACGAGGACGAAGACGATCAAATGTACTGGAATCGAGGAATTCCTTCCAGAGCGGGGGTAAGAGACGGATGACCAGGGGTTGAATATACAAAGAAATATTTGCAGTGCTTCGTAACAATTGATGAACCCGTCGCAAAGTTATGACTATCAAATAGGTAATCGCAACTTTGCAGAGGGTTCTGCTTCAAGATTGTATAGCGCTGCCTTTTATATGCATTGAGACAGAATACTTGCTCTCCAAGATGCCTGCTGTCCAAAGGGTCTATTTAATTTTGTTCAGACCCTTTGTCACCGTGCGTCATGAAAACCTACCCTCTGTCATGGCTGCCGATGCAAAGGGTCTATAGCTGCTTCAGCCTGTTTCTGTAAATGGCATTTTATACTGATGATGTTTTAAGAATTTGCCTTGCAGAATTAATTGTCTGTTTTCTTTATAGAGTGATTGGGTTTCGTCCATCGATGATCGTGATGCACAGGATATCTCGGACATGATGGCTGGAATTCCAAGTAGGCCAGGCAGTACGGGCAGGTAAGTGTCTATATCTCATGTTCCACTTCTCTATAAAACATTCTCATGAAAACAAAATAATTTCAACCTCTTAACTAAACTGGTAAAGTATCTGTTGGGTATGACAGGTTATTGGTTAATTTCTTTCTGTGGGGGTTAGGTGCCACAGGAAATGAACAGATCATGGCTTTTAGAAAAGCATTTGAGAATTGTGACCTCATATGACTTAATTGAGGACAATGTAACTGAGCAACTTTTGATCTACGTATACACTTCAGTTAAATTGTAAAAACCACTTATGGTAAGTACTATATCATTTAAGTACATTCGCCTCCTATGAAATGGCAGAAGGAAAATATGCAGTAAAATGTCATTTTGTGCCCAACAACTCTAGCATAATTTTCTGCTTAATAATTACGTTATCTTGTGACCTTAACAGCTTTCGCGGGTCTGGTTCCAAATCTCGCAGCAACTCTGCGCTGTCTAAGAGATCACTGCGCTCACTGATTGGAAGTGGTGGTAAAAAACGGAGCATGACGCCTACGCAACAGGATATCGTCGAGGAAAGCGTGCGTGAAGCTGAAGATGTTGTGTAACAAAATCAAGGAACTGAATTTAGTATGGAATTGATTCCCTCAAAATGTTGCAAATTACATGTAATGGCAAAAAGGGTAACCCAAGTTGCCAGTCATTTGCCTTCAATTTTACTGATTTACGGTTGGATGGTCTTAAACAGTACATTTAAGACTGGCTAGGGACCTGGACACAGATGGCCCTCACTGGTCTTAAACATACAGTTTAAGACCGGTCACCAACATCTGTATTCCCTCATTTTGTACAGAATCGGCTATTTTCTTAGTTATATGAAAATGTCATTCAGAGAAAAGGAAAATTTGTACATTTGTTTAAAGTGTGTTACACAGATGCAAAAAGGTTTTAACGGTGTCTTTTGAAATGCAAAAGATGTTTAAAATTGGTGCCTATTCTGGAAGCATGCATATTGATTACTCTCATCCGTCCAAACTGTGTGTGGTTCAGAGTTTGTATGAAATCAGTTATTTTTATATTCAATGAAAAGTGCACTTTGTTTATATTGTTGAATTTATTTTTGGACAGTTATCTAGAGTTGTGTGTGTGGAAAAGTTTTAATGAGATGTTGCAGTGATTGTGTTGGTCTTTCAAACCAGAGATTTAAACAAAATTGTTTTGCTGTTTTAATTTTGAGAAATTTACTTGGTAAAACACACGAGCAAGAAAGTGTGACATTGCAATTTAATCTATTTAAACTGGACGGATTATATGTACATTTTTGATATTTGCACAAAGATAATGTGGAAAACGGGAATGTGATTCATTTCTCAACTTGGAATATGGCATTGTTTAGAATAATCAGTTTTGGAGTAGTAATTAAGTATTTTTTGCGTGTTGAATTATTGCAATCAGGAATAAAAAATGCCTTTCATAAACTAAACTAAATACAGGAAGACTATATATATTAAAATTTCTATTTGATGTTGAAATTAAAATGTATATTTTGGTAAAATTAAGGGGAAAAATGTGGATGAATAAATCAGGCACTTATGACGTACGTATTGGCTAGTCACTAGCAAGACACATTTGAGAATATATGTACACAAATAATTTACATATATACACCACATGAAGTCATGACAGGAATTGGGATAAAATTGGGTACATGTAATCGGAAGGCACGTTGTATGAGATTTTGGAAGTATTTTTGTCACACAAAAACGGGGGTTATTTCCCAGGAATAAGGTTTAGTATGTTTGCACAAAAGTACACTTGTGTGTGAAAGATTTGAACCGATACAAAACTAACCTCTTGGTCAGATATCAGGTTAAATTTGGTCTGAAAGTTGGTAGTTAACTATAGTTGACTACAGTCCTTCGAACGATGGGTAATTTCCATTGTTCGAGGGACTCTAGTGAACTATAGTCATCAATCGAACTTGCTCCTTCATGTTTAAAGTTGTATTACCGTACATCAAGTACAAAGTTAAAAATTTGTAACAGATTTTCTTTTGCCCGCGGGACTTCATCCCAAAACCAATCATTCATTATGGCCATAACCAAGCCATCTACTGAGCCATGACTGGTGGTAACCGGCCTCCAGAGGGTGGTCTCTGTGCCACCATCTGCTCAGCTTCCATAAGCTGTGTGCGCAGTTTGCGTATCTCGCTGCGTTGCATGTCGATGATGCGGATGTTCTCGTCATGTTTTCCCTCGCGACTGGACAGCGCAGTACCACCATTTATGGTGATCACTGACTCCGCCTGCGGTTGTTGGTTTTTGTTCTTTTTGTTGATGCCTAAGGCAGCTTCAAGGTCGTGTACCTGGGTGCGGGCGATTTTCAGCTCGCGACGGAGATCATTGATTTCTTTAATTAGTGACACGTTTTCCTGATAGAAAAAAAAAATAGAAATTTAGTTGTTCTATTATTTAAATGTTCAAAATTACACCGAGCAACAAAAGAAATGCGGATTTTCTTCCAAAACCAGTTGAATTAAAATTTGAATTCAAGTTGACATTGAAATATTTACTGTTCATGTAACGGCTTCCTTGCACATGACTGCATAAAGCTTCCGTGTGTTGAAAATTTCCACTCCCAAATTGATCGATTTTTTAAATCAACAAATGGACACCATTTTTGTGTGTTTACTTTATTACTCGGTACGAGAACCAGTGTTTGTGTGGCATAAAATTGAAGAATTTTGCTTGTAATTTCTAGTCATCCAGTACAAATTGTAAGTTCACTGTACGTCAAGTATCTGAAGCACTGCACAAACCTGCATGATCCTGACGTTATCAGCTCTGTGAATCTCAGTATCTTTAGTGAGTTTCTTACGTAGTGAAGACACACTCTGCTCAAGATGTTTACGCTGTCGGCTGTACTCGCGTTGAATATCTGCATCCACGCCCGCTGATTCAATCTGACAATAAAAACACATCACTTTAAGTAAACTAACCTTCTGCATGTACTAAAGTTTTAATAGGCTTTACCTAAGGGGAAGGGATGCAAACTTCGACAAAACCGGACCCAAGGAAAACAATTTTTAAATTTCAACAGGTTTATGTTACCAAATGAAATGTAATGTATGCACGTATGCACAACCCGGTAAAACTGCTTTTCCCGCAAACAGGCTAAACACTTGTGTGAGACTTGAACCCAAGACTTCCTACATATGAGGCAGGACAAATAAATAAACAACAACTTTTAAAACGGCCTCAATTTCGGAAAATACCAGTTTAAGCTAGGCCACTTATGTGTTGTCGCTAAAGGTAATTCCCCATACTTTGCCAGTAAAGGGTGAAAAGTACAACATGCCAAAAAAAAAAAAAAACAACGAAGTGCAAACCTAACAAAACTTAAAATAAATGAAAGAAATGAATGCAAGGAGTATAAAACTCACTGTGTCATCCTGCACATGTTTAGCATACAACTGTTTAATGCTCTCTTTCAATTTCTTGGGTTCCTGGATGAATGCTACGCAGTTATGGAGGTCAGTCTTGAAACGGCGGCTGAGTGCCTCGGTGTCTCGAACCTGCAAGATGTGAATTACTAAGTTAATAAACTCTGTGATATTAATCATTCTTCAGAAGAAGGAATTTCTTTGAATGTAGAGAATGTTATAATTATATAATGTGAAGTTGGAAAATGTAAGAAATGTGCAATCAAAATTGATAATTGGGCTGATCTTTGACAAAATATATTGAGATAATTGTTAGAGAAATTTCTAGCAGTTTATCACGTCATATGTGGAAACTGTTTTTACTTATTTATCAAATCAACACCACCAAGAACATCCAGACTGATCATGAGTGGTATTAACAAAAAATGACGAAGGAATGCTTAGTTTTAGAGCTGTGAGGAAATCCTACATACATCTGTGGTTGATCTTACAAAGCACTACGATCCTTCGTAAATCAAGATGCATGTTACTTGAGACGCACGTTACAGTGGTTTACCCATCGCAACTGGTGTTACAAAGGATCATATTGCTTCGTGAAATTGGTCTGAATCATTGAAAACCAAATCTGTATGATACATGCAGGATTCGAACTAAAGCCACAGAGGTGAAAGGCAAGTCAAGTCAAGGCATGACCGCACTTTGTGCATTGAATCAGCCCAGACTCTCTCACCTTTTGTCTTTCCATGTGCATCTCTTTCTCGGTAGCCTTCAGTTTCTGTCTCAGTTCAGTGATGTTCAACTCAAGCTGTGTGTTCTGCTTGTGGAATCGTTCCAACTCACTCTCCATCTACAATACACGATTTGGAAAATCAGATATTTGAGACATGAGATGGATTTATTTTATTAAAAAGGCGCAATGTTCAAATAAAATGCTCTCAAATTATTCTCTCAAATGTAGAAACTTTTATCAGAAGTCATCAGAAAAAACTTTAATCTTCAATTAGCATTATATTAATTTTGCTGGAAATCAACTGTAAATGAACTGCAAGCACAAGATTCCATTTTCGAGTTTCCCAATGTAAATTAATCAGCTTTAGTATGTTTGTTTTCCCAATATAATGTGATAGAGATTAAACCATGTGCTTGGGTGGGATTCTAACCCAAGACTTGTGTTCCTACCTCTTGTATCTGTTCTTTCATGGCTTTAATGTCATTCTCTCGAGGCTCAATCTGTTTCTTTAACTCCTTAATCTTGTAGTCCAAGACAAATTTAAACTTCTCAAGCTCTTGATTCTTCTTCTTCAAGTCGTAAATTCTCTTTTCCTATTGGAAATGGAACAATAAGGCCAATTATCAGGGGTCCAACTTTAACATTAATTACAATAGATGTTTTTCTGCAAATTGTCAATATCAAAAATAAAATGCTACCCAGAGTTACAGCTCTACAACTACAGCTCTACAATTTATTTGAGAAGGTTTTGACTTAAGACAACTTTTGATGACTACATTTCTGACAGGCCCCCTTACCTTGTCCTGTATAGTCTCGTCTCGTTCCTGTATTTCCTTCTTGAGACCATAAATGTCCTTCTCCAGTGACTTAATGACGCCTTGGAGCTTGGTCTGCTCGTTCTGTAGCTTCTTAATCTCATCTTTGTGGTCTTCAATCTCCTTCTGAAGACTTGTGAACTGAAACGAGAGTTTGGCAATGTCAGAAATAATGAGAATTGATGCACATAGCATGGTCATGTTCTGTTTCACATTTCTCTTTTAAAGGTCGAGTGTTCGATCCTCTCAAAAGCTTCCTACCTTTTTCCGCATGATTCCAGTTTCTCCCTTCAGCCTCATATTAGCTTCTTTCTCATCCCGTAATCTCCGTTCGTATTTATTCTTGATGTCCAGGATTTCTCGATCTGCATCTTCTTCAATCTGTTTCTTCGTCTCCTCGTACTCGCGCATCTGCTGCCGTGATTCATCGTGAGCCTGAAAAGGGACAAGAAAGATTTTTAATTTTAATTATTATTTATATTTTATTTTTTATTAAAGCAGTCCAATCACGTACGGAACACCACTAAAAGATCTGGCAAGGCTAAGACAGTGAAAAACCCAGTCTGGCTTGGGTCTACAGGCTCTCGACCCAAAATTAAAAACAACAGATTCTTAGATAATGGCTGAAACAGCCAGCACTCGTTATTATCCCTGACACTCGTAAAAGCTTAGTAACATTTTAAGTCCGCACTTTGTGAAAAAAAGAAAGGAAGATGCCCTTTTATGACAGCTTTTTGGATCATTTCTTTAAGAAAAACAAATGTGCTCCATTTATGGCACATTAAGGGCGTGTTTGTTTCGGACGGATCTAGATTCAGATCGGCGCGTATCCAAGGTGAACTCGTTCACTTCGCGCACATCCTGATCGTGATCTGTGATCTGTGGAATCCTTCTCGAGAGATGGTTCAGCACTAGATCCAAAATGGCGACGTAAACATTGTGGAGATTTTGTGTGAGTAAAACCGTGTCGTTTCAGTTTTCAGAGGCAACACACGATACAAACAAATTTAGAATGCTTGTTTATTTACGACGAATGTCGTGGGAGAAATTTGGAACAGAAATTTAACAAATTTGGTAAATAAATTGCAATTCACGTGATTTGAGATCCGAGTTGAGAGCGGTTTCGTTTGTTTCTGCGCGGTAAAATAGATCGGGATCTGGATTCGGATCTGTCGTGAAACAAACACGCCCTAAGAGTACTATGGGAAGGTACGTCTTACTCATTTGATCAGACAAATAAAAAGTGGTTTACTTTTCAAACTTTTTTTGTAAAAAAGATCCAGGTGGCTTCCAAAAAGGAAGCAGACAGGGACAAAAAACACCTTTATTAATTGGCATTTACCTGATCTAGAAGTGTAGTCTTCTCCTGAAGTTTGGTTTCGTAGTATTCCGTCATCTCCTCTAGGGCCTGTTCTTTAGACTCGTCCGTTTCAGCCAACTGTCGTTCGTAGTCTTCTTGCATCTTTTGACTCTTAGACTGCAGTTCTTGGTATTTCTCATACTCAATCATCAGTTTCTGGTTGTTGGCAGATTCTGATGGCGTTGGGAAAAATTGATATTTTAAGAAAAAAATCTTTAAGAAGAAATCCATTCCAGAAGTACAATGTCAAACTCATTCCACTAAAAACTGGTTTACTTGTTTTGGAGGTTTTGCAACATGGCACCACATTTTAATTATATTCTCCCAAAACATAACAAGGCACTGATCGACCAATCACTTGCAAGGCTGTTCCGCTTCAGTGAATTCCTCAAGCTCAAGTAGGCTTGCATAGAAAAAAATAAATAAATAATTCCCACGGAAATGAAATGTGACATTTCATGTTCCTAGGAAAATCCTGTAATTAAGGGATTTTAAAAAACTCATTTTGTTGGGTTTTCAACATGACTGAACCTAACCTCTGGAGCCGTGTCTCTCCCGAACAGCCCAAGAAGTACAGGACACTTCATGCAGGGTTGCGCACCCTGCCTCAGCAGCTCTTAGAGAGGATAATGCAGTCAGCCTTGTCACAAGATGGGGTCATACACGTAATACTGACCGATAAAATTATATATCTCTCAGCCTCCTTGATCTTTCGATAAGAGTAATAATTTACATTTCTGTTTTTGAAATATTTTTAAAAAACCTACCGAGATCTTGCAACTCCTTGTTCTGTTTCTCCAGGAGTTCAGCAATCTCCTCCTCATGCTTGGCTTCCTCCTTGTCCTTCTCCGTCTTCATGACTTGATTCTTGGTCTTCAATGATTCCATCTCCTGGATGAATTTCTCTGTCAACTCCTTGATTCGTTCGTTGTAGTTCATGTCTTTCAGACGAAGCTGGTACTCGTTCTCCATCTTGAGTTCCTCAACGCGTTGTTTGAGCTCGGCCATTACGGTGTTCTTGAAAAAGAGTTGGAATTGAGTTAATTTATCACTGGTTATCAAAATCATTGCACGTAATCCACGGATCAGTTCAATTAGAATAACCATGTTTGGAAATGATTGTCAGATCACAAGTCAATTCCAACACGATCTGCAAAAAATGAGTTGCTCCTCTATAACTAAAAAGAAGTGACAGATCCAGGCTCATCAAAATACAAACACTCAATGGAAATTGCTGGCGCTACTTGGATACCGTGTACAATTTCTGTGCACCACGTGGAATTTCCACTGTGTGTTCAGTTTTTAAAGAGCCTGGATCCGGCACTGATTTCTAGTTATGGTACAAACAAAAATTGGCCCAGGCTGTGCGAAAGGCGACTCATTACATTGACAGTAAAGATAATAAAATGACCCCTCAAACAGCAGTGTTTAAAACTGGCATTAATGGAACAAACTAAAACACCTAAGATCTCTCACCTTTTCTTCCAGATCCGACTTGGTAATAAGAATCTCCTCGGCATATCCCACGTCTTTGTCTCGTTTCAGACCGCGCCCTTCCTTATCGCTAATCTTCCAGATAATAAGCCCCGCATCCTCCGACACCGTGATGAGGTACTGATCATCGTAGGTGATTCTCATCTGTCACGAATTAAAATTGCCAGAAAAAAAATTACCATCTTTTTTTGAGACAACGTGTATCAAATTTACGCCTGTAATGCCTTAAAAAAAGGGTGGATTCACACTTTTCGCGCATAATTTGACGCACATCTTTTTGAGAAAAAGCGGCGTGGCGAGAATTTTGAGTAAAACAATGCACTGAAAACCACAGAGTCAACTTGGGCGGAAAGTGGGTTGTTTTAACTCTAACTTCCTTCCACACCGCTTTTTCTCAAAGCGACACGGATCAAATTTATGTGGAAAAAGTTGAATGTGAATCCAGCCCAAGGACCCAACAAAATGTAAAAGACAATTCAAAAATTTCTAAGAGTTTCGTTTTGGGCCCAATAAAAAGATGTTACCTTCGTTATGGATGACCCATGGCCCATATGTTCCTGCCACTCCCCCGGTACAGTCAGAGGAAATTTCAAGGAGCGCAGTGTGCCTGAGTTGGTGCCAGTGAACAGCATGCGACCACTGTGGGACATCGCGACTTGGGTTAGTGTCATTTCTTGAGCATCCACATCACGTAGAATCTGTATTAAAGACATCCACATATAAAAAGTAATAAAGCCACTTTACCACATTTCACAGTTGACTATATTGTAAGTCAAGCTGCTATTAAATATTTTGAGGTGATTGTGACCTTGACAGGTGAACTTATAAAACTCAAAAAATCCCATTAAGGAAAACACAATTTCCATAATTTAAATTTCGAGTCCATTTCCTTGCAGTTTAGGTATCGCGCTAACAATTCATGGTGGATTTTGGTATAGTGCACATATCTACCCTGCAGGATACTCCTGGCACTGTTGCCATTATTATCACTGCCATCAGGGAATCACCAGAACCATTTTGCTTCAACTAGGTGGCTACCTGGCCAAGGCACACAACCCTATCAGCAGTTAGATTCCCCCCCAACAGCTCCCCAAATATTGCTCGAGGTTAATTGTTTTGCCCACAGACACAAACACATTGGCACTAATGAGATTCGAACCCACAACCTCACAATTATGAGCACTTAATGTTTACCTGGGAATCTGAGATTTCCTTGAGTGTCCGATCTGAACCAACAGCAAACGTGGTCTTGCCGTCCGGTGTAGACGTTACGCAGGTGTAGCTGCAGGATTTGAGCACGCTCTCTCCCTCTCGTTTACCGGAGTAAGCGTTCCATTCGTACACGGCTCCATCCATGCCGCAGGATATGATCTTACTGTCGTCAGAATTCCATACTACGGAGCGAACCTGGTACGGACAAATAAATACAAATTAAACATCCTCGCCATGCAGTTGGAAAAAAAAAAATAATTGGAAGAAAATTACACAAAAATGACACCAAATTAGCTCCCCATCCATACTGACATTGTTTGGGCAACTTACAGGTTCAATAAAACCTGTATGACATCAGTGGGAATTGTTCAAGGGATATGCACAACTAATATATTAAATGAAAACAATATTTTTAAAAATGAAAATAAATGACAAATTGATAAAACAAATCAATACTAGAGTACTGACCTTTCCATTGTGACCTTTCAAATTGTTGACATTCTCAAACGTTGTGGATGAGTAGATCTGGATAACGTTGCCGTGAACAGCCGCAAAGACATGACCTCCATTGCTGAATGAACACTGTAAAAAGAAATTAGGAAGTGGAGTTACAAATTACGAACAATTCATCACAAAGAGAAAGGAAAAGAGAAAGAAAATGTGAGTTCTCTTTACTGGCCACCCATAAAGTTTTTTAGCTCTCGAAGTTGCATTAACTCGTTAGTCTTCAAAGCGCCTAAAACCGCCCAGCAGCTTTCTCCTCAAAGCACCCAAAACCGCCCTGTATTTCTTCCATGTTCAACTCAGTGAAATTCAAGTTTCTGCAAACACACCCTCAATTGATAAACAGGTACTCATAGCTTGACTCATCCTCTTTCAAATCTTGTGTTCAGTGAGGGTGGCTACTATAGGATAACTCTTGACAAGGAACATTACCTAAAAGCTCTGAGGAGTAGTAAGACACACTACTTGTTACCAGTGGAGTACTATTGGGTTAAGTCATAGGATCATAAATGACTGCTCTATGAAAATTAGTCGGATGTCGCACAGACTGGGCCAAGTTTTTTTGCAACCACAACTAGAAAAAAAACAGCGGATCCAAGCTCATTAAAATATGAAAATACAATAAAAATTCCTGGCGGTGTCTGAAAATTCCAGGAGGTATCCATATACTGCTCAGAACTTCTATTGTGTTTTCATATTTTTATGAGCCTTAATCCGCCACTGATTTCTAGTAATGCTAGCAAAAACTCGGCCCAGGCTATGCGACATCAGACTCATTTCTGTAGAGCGGGTCACATATTTGGGCTTCATTCCTGCATACACACCTCCCTACAGCCCCGTATGGTGAACTCCTTGAAGGTACGTATATCATCAATAAGTAGATTCATAAGACGGAGTTTATCGCTGAAACCAACCAAGATGTAGAGACCCGATGGATGCAATGCAATGCTGTAGGCCTCCTCTTGAAACTCCTTATATAGCTCCAGAGCACTGGAGGAAAAGGCAAATAATAATACGGCTACTCTTTAGTTTGGAAAATTTTGCACAAATTGACACAAGCACACACAACTTGGAATTTATATTAAAAACGTTTGAGAAATTCTCTAGTACAAAATAAGGAAAATTAGCCAGTTCGTAAAAGTCTGAATTGCTGTACAATATAGAAAATTCACCACTGTTTTTACATGATTTCGACCGACTTAGAATAGTAAAGTGCAATTACCTTTATCAAGTATAAAGATATTTGTACTAAATATTCCTACTAATATTTCTACATTCCTATGTTTCCCTCAAGTTGCAGACTGGAATTAACCAACTTACGTTGTTTCATAGTTCCAGATGCGCACAGTACGGTCTACTGAGCATGTCGCAATGAGTGGTTTACGACAGCAAACATCCAGGCCAGTGATCATGTTGTAGTGGAATGGTTGGGCCAAGAGTTCAAAGGTCGCCAGGTCTCCTTGCTGTATAAAAAAAAGACACTTTTCTCTCAAATTACATTCTGGTAATTAAAGATCTCACAACATAACTGTAAGATTATTTAAAGGTTAAATCTAAAGCCAGTTTTGCACAAATTATTTTGTCACTCCGTTGTTTTGGGTATTTTAATGCCAAGTTGCTTAACACTTCAAAGACATCCAATATTATTGTTATATTAAATGAAGCTTACTTTCTTTAATTTGTAAGATTTCTGCAGGATTGTTCTTTATTTGGTGTTGAAAACTGCAGTTTATTTCCCGTATTCACAGCCACATGCATTTTTGTTACTGTTGTAAAGTATTTTTTGATACTGCACTAACGTGATAGGTCGATGTTATTCGAAAAATTTGCACAGAATGCATTGAGTGTGCATATATGCATGCGTTTTGGTGCACCCTATCTAAACATACATCGGATTGGGGCTCCCTACTGCACAGTATCAGAAACACATGGTATCCGCAAAAGCTTTATTTTATATCCCCACAAGGGTTTTTCGACAGATACAACAATATTTCTAAAAAACATGCACAAATGTACACATGTGATTGAAGGGGATACACCGGTAATAATTAAAAATGCCAGAAGCCCAAACAAATGTGATGTTCCTTACTTTGCCCAAGTCAGCACTGGATAGTGTCATACAGTACAGCTGGTTGGTGGTAGTACTGGCTACCAGGGTTTCCTCTGATGGGCTGACTGTTAGCATCTTGATATCATGAGATTCTGTCCTAGATGGGTCGCCTCCAAGGACGTCATGGGGAATCTGTTTGGAAAAATACATGTAGATGGAAATGTTGTAAAATTCACCATCGGCCAAGTTTGTTAATGTATCCTCCTTTGGCATAGACAAAGAGAAGTAACAGGACCCAAGACGACTCGAGTTGACTCAAGTCTATTTTTATTGACTTAACTCGAGGCTTCCACCCCAAATGACTTGACAGGGACTCGAGTCACTGTTGCAAATTGACTTAACTCGGAGTGATTTTTGCCATTTGGGGGACAAAATGGTATATTTCAAGCACAACAGAATCATAAGCTTGGTTTAAACATGGAACATTTTGACCGATTACAAACCTTGATCTCTCGGGTCTTCTTGTAGAAATCTTTATCCTCCGTCTTCTCATACAAATGAACGATCCCCTTGCCACCGGAGCATGCAAAGCCCTTAGAGTAGGCCACAATGGCGGTGACAGAGGGCGGGCCAGAACTAGCTACCTCGGACTCTGCGATGCTGCCCATTGCACTCCTAAAAGAGAAAACAAGTCTTTTATTGAGGACGGGATATTTCAGCCTTGCCACAAGAGGTGTTTATACATGTTACATACTGATTACATATTTCAGTCTCCTTGGTCAAAATGACCCATGCCCATTGTAAAACTGGATGGAAGAAGAGGAGGGAGGGGCCAGAGTTCAATTGTTTTTACTAGTGTACTGAAGCTACTATGAGAAGACATAAAGACAGTGGGAAGGGAAAGAAATAAGAGTTTGAGGGGGGTGGGGGCGAACAAATTACCTTTCTGCGTCCCTGCTCTGTGCAGACACCGCAACAACCAACTCATTCTTCAGCTCTCCGGCTTCAAAGAGGAACAGCTTGGCATTGTCCGTGCCCACGATGACTCTCTCATCAGACACCCAGGCATGAGATAAGAAGTTTTGTGGTTCCATCTTCTGGAAAGCAAACTGCTTAAGGTTGCCTTCGCTGTAGCGGAATAACTTGAAGATTCCGTTGCCGACCACGCACAGCTGGGTGTTGTCTTGTGGGTTGAAAGACACCTGTTGAGTGAAACAGGAACCAATTTTATCAGAAACTAAATGTTAAGTTCCTACAAAGTTGGTGTTTATTAAAGGAGCGTGACCAGAGTTTCTGGAAAATAGTTTTCGATGTAACTTACCAATATTATCAAGTAACTCCCATACACACCTCCCATGTCCCAAAAACCCGAAAACATTCGCAATTTCCAGTAAAAAATTGAACAAAACTATCGAGTATGCTTTCAGCGGATAAACGTTGATACTGGAAAATTAGTTTACAAATAATCGGTGGGTTTTCGACGATATCCTCGGAAATATGCGGCCTAGAAGTGCGGGAGTTTCAGTTTCGTAATCAGAAAAATATAACGGATGTTATGATATAAAAATCTCATGACCCATAAGGTAAGTCCCAGGGAGTTATGGGTAAAAAAAAGTGATCTGGTCACACTCCTTTAAAGTAATATTTTGCTGTTTTCATACCTGGTAGATGTCACTGTTTGTAGCATTTGTGGTCTTGGTAACAGCCATAACTTTGGATTTCTCCCACGTCCAGTAGACTAGAGTCCAGTCGGGTCGGCCACCTTGAGCTATCAGATACTTGGAGTCTGGAGAGAAGGCCATACTGATGATTTCATTGGATTGGATATCGACCGAGCTGAGAACTTTGCGTCTTCGCAGCGAGTGCAGATCATATATCGTGACTGTGGCTTTTTCTGTTCCTTTCTCAGCGACGGCCACGTAACGGCGGTTGGGACTAACGCACATCGATGTCGTGCCGAGTGTCTTGTCCGAGCCCGGAATGAATTTCTGTGACTTCTGGTCGATGTTGTAAAGGACTGTGTTGGCTCCCGAGGGATAGACGATTGTCTGTTCGTCGACATAGTTGATGTTCCCGGTGATTTTTCCTTTAAGGCCAAAGATGTGCTTGACTTGTGCAATGGCTATTGCCATTTTGATCTGAAAACTAGAACAGATTTTTGTAAGTTAAAATCATGCATTATAAAGTGTACTGTGTCTGTGAGGTTATTCATTTAAATTTAAATCCGTTTATTTACTTTTTACTCAGACAAATCAAACACAAAGCCAACTTGATTGAAGCAGTTTTCAGAGGAGTAGGCCAAATTCTTGTTATAATCTACAAACCACGTAAAACTAAAAGTTTGCTTATGAAAACACAAAATTAGGTGAGAAAATGTCAAGCATGAAATTGATAGCCTAGGCCTATTTCCGATTTCGTCTATTGAAAAAAAAAATCTTACTTGTTCGACAGGTTTTGTGCAAGGGGTTCTAGGCAGTCAGTGGCCAGACATGAAATAAAATGTTTTGCTTGGAATAATGTTAAATCCGACTTGAACTTGTCCCATAGGTTTTGTACAGAGACCGAGTGAGAGATTGCTCGAAGTGCACGCACATTTGCATCATGATCATGTGCATGCGCACGGAAAAGTCAAAGTGACTTTAAAAACATCGATTTGTTTGGCAATTTTAAAAACAAATCATCGTTTCGGTTAGTTCCTCTTATGCACTCACTTTAAACTCGAAACAAATTTTACATTTATGTCAACGTAGGCCTACTTACCGTTATCACTTCTTAAACTGAAACAAACGTGCACTTCTTGTCGATTTGATCTCGTTTTTACTACTTCTCCGCTGCGCTATTGATATCTAGTTGTCATGTCAACGAGCGATGAGAGCCAGTGACCCAAAATGGTATATTATGTATTTCTTGCGCAAGACGTCAAGGGTACAGACAACTGGTCATTTTGCGTTTGCCGACGGCTGTTTAGTATATGCAAAATTCCCAATTAGGGGCGGGGCTTGGTATAAAAAGATGAGTGGGATTTCACACAAAGTCGAAGAAAATAATGCAATTTCACAATTTCTTCCGAGAAAAAAATAAGATGTGAATTATTTTGTGAAAAACCATTAAAACAGAATCATGACGATCATCTGCCAAAATTTTTTTTTTTCAAAATGAAAATACAATTTGTCGTGAACAAAGTTTTGTACTTGGTTTATGGGGTATTTGAAAGAAAAACAAATGTACAGGTGTTACTGAAATTGGCAGTTTCCAATTGGTCAAAAGAATAACCACAACACTCCCGGCCCAAACAAAAAAATAATAAATATATGAAATAAAATAAAATAAATTTGTTTCTATACTAATGAGACAAATAAGATGACTATATTTAATTTAAGACAAGTATTTAAAATGATTATAATATTTTTGTAAAAGATGGCAAATTTTCAGGGAAAAGAATTAAAGTTGAATAGTTCCTTCAAATTTTTGACTGCTTGTATCTGTTGTTCATAACAACAGAAATCCCCCAAATTCAAAAGTTTGTGCCATGATTTCTATTCAGTTGTCCGGCAGTTGTCCCAAGACGTCTTATTTCATAACGACGAAGCGACTTTCAAATTCATCTATGCTCACAGGAAGGTTTGTCTTTTCATCGTAATCTGCCCATTCCTGCATTGAATAACCAAAACAAAATATGAAAATAAAGTCACAATCTTACAAAATTTAATTTAAGCTAAACATTGCAAAAACCACTGTGTTAAAGCCAATCAAACTGCGCTACTATATAGAACTTTAAAATAAACAATTTTTCTACCTTTTCTGTCAAATCAACATCAAATTGCGTCGTTGACTCAGCTCCTTTGGCAACAAACCCCACCTGCAAAAATAAACAATAAAACAAACAAACAAATAAATAAACAACACAACAAACGGAATACATAAATGAATAAAGATATCCAAAAAGGAATTTTTGGCAAATTTAATGAAGTATGCCAAGTTAATTCAATAGTTTGTTTAGTTTGTAATGTCTTGAATTGTACTCAAAATTCTTCAAATATATTTGTCATAATTTTTACAAAGATATTTTACCCTTGGTGAGAATTCCACTGGCTCCATTCCTCTACAGTCAAATCCAACAATCGTCTTAAACTTCCCACTGTCATCTGCATCATACGCCTTGTAAGAATCTTTCAAGATGTCTGAAAACAATTAAGTGTAGTAATTATTCAACTTTCTTCACTGATGTTGCTCATAACAATTTAACCACTCACTAAAGAAAACAGAAGAAAGGTAGTATAGGACTTCACAATAGAGTACTAAAATGAAAATGTCGCCCTTTGTGTGTTGCCAAGATTAGTGGGTCTGCACTAAAACCAGTGAACTGATTCTCTGCCCATTAGCAATGGATGTCTTCAGATTACTAGTGATTGTTTAGACCCAGTAACCTCGGCCACTGACATCACACTTTAGTGTCTATAATTTGGATAAAACCAACCTATGTGATTTTCACATTTGCACATTTTGCATTTTGAGACCATGCTTGCGGAGCCCCTCCCTCCTTTTGTTGGTGTGCTCTCCTGAAATAAAAATTAAAAACATTTAAAAAAAAAAACAACATTTAAAAAGTATATTTAACAGCAGTAAAATATGATATGAAGGAAGAATTTTATATGAGAAAATTTGACATAGCATAAAAATCAAATTAACATGACGAACTGATCTGCATTTTGAAAGGAATTTATCAGTCTTGAAGATAGACCATTTGCACTGTGCATGTTTTCTTATTTAAATGATGTGACAACACATTGTAGATCCTCAAAGCACCTACTTAACATAAATTGATGTGTAAATTCATTCATTGTTTTCCATTAATCTAAAATGTATGAAAATATTTAAATTGATGTGTTAATTTAGTACTTACATCAAGAGTCAAATATTGCCATGTGTCTGTTACTGTTCCACACTTCGAGCATTTAGTCTATAAAAATAAAACACAACAAAACTATGAATATGAAGAGTCCAGTGAATGGATGACTATGATATAGTGAAACCTGCTATTAAGGCCACCTTGATAAACAGGCCACCTGCATATAGTGACCACCCACCTTTGGTCCCAAATGCCATGTGTATAATGCTTAAGAAACCTCTATAAAGAGGCCACCTGCATATAGTGACCACCCACCTTTGGTCCCAAATGCCATGTGTATAATGCTTAAGAGACCTCTATAAAGAGGCCACCTCTTTATAGTGGCCAGTTTTTACGGTCCCGAGGGTGGCCACTGTAGACACTGTACATGTATGTATGTGCCGATTGTTTGCCTTCAGTTTTAACATTCAAGATGGATCAATTTTGGGATTTTATTTAAATCTTGAACCTTTCTCTCACCTTGACATACCAACGGAAGTCTTCACCGTCCGGTTGAAGATTGGTCAAATTTTCCACTTGGGCTTTGATTTGCAATGCAATGCGCTGAAGTTAAAAAATAAATAAACCATAAAACAAATAAAGAATTACAAAAAGGGAAAAAATTGCCGTTCTTCCCCTCAGCACCACCACCCCACCCCCAACATACCCCATTTTTAGATTTGTTTACAACTTACCACCATTGTGTCTCTCAAACCATAAACTAGGAGGTGTTACCAATTTCATGAATTCATGTTTAGAGGTAGTGACATCACGTGCATGCCTGTTGAGAAACCCAAAAAAAATAGATGATTAAAAGAAAAATGTAATTCTTTTCCACATTTTCATCAGAAACTGCGGAATGCAAAATCGTCTTAAACAAAGTAGCCACAGAGTACGAAAGCCACATTTTACAGTGTTAACCTTTACAGAAAAACATCCTTCAAAATGTTCTGCAAAGAGGAAAGTAGTTAGCACTTCCTCCGACCACGCCCCCAACTGCATCCTCCCACCCCCACTGCAAGTTGCAACAGAGGGCGCTCTATCGTGCACACGGTACGCAAACGTGCACTGCTAGCTCCAGGTACGTCATGTACGTGGGGTTTGCATGCACAGCGATTATGTGGCGTCGCTAGCTTTTGCCATGTCACCGAATGTAGTAACTCCTCGAATGTTTGTGCGGGTACGTAACATATATTTGAGCAAAGTTTTATTTAACTAAATTCCTTATTTTCCGTCTTTTCTAAATAAAAACCAAGTACTCATGTTCCACATTCTTGTTTACACTGCGCACGGTGTGTGGCATTGTGTGGCGGCACTAGTCGGAGCCTAGTCGTAGTGTATTTCATAATCATTGACATCGTCTGGGAACCCAATAGGGGCGTGGCTAAATATGCAGCGATGTTGAAACTTTCCCATTTTTCTAAATGTGTAGTTTATGCGCAGAATTGTTTAAAATATAGGTCAACCTCAGAGATTTTGGAATTTTTTTTAAAAATCAGTTTTGACAGGTATTTATTGTAAAAATTTGCAAAAATACTTGAGCCTAAACTGTAAACTCTGATATTTCTACTACTCACTAGTACTATTTTTAACGGATCTAAAAATAGACGTGTGATTTGAATAATCATCATTTTGGGTGCAATACCATTTCTTGTCACTTAATTTTTTCCTTTGACCTGTTAAAGTTTGAATTTGATGTTACAAATAATTTGTATGACGGTTCTTTAAAAAGTGTTTGTGGTGTCCCGTAAATTCTTTCTATAGGCCCTACTTTTAAATTTTTTTTAATGAAGATTTCATTTGTGATGCATTTGGTTTAAATTTTTTCTCAGATTTGTGAGAGATTGGAACTAGAAGGAGTTTGAACTCAACTCTGCTGAACTTTTCTTTTGAAGAAATCAAGCTACTCCGTACCAAATCAGCCATGGATGAAAACATCACAAAGCCTCAAGGAACTGAGGAAGTCGTCACGAAAATGTTTGGCAATCACATGACTATTCTGCTTTTGCAAGCAATTAGCATGATCGCAGTGTTTCTCATCACGCTAGGTGGTGCTCTACTACCTGCTAAAGTTATCGGAATGAAAGACACTGCCTCAATCAGCCGTCGTCGGCGCTCGGAAAAGATCTTAAGCTATTGCAACTGCTTAGCAGGAGGCGTGTTCTTGGCAACATGCTTCCTCGGACTGATTCCAAGCGCTCGGGGGAAATTCCAAGAAATCCTCGACAAAAAAGGCCTCAAGACAGAGTATCCATTCTGTGAAGCAGTTGTGATCTTGGGATTTTTCCTCATCTTGAGTTTTGAGCAGCTTGCGTTGTCGTTACAGAAACACTGGCAGAACAAGAGTAAAAGAAACGAAATCCAAATGAAGAAAGTCAGTCTGAAATTCAACGTAGCGGACGGAAAGGTCAAAGTTGACACGAGCGTGGATGAGGACGAGGAGGAAGATGATGATATATTTACTCGAGACTCCGACACTCAGCCGATGATAGCCCCCTCTAGAAATGGCGGTCATCATAGGGTTAATGCCACCCGGCCTGATGAAATAAACGACGATGACGTTGAATCTAGTGGTCATTCATATCATGGCGACTCCCAGGGACACAGTCACCTTGGAAACATCAACAACTCAGGAATGCTTCGATCACTCATTCTGCTCTTTGCTCTTTCTACTCATTCCATTTTCGAGGGCATGGCCTTAGGACTTCAGGAGGATATTAAAAGCATCGTCTATCTCTTGATCGCGATGCTGGCCCATGAAAGTCTCGCGGCTTTCGCCCTCGGCGCCAGCCTTATAAAGAGTGCCGTCGGCTCCACAGCGTTAATCATCTATGGAATTCTCTTCGCAGGAATGATCCCGTTGGGGATTGCCCTGGGTCTCTGGATACGCACATCTCCGGGATTGGCGAGCGTCGTTTGTTCGGCCATTATGCAGGCTATAGCTGCAGGCATTTTTATCTTTGTCACATTTTTTGAGATTTTGAAAAACGAGTTTGATGTGCTTCAAGACCGACCACAGAAAATAGCATTGGCTGTCTTGGCCTATTTGGTGCTTGCCGGACTTGAAGCAGTTGGATAATTTTTGGCTCGCAAAAAAATGGAAACATTTATTATTTTTCATAATTTTTTTATTCAAATGAATTGACTGGTTCAATTTACTAATTTGCTCACCGATATTTTTATCCATTTCCTTCTGGCTGATATTTAGCTCAGGTAATCTTTGTTTAATTTTAAAATAATTCCAGTTTTTACTTTTCTATCGCTCCATAAATGTGTGCCTTATTTGCTGAAGAAATCTAGATTTATATCAACTTGCAAAGTGTAAAAAAAAATGTTGTGGAACATGAAATACATTTGCACGTGGCTGCTATATATTTTAGTAATTTATTGTAAGCATTTAAAAAGTACTGTACATGTTCTGTACAGCCAGTAATTATTTTAAATGGGTGTTTGGTCCGCAACATATGCTTGAGCATAAATAAACAGAATTTAGCAGACTATAAACAGAAAAATAAACAATACACTAAATATTAACAGAATAGAAAACATTGGTTATCATTTGTAAACATCAGAGCTGGGCACATCCACACTACATATACATGTACATGCAATCATAATTGATTCCACAGATAAGTTATCAATGCAATATGTTTATGAACAGCCATATTTTTACTGTAAGAATGGCCTAAAAAATGGGAGTCGATTTCAGATTGATGATTAAATCTATGCACTGAATGTATAAGCAACTTCAACATATTCAATTTATTGTCCATCTTCATTTGAAAATTTACCCATCTGGTATATAAAAACATATTAAAAGTACATATACACAACAAATACAGAAATTTAAAAAACGGACATTAATCACATATTCCTTTATACCCAATGATGCTTTTTGTACTTTAGCTATTTAAATATATCAGCACGATATGTGACAAAGGGACTGCATGTCACATTTTCATTAAAAAAAACTTGTTACCTAATTTGAATATTGCTATTTCTTATACCAATGTTTTTTTACTTTCAGCACAATGGTGCTTATTTTGCATTCCTTTATTTTACAAGATGATAACTACCGAATCTTGTGTTGTGCTATTAAAAATAAATTTAAATGAGAAAGTGTGACATTATTTAAAGATTAAACAAATTCTTAGTTTCAAATAAAATGTTTTAAAGGTGCCTTTTACTTACTGCAATCGAGAATGGCTGGACATTCCTAATCAATTTCATAAGTTCCCATCTCAAGTGATAATCCTTAAAAATCCATTGCCTCTTATCAGTAAACTGCCAATGGATTTATAAAAAAAAATTGGCCAAGTATGTTGTTAACTTGCTACTCATAAAACACAAGCTGTATATCATACATAATCGCACCTCCATTGTTTTTTGACTCGTTAAATCTGTGATTGATGTACTTGACAAATCTGAGAGTTTCCTTGTCCCGGTAGACGAGTGATAGGGCATTGTTACAAGGGTTGATGGTAAGAAGCTGCAGAAAAGACAGCAAAACAAACAAAAACAAAACATTTAAAAAAAAAAAAATTAAACATCCGGACTTTGGGCTTTGATTCGGTGCGGACTTTGAGAAGAGTGTACTATTTGGTAGAGCTATTCCCAATTGATCTCGGAGGTCAACTGCCATAAACTCTCAAGTCGCTTCTACTGTAAGAAAATGCAGGGTTCAAATTTTGGCTAAAATTCTGTTAGATCATTGGGGTAGCGAATCAAGGTTTTACAAGACCAAAGATACCAGGGTTGTAGTCAAGTCCATCACAAGTCTATCACAAGTCCAGAGCCGATGAAATTGCACAAGTCCAGTAACAAGAATCAAAAGATAAACACGCACGAGTTCATTTGAAAAGCTTGTGACTTGAATTAAGACCCGTGGACTTGACTACAACCCTGCCTCAGAGGTCAACTACTAAAAGTAACATGTACGCAGTAAAAACTCCCGAGTCACTTTTACTGTCCAGAAAGCTTTAACGATAGGAATCCGTAAGAGACAAGTTACATAAAAGTTGGAGTTACGCTTTCAGTTGAGGCTGTCCTCACGAGACTTAACTTGGTCACACCAACACAATTTACTGTGAAATATCTGAGAGAGACAATTTCTTAGATAAATAAAAAAGATCAGTAGAATATGTGTGGTAATTACCTCTTCATCTTCAGCCTTAGCGATGTAAGTGGTATAGCCACCGTGCTCAATATGCCAATCTGTAAGAACAAATACAGTTCAAGACTTGTCAAGAGAATTGCTCGTAGGATCTACTTAGGAAGTTCAAGGTATATTTTTAACTAAGGACTTTCTATGATGGTACAGACCACATCAAATAGCTTTCATATTGTGGGGCAACATTTGATGTTTAAATTGGTCAATAATGTAAGCACAAAATGTTAAACCAAGCATGTCCTCAAGGAACTGCCCTACAAGATGGCAGCCATTGGATATGATCTATGTGGGTGGTGTGTTTGTATGTTCTATTCTACACATACTTTACTGAGGACTAGAAAACAAATAGTCTATTGTAAAAAAAAGACCTGCTGTGAAAGTATTAAGCAAGGCAGGGCAACGAGGGGTTTTGATTGTTCAATTATGGCCAATGACGCACCTGATGGACGGTTGAAGTGAATGACCACATCCAATGCAAACTCAGAACCTTCGGTATCCGTGTCGTGCATCAGCGTGTAGCAACCATGGGTCCACTTTCTCACCTCGGCTCTGCAACGTGGGTTACTCACTGGCGATTTGTTGACTGGAAGAGAATTTACTAAGATGAATTGTTTACGGATTCCCGGAATAACAGTAAAGAATGTTGGTAAACTAGCCTGCAGAAATTTAGGCTACGTAGATAAAGCAATGTTTCTGAAAACCTTTAAAATTCATGCATGGTTTTGTGTTAAGTGAATGGTATAAAAAAGTGTGCGCACACAAATAAAATAATTTTAAAAATGCCTTCAGTTAATTTCTTGCAGAGATAAATTCATGTGGTGTTTGCGACAATTTTTTACTGGAAAACGCGAATGTTTTCGGGTTTTTTGGACATGGGAGGTGTGTATGGGAGTTACTTGATAATATTGGTAAGTTACATCGAAAACTATTTTCCAGAAACTCTGGTCACGCTCCTTTAAGTGAATGGTATAAAAAAGTGTGCACACAAATAAAAAATTAAAACAAACGCCTTTAGTTAATTTCTTGCAGAGATAAATTCATGTGGTGTTTGCGACCATTGCTATCAACAATGAGTAAGTTTTCTCTTGTCAACTCAGTAAGTAAAATGTTGGGTCACGTCATTGCAAATGATACAATGGGCCTTTAATGATATATATAAGAGAAACTTGTACGTGAAGAAGTTAATTCACCTGCAGCCGATTTCACGAACAATTTCGTAGCTTGCGCAATTTTAAAAAATGGCATAAGCTCCATAGGCTTGCATGTAATTATCACAGGAATGTTGCACAGCTTACGCAATAAAACGTTGCGCAAGCGGGCTTACGCAGTGCGTAAGGATTCATGATATCGGCAGCTGACAATCTACAAAGATCAAACAAAAAACATTTTACCAATGACAACTCCCTCCAAATTACTGATTCCTTCTGCCATTTTCTTATCTGTAACATCGTTCTCTTTCTTGGACGATTCTCCTTCCGTCCCTCTGTTCAATTCATCGTCATTTTCTTCCTCGCTATCACTACTGCTTTCATTGTCAGCGGCATTCTGGTGTAATTTGAGACCAGTAAAGTTGGACAGTGTAAGGAACATGTGTTCTGATTGGAGAACACCGAGGCAGTCCTGTACTATCTGCGGGAGGGTCGACATATCTGCTCGCTGATAATTTCTGTTATAGAGGAAAAGCATTCAAAGAAGCAACACACCTATTATTAACTTTCATTTTGATATCTTTCAGAGAGAGATTTGAAGTAATATTAGGAAGTTTTAGATTGTCAAGTTGACTACGTGGATTGAGATGCGATGATGTCATGTTTATGTTTTTGTGCGACATCTGATTCATTTTCGCAGAGTGGGTCGAAACTCTGGATTAAGGTAATTAAGTCCGGAATTTTAATCCAACTTTAATCCGTAATTTTAATCAACCTAAAGATCGTGTGAATGCAGGTTAAATAGTAGCACCTTTTATTTGCTGGTCCCACTCTTTGCCACCTAATGTCAGCACTCTCCAAAGCCTTGCTCACTGCTTCGTATTTGTCTTCCTGAAAACAAAATTTAACAATTGTTGATACAAAAATCAGGTTAAGATGTAATCATGGATGTCAACTGTAAACATACTACACACTGAGCATAGAACGAAAACCGTTGTTATTGATGTTGTATGCCTCACTCTTGAGAAGTTTGTTCCATACTATTGCACTGATCATGGTGTCCATCAAAAATACTTCACCTCATTTATAAGAGGTTCTTGGAACTTTGTAGATGTAGATTACCTTGTTATTACAGGAACCTTGTACTATCAGGAATGAAAACAATCAAGAACAAAAGATTTGGACCTAAACTGTTTCTTGTTATAAGCAGAATGTTGTATTAAAAGTGCTGTTACGGTTAAGGTTTGACTGTATTGAAAGAGAGTTTGGCATTTACTAACCACTCACAATTTTTCAGAGTAACAACTTACCACAAAGAAGTTTGAGAGCTGGATTTCAGAGTCATCGCTAAAACCGTCTTGAATTTCAGATTGGTAAATGACGTCTAGATAGGATGGGTCTAGCCAACTGAAGAATTCATCATCCTTGATTAAAGAATGAAAATATATTAAGGTTTAGTCTAATGAACCTGTATACACAACTACACAAATACGAAGTTTGAGAAAAATGACTGGGGAAAATTTCGTCCTATGGGTTAAATACAGCAGTGTTGTACAATAACTGACCAAGAGAGAAGAGTTAGTGAGCACTGAGGTTGGACAGCGACACCAATATACCATTTACATCGGTGGCCATGTTAGGGGGCAGGTTTTCATATTTAAATAATGTGACTGCTCATGCATGACACACAGTGGCAATGCGACTGCCCCCTAAGATGGCCACCGTGATTTATAAAGGATCTATTCGGCAATTCAGTTGTTAGTACGTAATTTTAAAAAATTGTCAATTGGCAAATTTGCTTCTGCCCTGAAACTAAACTCCTTTATTTGCCCCTGAACTCAATCGTTCAGATTATCAGGTGGGGATCTAGTTAAATTGTAACAATACCAGTGTTTCATCATGCATTCGAAGCAAAATGCACCAACCTCCATTGAGCAATAGGACTGGAGTGTTAGCCTGGGTTCGATGTACGAAGCGGGCCTGTCCACTGGTGAGCCATGAAACCAACCACTGATGGACAAACGACATTTCTCTTGAGAAAGTATCTCTGCTACCTAGAAAGGAAGAAAATTAAGGATAATGTAAACAAAGGTTCAAATGGTATGCTTCAGATGAAGTAGTTGTTTCTACGAAAGCTTATGCTTAAAGTTATCTAAGTTAGTCCTATACTTTTTATGGTACATGTATATATACTGAAGAAACTTGGTACATGTAACTATTTTTTGGGAAATTTTTGAGAGTAAAATATTGCATCAACAGCCAATGGGTTGCACATGCTCAGACTTGGAATTGTGTACATTTCATTAAAACAAAATGATTTGAAAATACTCTTAGCCAAAGAGCACTTTTGATACCAATTTTGATACCCATTTTCAATAGGTGTATTTAACTTAGCTGTCTTTGTCTAATAACCCAAAAGCTCACAAAGGCAACTACAGCTTACCTGGTGAAATGAAACAGGCGTGACCTCAAAGAAGACGAAGTTATTCCATTTTGGGAGGAGAGATCGAGATACATCGCTGGGCTGGCCATTCTCTATTTAAGGAAATTATAAATTCAATCTTAATGAAAAACCTAAATGAAAAATGTCAAAAGTTGCATCAATTCATCCTTTAATTATTTGACAAAACTTACAGAACCTTACCAAACTGAGGATCAGAACTAAAACCCTGTAAAGAATGGGGTCCAAGCTATTTATATTTAACCAATTTTGTTTTTTTAAATGGCCTCTATGTTAATTTTGGCCTTGGTGCCCTCCCTTTTGGCCTTTGTGCCCTTCCATTTTTTCCTTATTGAAGGCCAAAGTGGCCTTGCCTTCCTAAAGATGAAATTCTAGCCCCCTTACCATCCACCTTGAAGAGGTCCAATGCCCCGCCATCTTCCTTATTCCAAGGAGGTACAAGGTACAGGATGAAGGCAATCCTCCGACCTCCGAGCTCATCGTCATGGCAAAGCAATGAATCTGAGGAAATCACACAAATGAAAACACATACTGAAATTACATACAGAGCTTCACTATGAATACTCCATAAACCTCAAACAAAGTTTCACAGCTTTAATATTAATTCAGTGACAACTGAATTAAAAATCGCACTGGAACTGGAAGCTTAATGCAGTGAAGCATATTTTGGCATACTATGTAGTGCTACAATACTTGGATTTTTTTTTGGGTGGTATTTTATGTGCACCTAAAGTATTGCATGACAAGATGCAATGCAACATCAGAATCATTTTTGAGAAAGACTGGTGAGTTTATCGCCTGATGAAGACTTGCAGTTTATGGTCAAAACATTGCAGTCCCCATCGCTGACCACATAGTGAGACAGCAAAGTTTATGCCGATTACCAAGACAAATTTCATTTCATTCTATGGAGTTCCTGTGTCGCATGCTCAGCAAGAGTAAATTGAACAACAAAACACTAGGGAAATGTTAGACACGTACCTGTGTAGTAGTACTTAGAGCACGTCATATCCACAGTATTGTCCAAGTCTATACCTGTAACATCTTTCAACCAACTCAAGAAATCTTCATATAAGAACTTCCTGCAATGGAATACAATTCAAAACAAATGAATAATTAATGGTAAAGATTTAATATCTGTTTTGTAACAATATTGAAATGTTATGATAAATAACAGAAAAAATTTACATCTTAACAAACATTCTTATTACAAAAGTTACATTTTGTTGAAACACCCCAATTAACAATTAGCTTTTAGCTTCAGAATTCAGGTTTTTGTTTTCATCTTGATTTTCCCAACTAACCTTAATCCACTGATGTGAGGGGATGAACAATTTTGAAGAGCATCAGACTGCAACAAAAGGAATAAATTATGAAAACAAATCATTTAACAAATTGAGTAGTAAACAAAGTATGATCTTTTAAGATTCTTGTTCTACCGTTGAGCATCTCATAAAACCGTTTCTCCCATTTTTTCTCCCAATTCATAGACACCCGAATCCTCTTTTTCACACATTCTAAGGAGTTCGGGTTAAAGGTGAAATCTGTCCTAAGGACAGAGGAGTCTTGGTTTAGTATCTCAGCATTGCTGCGTCAATTGCAGCAAAAATTATAAAAGTATGCGTTTGGGTTAGACCCAGTAACTGGGTCATTGGCTCCTTTTTTGACAATTTTGTTTTTTTCTTTTCGTCTAATGAAAAGAAAAAGAAAAATCGTCAAAAAAGGAGCCAACGACCCAGTTACTGGGTCTAGTTTTGGGTTAACTCTGGGCAAATGCCTTAGACCATCAGTACCTGCTGAAACCGGTACAGGTCGTTGGACTTCATATTAAAAGGTAGATTAAGGAGTTCGTCTTTCAGTCCTTGTAGAAAGTCGTCATCTTTCATGAAGTTTGGCAACATACAGCAGGTGAAGGGCTCATTAAAAACACTCGCTCCAAGTCCTGTAGAAAAAAGTATACATCAGATTCTGAATCCGAGATAATATTTTATGGTTCTGAAACTTTTGTTTATCCCGATTGGGTGGCGCTTTCTGTACATCATGCCATGCTTGATCACGTCGTTGGGCTGTCCGAAAGAACTGTGCAGTTGACCTTGTACAAATCTTGTGTACAAAACGCTCGAGACCCGAGACAGGGTGAACAATTTCTTCTTTTAAAAAAAAATAAAATCTGCACCTTTTGTCTTACTGATGATAGATGAGTAGTTTTAAAGAAAAATATTAATGATTCACTTTTCAATTCCGCCCTCCCTCCTACCTTCCCCACCCCCTCCCTCCCACCCGGCACCCCGCCCCAATCCCATTTCTTCCTCCATGCATTGTTGTGACTTTTGTGTGCAGAGAGTGAATGAACAAGTGAGTACAATCAATATCATGATATGAATCCTCACAACAACTCTGAACTTTTCTCACCATTTTCATAAAATTCTCGGTTCTTGAATGCCGTGCCAAATGCCGCTTTGAAACTCTGCTCATCGTAAGTCGGATTAACCTCTACTGGAACTGCAGTTTCCGTCTTTCTTTTTTTCTTCCCGGTTTTCGTCTGTTCTTCCCCATTTAAATCGGACCGCTTGGTTGACATTTCTGCAGTTTGTTGTTGAAAACATGACCCACGTGGTTAATCGGTTCGTTCCATAAAAAAGTACGCACGAACATGGGTGACCAGCGCGGTACGGGTACCCGTGAAAAAAGTACAATCATGCAACAGCCGTCGATAATGTAGTTAGACTTGTTACACGTCTGTTTAGTATTTCGACTTGGAAATGGTGGCGGAAGTGGGAAAGGCTATATAAATGCCAGTTTGTCAAAATACAGTAGGTCATTCTATAAATTTGGGGTCCAACGTGTGACATTTTTCTGTCCCCGTTACACCCGACATACTGCTATTTGCCATACAAGTATCATTAAAAATGCCTTCAAAACATGTTTTTATGAATTGTACTTTAAGTAATCACTCTTTGAAATAGAGAGCATTTAAAGAATATGTCCTGAATTTACAAACTACAACATTTTACAAGATGTCAGATGTAACGGGGACAGAAAAATTGGACCCCAAATTTATAGAATGACCCATGTACAAATTGAACAAATAAGAGCAAAAATTACGTAGCTTTCCTATTACACTCCACATTCCAAAGTGCATTGGTTTTTTTTTTTAAACAATTGCAAAGTTAATTGGTTAGCATATGGAGCAACAACTATTCACTGATTGATATTACAAAAAAGTGAACAGCAAGACAAAACAACAAATAAAACTAAAAACAAGTAACAAAAAAAAAGTATCATCAAAACATTTATTCACAACTTTTATTTGCAAAGGAAATTCAGTTTGTAAAACATTTTCAGACTCAAAGTTAAAATTGAAACAAACAAACAAACGTAAAATTTATCAACAAAAATCTGTACAATGTTGTTATTGAGTTGGATTTATCCGTTTACTCAGTAATACTCTGGAATGTAGGATTAATGAGATATGGTAGTTTTTTTAGTTCTGTATGTTCATTACATGTATCATGAGTACGGAGCGCATGAGTACGTCGTCATTTCACATTTTGTGTGAACGAAATATAGCAGATTCAGTTTCATTAATTTGGCGAACAAGTGACTCATGACACGGACTCGAGGAAAGTGACTCGTGACTCGGACCTGAGGCTAATGACTCGAGGCTAGTGACTCGAGACTCGGACTCGATAGTGGTGACTCGACTACAACACTGCTGATATATATTACATATACTCTTTTCTATAAAAAAAAGGGGGCTTTTTTCTCTAAAAAAAGGGGGAAGTTGGAGTTATGTAGTCAAAGCTGAAGAAAAATTGTTGACCCAGGCCCCAGACAAATGCCATTGGAATTGGTCCAGATCAATTTTTGTTCCGTCATGTTAAAACGCATGTGGCCCTCATTGGGATTCTAACCAGAGACCTCTAAACTCAACGTGCCAATGCTCTTCCAGCTGAGCTATGTATACAGTTAGTAGTACTGCACCTCAAGTTTTCCCGAAGGACTGAATTTTCCTCTCGTTTTATTATCAGTTTGAGTCACTGCTTGAACTAGAACGTTCACTTTTCTTTTTCGTCTTCTTGCTAGATTTCTTGTGTCTCCTCTTTTCCTTCTTGCCACTGCTGTGGTGATGTGAATGTTTCTTGGATTTCTTCTTGTGTCTGTGACGACGACGTTTCTTGTCTTCTGACGATGAGTCAGTGTCTGAGGAGTCTGATGTTTCACTGTCGGAAGACGTGGAGAGTGGTGACCGGGAACGACTACGTGGCCTGAATGACAATAAAAATTAACAAAAATGCTTTTAAAAAGAATCAGTTCATTTGAATCGAACAAAGTGTAACTCTTTTCGCTATACGTGTAGTATGTTAGTTTTACCTCCGACTTCGTTCCTTGCGCTTTTTTCTTTTCTTAGGTCTCTCTTTACTTTGATGCCTGTCGGTGTCTTTACCTGAAGTCGACTCTGTGCAGTAAAAACAATAATAATAATAGGCCTAATAATTTTTAAAAACATCAATGAGAAATCAGGTCTGACCTTTGGAACTGGGAAAGTTACCCAACATGCCCAAGTCAAATGTTATTTTTGGGTGATGTGAGCTCACAAACATAATATAAATTTATCAGTTTGGCCAAAGAATAATTACTTTTCTCTTCCGGTTTCCGTGGCAACACAGGCATATAAGCATCTGCTTTATTGTCACTCTCATCGCTACTTGAGCTTGTACTGCTGATGTCCAATGTCACGTTCCTAGCCGGGTCAGCTCGGATGAAATTACGACATTGGTAAGTCAGGTGACCACTGTAGCCGCACTTCTGACATGCAACCCGGGAATTTTCCTTGTTTATATTCAGCATTACTGAGGATAAAAATCAAAACTACATGTAATTATTAGTGTTCAATTGAATGGAATATTTAACTGTCAACTAAAATTCCCCAACACTGTGGCCGAGCGGTTTGGATCATTGACTCGCAATCGTAGGTGAAAACTTAGGGTTGCGGGTTCGAATCCAGTTGCGGTACCTGTGCCCTTGGGCAAGGCACTCAACCACACTTGCTCCATCCTTCGGAAGGGATGTAAAGCTGTTGGTCCAGTGTGTTATGTAAAATGGTAACGCACTCAGAGCATTCTTTCGTGAAGAGCAAGGGGATTCCCCGGTGTCTCTGGCCATTTCTAATACTAATTCTCTAGCTTCATGGGTTTTCTCACGCTTGCGAGTGACAGTGCAATGAGCACTATTGAGGAATCCTTGGTATGAATACCAGAAAGAAATAATAATAATAACACAGTCACAGTGCAACATATATGGTGCATGCAGCGCAGAAGGGCACTTCCACTAGTATGATTATCCAAAAGAACATGAAGAACAATGAAAAACAAAGCAATACACCAGCAATTTATGACTAACCGACGGTCCTGTTTATACAACAAATTAATTACTTCCTATGCCTAAGTAAGACGCAAGAATGTAACACTTTATGATTGGTTTTTTAGGTCGACTTTTCGGAACTCGAGCAAGCGCGCCCTGCATAAACACAAAACGAGGACACGTTGTTTAAACCTCGAACTCATACCTCATTCCTAATAACAGTATAGTAGCATGCACTGCACTGTAGCCTCGTTTTCCCTGGTTACGTGGTTACCATTTGCAAAGATGGCGACGCACGGGACCAAGAATTTTCTCGCACACGTATCACAAAAAACACTAATTTTGTTGGCCCTGATTTGCTTGATCGGGGTAATAAATGTTGCATTTACGGAACCGGTGACGCGCCCACGTGGGGTGTCATTAACAAGTGAGTGGAGATGATTTTTGGAGCCCAATTTGAAAATACAAATTACGATCGAACCCACTCGTACATTCAGTGCATGGGAGGGGGCGGGGCTACGGTGGTGCTGGGGGGGGGGGGGGGGGGGGGGGAGGGGGGAGGGGGGGAGGGGGGGGGGTTGGAAGTGGAGAGGCGGTTCAAGTGTTTATCATAATTTACTTGATTTAATGGAGTATGACATGCATAATTCAGTCACCATTAATTCTTAATATTGCTTGATAGTCACCAAAAAGTGTAAAAAGTGTAAGTGAAAGAAAATGTGAATTTTGAGGCAATTTATTGAGAGTTCCCAAATATGGGTGACGTCAGCTGGTGAAAAGATATTGTTTTTCACCGGGCATGCAAATTGTGTGCATAGCAACCGATGTCTGTGCTCTAAACTTGTGGCCTTTTCACATTTAAGTGAATGGTGCTTGGAACAAGATGACGCACTACTAGGACTGCGTGAGAGTTCCCATTTGTCCGCCATCGCCTATAAACTTCATTTACTATTATTACGCACTTCGGTGGCAACAGTGTTTTTTTTTCTGTTTTATTAAAAAGAATGTTGTAATTTTCATGCAATGCATTAAATTAATTGTTCAAAATTTGCATAAATATTTAGATGAGCCATTCTATCGAGATCCCGAGTGGTTCACCTGCCTGGATGGATCAAGGCGGCTTTTCAAACGCCAAGTTAACGATGATTATTGTGACTGTCTTGATTCCTCAGATGAACCAGGTAAGTGCCAAACTCCCAAGGCCAGGGACGATATGCTTGCATGGAAGGAACTTAGTATCTGACCATCGTGTATGGCCTTACATGTACATGGTACAAAACCCATGAGACTGGCTAAGAAAGTTTTCCAATAAAAACTTCTTGTAGACTTTGTGGCTTCGGAAGATTGTTAAGGGGAGGTACTGTCAAAGAACCACCAGTTGAGGGACAACGAAGCATGCACAATGAGGGCATTTTGCAATAGACCTTAAATGCACGGCAGCCATGACAGAGGACAGGTTTTCATATTTAAATGATGTGACAATAGATCCACAATGTGCCTACTCGTGCATGATGCACTGTGACAATGTGACTGCCCTCTATCATGGCCGCCGTGCATAAGGTCTATTGTTTCACACTACAGAAAGTTATGTAGACTATTTCAAATGGCTACAAATGCTTGCCTTTAACTTGATTTTGATCGCCATTAATCGACTCTTCTGGGAGGCTTACAGGTTAGCCATCAAAGAAAGTGTTTATATATAATCTTTGTTGCTTGAAAAAAATTAATGTCTTATTTATTTTTTGCTCACCTTTCAGGAACCTCGGCCTGTCCTCAGGGCAAATTCCACTGTAACAACAAGGGTTTCCGACCACGCTACATTCCCTCATCTAGAGTCAATGATGGCATTTGTGGTAGGAGCAACTTCCGGATTGTACCGATACTTAAAGACTTGTTTGCGGGTTCAGTACCATGCACGGACACCCAGGATTTTTGTTGTTATGACATATAGACCATGTAAAAATGTTAGTTTGATAATAAAAACGCAAAATTAGGAGGGAAAAGTGTCGTGAATTTACTAAGGAAAAATTTAGAATTGTTAAGAGTTGTCCCATAGGTTTAGCACATGGGGTCTCAGAGGGCGTCCGTGCGTGGTAATCTTTCCACCGGTTTTGCTTAATTTTGATGACTTGGTCCAATACAGCTATATTTTACTTGGCATGGTGTACATATGTTTTTATGGCCAATGGAAAGTGATGTAGACTTAAGTAAATCCCTTGTTTAATAAAATGCCTCAGGGTTGTTTGTTTGTTTGTTTGTTTTTTTGTTTTCAGATTGTTGCGATGCCTCTGATGAATATAAGGGAGAAGGAGCCTTAAAGTGTGTAAATAATTGCAGAGAGCTCGGTCGAGCAGACCTGGAACAAAGACAGAAGGATATTCTCCTCATGAATCAAGGATTTGATATAAGACAAGAGTACATTAAACAGGGTGCTTCCAAGAAGATTGAGAGACAGGTTAGAGAATTGAAGATTCCTGATTTACACAAATTAAGCTGTGGGTGTTTCTAATTTTGCCCGGAAAGTTAAAATATTGCTCCGTTTTTGCATATATCCCCTTCGATCACATGTGTACATTTGTGCATGTTTCTTGAAAGGGATTACCTGTAACTGAAGGAGATATGCTTGCATTTGCCATGTTCGCATTTGCCATGTTCAAAATATTTCCAACTTTTCCACTGTTTTCATTTCTTTATTTGTAGGAATCTCTTAGAAAGCTCAAAGAAGAAAAAGAGGAGGCGGACAAAATTAAAGATGAAAAAGAGCGTAAGAAAATTTTCTTTGAAATAAACTTGCAGCTGATGATGGCAAAATGCACTCCTGTTTTATACTCTCATATTTACCTTGTAATTTATCACAAAGCAAGGGTTAAATTTCCTTCCTTTGCCAGGATTTTTGTAATAAGTTTTTCTCAATGCCGTTTTATCTGTTTTAGGGCTAAAGCAAGAAGCCGAGGCCCCTGAGAAGGAGGCTAAAGATGCCCACAAGGCAGCGTGGGATGCGCAACTCGCCGTCTTGAAGGAAGAACTTGAGAAACGTAAAGCCATTGATGCGTTTGATGAACTTGATGCAGATGGAAATGGCCTGTGAGTAGATTCATACGCATTCTCTTTGCATCAACCATTGTAAGTTATCATGTGACCTTAGTCATGAATTTAAAATTTGATTCAGTTGGAGTTTGTCTTTTTTTTGTTCAGAATTACCCCAGTCGAGTTGACAAACCACAAAGAGTTTGATTCGGACAGTGACGGGACGGTCTCTGAGGAAGAAGCAAAGGTGAAATTTGGATGCAAAAAAAGCTGCAATTGTCTTTATTTTATAAAAAGTTTAAAGCTGCAAAATAACAATACCTAAACAAGTTTACAAGTGAGGGCGGAGCACAGTCTGCCTTGAACAACTCTTAGATACAATAAGTTAATGATGTATTGCTCATTTCATAATCTTTAATAGATCCTCTTGGGCAGTGTTGACCAAGTCAATAAAGATACATTCCTCGGGCCAGTTTGGACAGTCATGAAGGACAAGTTTAAGTCGACAAAAGACCAGGTATGATCATAATCAAATATCAGTTTTCAAAAAGTAAAGGTTTTTTAAAATTGATGAATTTTTTAGTTTACCAAGCAAATATTTTAGTGCAGACGTCACCTCGGGCTGAATTGTTTAAATGCTCATTTAATAATAATGCAATTGAATTCTCTTGTACATTCCTTGTTTATCATGCTCAGTCTACACCAGAAGAACCAGCCCCAGTCCCGCCTCCCCCAGAAGTGGACGGAGCCACAGAGGAAACGCCAAAAGCCGACGTGACAGATACGACTGACCCGAATCAGATGGACACTGATGACGATTTAATGGATGATGATGAAGATGATGATTTAAATGAGGACGACGAAGATTTTGATGAGGACATGGATGGGCCGGAATTAGTGGAGAAATATCGCAAACATCGGACCGAGCTAAAAGAGAAATCTGAAGACGGTGACCTTATGCCGGATTATGATGATGCAACCAAAACACTCATTGAAGGTAGGGGAATAATGACTTAAAGCAGAGCTGATAACTCCAGATTTTGAAGATTTGTGGGAAAATGTCATTTTCCTGACCCCTAAACATCTTTTTTAAAAATCAGCTTGGGAGTTGAGTCATCAAACGATACCAGAGTCTTGTTAAATGTTATTTGTCCTTACACGATTCTGTACATGCTCGGGTGGGAGTCGAACCCACAACCTTCTGCATATTCCAGAGTCTTCAATAAAATCCTGGAGAGTTGGTAGGTTTCTTATTACTGCAGTCACATGACCTATCACATGACCAATCAGCTCTCACCTGCATCAGCTGAAATAAATTTTAAAAAAGATTAACTATTTTTGAATTGCTTCTAAAAGAAAAAATATTAACGAAACAGAACAAGTATTTTGTAGCTTGCGCAACTTTTGAAAATGGCATTACTAATGGGAAATTGTCCAACTTTTGGAATAAAAAGTTGCACTTTTTAACAGTTTCATGAAATCAGCTGTTGATCTTTACTTGATTTACTTACGCCTTTTTACATTGCTGTGTAGCCTCCATATTGCCTGTGAACAATTCCCAATTAGACTTCAACACTTGCAGATATTCTGGTTAACTTTTCCTCAAACAGTTGCTGATAAGGCTCGGAAGGAGTTTGATGTAACCGAACAAAAAGCCAACGAATTAAAGAGATCAATCGAGGATCTGGAGAAGCTGCTTAACGTGGACCTTGGACCTCAAGATGAGTTTCAGTCATTACAGTCGCAGTGCTATGATTTCACAGATAGAGAGTAAGTACAAAGATTACACCAAACATTTTTCTTTTTGTCACTGGAAAAACTGACATTGGTCAGTCAAGTGCCATGGTTGATCGGTCTCGTGAATCATATTCAAAACCTTGGTTAGTTCTAAAGGTTGTAGGTTCGAATCCAGGTTCATTCTGTCCATGGTAGGTGTGCCCTTGAGCAAGGCACTTTGCCACGCATTGCTTCTCTCCACCCAGGAGTAAATGGGTACCTGAGAGGGTAGTGAATGCTGATAAGTTTGATTAGCCATGGTGTGCCTAATAGGCAGCCGGGCTGTGTTGGTACATGGGCTAACGTAAGGGGTGGTAATAATGTAAGCTTCTTGATATGATCAAGGTTTTCCTGGATAAATGCATGGAGTATAAAGTTAATAATTATCAAGATTTAAACCTGAGATTTAAGAAATTGTAAAAGACGACCAAATTTGCAACCATTTAAAACTATGTTCTTGGGGAGGAGAGATTTTTCATTGTCACATCAATATCAATGGATGTTATCTTTCGTTCTCCACAGATACACATATAAATTCTGTCCGTTTGACAGAACAACGCAACGACCAAAGAGCGGAGGTTCAGAAACACAATTAGGGTAAGTTTCTCCCAGATTTAAAAGACTGTCAAAACTGTTGAATTTGAAGCAGTTTTCCATTAGTGCCCATGGATATGAGCTCCTCACTCCTTCTTTTGATTATTTCATCTGTGTGTGGCATAAAAAGGATTAATTTGCTCTTTTAACTGCTTGAGTATGTTTTGTTTATTTCCTTTCAGCAATTGGGGTAACTGGGAAGGACCATCTGACAACAAATACAGTAAGATGAAGTATACTAACGGTAAGGTCTGCTGGAACGGCCCCGATAGGTCTACAATGGTAAGTGGTTTAAAGGGTCGTCCAAAGTTCTCAACATTTTTATGGTTCTACAAAGCGTGCGAAGGGGAGATGTCTAGGGCAGCATACGACTTTGCATGCACACATTTCATGGTAGTGACACCAAAAGTTGATAAGTAGTATTTCGGGGGAGGGGCTCTTAAAAATTCTACGCTCTGTAAAACCGTGAAAATTTTGACAACTTTAGACGGCCCCCAACTTGGACCAAATTTGAATGTTTGAAAATGTGGTTGTCCAGTATACTCCACCATGGAAATACCGATCTTCCAAATGCATTAGACACAACACACTGGGCCTACCTCTTTACGTCCCACCCAAAGGGTGGAGCAAGTGTAGTCAAGCACTTTGATCATTCACTCACAGTAATAATAATAATAATTATTATATTGGTATAGCGCACATATCCACCCTGCAGGGTGCTCAAGGCGCTGTTACCATTATTACCGCTGCCATCGGGGAATCACCATAACCATTTCGCTTCAACTAGGTGGCTGCTGGTCAGGCGCACAACCCTATCAGCAGTTAGATTGTGGCATTCCCCTTAACAGCTTCCCATATATCGCTTGGGTTGACGAGGCAACTGGGATTTAGTGCCTTGCCCAGGGACACAGACACGTTGGTCGAAGTGGGGCTCGAACCCCCAACCTCTGATTGGGAGTCCCGCTTCATCCCCACTAGACCACACGCGCTCCCAGTACTCAAAAAACAGATTAAGATGTCTTGCTCAGGGACATATGTCCTGATCTACCCACTTGGGTAACCCTTCTTTCTTGTGTATTTTTTCCCTTTTAGGTAAATTTACGTTGCGGCATTGAAAATAAACTAGTATCGTCTGCAGAGCCAGAACGTTGCACTTACGAATTTCAATTTGAGACGCCCTCACTATGCACAACGAAAACCGATCTGACGACTGGCGAAACAGATAATCACGACGAACTATAACAGAAACTTTTTTAATTTAATAGGAGGGATTTGGCTATGTAGTATTACAGTTAGGAAAGTTTAGCTTAACTGTGTATGGTGATGGGTCTAAGCTTTAACCGCACAAGCTTACTTTTTAATAACGAACATTGTCATTTTGCATATTTTGTAAGAAAACACCAAAGTCAGCACATATATAAGGATCTATGTGGCATTACAACTTTTCCAATAAATTTAATGATCTGGATAAAATTGAGTTAAATTTTGAGTTAAACACAGTAAAATGTATATTGGTTTTCTTTCAATGGGAATGGGTGGTTAGCTTTAGTTAAACAATATTTGAGTTAAAGATATGCAGTCCCTGGAGTCATTCAACTTGAGACTAGACCTTTTGCCCTGCAGTGGGCGAGGTTTTCATATTTAAATGTGACAATAGATCTACAAAGTGCCTGCTCTTGCATGACACACGGTGACAATATGACTACTCTCATCATGGCCGCCCGTGCAAAGGCTCTATAATAAAGAGCAGACGATGTGATTGTAAGCAAATGTCATTGCCAAGCAGGGCAGAAAATGGTTTATGATCTTTGCAGCCTCCAGGTTGTAAATAACATTGATAGGGTGAACGACCGCATATAAAATCAGATGTGTACCCTTTGTTATAAAACAGAATCAAAGATTCAAATTTTTTTTTGGCTTGAATAAACTATTTTATTACTGGAATAATTTGTAAGTGAGAGATTGTTAAATATGAATATTCAGTGACCAGGAGCATTGCATGCTACTCCCCCTCGCCCCCAATGGATGCCAGTCCATCGCAGGTTTACCCCCAGCACTCGGTTATACACCTGGGGCTTTTTCAAATCTCGGCTCCGTAGGGTTTACATGGAGCCCAAGGGAAGGACAACGCAATTAATAGCAGTGACCAAGCTTCGAACCACTGCGCTATCCACAAGACTACCGCGTCTCCACTTGGGAAAACTGACGCTAAAAACATCTTCCAGTAATTAGAATTTAAGCATTCCCACCCCACACACACACACTGCAAATATATTACCATTACTGTGTAAACGTCATACTACATTTGTTCATTATGATTAGATGCAAACATAAGTACATAATTATTGTTTTAGCTGGCATAATCAGACAAACGCCAAAATTAGTAAGTAGGACGGTCTATTTTCTTTTATAAATTAAAATAAAACATTGTGCAACAACTGATTTTTCTTTCTTAAAATTACAAATTAGCTGCAACTGCAAAAATAGTTTAAAATTTTGTGGAATGATTTTCACATCTTTGCAGTCAATAAATGAATTTATTTACAAGCAAAAACAAAATGAAATATTAAACTTTTGATTACATTTCTGAAATACAACATGCTGACCGCAACTATTTCACACAATCACATTTAGTGAATTAAAATGATTAGGAATGTACATGATCAATATAAAAGTTTTAAACATTGAAAATAAAATTTCTATGAGATGAGCAACATGAAAATATTTCTAAAAATATGTTATATGCAGTTTATTGCTGAGGAAAATACAACTAAAACGAAACGAAACAAAAATTTGTTTTTTTATGCTGAACCACATCCTACAAAATGGCGACTGTGTAGTAACTCTAAGGCACTCTTTTTAGACTTTGGGAAAAAAGGGAAATTTATATTCCGTGTAAAGTCAGTAATGATCCAAGAACAAACTTGTGAATTTTGCTAGAACAGAGCCGAGAATTTTAATTATTTTTTAGTAATTTTGAGTAAAACAAAAAAACGATTTTGGAGTCGTTAGAAATTTGAGAAATCTATGGTGGTTATTAGCAAACACGGGATGTGAACAAATTATAATGGGCTTCATCAGGATTCGAACCCAAGACCTCCGACTCTCCGGGAAGATGCTGAAGCTCCAGGCAGAGCATCTGCCCAAAGACTCGGAAGTCTCAGGTTAGAATCCCGAAGAGGCACATATTCTTTTTTTCTTATCCCATGATTGGTTTCATTTAAATGGTGATTATGCACCATACAAAATATTGCAATCATAGTTAAATCAAGACAAGACGTAAATACCTTCCTCAAGCGAGTACAGTAAGCACCACCTGCCCCCTCGCTCGTTTCAAGACATCCACGGCCTGTTCGTGAGTCGCTGATTCCAAACTCTCTCCATTGACAGCAATGATCTGATCTCCACGTTTGAGTTCTCCGCTCACCGTAGCGGCACCCTTTTCAAATACCGTCTTGATGTAGATTGGCAGATCTCCGTGGGGACTGCCATGGCCACCCACGATACTGAAACCAAGACCGTCGAGTCCGCGTTGAAGCTCGACGGTTTTCAGCCGACCCGCTCTGAGGACGAGATGGTTTGAGAGAATTGACTGACAAAGTGAATACCCCGGTACGTCATTTTTGTTGGTTGCCTAGGCAATTGGCTCTACACTAAAATCACTAAACCGTGTTCCTGTGCTTTTGCAATGGTACTTTTTCTGACGGCCATGATGTTTAGAGCCAATTGCCATGGCAATGCATGTCACACTTTAGCTGTCTATAGAATGATGACTAAAAGTGAGCAAAGGGTTCCTTGTAAATTCTCATTATCCCTAAAAAATCTCATGGCTAGAACAAAAAAGTTAATAAATTCTTAATAAATTTATGTCTGTAAACTAGTGCTTCCCCAAGATGCAATGTTAAAACCTTTATAGAATGCTCGGGTTGAATTTGAACCCTTGACCTACATCAGATGTTTAACTGAAGTAAAATCTGCAAAGTGTGTAAAAAACAAAATACAAAGTACACATTTTCTCTAACAGTCAAGAAAACTGTTTACAAAATAATTTAAGGGCAAAAATGATACCGCAACTAGTAATAGTGCAAATCCAAAGTTTGAAAGAAATTTTCTGGGAGTCTTTATCGAAATAGGACAGAGTTTGCAGTTCTACTTAGCTAAATTTGAAGCACTTGTGACCTCAAACTAAAATAGACCGAGCAGGAAAAGAAACACATTTTTTTCCAAAAAAAGAAACAATTTGGGAGTAGGAATTTTCAGCAAACTGACGTTTTATGCAGTAACGCACAATGAAGCTGTTATGAGAATATTTCAAAGTCAGCTTAATTACGAAAGAAATTTTCTAATTTTGATTAAACTGTAAATTTGCGTTTGTTTTGCTGCTCAGCCTTTATATTTTGACAAATAACACAAAAACTTACGCCGTCGCATCCACACTTGGTGTTACCGCGGCCGGCCTAACGCTAGCTTTCACCATGCTTTCCCCTTGAAGGTTCCTCAGGTTCTTTTGGTACCATTCCCTCATAGATGGACTAAGATGGCTGACAGCTAGTTGGACCACCCCCTTGGCAGACTTTAGAAGGTTGACAGCATTGTTATAGCTCATTCCAGCTACGCTTTGACCGTTGATAACCTCAATGCAGTCTAGAACCTTGGATTAGGGAAAACATTGAGACAGAAATCATGTTTGCAATATAAATTCAGATCAAACGAACAGCAGCCGATTTCACGAAACTTACGCAGTTGCGTAAGCCCACTTGCGCAACATTTTATAGCGTAAGTTGCGCGACATTCCTCCAAAGATAACACGCAAGCTATGGGGCTTGCGCCATTTGTCAAAAGTTGCGCAAGCTGCGCAATGTTTCGTGAAATTGACTGCTGGAGTCACAGCTGGTTATAATTTGCATTCATACCTTTGATAGTTTATGCAATCTAGTAGAGCATGTCACGTGGGTGGTTTTTCGTGCCCCAGGGTGGGGCATTTGACCCTTTGAAATAAAATGTTCTGTGTATTTGTATACAAGACGCGCATGCTTTGCACCCGAGGGTGGGGATTTTTGTCACCTAAATGTTGCCCCAGGGTTGGGGATTTTGTCACAAAAAAAGTGAGAATCCCCACCTCTTAGATGGGGTAGCCCGGGGGGTGGGGGGGGGGGTTGAAACAATTGATAAGTGCACTTGATCCCTAGCTCGGGATCAGCCCGGATCACAAACTGAGTGTAAACGCTCTCTGGCCGGACCAAATTGGCCCCGGATCAGACCCCGAGATTTTGGTCTCGCCTTGGCAGAGAGTTCGATCCCAAGCTCGGGATCAGTTTGCAGTTAGATAAGCAATTAATCTTTACCGCAACCTGCCACATCCGCTCCACAGCCGTAGCGGGGGAAAAATCCACGAAATTCAAGTGGCCTTGTACACTGTATATGCATAACCCGTGCACACATTGATCAGTACATACATAGAGCATGACCTTTGACTGCAACTTCTGGCACCACGCTCGAGATCAACTACAGAATGTAAACGCGGCACTCAGGATCATTGCGGTTAACATTGACGCATTCTTATCAGTAGACCAATCTTGATCCCGAGCTCGGGACCAGTGTAAACACAGTGTGAAGCAACAAACACACACTTTACCTTGAGTTGTTTGTTCTTTTCGGCGTGACTGCCAGGGTTGATAGATGCAATGATAAGGGGCACATCGCCCATACAGCTGCCCTTACCACCGGTGATACTCAATCCTAAGGACTCACCAGGTACCTTCTCAAGTTCAACATACCGCACTGAGACAAAAAGACAAGGAACCAGATTTACAATTGTACATTTGGAAAGGAAAATCATGGCCCTTTTTTCAAATCTCGACTTGGGCTCAGGCTCAAGCTCTGGTTCCATGTAAACCACATGGAGCCGGAGCCTGAGACGGAGACCGACACGAAGCCGAGATTTGGAAAAGCCCCCATGTCGTTTACATTCTCAGTAACAATACATGACACAAACAAATTTAGGCTGTTCCTTTATTTACGATGGATGTCATAGATGAAATTCAGTTTAGAAATTGGACAAGTAAGTGCTATTCTCGTGAATTAAGATCCTCGTTGAACGCAATTTCATTTGTTTCTGCGCGGTGACACATTTCGGGATCCGGATTTGGATTTGCGACAAAACAAACGCGCCCTGAATATGCAGAAATGATGACTGATTTCAAGTTGTCTGACAGTGTTATCTGACAGCAACTTGTAAAAACGACCATAATTTTCTGTTCGGTTATTGTTTCTGAACTACAGGTTAAGCCATGTCGGAATTCAATGGCTGTGGTTTGAAGTTACACACGAGTCAATAGAAGACGCTAGGTAGACTTTCCTCAGATTTAGGTGTAATGTTAAGGTACAGCCACTGAAAGTGGACACAGACTTAGCTAATGAATCTGTGACATGTTTAGGGGGTACAGTGCTGGTGATAACATGGTCCTAACAATCCCTGATACCTTCTTTAGTCGGTGCTGATGGTGGAGTCCTGGCTTTGCTGTCCGTGTCTCCTTGTTTCTGCACTTGGCCTGGATTGGTCTTACGGCCAATTTCAAACAATACACGTCCTTCGGTTGCCTACAAAGTAGCAGATTATAATATGGGTTAAGGCAGGATCGTTACGATAAGGCCAAACAAAATAAATGGTGCGCTCACGGTAACGACCTAAAACAAATCGAGATAGGAAAATAATTTTATTTTTCCCCCAGATTAAATGATTTTTGACAAAGTGGAAAATCCTTAGACCAACAGTAATATCTTTTGATTTGTCCATTTATTTTGTCATAGTCTAATGCATTCTTACCTTGAGTAATGCAGAGACATCTTCCCTGGTAGCCTGCTGCACATCTTTACCATTGATAGATAGAATATGGTCGCCAGCTTTCAGGGTACCTTCTGCGTGTGCTGCACTCCCTCTAAGAATCATGGACACCACGACACCTCGACCAGTTCTGGGAGACAGAATTGATAAAAGAGATAAGGCAACTATGTATTAACGAGCCTTTTCATGCTTTATTATTATTATTATTATTATTTCTTTCTGGTATTCATACCAAGGATTCCTCAATAGTGCTCATTGCACTGTCACTCGCAAGCGTGAGGAAACCCATGAAGAATTAGAAATAGCCAGAGACACCGGCGATGATCCCCCTTGCTCTTCACGAAAGAATGCTCTGGGATCTTTAGAGTGCGTTTCCATTCAACCTAACACACTGGACCAACGGCTTTACATCCCTTCCGAGGATGGAGCAAGTGTGGTTGAGTGCCTTGCCCAAGGGCACAGGTACCATAGCCGTGGGGGAGGTTCAAACCTGCAACCCCAAGTTTTCACCTATGATTGCGAGTCAATGACCTAAGCTGCTCGGCCACGGTACCCCTTTAATGCAAACAGTTGACGCATGTACCTTGAGAAAAGCGGCGTGGAGAGATTTTGGTGTAAACTGATGCACTGAAAATGACAAAAAACCTTGCCGCCCAAATTTATTTTGTGGCTTTGACAAGACCCAAAGTTGACAAGAACAGTTAAAAAATTTAGACATATTGATACAAAGTGAAATCTGAAAGCAAAATTTGTAGCTTACGTTTTGCCGACGATGTTCAACCCGAGACTTCTCCCTTGTGTGCGCATGAGTTCCACGGTGAGTAATTCATCGTATTCGTTATTTGGCTTCTCTTCTTGTGGCACGTTGCTGGATTTCTCTATTTCTGCCACCACCTGCGGGTCACGAAACACGGTCAGGCATACGTAGGTTGGCGATTGTCGCAATGCCGCAATGGCTTGAGCGTGCTTTACATTCATCAAGTCGATGCTGTTGACCTGAAAAAGACAAACCAATAAATGTTTTTACAGGTTTTCAAATTCATATTTGTGTGTGTTCGGCAGTCTTTATATAAACTTTGTTATGCATTTCATAATAAAGCAAAATCCACAAAGTGACACAAATTGCCCTGCAGCTTTCTCCTCAAAGCGGTTTTCCTTGTATTTCTTTCACGGTCAACTCAGTTTCTGCAAAAACACCTTCAATTGAATTATAGGAACGTACTCATAGCTTGACTTATCCTCTTTTAAATCTTGTGTTCGGTAAGGGTGGCTACTATTGGATAATATACAAATATTGACTGCAATGAGGTGCATGGTTAAGATTATAGGCCCAAGGTGATCTCGAAGCCATGACTATGCCCCGAGGCGGAATCTTAACCATGACCCGAATAAACAGCAGTCAATATTTGTTTTATATACCGAATGTGTAGATTTTTGTCATCTGGTTGGTTAAAAGTAACGAGACATCATACAGTCATGACAGTGGTCCTTCGCGTTTCGATTTCGGAAGCTGGTCTACGGCGGAAAAGTTGTATATTTACAGCAAACATTGTAGCATAATCACCTGGCACTTTAGTAGCACATTTCACCTGACACAGTTTTTACTGTAGGCCACTTCTCTTACTTTTTTAAGGACTCCATCATCTACGACAGACGACAAAATGACGTCGAGATTCCGCCATTACCGTCCTGATGAATGTTTACGTGAAGCGCACAGCTGCATAGTTGGTGCACAGCTATAGCTATGCTATACACATGTAATGCGCGCGTCCGGAACCCGCTAAATGACTATGCCCGGGGCATGGCAAAGACTATTGCCCGGTGGGCATATACGCGCCGGGTCTAGCCGATTCAATGCCCCCACTTTTAACCAATCAGATTACTGGAATCTACGCATGAGGTATATAACTCTGGTTATTGACCTTGACAAGGAACATTACTTAATACCAAAAAGCTCTAAGGAGTAATAACACACTATTTGTAACCTGTGAGTGCTACTGGGTTAACTGTGCATGCAACGAGAGAATAATCATATGGTCCTCATCGGGATTTGAACCCGAGACCTTTGATACTCCAGTCAGTTGAGTTTTTTGGGGAAACCCGAGTCGTTGTCGTACCTCAATCAGTTGATCTCCCGGCCAAAGTCGGTTGTCTCGTGCCGCTGCCCCATGCTCATAGATCTCATGAACGACCACGATACTCTAAAAGAGAAAAAAACCATGACAATAATCAACGAAAAATCTAGAAAAATCTTCAATAATGTGAAATCTATATTTCAGATTCTGGAAATAAAATAGATTTTCACGATAAAAACATTTTTTTTTTTAAATTGAAGGAATTGTGCACATAAATGCTTTTCAATGAAACAATTGGAAACATTTTCCCCCCTAAATATTTAATGTAATATTCTTCACTGGTGTAGCCCTTCCCCGGGGATAACAGGGTTTGTTCCTGAATGTAAATTTATTACTTACGACCTGCGTGTCTGTTCCTCCAACGATACTGAGTCCGAGTCCAGACTTTCCTTTGTCAATGATGATATCAGTCTGGACTCCAGGTACAATGGGGCAGGTGTATGGATCTGGCCCCACGGGTACAGGAGGAGTACGGACTGTAGATAGCATTGGTTTGGGGGTGGGGACTGGTTTGGGGGCAGGGACTGGTTTGGGGGCAGGGACTGGTTTGAGGGTGGGGGCTAGGGGTTTGGTGGGTGGAGGGATTGTTGGTTTGGGGGAAGATGCTGGGGGTTTGGTGAGAGGTGCGGTGGGTTTGGCAGTTGTGGGCTTGGCAGTTGTGGGCTTTGGGGGAGGAGCAGTGACTTGGCTTGGTGGGGTTGGGGTTGAAGTGATTGTGGGTTTGGGGGGAGGGGGAGGGGCATGCCGCGCAGGGGTCTTGGCAGGGGTTTTGGCAGGGGCAGGGGGTGCCTGGGAAGGGGACTCCTGCTCAGGGGGTGCCTGGACAGGGGTGGGAGCAGGGGTGGGAGCAGGGGACGCCTGGGTAGAGGGTGCCTGGACAGGGGGTGCCTGGGCAGGGAGTGCCTTGCCAAGAGGCGCCTGGGCAGGGGCAGGGGTAGGGGTAGGGGAAGAAGGGGCAGGGGCGGAAACAAGGGCAGGGGCAGGGTCTTGAACAGGGGCGGGGGCGGAAACAGGGGCAGAGAACTGGACAGGGGCCTTGGTGGGGGCAGGGGTAGAGATGAGGGGTGGGGTAAAGATGGGGGGTGGGGCAGGAGTGAGAGCAGGGGTAGGAGTGGGAGCAGGGGTAGGAGTGGGGGCAGGGGCTGGGGTGGTAGGAGCAAAAACGGGGTCAATGGCAGACACAGTTGCAGGTGCAGTGATCGGGATGGAAACGGGTGCCTCAATACCCACTACAGCAGGCTTTTTAAGATCCCTGGCTGGTTCTGAAAAAAACAAAAAAAACAAAATTCACAACCAAATTGTTGACAAAGAAAATTACAACGAAGAACAAAACGTTGCACGCAATGGTCAAACTACTCTCCACAATATTTTGGTTGTGATTCTGTTTGGTTGTGATTAGGCACCATACCAAATGTGTCAGAGATCTTGGGGGGAAAACCTGAGGGAGTACACCACTGTGCCTCATAGCTCAGCTGGTATAGCATCTACCTGGTGTGTCAGAGGTCTTTGGCAAAACCTGAGGGAGTATACCACTGTGCCTCATAGCTCAGCTGGTAGAGCATCTGTCCAGAGAGCCAGAGGTCTTGAGTGAGTTTGAATCTCAACATCCCATGTTGCTGGATAACCATATATTGGACTGTACAAGGCATTGTCTTATGCTGTTCTAGCAGCCATCCACAGAACACACTTAATAAATGATATTAATCATAAATTTCTTCACCGGTTTCTTGGCTCTCAACAATCACTGGCTGGATAATGTCTTCCGTTGTTTTCTCCATATCTTCTCCGGTAACTTTCTTGACTTCAACCGCTTCCTCCTGCTCAAAATTCACAACTTCTTCCGTCTGATTTTTGTCTTCGTTCTCCCCTTTCACATCTTTATCTTGTTCTGTCAAGTTGGCGCCTTCATTCTTCGTCTCATTTTTTGGGTCTTCAGACACCTTAGGCCCCTCTGCCATCTCTTCTAGACATTCTTCTAGCAGCAAAGGCGGTGCGTGTTGGACCTCCCCGACATTGGCAGCAAGGATAACGTCTTCTATTACTTCTTCTTGTGGCTCTGTCCTTATTTCCTCTTTAGCAGATATTAGAGGTTTCCCAAAAGGTTTCTCAGAGCTGACAGTCAAAGTAACCTGAACAGAGTTAAGATTTAATTATTTAAATTTGTAATTACATGTACTTAAATTTGTAAGACAGATGCAAACAAGGCAATCTTCAGGTCATTTCATCTATAGTAGAATACCAACAAATACAAATTCCTATCTTCAGTCTCTGTATCCATGGACTATTCCAGAGTGGCATAATCCTCCCGATTGTGTCAGAGGTGCTCCCACTTTAAGGGGCGTTCACACTATCGCGGAAAATTCACACTTTCGCGCTGCGCTCACCGCATTGCATGAGTTCCTAATCGCCGATTATTCCAAAATAGAAAATTCCACTCTGGTAACTTGGGGCTTCTCTGATACCTCACTGGCTGCGCGTTGGAAAGGTCAGCGCACCGCGGTCAAAGTTCAACAAATTTGAACTTTGACCCAGCTCAAAACGTTTTGCGCATCGCGATAGGCCGCGCACAAGCGGCAAACCAGTTTGTGTACAAACCAATGGAACAGTGTGATTTTTCCGCGATAGTGTGAACGCGCCTTTAGACTCTTTTAAGACTCAGCTAGACAATGTAGATGTCAACCGCCTTATCAAGCTCGTGCATATCAATATTTAGTTGCGGCCAGTAGCCATGACAGCCATGATCTGCACGAGATAGCCCAGCTGATGGCGGTTGTGCAGTAGCTGATATAGATACAGGTCTGTTGATTTATTTGGTCTATTTGCAGCTGTTGTGGTCTCTAAGAAATCTTACATTTAAGATTCTTCTAACTGCTTTCATTCCTTTCACTCTATTCAGAATCCTTCCCCCGAGTATTTGAGACGCTGACTCACCGTTCCCCGAGTTCCTTTCAGAACCTCAATAGCTTCACTCTTCTTAGTGTCCACGAGGTTGTTGCCATCGACCGCTAAGATGTGATCACCGGACCGAAGACTGCCCTCCTGTCATTAACACAAAATGTTGCCAATATTTTTCAAGCCAGCATTCTAACTTTTTTTTCGTAAAGTACAATTTCTTGAATTAACATAATTTTTGAGTTAGATATTTGGACATAAATACCTCATGTGCAGAGCCTCCTAGGGGGATGTCTTTGATAAAAATTCCAAACTTTCCCTTGGGGTCCTTTTTCTCGTAGACGGCAAAGCCAAGTCCTTTGGCACCCTAAAAAAAAGAACAAAATCAGGTCGTGACGTTATGAAAATTAGAGGTAGATTATAATAATAATAATAATAACAATCTTATATAGCGCCAAATGCCAGGGCCTCTATGCGCTTCACAGTATAAACCAAAGCGATAACATACATATACACATGTACATAGATAAAAAAGATTAAACGTTAAAACCAAAGAGCATCATCAAGAGCATCAAGTCTGGTAATACTGAACAAAAAGATGTGTCTTAAGCTGGGACTTGAAATTACTGATGGAATGAATTCGACGCATGCTGTAAGGAAGACTATTCCAGAGGTGTGCCGCTGAAAAAACAAATGATCTATCACCATAGAATTTTTTTGATGAGCGAGCAGGTACCCTCAATTGACAGTCCGATGATGATCTTAGAGACCTAGATGGGGTATACAACTGGACAAGGTCAGAAAGATAACCCGGAGCTATGTTATGAATGGCCTTAAAGGTAAGTAAAAGAGTCTTAAATGCTAATCTTTGCTTGACTGGAAGATTGATCTGTCTCGAGGTCAACTGAAGAGGAACCATGGCCAAATTTACGCAAAAATGCATACTGTTTATTATTAGTGAATACAAGCCTCATGAAATTTAAAAAGATAGGGCATGCTGGCCAAGTTGGCCTCAGAAAGTGTATATCTTGAAGGAGCATCGAGGCCAACTCAGCAGGGCATGAGGTCATTGGCCTTGGTGGCCTTGGTTAATGTCATGGCCTGGGATAGGGCATGCGGGCCAAGTTGGCCTCAGAAAGTGTATATCTTGAAGGAGCATCGAGGCCAACTCAGCAGGGCACGAGGCCATTGGCCTTAGTTAATGTAAAGGCCTGATCCAATGTAAATAATAAACAGCCAGAAAAATGTGACAAAAACTAATACAAAATCTAAAATAAAAGCTTAAAATTAAAAAATGTTTGTACCTTGTTAATGGTGAAAGTATGCACATTCTCATAGGATGAAAATTCATTTTCAGATGTGACATCCACTGGTTCCAAATCCAGGTTCCTTTGCTGTAAATAAGACACATTAATCTGCATAATATGCATATTATAAATGTAAGTTTATCTACAGCCAAATAGAGTAAATCCCTAAAAATAATCACTTATTCATAAATTTTGATCCCCAAATCCCCAAATAGTTACCTTTTCAGAGGGGGCAGGAGTGAGTGGAGTAACAGCCAGCTGATCTATCGCCTGAGGGTGGCGCCTAACGACCAGTTCAACGATGCCGTTTTGGGGGATATCTTTAATGATTCCTGAAGCTTTTTGATGTGATCTGCCAAACACTGACACACCGTCTATCTGTGGATTTACAGAAACACACGAACAATCCAAACTCGCTATTGCCAATTTTGTTCCCGTTAATTCCGTGTTACAAATTTGTTGCTTGGAAATGTGCTTTTAGAAATGGGTTTCAAATATGGTTTTAAACTGGAAAAACATTCTACAAATTCACATTTAAAAATCGAGTCTGGTGCCACAGAGCCTGGGCTGTGTTTTTGCAGCCATAACTAGGATTGTTTCTGACATAAACACTGGTCAGGTTTGAGCTTCATCACTCAGCAACAAAGTTTTGGTCATGTTCGGAAAAACCTGATCCAAACAGATATTTACACCACACCTCGCAAATTACAGTGACCATGAGACCATTTTGTGTGAAGCAATCTATGATACATTTGATACTGATTCACACAGTTCAACGTTGCTAGAAGTGTTGTTATTTAGGCAGTGCTTACAAGACTGGGCTACTTACGCTCAATATTTCATCAGCCACTTGCAGGCGTTTGTCATGAGCAGCAGCGCCAGCGGGATCTATACCAACAATGAACACACTCTTCTTGGTACGATCTCGGTTACCAGCTAAGCTGTTGAAGTAACACACAAATACGCATCAATGTTTAATTTTCAAGTTAAAACAATGCAGCGAACAGCAGTTCACTGTACAGGCCAGAGCATGTAGTATCATGCATATGCACAAACATGCTCGAGGCTACGTACATGCACTTCACTAAACCCGTTCTGTGTCTTCAGAAAGAATTTATGCACACACTTCCTGTAATCTAACTGCAAATGCACTGTAGCGTGCTCCCTGCTGCAGACCAATTAGCGCTCAGCATTCTGAACACGTCATTCCCGTCTTTTAGCCTTATACTATTGTCGATAGCGTCACGACGCCATTCTTGTGTTTTGCTTTGATGAGTGCAAGTCGAAAAGTGCTTTAGCATGTCTTTGTCGTTACTTAATTATATTTTCCATTTTTCAATTTGGGTAGTCTCATGCATCGTACCCTAAACCTGTTGATTCTACAGGTTGTGCCCAGGTCATGCTATGGTGCATGTGCCCTGGGGCAGGGTACTTTGTTCTGAGACACATGCAAGTAAAAATACAGTCAATAAAATGTCTCAGAGTGTGCAGCATACCTGATACCAAGACCCTTGGATGATTTAGTGAGATGGATAGCAAAGATTTCTCCTCCTGGATCAGTGGAATCGCCCTCACCTTCAATAAAAAGGAATGAATGCGCAAAATCATTCAACTGGTACAGAATTAGGGAAAAAATGTGGTACTCTACCAGCAGCCGATTTAATGAAAACAAATTCAAAATGGCATAAGCTCCATAGGCTTGCTTGTAATTATCACAGGAATATTGCGCAGCTTACGCAATAAAAAGTTGCACAAGCGGGCTTACGCAGTGCGTAAGGGGTTCGTGAAATCAGCTGCAGGGTTTTCACAATTGACCCCAGCAATAGTGTGGGTGCCTGAGATAATTGTAACAATAGAGGTTAGTTTAAAACATAAAAGATTAGACATATTTAGGCTAAAACAAGACTGAAATTGAAAACCAAGACCAAAGCCCAACCAAAGCCATCACCAAAATTACGGCAGAGCTAAACCACAACTTACCATCTGCCTTGTCACTCTCCTTATCCATTTCCTCATCCCCAGAGCCACTGGGAGACAGCTTGGGCTACAATAAGAAAAGAGAATAAGGTTGTCCCAACACTCCTTAAAATCTATCATGACAGACTACGAAAGTGTGACATCAGTTAACAGGGTAACAGTTCACTGGTTTTAGTGTACACCCAGTAACCTCCGCAAGACACAAAGTGAGACATTTTCACTTCAGGGCCCAATTTCATAGAGCTGCTTAAGCACAAGATGAAAACGTGTGCTTACTGTAGCAGAAAAGTTGTGCTAACGTTAAGGCTATTTCACGGCCGCGGCATGCTTAAGCATGCACGCGCTTGGAAACCGCCATTGTTGCATCACTATCTTAAGCCAAATTTGGCTCTGCTGTTAAGGCAGGTTTTCAGTTGCTTACCGTTAATGATGTCTATGAAATAGCCTGGCGATCGGTTAACAGAAAATGGGCTGTTAAACAGCTCTATGAAATTGGGCGCAGTTCTCTATTGCTGGCACAATAACAATGCTGAAGAACTAATGTTTGCAGTATTAGTTATTTCATGAGCGCAAGTGGAATACGGCATAATGTAGTGCTAGTGCGTCTGCGTCCAAGTCCTCGTGGGATATGGGCTGCAGTATTCCACAAGCGCGAGTGGGATAACGAATTTATCTTCAAGCAAACTTGACGCACTAATAATGCGCGCACTCTGCGCGAGATCGAAGCACCACTCCGCGCATAGAATCACGCGCATAACAAGCTGCATCGGACGCACACGCTTCACGTTTGAATAGGCAGTAGTCTTGAAATACCATGGTGCATTTTACACAGAGTGCAATATGAGAATCGGAAGAGGTATATGGAACATTATGGCACTGTTGGTTGCCATGGATCCAAGTTTGCTTGAAGATAAAACCAATTGTTTGAACTGCAGAATACAAAATTGCATTTTACCTCAAGTGCCAAAAATGGCGCCAAGTCAACTTCGTCATTGACCTTTAACACCTCTTTGACAACTCTGTCTTCTACCAAAGCAGGAGCCGCCTCAGTCTCCTTTATTTCCATGGCAACCACCTCCTCCTCAGGGCCATTGATGACGGACTCTATTCCCATTGGCATCTGGTTAAAAAAGGAAAAAAGAAAAAATACATTTACTAATCACATTTAGGAAAATCAATTTTAGAGAAAAGTCTCAAAGGAAAGCAGGAAATTTAGTAGGCAAATCGAACTAAAATTAAATTTGACTTGTTTTGGTTCTCAATTTTGGCCAAAGTGGCACCCACTTTTTGTGAAACTGGAAATGCTACACAAATATTCTTTTCAGATCCGTTTTCTAATTTTCGATTTTTAAACATTTCAGCTGTAATAAACTAATGCAATAAAAACTGAATCTTTATCACCAGCAGAAGCTCTTTCAAATATTTGCATGCAATATTTCAAAAATCAGACATCATCCCATAACCCAAGTGCTACTACAGATTGGTATTCAGAACTTCAGTGCAAAATCACCCATGGGAACGAATTTGGTATTCCATGCAAAATTTGGTGCAGTTGTTACCAAACATTTCACCAAAATTCCAATTTAAATAGCATTCAATTACATATTTAATGGAACGTCGTGCATAATTATAACTTGGAAACTATTTTATTATCTTCTGAGGAAATAAACTTTCATTTCTGACCAAGACTGGCCAATTCAAACAATTTTAGTTCATCCTAATTTCTCTCATGAAACTGCTAAAATTTCATTTACAGATTGAAAATAAATGTTAAAAAAGCTGAGGCATATTAACAAGGCAAACCACAATATAATGTTATAAACAATGTCCAATTGTCAACTTGCACAAATAAAGTGTTAGCTAACCGAGGTTAAAATGGACTCAAGAGGTGGTGTTTATATTACATTTGTCAGCGTAATACATAACATTTTACAGTAATGAACAATAACCTATGTGGAATATTTCTGTCAATATTTGTTAATATTACAGGCCAACCTGTGCAACCTTTTGACATTCATAAAGCAAATTCATAAGCTGCAAGGATGCAAAACCAGGGGCAACAAACACCATGCAGGTCAAACTTTGACCAGGTTAAAAACAAATAAAACAAAAGCTAGTCAGGATACAAGACCAACAAATCTCTTGCACATTTATACAATGGTAGAATCAAAATTAAAAAGGGTGGGGGTTTGGGGAGGTTGCAGAGGGAGGGGGGCGGGACTCGGGAGAAAAACTCCTGGGTTTACTAAATTTCAAGCTGTAGAAATGGGGGGGGGGGTGGGGGGGGGGGGGGGTGGGGGGGGGGGGGAATTGTAAAAAATTAAAAATTAAAAAATCAAATTTGTAGAAAATAGAATTAAGGAGGAATAAAGACATTCTATGTCACATTTTCTGTGGGTGGAGCAAGGAGATGGAACAAAGGGTGGGGCAAAATGGTGGGGAAAGTGCAAACTCATTGCTTCCCATTGGATCTACCAAATCATCAGTTTATAGCACACACCCTGAAATCCATGACCTCAAACCACCAAGTTACCCCAGTTAGTGTGTTTCTGGAGTGTGCAACCTTAAGTGATTAGAAACATACAAATAGATGAGTATTAGACACGTAAGGAAACTGTTGAAGACAGCTATGCACTGGGGAAGACCAATGACAAAATTGGTGCACAACTTAGCCCAATGCTGGTAGAGACATGGCATTAGAGTGTCAATTTGCAATGAAAAGATAGACAATACTCAGAAGCATTAGCACAGGGTAAAACACTGCTGCTATAAAAACATACTACACAGAAATGCTAGCAACAGAAACAACAGTTATTACATTCATGCAAAATAAAATTTATAAAAATAAAGTAAAATAAATAAATAAATAAATAAATAAGAAAAAAAGTTAGATTAGTGGCTTTAGTGCTGTCGTGGCATCATGCAGGCAAAATGTAGAAGAATTATCAAAAACTGCCACTTCCTACCAGAGAACTAAGAAAGAAGAAGATGCTACAAGATGGCGGAGACAGACTGAAGTGCAGAACTTGGAAGATGCTACAGCTTTCCATCGTTGTGTTCTCTATGCTGCAGGATTACTACTAAATCTTGCAAACTGCAGGGTGGCGATGGGCTAAATCTTGATCACTAAAATGAAGGTGGCTCATTTTGGGGGATTTTGGGTGAAAAAAATGAGACAAAATGAAATGCAGAATGTGTCATGTGATATGAATCTATTGTTGAATTTATGCATGAACAGTTGTTTATCAATATTAAGGATAAAATTTGAATAGCATTTTTTAAAACTAAGGCTGGATCCGAATTAGTGGCTTTGGCTGTGGCTGTTGCTATGCTGGCAGACAATGCAAGTCCTTACAAACAGCATAGCAATAGCCACAGCCAAAGCCACAAATTCGGATTCAGCCTAAATACCTGAACAATTTCTACAAACGTCGAATTTGATTTCAAGAAATCAAATATATGCATAGATAAAATAGCCAGCATTAAGGAGACACAATACTGCACTTACCAATACTCAATACTTTCTTTGTGTCACGTGTCTTCTTGGTGTAACTTCATTGTTTACCCTGCAATTTTGCTCTCTTAACATTTCACGGGATATCTTCCGTCAGATTTGAATCTTTCACTTGTCAAGTTTGGCCAGGATAAAACAGTGGCAGATCCAGCCTCATTAAAATACAGAAATACAATGGACTTCAGGGGGTTGCAACCCTCTAAAATCCACTGTATTCCTGTATTTTAATGAGTCTGGATCCGTCACTGATAAATATCTAATTACTCAATTTAAAAGAGCCGTAAAATAAATTTCCCTTTTAAAATAAAGCATTATAGAAATTTATTCAACGTAGTTTTAGTATATTTACAGCAATCTTCGACCAGTGTAGTAAAAACAACTATAATTAAGTCAACTGTGTGCAGAATGAGCATGTAGTTGAATCAAGTGAATGAATAAAATAGCTTGACTGACAAGTTTTAATGAATCTCAAGTACAGTAACACTCTGCATATTTCTATCGAGTTGGTGGTTACATTCCCCAGTAATAGCAATCAAATTCAAGCTGATTCAATAGACTGCCGAAGTGAATACGTCACCTTTTGTTGGTTGCCTAGGCAATTGGATCTAAACTAAAAATCACTCAACCGTGTCCCAGTGTTTTTCCAATGGTACTTTTCCCGACGGTCATGATAGTTTAGATCCAATTGCCATGGCAACGCACGTCACACTTCGGCTGTCTATGCAGGCATTTCTGGTCCGCTCATTTTTTGTTTTTACTTTATAAATTTTGAAGTTTACTGTTTCACCCAGTACTCCCGGCAAGGTCCACTTACGGTAAAAGGTCTGTAGAAACATTTGCTACATTCTTTTTCCCCTTTTTATTTTTTTATTTTTTTTAAATTTCATCAAAAAATCTCCAACAGAAACATGCAGATAAGTTCCAAACACTGAAATAATTCATGAATTAAAAAAGGCCCATTTTTACATTTCACCAAATACAAATGATCTGAATATTAAATAAATATATTTCCAGTTAATACTCTTCTTGAGGTTAAATATATAAAAAAAGAAATTATCCAAGTACATGAACAAAACATTTTTAAAAAAATTAATAAATATATACAAAATGAACTACGCAAAAAATGAACCATACTGCTAATGCCCTTCTAAAAAGTATAAAAATAATATTAAAAAAATTATAATGAAGTAAATGAATAATTGTATATGTTGAATATCAAGTAATATAGTATGAATACATAAACACTAGAAACGAGCTCCTTACATCAACTTGTCATATGTACAAACTGTAATGGTCCTGCCAGTTAAAATAAGACATTCTTGGTTTAGGGCTGAAATATTGTTCAAGATTTTACAGATAGTACTGTGGCAAAGACCAATGGCAATTAGCCTACGCTAGTGATGTCACACTTTGTTTACATGTATGTTTTTTATGTGAGCCTGGTGGGAGTCGGCTGATTCATAGCTTTGTAGAACACAAGTGTTGTTAGAAAATGAGTGGATGTAAAATATGTACTTTTCCCATCTTCCATTTCTTTGGACTTCCCAAGCCCCTGTTTGATTTCTTTTCAAGCATTTCTTCCTTCTTTTACAGCTTTAAACTACAAAAGTATACAACGTGCATGCCAAACGATTCTCTATGCACACGGACCTAAATAAAATACACCCGTTTGCTTTGTTTGAAAATCCCACAAGCGTGCATTGCAATACATTCAAATTGAGCATGTTTTTTAATGATTTTACAATGTAGCCTAAAGAAAGACATTTTATCATAGCAAAGTAAAGTTACAGATGTAAGTGCAACCAATATGATTTTCTCACTCATTTTACTTGTGAGCACTCATGCCATATGGGTCATGATGGGTCAAGTGCCACACAAAATGGCGGAAAGCATGACATTATTATAATTTTATCTATTGAGACGTTTGAAGTTTGAAGTTTGGTTTGTGTAATTTTGTTGAAATAACAGTAATTACTGATGTTCATTTCAAAATTACCAAGGTTTTGTGGATATGAGGTAGTAAATGACAATATGAGGTATTCTTAAAGTTCATATTTTCTTCAAAATTTCTATTTCATTTCCTGTATGAGCAGATAAGTTCAAATTCAAGGAATATCAAGGAATGGGTCCTAAGCAACATTTTCTGCAATTGTAAAGAAAATCTAAATAATGAAATGTTTGGCCAAAAATAATAAAAAAATCATAAGAATTTTGGTTCAAAGGATCAGCATGACATACAAAAAATCTATAAATAATCAATGACATCCTGTTGTAAATTGAGTTGTAAATTGAGTTGTTAAAGGTCAGGCACATCCGCAAACGTCTGTGCAATAATATTCACAAGTTTACATGGTCTGCAATTTACTGGTAAATCGAATTGGCATACAAGGGCATGGTATGTTTTTGAGTTGAGCATTTTTGTACTCATAAGAACAGTGGATCCAGTATGCGAATTTTGTTGAAGGAATGAAATAACGAGTAGAAATGGCACATGCTAGAAACAAAATTTTATCTCATTTCTCAGCCAGATGAGTTTAACTAAATCAGATTGATGGATCAACTAAATCGGAATGGTGGATCAACTAAATCAGAATGGTGTATCAACAAAATCAGATTGGTGGATGAGCAAAGTATACACGTATACATGCAACATGCAGTGACAAGCATTAAAATCAACAAGTCCACAATTACTACAATTAGCTGACGGTATCATTTGCTGTGGCTCATGGTAAAAGGCTGCAACAACAAACACAATACATCTGTGATTTAGTGGATAGCGTGTGGATGAGAACTAACTTTCCGCTAACTCCTTAGCAGATGAACCATTTATGTTTAATATCAAGAGAATACAACTAGTGGATAGGCAGTAGATGAGAACATTTTTGTTAAGCTGATGAATACCAAAAGAAAACAACTAAGATTTTGTGGATAGCTGGTGGATGCGAACTTTCTGCTAACTCATAAGCAGATGAACCATTAACTAATCAAGAGAATACAACTAGTGGATAAGCTAGTTGATGAGACCTTTTTCCAACTGTACCTAACAGTGGCATGGACGGGGTTCTTGTAGAGAGGCCGGGTAGGGGAGTGCTAGATATTTCAGTGGGGGTGCTTAATGTTACAACAGGGTAAAGGGAAGCATTTTCTTGGAAGTAATACAATACAAAATCACTGTTAAATTTCTAGTAAGAGGGTGAGTGCAAATGGGGAGAGGGAGCGACTGGGTGTCGACAATTTTCTTGGGGCATCCTCTAGGTTTCGACAAATATTTGTTTTTTCCACTACTGGTAAACCAAAAGGGATGGGTGTTAGAGGTTAACTTGCAAGGTAAAAACTGACGACAAGTACGGCATGCCATGGAGTACAATACTACAATGGTAAGTAATGAGTGACATGTTTGATGATGAGCTGAAATGGAATGAACAAAAAACGACTGATCTTGTGATTTATCGAGAACCAGCTATGACTATGGTTAATAAAGCATTAAACAGCAAACTTATAAATGCGGAACAAATATATTTTTTTGCTAAAAGGGATATTTTATGCAATTTAGGAATGAGTTTGGTGGCAAACTGATGGCAGAATTCAGTGGCCAATTGTAAAGAAATAGCACCTAAAGAGTTATGTGATTTGATCTTGAGATTGGTTATTTGGAGTAATTTATTATTTTGTTCCTTGAAGACTTTTAAATAATGATTATTAACCTACAATATACATTTCCTCCTTCAAAAATTGAAACCATTTCAGATCTAGTCTTGAATGTGTTTCCCAGTGTAAAACTTTCAATGTTCTATTTAACAAGAAGTTGGTTCCACACCTTTTCAACAAATATTAGGACATCGGGTTTGTCCTGGCAGTACTTCCCTTGTTTTTTCTTCATTCCATGAGTTTCCCCAGCCTCTGAAACCTGGAATTTACTCATGTTTTCAAGCTCATGAGCTACAGTTTCACCAAAATCTTTGGAGAAATTATTGGTTTTATGACAAGGAATTGGCAGATTAATACGTTTAAGGTTAATGCATGGCACGATCTAGGAGCATGCGACAACAGCAACAGAACTGTTGAAATTGTTCGTCTTGTCCATATAAACTCAATAAGAGTCTTTACCCCGATACCCTACCAATATCCTAATGCTATCAAATTTATATTCAAATAAATCAGAATTCTGATTTGAAGAAAAAATTTCAATATTTTAAAAGGCAAACATTATATGTGCAGTTACAAGACAATTTTGTACAAAGAAGGCACTTGATGATGAACTGTTTCCGAGCAAATAGGAACACACAGTCTGTCAGGAAACCGTTTAATATTGAATATTTATAACCCTGTTATACTTCAAATTTGGGCATTTCATAATACAGTGTTCCACTAAATGGGTTGGAATGAAGGGATATTTTGAAAACTGCCGAGTTGACATGGTACAAACATTTATTGTACATATCATCTAGATTTCAATTTTGATTACAGATTCAAGTAATTTTATGGGTAGATTTTACAGCTCACATGTGGGTCTTTCTATAAATTAGGGGTCCAAAAGTGACATTTGGTGTCCCCCGTTACACCTGATATGTGTTATTTTTCGTACAAAAATCATTAAAATGGCTTTTAAACCATTTTGTATGAATTGTACTTTATGTACTTACTCTTTGAGATGGAAAGTATTTAAAGTATGGAAAGTATTTAATGTGTCCTGAATTTAAAAAAACAAGATGTAAAATGTAACGGGGGACACCAACATTGGACCCCTAAATTATAGAAAGACCCATGTCTATCCTGCAGGATACTCCTGGCACTGTTGCCATTATTATCGCTGCCATCAGAAAATCACTAGAACCATTTCGCTTTAACTAGGTGGCTGCCTGTCCAAGGCGCACAACCCGATCAGCAGTTAGATTGTGGCATTCCCCCTACAGGATACTCCTGGCACTGTTGCCATTATTATCGCTGCCATCAGGAAATCACTAGAACCATTTCGCTTTAACTAGGTGGCTGCCTGTCCAAGGCGCACAACCCGATCAGCAGTTAGATTGTGGCATTACCCCTACAGGGTACTCCGGGCACTGTTGCCATTATTACTGCTGCCATCAGGAAATCACTAGAACCATTTCGCTTTAACTAGGTGGCTACCTGGCCAAGGCGCACAACCCTATCAGCACTTAGATTGTGGCATTCCCCCTACAGGATACTCCTGGCACTGTTACCATTATTATCGCTGCCATCAGGAAATCACTAGAACCATTTCGCTTTAACTAGGTGGCTGCCTGTCCAAGGCGCACAACCCGATCAGCAGTTAGATTGTGGCATTACCCCTACAGGGTACTCCGGGCACTGTTGCCATTATTATCGCTGCCATCAGGAAATCACTAGAACCATTTCGCTTTAACTAGGTGGCTACCTGGCCAAGGCGCACAACCCTATCAGCACTTAGATTGTGGCATTCCCCCTACAGGATACTCCTGGCACTGTTACCATTATTATCGCTGCCATCAGGAAATCACTAGAACCATTTCGCTTTAACTAGGTGGCTACCTGGCCAAGGCGCACAACCCTATCAGCACTTAGATTGTGGCATTCCCCCTACAGGATACTCCTGGCACTGTTGCCATTATTATCGCTGCCATCAGGAAATCACTAGAACCATTTCGCTTTAACTAGGTGGCTACCTGGCCAAGGCGCACAACCCTATCAGCACTTAGATTGTGGCATTCCCCCTACAGGATACTCCTGGCACTGTTACCATTATTATCGCTGCCATCAGGAAATCACTAGAACCATTTCGCTTTAACTAGGTGGCTGCCTGTCCAAGGCGCACAACCCGATCAGCAGTTAGATTGTGGCATTACCCCTACAGGGTACTCCGGGCACTGTTGCCATTATTATCGCTGCCATCAGGAAATCACTAGAACCATTTCGCTTTAACTAGGTGGCTGCCTGTCCAAGGCGCACAACCCGATCAGCAGTTAGATTGTGGCATTACCCCTACAGGGTACTCCGGGCGCTGTTGCCATTATTATTACTGCCATGATCAGGGAATCACTAGAACCATTTTGCTTCAACTAGGTGGCTGCCTGGTCAAGGCGTACAACCCTATCAGCAGTTAGATTGTGGCATTATTATTGCTGCCATTAGGAATCACCAGAACTATCTCACTTTATCTAGGTGGCTTTAAGTACCTTTTAAAAATGAATCTTTTACGCTTTTAGATAAAATCCCAAGATTTCCCCTCTTGGGGGGTGGGGGCGGGGAACACTGTAGTGTGACTTGCCCAAATTCCGTAATGTTTAAGGCAGAGTTGTAGTCGAGTCCATCACAAGTCCCTGGGTCTCAATTCAAATCACAAGCTTTTCAATTGAACTCCAACAAAGGCATTCTTTTGTGCATGTTCATCCTTTGCTTCTTGTTATAGTGGACATGTGACGCGACTTGTCACAGACTTGTGATTTTATCAGCTCTGGACTTGTCATAAACTTGCGATGGACTTGACTACAACCCTGATTTAAGGTGCTGTTAAGTTCAACACACACAGACTGGGGCTTAGTATTGATCAGTTAATAACCAAACACCATATACACACCCAATTACAACAACAATGGTGAAAAAATAGACAATGTTATTCAGCCAAAATGTCCCCAATGAATTGAAAGGTTGGGGGGAGTATCCCAAACCATAGAATATTGACGGAAAATCACAACCGTTGTTAAATCTTGAGAGCTACTTCCCCAAGTAATTACAAAGATTGTTAATGTTCTGCTTTTAATACAGAAACAAGGCACTCACTTCAAATTGTAAAAATAAAAAGTGAAAATTCTGGGCTAGACAAGGTTTGCGTGTTAATCAGCCGCAAATCAGGCTTAATGAGGTTCCAGTTAATGTTTTAATAAGCCAAAGCCCACCAGCATAAAGCTAGCTTTGTGAGTTTTGGAAAAGCCCGCTGATTTGTTTGACCCGACTGTTGTAATTTGAGAAAGTTGGATGGACAGGACTAGTGACTCTAGGACTTACATTGGCGCCGGTTGCAAGGCTCTGTACGACGAAACACACAGGGTTGGCAGCATTACGGATGATAGCGACGGCATAGTCGTGGCTGGCTTCGCGTAAGTCGCAGCCATTAACCTGTTCAAAATTCAAGATTTAATATAAACAATGGTGGTCTAATGTCTAGATGTTTCAATTTCATGGAGCTGTTAGGCAGAACAATTTACTTAGCACAAACATATTTAGTTTTACAAAAATGGGTTTCCAGCAACTGATGTGACGATTGTATGTCAATTTGTGTTGTTAGCAACAGTAGCAGAATACCAGTCATTCGTTGAACAATTCCGGCTGTAACCCATTTACAGCTCCATGAAATTTGCCCCCACACTTGACACTATACTTGCTATCTCACAAACTGCCTGATTAGCACGTCAGATTTAACCATGATCCCTCTTTATGAAAAATACAATCCTCATGCAAAATGTTTAAGCAATTCAAATGAAGGAATAATTTCAAATTGCAAACACTTCACAAATTTCACAATTTGTCACATTTCAACACGTCAACAATCGCTAACCTCCAAGATTCGATCTCCCGTCTTGAGGGCCCCCGTACGTCCCGCTTGGCTGTCATCCAATACGTGCTTGATGTAGATGCCCTCAACAGGCTGGCCGTCCGTTGCGCGCCCTGATCCAAGAAAATTACGATATGATATAAAAAAACTAATTTGTTCCATTTGCAATTTGTTTGATTTCAAACAATCTGGCATGAAGCAAAGAAATGTTATGTAGTAAGTTTGTAGTCCAGCCCATCACAAGTCTTCTCAAGCATTCACAAGTCCACCACAAGTCCCTGGGACTTAATGCATAGTTCGGACCTGTCAATCAACCGAACCCGCCGACCAATCACAACAGAGCTAGCATATATCACTGACATAGGTCAAAGTGCACTGTCAAACAACAACATGATCACGCGATATGTTCTGCCCGTCCCATACATCTTGTACAGTGTTGTATGCGATGATCCGGGTGAATTTTTGGTTTCAAGGCCGGTCGTTTCGTTGTTCAAAGGTACGAAAGCACGTATGTCATGATATGACATCCCTGTATTACTGGCCCTTTACTCTGTGTGTTCTAAGATAACTGTCGACCCTGAAACATGAATGCCTTTGAGTTTTCTCCAATGAATCTGTGCTTTCCGTTGAAAAGCCCATTGCTTTGTGCGTAGTGTGTCGCCATTTTGACGATAGCGTGTGAGCCATAGCAACAATATCCACGGGGGCGGGGCGGGGCTAACTAGGCAAACTCGGAACTATACATTCAAGTAACAAGTTACATGTATTCAAATGAGCTGCAACAGAAGCATTAATTTGTGTGTTTATCCTTTGTTACATATAACTGGACTTGTGGACTTCTGATAGACTTGTAAAGGACTCGACCACAACCCTGGTATACATGCAGAGCTGCCAACCCTCCCGGATTATGGGGAAGACATCTGGGAAAAACAGGTTCATTCCGTGACTCCAAATACATCTAAAATCCAGGAGTGTTTTATCCCTGTCAGGACACACAAAATTAGTCATTTTCCAAAGAATCTGTTGTAAAATCCGCGATGGTTGGCAGCTATGTACATGTACTTGATAAACTTCAAAATGCAAGAAATGACACACAAAAAAGGTTAAATGTTGTAAGAACAGAAGCCAGAGGAAAAAAATTACTAAGCAAATGCATACAGTTAGTGAAATAAAGAGTAAAATCTTAAAGATGACCAAAAACAAAACAAAACGTTAGTTGGTAACCAGTGCATTTTGCTATGTCCGTCTGTTAAAACAGGCGACTCAAATTGCATCACTTAAATAACAACAAAAAATTACTCAAACTTTTTAAAACAAATGCAAATCCAACATAAATCAGTCTACATGTTTCTAATTCAGCAATAGTGGCATGATTTTTATATTTTATAAATAAATAAAAAATAAAGTTTAACCATAAAGCAAATTTAAACTAGAGCATTCAAACATGCCAGAGTGGAATGCATATCAAATTGTTCTGGATACTAACCAAATCTTTTAGTCACTACCTCAAACGGAATGGGAAAAAATTGTGTTGAATTGGTTTTACTGGATGATTATTTTGAGATTTGGTATTTTTTCCGTATACATTGAACAAAGATTTTAAGGAAATTACCTCCTGGAATCAACAGATAATGTAATTTTAAGATATACTTCCCACTTGCACTTCTGTCGCACTTCAAAAATTGCCTTTAGTTAGTGCACAAGATAACCATTCACGCGCGCACGCAGCGCCCCCTTTTGTCGCGCTTACGCACAGACCGCTCGCCGCGTCATTTTGTGCATTACTTTACGCAGTAATTGATCATTTATTTATCTCAGAAATGCAACATTTGCGACAGAAGTGCAAGTGGGAAGTATATCTTAGAATTTGATGATCTGTTGATTCCAGGAGGTAATTTCATTCAAATCTTTGTTTAATGTATACAAAAAAATACTTGAGATTTAAATGGTTGACAAAGTTGAGCACTGTACACACACAACACTTCATATCTCTGTACACCTGCTAAAAAGAGAATCAATAAATTACATTACAGAAAATGTTAAATTTAATTTATCAACAAAATGGATTATTGACACATTTAGACACTTTGTTTGGGATCAGAACAATTTAGTCTGTACTTTAAAAGACCCTCGTGGCCAAACTATCTTTAGAATTTGAAGACCTGACCAATGTCGTTTTGCCTCAAACCCTATGCTAACCAATTCCTAGCGTTTTAAAAGAAAATCTTTTTCTGCTATTTTGATTTTTCTTAGGGATAATCAACTACTGATGGCCGTTATATGTGATTTTCGAGTGTCAAAAAATGTTTAAAACTCTTCAACAACAACTAATGGCTAGTGGCTTTTCATCTTTTGATCCAACTGAAAACGGAGAAAATGTTGGCCAATAATATTAATTATTATATAAAATGAAGCTTTTGCGGACACCGTGCATTTCTGTTACTGTGCAGCACAGAGCCCAGATTCGATGTGCGTGCACGCTGGGTGCACCACGAACACACAACTCTGTGTACACAGGGGTTTATGGGGTACTTGCATTGTTGTCCTATTTTCCCTTTTCTTTAGAATTCCTCTGTGGGGTACCACAGTTCCTTTTGAATTTCTTTATGGGGTACCATTGTTCCATTGTGTTTGGTACCCCACAAGTGTGTCTGTGTTAGACCACGCGTACGCGCGCGTCATGGATCAAGGGAAGAGTACAGTAACAACAATTATTGGTATCACTCTCAAAATGTTCATTGTCTCTCTGGTAGATAATTGTTTATGCTAATGCTAAATTCTTCCGTAGTAGGACTGTCTTAAGACCTCACCTCCTACGATACTGATGCCAAGGCTCTTGTTTGGTTCCTTAGTGATGCGCACTGTGCGTATCTCCTCCGCAGACTGACCAGAGGGCGGGACACTGACTGGAGACAAAGCTAAAGAGGCTTGGCAGTCCGAGTCAGAGGGCTGGTCCGTGGGTGGGGAAAAAAAGGCCTCTTTGGAACTGATTCACCCAAACAAACAAAAAGAACAAAATAAAGAGGAAATAAACTGATCACTTCAGAAATTGTCATGATAAAAATCTTGTCGTTACATTATAGAATCGCGGTTCCATTAAGATTTGATTACATTTTCAAAACAAACATTGGCACTAAAATGATAAAAATATTTTCTGATCCAAAACGCTACTAAATTCCGAGAATTTTGTATTTTCTGCATCCATTAACATTTTAAATCGCCGGAAACGGATTCTTCCAAGACAGAATTGCGATTCCAATTCCCAAATTAGAATTGATTCTAAACGACTCCAGTGAGGATTCACCGAAGCCTACTGTACAACACAGCATGTTCGGGTAGGACTCGGGTAGTAAAATCAAGGAAATGCAAAGCAGATAAAAGACAGGATCAACGTTTTGGTCTATAAAATAATAAAATAACTTTTACTTGTAATGTCACACCAAAAACTAGTTATTAGGAGCCACTGACCTCACGTCCCTGGTGATTTTGGGAGAATCTGTCACTGAGTTGTCACGGTACGTTGATGCCTCGGTGGCTGGAATATAGGTTATGCTACAAGTGGGAAAAGGACAGGGGCCAATTTCATAAAGCTGTTTAGCAGAAACATTTGCTTAATCCAAAATTTGTTTGCTTTATAAAAATGGGTTTCAGTTAAAATCTTGTATAATGTGCATTACAATACACAGTTCCGACCTGTCAATCAACCGAACCTATCAACCAATCACAACAGAGCGCGCAGACAGCGCGCAGATCACAGCGCGCGTCATCGCGCACATGTCAAATATCACGCGATATTTTGCCGATACGTTGTGTACGGCCTATGCGGGGTTCCGGGTAAATTTTTGGTTTCCAGGGCCGGGAGATTCGCTGTTCAAAGGTAAGAAAGCGAATTGTTATGAATATATGACATCTCTGTATCACTGGCCTTTTACTCAGTGTGTGCTACGGTAACTGTCGACCCAGAAACATGAATAACTTTGAGTATTCTCCAATGAATCTGTGCTTTCCGTTGAAAGTCCCATTGGTTTGTGCATTGGTTTGATGATAGCGTGTGAGGCGTAGCAACAATATCCAAGAGGGGCGGGGTTAATTTGCAATCTCGGAACTATGCATTGACTGGTGTTCTGCTATTCTTGCTAAGAACACAAGTTGATACACAATTTTGACTATTAACCCATTTTTATAAAGCTAATAAATTTTGGATTAAGCAATTTTTATCTGAAATTGGCCCCTGGTCATTTGAGCATCTGATTCGCAATAATGATGGATTTATATGGAACAAAATGAAGAAAAAAAACTAAGTGCACTGAGCGGAGAAGTTAAAATGGGCATTAAATGAACAACTTTTCAGGTCAAACCTCAAACGTCCTGTTAAAATTCACACTGATGTATTCACTACTGTTAGAGTTAATCATAGTTGGACATGCATACCGTCTATACTTTTGGCAAAAATGTTTTGCCTTGTGTAATTTAGACTCAATATTTTACCTTAAAAATAACCAACTATAGGATGAGAGAAAAATCATATGGTCCTCAACAGGATTCGAACCCCAGACCTCTAATACACCAAGCAGCTCTACCGGTTGAGCTATAAGGCACACAGCAGTATAGTCTCTCATCTGGTTTCCCTAAGAACCCATGATTTATTATTCATTTCATGGTTATTTCATTTCTGTGGTCATTAAACACAACACCACGTTACCTTAAAAGTAAGCCGAGGAATATTAAGTGCTCAAAAGTAAAGAAATGAAGACTAATTTCGAGCAATTCGCCCTTGAACGAGTTGAAACTGAATTACTAAATTTGAGGAGAGTTGGGACAAGACTGTTCCTTGAGAACATTGGTACCTTATTTCATCACCGACCAATGACGCCCTTCTTAGCATAGGACGAGCCTCGTTATTAGCCAAACCGCGCATTGATTGGCCGTTAATGGCCGTAATGAAGTCACCCACAGCTAGTCGTTTATCATGATGAACAGCGCCCCCACGGATGATACTCTTGACAATTACGCCGTTGACTTTGTCCGCATTCACAGTAAGACCTTGCCAGTGGGAACAATAAAACCAAATTGATGAGTTCACAAACAAGCATGAATTAATTTCCATTGGGAAAATAGTCACAATGCAGTACATCAAAATCAGGTTAAATTGGGCAGGTCGTGGGTCTTTTCACGGTAAAGGGGGCATTTTGGCAACAGACCATATTTTCCAGAAAATACCTTTTTGTCTGGTCTCAAAATAAAATAAATAAGTTTCAGTTGTTTTGAAGAGATAACTTAGGCCCAAAAAGGGTTACAAATAGTGTGACAATATGCCTTTCTAAAAACCCTGTGTACAAATTTCCAATATACGCTCGTAACCGGGACGGCCTAAAATGTAACACAAGTGTCTGTCCCGGTTACGAGTGTATATTAGAATTCCAATGGTGGCCTTACCCAATCCTGCATTTCCCTTCTTTAAGACGATAGTTTTCTCCAGCGAGCTGGGTAGTTGTACCGACGTTCTCTTTACGAGGGGAGAGTGGGAGGCTGTGATTGGCTGAACACTAGAGTCGTTGGGTTCCGATACGGTACTGGCAAGTCCCACTGCAGTCACTGTAGCAATAGTGCCACTGTGGAGACGAGGTGGGGAAAAATACGGGAGGGAGTCACTAGGGAGGTTTAGATGCACGTAAAATGCAAACGCGAACGTGAAATGCTTTGAGCACTTGCTCATAATTCTGATGAGATCTTAGAACATATGAAAACCAAAAGCCACATCTGTGACTTTCGTGACGAGATAACTTTGTTGCTGTGACCAAGATTCGAGCCCGAGTTCTAAGACCTCTTCATACATATGACCGGTGCTGACAAAATTTCTCGTTCACGTTTGCGTTTTACGTGCATCTAAACCTCCCTATTGTCATGTTTATCTGGGGCCAAATTCATGGAGCTATTGAGCACAGAAATTTGCATAACATCATTTTTTGTTTGCTTTTCAAAAAATTATATGTCAACTTGTGTTCTTAGCAAGAGTAGCAAAATACCAATCAGTCGTAATACACATCACATGATTTTGGCTAGAAACCCATTTTTTAAAAGCAAATAAAATTTGTGTTAAGCAAACTTCTGTGCTTTCAAACAGCTGAAATTGACCCCTATATGACTTTTGTATGGCTCAGGTCTTTTAATAATGTAAAAATCAGCAATGCAAATTTTGCTGAGCCAGAATTTGAACAACCCCCGTGGTTTAAGGCAGTATAATGTTGATTTAGTATATAAAAAAAAAAAAAAAATACTATGGAATGTTCGTTTTATTTGAAGTAGGGAAATGGCCGGTCATATAGGCCCGTAGTTAAAATGTGCCATTTCTCAAAATGTTTTAAACATCAAAATGCCCTAATAACATACTGAAGCAACTTATTAGCAAATACATACATATTCGGTTTTGGTGGTGGAGGTGGAGGTCTGCGTTTTGGCTCTGGTGGTGCACTTTGAACATCAGTGGCCTACAGCATGAGAAAATAAAGACATTTATTTCAAGTACATTTTCAAGTTATGTTTTCATAATCATTTTGACTCTGATCAACTTTGGATGCCTACTCATTGATAAGGTAAAAGGTAAAGTCACTTTACGAGCCAAGCAGGTCCATACGGCCGGTACTCATCCCCGATTTCCATACCATGGAGTGACTAGGAGTATGGTTACTCCGCCTGGATGGGATGCCAAACCATCGCAGGTTTACCCCCAGCAGTTAGTTGGGTTTCCCAACCAATATTTGCCGGTACCCATTTATATACCTGGGTGGAGAGAGACAAGTGTCTTGTCTAAGGACACAACACGATAGCAGTGACCAGGCTTCGAACCATGGACCTATCACCAGAATGTCCGATGCGCTATCCACTAGACCATCACGTCTCCTACTCGTCGATAAATCTGTATCTTATTAGTACACATGCAAAACAGGGTGCTATATTTAATTCTCTGTACTAAGTTTAACACCTCAATTCTCAATAAATAAAACTTGTCTAAATATGTCATGGTCATTGGTTGGGAGAAATTCTTAGTTTTCCTAAAAATGACAGGACTTGCTAAATATAAATGCAATCATCATCTTTGTACCTTCTAAGTCACAATGACTCGGAAAGGCAAACACTTGGCTACACAAAAATGTCTTGCTGGTCAAAAGAATGGTTTCTGAGGTTATTTTTGCCAATTTAACTACAAATACAATAATTTTATGGAGGGAACATTTAATTAAGTTTAGTCCTACCTGTGACGGAGCATGTTTTACTGATGAGTCCAGTACCAAATCGGGAGGAGCAGCCACGACTGTTTGGGGCGGGGCAGCCACGACTGTTTGGGACAGGGCAGCCATGACTGTTGGGGGCGGGGCAGCCACTACTGTTGGGGGCGGGGCAACCACAGCTGTTGGGGGCGGGGCAACCACAGCTGTTGGGGGCGGGACAGCCACAGTTGTTGGGAGCGGCGGGGCCTTTACTTCGTTGTTCAGTAATTGACTGAGATCTAAGCTCGTTTCCACATCAGCAAGAATGCTACTTAAAACCACCTCTGCAAAACCAAGCAAATTTAGGAAGCATATTGCTTTCAACATTTCAAAAAGTACAAATTAGATAAATACTCCAATAAACAATACATGTAGTACATTCATAGCGAGGATGGATTGAGGGTCTGAATAAAGTATGGAATAAAATGCATGTTTCACAGAGTGCATGTTTCCTTCAATATATCTGTTACTGCAAAAGCAATTAAAATTTGTTTATTTTACACTACAAAGCGCCACCAAAAGTGTTTGTCAAAGAGAGCATTTTCTGACTGTGCAGTCGACATTGGTACATTCGTTTGTTGTATAAACAATTCAAATTTGATTTGAAAATAAATACCTGACTTAGAGGTTCAATTTTATTTTAGAAGCCTAGATTACAGTTTGCAAAGACAACAAATTTAATCTATGCGCTTTTGCTTGAGAATACAGAACATACTATTTGCTCCATCACACATCTGTCAATGTTTGCATCAGCATAAGTAGACGTTCCATGTCAAACTGTTGGTGGTGCCTATATTGTGAATTTGTGCCCGATTTGCAGGAAAACGGATACCCTACAACCAAAATGTGTGTAGTTGATGTTAAAACAATCAAGTTGTGATTTACCATCAACCAGAGGTCCTGTTGGGACATTTTCGGGTGGCGGCGAGTCCCGGGATGCTTCCATAGCTAACTGCATCTCATTGAGTTTAAGGAACTCCTCTGTGAAGGCGGAGACATCACGGTGGCCGGTGGGTGGGGCCTGATGGACTGAGGTGACCTGCTGTGGCATTATCATGGGCTGCAAATGGAAGAAATTCATGATAAAAACTATCAATCAATTTGCAGATTTTAAATCCTTTCAACATAAATACATGTACTTCATTCGTAAAACTGTCTGAAATTCTTCATCAGTAAATTTTGGCGTTTTGCCACTTTGCGTATAACTTATTACACATGTTGCGTTCATTTAAAGTACATGTACTGCAGGTCGGGTAATTTTTATTTGATCGTGTGCATTATGCACATTGCTGTAAGTGCACACATGCATCTAATTTACTTTCGGGCATATGAGGTTTTTGTTTCCATACACATTAAAACTGACTGGGACCAAACTATAAAGTATTTAAAACTAGCCGGGCCCTTATCGTCCAACATGACATGTTCTCCACCAAACGGAATGTGTAAACTAAGGTATTTATAATAAACAAACTGGTGTACAATTTATTTACAAGTTTCTTGAGAACCGCAAACCTAAATCCGAGATGAATTACCAACCTCCTCTCCAGTGAATTCACCCTCAGCAGGTTGAGGCAAAGGCTTAGCGACTCGGAGCACTACCGGGCCAGTCGGAGCCCCCTTCAAGGCTTGAACGGCTGTCTCCAGCGAGCAGTTATCCAAGTTACTATCATTGACAAAGACTAGTCGGTCACCAGGGACGAGTCGGCCATCTAACTCGGCCACTCCGCCGGTCACGAGGCTGCGGATTACTATCACGGTCTTGGATGGGTTTAGAGGGTCCTGGGATTAAAAAGATTAAAAGGATTAAAGAAATTATTTTGACACAATTTTCTCAATACAAATGTGGACAAATGTCCATGAGTTTTGGAAATCTGGATGCAGTGAAAAACAACTCGACTCCACCGGGATTTGAACCGCGGACCTTCTGCTTAACGTGCAGACGCCCTACCAATTGAAATATGAAGCCAACTGGTGGTCTCGAATCACGGTATTCCAGATTCTACTATTAAGAAGTCTCTTACCTGATAATCCAGAATGCTGAATCCGAGTCCCCGATCTCCCTTAACGAGTTCCACTGTCTCAAGTTGGTCATTCCACAACGGAAGATTACTGAAGGAGTCCCTCGGCAACGTTGGGCCTCCATCGCCACGATTACTTGGCACGCTCAGTACAGCACCGACCACCGGGAATGGAACTGACGATTCTTGGAGACTGGCCTCATTTGTTACAAAGACATCTTCTGCAACCATGACAATGGGGCTGTCTCGCTGAACGTTTTCAATGACTTGGGGTGGCGGTTCCAGTCGTTCGGGCTCAGGGAAGACCGAGTGTGGATGGCGTGCGCAAACGATCCGTACATGCACAGGAAGCTCTTTCAGAATTTTGACGACATCCACGTGATTCAAACCAAGCAATCTCTCCCCATTAACCTATAGCACAGATTAAAAAAGTTTATTTTAAGCGAACAATTATCAAGTGAATATCTTACGCATCACTAACTTTTGTCACATGGATGTTTCTTGTGACATTGCCTAGTGATGAGCTATTTCATTCGCCTGTTACTTTAAATTTGATTTCGATGGTTGGAATTCATTTTGCATTAGTTGTTGCTAGGAAGGACAAGCCCCAAACAAGCTTTGTGGTCATTAAGAGCAGCCTTTTGTTTAAGTATGCATGAAATTTGCATACATTGCAAAAATCTCCTATTTGGACACGAACGTAGAATCTAATTTTACACTGAAAACTTTCGTGTGTAATTTTGACGCGTGTCGTTTTGAGAAAAAGTGGTGTAGATGGAATTTGGAGTGAAACGAGGCAATGAAAATCACAGAATAAAAAATTAAAAAACGCTTTTTGCTCAAGTTGATTTTGTGGTTTTTAGTGCGTTGTTTCAATCCAAATTCCCCTATACCGCTTTTTTCTCAAAACAATATGCGCCACATTTATACACAAAAAAAGCTCAGGTTTACCTCCAGAAGTTCATCAGCACTCGTGAGTTGGCCATTTTGTCCAACAGGGCCATCAGGCAGGACAGAGCGGATGTAATGATGTGGTCGGACTTCCTCTCCAGACTCGTCAATATCCACCGTACCTTCAAGACTTATTCCCAGCCCGCCTCCTTCACGGAATTTGCTCAATTGAGCCACCTTGAAAGATGAAAAATAAGATGCCATATTTTATACCCTGATTTAGCCAGGATTTTACATAAGATACCAATTTCATAAAGGTGTTTAAGCACAAAAATAGCTCAAGCACAAACAAAATCTTGCTTACTAGAGTGGGTTACCAGTAAAATCCTCATGCGATAGAAGTATGTGACTGGTATCAGGGACTATTTGCTTACCACAATCACTCACATGGAATTTTCAGCTGATAACCTCATTTTTTAAAGGTTTTTCAAGCTTAAGTAATTTTCATGTTTACGCAGCTCCTTGAAATTGGCTTCAGAGGCCAATTTTCTAAAGATATTTAGCAGAAAATTTGTTTGCTTTATAAAAATGGGTTACTAGTCAAAATTGTATGTCAACTTGTGTTTTTAGCAAAAACAGCAGAAAACCAGTCAATTATAATACAACCCCACGTAAGATTTTGACTGTTAACCCAATTTTATAAAGTAAACAAATTTGTTTAAGCAATTTTGTTTCCTAACAGCTTTATGAAATTGGCCCCTGGTGTTCAAACTGACATGACACTTAAAAAAAGTTGCTTATTTACTGTACAATTACATTTAAATCTAAAACGGAGAGGAAATAATGCTCAGATTTTTAGGGGAAGGACACCCTACAGAAGTGCATGCTTGGAAAAACAACGGACTTAAGCAGGGATTGAGACCGATTTTGCATATACTAGACCAAATGTGATTCGAACCAATGATACAGTTTACTCACCACAATTGTGACATTCATCCCTAGGATGTTCTGCCATAATGCAATAATGGAGGCCTCAGTCTCTGCATCGAGGTCACCTTCTGTGAAACAAAATGACCGTATGACCATGAACAACATTCTGAAATCTTTGTAATAACCTTCAGGCTAAAATAGTGCGGCCATCTTCTCTTTTCCCCTATAAAACTCAATGTAACCAAATCGAGGCTTGCAGGGAAAATAATATCACGCATTTCATAATTTTATTTCTTTGGGAAACTTACCATGAGTATCACTTGGTATTTGTGATTCCACAGGTGCAGCAAACAACACCCCAGCAGGGGGTGGATACGCAGGCGGGGCTAAGGGCGGGGCTTCCTCCTCATTATCAACATGTTGAGACTTGATGTTAGCTTCTATGGCTCGTGAAAGACCCGCGTCGTGTTCTGTATCAGACATCAGAAAAAAAAGTTTGTTTGGAAACTTGTCATTCCAAACTGACAATGGAAGTCCAGGCAAAATATTATTCTGTTATCAGAATTATCCGAAATCTGTATGCATGCGAAAGTTAAATAGTCCATAGCTAAATTCTGACAAGAGATTAAAAGAACAAAAATAATACTAAGTGTAAAAAAAAAAGAAAAAAAAATGGTATGAAATGTCTTCAGCAATGAGGAATTATATTAATGTTTTATAAAATGAAATGAATGAATTTTCAACTTACGGTTCATGTTGCCATTTGTGATATCCAGACTACCTGGTGGGTGCCTTATGAGCTTGACATGAACTACACTGCCGGTATTCCTCAGTAAATCCACAGCTTCCAAATTGGTGAAACCTTCTAGGCTCCGCCCATCCACCTAAAAAAGGGGGCATAGACAAAGGATTCAAAGCTACTAAGAATCTGCTAAATACTTTAAAAGCCAATATTTTCGCGTACAGATATTTTCGCACATTTCAACATCACTGACATTTTCGCGAGTTGTTTTTTTCGCGGATGGAAATTATGTCACCTTAACAGGGATCGCCACAATTGTTGCAAACAATATTTTCGCGGGTTGTTATTTTCGCGGGCTCTGTCTGGTGCACGAAATGCGCGAAAATAAAACCACCGCGAATATTTCAGCTTTTACAGTACCTCACCCTCAAGCTCTCAACTTTTGAAAGTTAAATTTTATGAATAAAGCCATTTGCATGACGTTGTACAAGAGACATTACCTCAATAATCTGGTCGTTGACCTGTACTTGGCCATTGTGATCAGCAGCACTTCCCTCCAAAATCTTCCTGATGAAAATTCCTGATACTTCGCCTGCAAGCACAAACTTGTTTTGATCATTTTCTTCAGATTATTAGAACAAAATGTTTCAGAAGACCTTCAGAATCCATGCATAGTTTGTGTGTGTTAAAGGCAGTATACATCATTGGTAATCTTGAAAATCAGAAATGTTCACAGATTTTTGCCTAACTTACACAATATAAACATGATGACCATAGAAACTTTCCCTGAAATGGTTTTGTCTGAAGTGCCATAGTCTTTGAGAAATGAGTAAAACAATTAGTTTTAGTCTCATGAGACGTAAATTCAATTCGCCCCAAAACCATTTCGCCCAAATGCCATTTCGCCCCAAACCACATCGCCCGAGTGCCATTTCGCCCCAAATTACTTCGTCCAAACACTACATCGCCCAAATGCCACTTCGCCCCAAAACAACTTCGTGCACAGGCCGTGTTTCAGGGCGAAATGGTTCAGGGCGAAGTGGTTTTGGGGCCAAATGACTGCAAACCCTTTTTTGACCGTTTTCTTAAAGGTTAGACGAAGTACGGAGCTGGTTTTTGCTCAGGTTGGTTTTAATTATGCATATCTTCAATCACACAGGGGGATAACACTATTTGTAACAATTTACCAATCATGTATACTATCTTTAATGTTATTAATTTCTTACAGGTAGTACCATTTTGGACAGAAATAAATTCATGTGGTTTTTGTTATCAACACTTTGATAAACCATGCTCATACCTGTGACAGGATCCAGTACATATCCGGCGATCGTTATCCCCAAACCCTCTGCCCCTTTCTCTAAGACAACTTCAAAAATCCTCACGCCGTCTGTTTCATCCTGCAGAGAAACATGCATGAGGAAATTGATTCGTTTTAATTTTTTTTCTCATGTTTTTGGAGCAAAATTTTGTTTTGGTTGAAAGACCTCCCTTGTCCAACATAGACATTTTCTGCAACTCCTGGCATGTTTTAAGCAGCCCTCAGGTCGACTTTGTGCAAGAGAATCACTGGCTGACCTTAGGGCGGCTTTCAAAGTAGCTGCTGAGTATAGAAATGTCTGCCAAAATTGTTTGTTAAAACTCATGCTACATTCATAAAACAACACACATAAACTTAAAATAATGGGCAAAATACCAAATTGAATAAAGGATTACCTTTTGCCTACAACCTAATACAACAATCAACAACAACTGAAATTCTGTGGGATTATGTCGTATATAAGATCTTGCTGTTGTATTTCGCTGCACTCATAAGGCCCTATTGATTGCTTTCCGATGACGTCACGCCTTCCATCCACCATTTTGGTTGTCATTTTTCATGACCCACGTGGCCCGAGTGATAACCGACAAAAAGAGCAAGAAAAGCGCATTGGTTGCACTTACCTCTGTTGCTTAACCTTGCTTTGTTTTTGCGCCATGGCTGTTGTATCGATAAAGATAAAAGCATATTTCTTCAGGCTAAAAATCGCGATCAAGTAGAAGCACTTTCGTTTTTACAAGCCGAGTGCATGCTCAATAATTTGAACGTATCGCAGCGCGCGCGTGCGGCATCTTTGAATAAAAGTGTTCATGTGCGTCTATTGGCATGTGCGTCTATTGGCGCGTGCGTGTACGCGCGTGTTCGTTGACCACCAAACATTCCCGGATGTTCTACGTCAAGGAAAGCAATCAATATGCAACTATACAGAGAAAGAGACTAGCCAAATTATCAAATAAGGTCCGGTTTAGTATTTTCAATACTTTCAAAAATTTCACGTACCATATCAAACTGTGGCACTGGCAGTTGTGACTGCAGTTCCGTCATCTGCTCTACTTGTATCGCCGGTTCTGATTGGCCATTTGCTAGGCCGTTAGCAGTCACATCCTGGACAGGAAACACGGTCCTAGCGACTGTTAGACGGACGTGGTTACCAGCCTGTCTGAGAACTGTTGCGACCTGATCAGAGGACATACCCTGTAGGGGGGTGTCTCCAATTTGGAGGATGATGTCACCGCTTTGTAGTCGGCCGTCCTGCATTGGAAAAAAAATGGTACTCGTAATTGTATTTTTAATAAATTCCTCCTTTTTGTTTACCAATTTTGTAATTTTTTAACAATTCATTGTCATTTCAGATAATTTACACAAGATTGTACCATCCCCTTTAAACACAGTCTTTACCAAACCCAATTTAAGACGATGCCCAAGTAGGAATCAACTCACCAAATCAGCTGTGCCGCTAGGTAGGGCTGGATCCGAATTAGTGGCTTTGGCTGTGACTATGGCTGTTGCTATGCTGTTGCTATGGGCAGACAATGACAGTCCTTAGAAACAGCATAGCAACAGCCACAGCTACAGCCAAAGCCACTAATTCGGATCCAGTCTAGGACAGTCTTGACCAAAATGCCAACATCCTAAACACAGACTATGCCAAACCCAACTTGAGACTGATGCCCAAGTAGGAATTATCTCACCCTATCAGCTGTGCCGCCAGGAAGAACGGTCTTGACCATAATGCCATCATCCTGAACACCAACTATGCCAAACCTAATTTGAGACTGATGCCCAAGTAGGAATTCACTCACCCGATCAGCTGTGCCGCCAGGTAGAACAGTCTTGACCATAATGCCCACGTCTTGAACACCGACTATGCCAAACCCAAGTCCAGATCCGTCGTTGTACAGCTCTATCTGTTGAATTTCATGCTGGGGTTCATTGTTGACTTCAGGAAGCATTGGCTATTTAACAAAAATCAAAGGCAGAGAAAACAAAATAAAGTTTTCTGTGTAACAGCTCCAGAGGGCTTTACTATACAAAAGAATGCTAGATAATAAACACAAAATTAAGAAGGACAATGTCACAATGTCAGAGTTTTTTTAACTTGTCCCATAAAGCCTAGTTTCCATATAATCGTAACGCGCATACGCAGGATGCAAACAACTGTAATGTAAACACTGACGGAAACAATCGGCAAAGTTGAACTTGGTTCAACTTTGCCGACTGTCTGCGTTACTATTTGCGTTGCTAGTTTGCGGTACTCTCTGCGTTTGTTGCGATGATATGGAAACCTGGCTTAAGTTGTGTGCATAGGATCCCAGACAGTGGTTGGGTATAGTATTCTTTCCATTACCTGTTCTGAAGCAAAAGGCATTTCGTGATTTGCATTTTCTTCTGTCGCCTCTTTGTCGGCGTCGGCGGGTAGCTGGAACATTCCTCTTGCAACCACTAGTTCCACTATACCCTTGACTTTCTGTAGCATTTCAATGGCCTGATGAGAAACAAAAAACAAACTGTTTTAATATTGCATGGAACATATAGCTGTCATCAGGCCTCGACATTAACCAAGGCCACTGGGGAGGCCAATGGCCTCATGCCCTGCTGAGTTGGCCCCGATGCCCCTTCAAGGTAAATTAGACCAGCATAACCTATCCTCTTAAATTTTATGAGGCTTGTATATACACAAATGAACAGTACACATGGGGACCTAAGTTGGCCATGGTGCCCTTCTAGTTGGCCTCAGGGCTCTTTAAAATTTGGACAAAATCAAGACCATTGTGACCTGCCTATTATTTGTTCAATTATGCCATTGTGTATAAATTTGAACTTAAAAACAAATTTGCCGTTATGGTATATTATCTAAAATAATTTGTACAACAAATTCTAACCTGCTGATGCGAGACATTAACATCCAGAAGATGTCCATTGATGGCCAAGATTTGGTCGCTTTCCTGAAGTTCCCCGTTCCTGTCAACACAAACCACAGAAACTACGATCAGCATATATTCAAGGGTGTCTAGCTGTGTGTTGTCTCACGAAAGCTCTCAATTACATAGCTAAACGCAGAGTCACATGGATTACAGCCAAATTTAAAGTTAGTGACATGATGCAGACAACTCGAAACTACATGTAAATTACCTTCAACAACCAAGTTTTCAAGAAGCAGCACTTTTTAACCACTTCGCGGCAGCAAGGCATTTTCCAATTTATTCCCCTGGAGCGGGAGACTGCACTATCAGTTTTGGTTATGCAGTATACATGTATGTCTCTGGGGCTGGAGACTTGATGACTAGTTTTTATTTTAAGTCGTAAATCAATCTTATTTTCCAAGTCCAGTCACGAGTCATTTTCTCCAGAGTCAAGTCACAGGTCAAAAACCAAAAACTGACTTGACCCCAAGCCAACAAGTTAAGAGACCAGCTCTGCCCCGGTCTAATTCATGGGCTAATTCTGTATAACCGTCCCCAAGACACTCACACTTAGAACTGCATATGCAGTTCCCTGTCGCAAAGTGGTTAAGAAGCAATTGCAGAATACCCGACAACTAAGTAAAAAATAACTTTACTGCTACTCCGTTCACTGGTTCTCCGAACACACTTCCCCTTAACAAAAAACAATCTTTGGAAGCCACATAGTCTACCGAATGCTACCCTAGCCAAGAGTTGCCGGGTCTGCAATTGAGAGCTCTTTTTTATTTCTGTGAAATCTCTGATTCAAAGAAAAACTGACTCACTTGTCGGCCACTCCACTAGGCTGCACCTGTTGTACAAAGATCCCCAATTCACCATGGTTCTCGCTCTTAAGTCCCACGACGCTGAACCCTAGACCACCCTTCTCTGGCTTCATTAATTTGATTGTTCGAACATCTCTGCCCATGGCCAACTCAGCCACTAAATCCATCAAAGAATCTGCTTCATCGATAACGTCCTCCTCTGGGGGCGGAGCGAGAGGCGGGGCACTTTCCTCAGCTGTCGCCAATTCAACTTTATTAATTTCATCATCCAGGTCGATTTTGTTTTCGTAAGCAAAAGGATGTTCAGGCTCAGCGTCAACTGGAGAATCCGTGTCTCCCTTTGGTTGCTCTTCGAGTACGAGTTCTCCCGATGGCGTGAAATCGAACTCGCCGACTGGCTGTCCTGGAGGAGTGGATTCGACGTGATCCCGGAGCTTACGCATAGAATCCCGAAGAGTCAATAACTGGGTGAAGAGGGGACTTTCCATCATCGTAATCATGTCGCCGAGATCTTGGTCTAGATCCAAGTCTCCTTTTTGCTGGAGCTCATTCTGAATACTGTGCAGGAGCTCTACAGCGTGTTGGGTATCTGTCCAAAGCAAAAGGAAATAAGTGTAAACATTTCAGGCTATGTCCAAATTCACAGACTGTAGCTTGAAATTCCATGAGTCTATGGAAGACACTAGGCTTGATCACATTTCACTAACTCATGCATACTTCAAGATCTATGCAGCCAATAAATTTCGACTTGGCCCAAAATTTCTAGACACTTAAAAAGACTAAAGATTTGTTTTAAATTTGTCAACTAAACAGAGATCACAGATTATTACAGCTAAGACGGGACACAAGGCAAATGCAAGTTTCCTTGCAAGTCACATAACAGCTCATATCAGAAGTCTTGGGTCTCAAGAAACAGTCACAGTTTATTAGACTAGTCTGAGACTCAACTAAAGAAACAGTTTACAAATAACCCGATTCTTCATCAGGATATTAAAACAAAATAATTAAAATCAGAATAAAAATATGCAAAATGTCATGAAAAAAAACACAATTAAATTTCAAAAATACCTGCAACCAGAGCCATGTTGCCTTGTTTGTTAACGTCAAAGTCCAATTGTAAATTACTCAAGTAGTATCATCCAGATACTAACAAACCTACATCAAAAAGAAAGAGCAAAATTAAGCAACAGGAAAAAATGGTAACATCACCTTCATTACAAATGTCAAAAGAAAATGTTGCATAAATTTCAGTCAATGGGCATTAATGACTGGCTCTTACTAGTCTTACTAGTACTGTACAGGTCTGCAAGAATAGATACCGGTATGTAGTTTCGAGATTTGCCCCAAAATGATCAATTTAAAATGTTGAACATTAACTTGGTGACCTTTGAACAGGACAAAATCCAATGAATTATATTTTGCTCAAAATGTTTCATGCACATTGTATAAGAAGTACGGAGTGCACAAAATTGGTTACACAATAAATGTTTCCAAAGTCCTATGGCCTACCATGTATACACTCACTACTTTCTGAATAAACTGTTGTCCCGCCGCGAAAAAAAAGAAAAAAAAATCTTCACTTGTATACCAGAATTAACTACATTTGGAATTATTTTTAGCAACCAATTACAATCATGGTTTATAAATAATCTGGTGAAACATTAGGGGTACATTATTGAGTTGTCTCCCCACCCCAAACCGTCTGTGACCCATTTTCTATCTTTCCTTTGGGTTGGGAACATACTCAGGATGCTGACTCAATCCCCAGCAGCCAGTAAAGGATTTCTCCTGGATTAATTCATTTCTGGAAAGGAAAGCTTAGAACATGGTCTTGTACGTGGTTCAGATGAGACAGAATCGTGACAGGACATGAAAGCATGAAGATCTCTGGGTGGCTTGCGAAGCGTAGAGGGTTGGGCATGATGAGAGAGATGGGAGCAAAGGTTGAAACGGAAAGAATTGGTACCCAAAGGTACCCGGAGGTAGATTTTTTTGCTAACGTGTAGTTGGTGCGTTGACGGTGGCCCGGAGCTACGCGGTATTAAAATAACAAGCCGGAGGTAGGTTGTAGCATGTACTACACGGTCACAAACAATTATACCTCCGGGTTACCTCCGACCTCCGGCTATCTCCGGGTTTCAACGACACCCAAAGAATAAACCCTTTCACGGTTTAATATCGACGCCATGCTATGATGTTGTTCACGGGGCACTTCGAACACGCGTTGCCGTGTGCGTGCGCGGATCGTAACTAATGCACAGTGACCTAACAATGCATTCGTATACGATCCGCGCACGCAGACAGCAACGCGTGTTCGAACTGCCCCGTGAACAACATGGCGTCGATAACCGTGAAAGGGTTTATTGAGAAGTTGATCAGGACTTCAGACCAGGCTTGTGTACAAAAGTCAAAACATATGAATTATGAGAAAATTTTTACCCCTAAACATTTTGGGTTTTTCCATGAAATCTGCACACATTCCAATGCTAGAGTCATTTTAAAGAAAACAAATTCTGATCAACTTCTCATCAACTGTCACCCTTAATTTTTTTCCTCCGTGGTCTGCCACTTGTCAACCGGTGTCAACCGACCAAATTGGTGTGGTAAAAAAAAAGACACTTTATGATGCGCTGTATCAACCGTATCACGTACCCGTCAACTCTTGCAGACAATGTCCACTTTTGATTCAAGTTCAGTTTGCATTCTTGGCCTTAAAAAATTAAAGTTTTTCTGTGACGACGCGACGACGACCAACCCACTTTGCAAATCAAACGGCATACTACTTTAGTATCGATTATTTGGATTTGTAATAAACATATTTTAGAATCACTGCCCTTCGTACACGTACACAAGTGCATGTCCGTACGCGTTATCGATTCTACATGGTATCGACAGCTTCGGTACTGGCTTGACCAAAAAAGAATCGAATATACTGCTCCAAGATGGCGAACAGCGAAGTAAAAATTCTCTTCGCATGAATCATTTAAACAAATAGAATAAATTGCATCTGCTGTTACTAGCTGTGGTGGTTTTCTATTTTTATGTGGCCAAAGTATTTCTGTTGTATAAGAGATAATTAATGGGTAAAATAAACGCAATTAAATGTTGCTACTGTTACAATTACCAAAATATAGGTTTGCTGTTGAGACTGATGCTGATGATTATTGACATGTGCGCTTTGCTATGGGAGACCACGTCTCTGGGGAGACTGAAAGAACCACGGGTCAATCTCATAAAGCTGTTTAGCCGAAAAAACTGCTCAATCCAAAATTTGATTGCTTTATAAAAACGGGTTTTCAGTCAAAATCTTATTCATGAGATATTGACTGCTGTTGTTCTGCTATTCTTCCTAAAAACACAAGTTGACATTTTTATGAGGTAAACCATGGTGGGTAAACACATTTTGGATTGAGCAAATTTTTTTGCTAAACAGCTTTATGAAATTTGCCCCAGATAGCTTGTCATTTGTGGACTCCCTCTGCTAATGTTTTTGCTTTTTTTTAAATTTATCTTCTTTATTTCAACCACATTCTGATAATTATGAATAAAGAGATTTTAAAAAAAAACCAAGCAATTTTAAATTTTATTTATTTATTTTTTCTTTCCACGATAATATTTTTAAACGTAACTGACATTTTTTTCGTATTTCATTTCAGTGAGGTCCTCGGTGCTCGGTGATGCCAGGCCCATCTCCATGTAATCCCAAATCTAACAGCAATGAGGTCGCGACATCTAAGTGTCGGGACAGAATCATGGCTCGGTCGCAGTGCAACAAACTCCATCATCATTACTGTTATTGTATCGGCATTCATTCATAATGCCATTGCCCAAAGTAGTGATGATGATATCAAGTGTAGCGAACTTCAAACAGGACAGTATCCTTTCTCGTCATTGACTTCGGAGAACTTGAGACATTTGGCTGTAGTAGAACTTTTACAAAAATTTATTCGAGTGGTTTCTTTCCCTCTAAGGTGCCAACATTATTATTACCCCTATAAGTATAATCATAGGGCTCCATTTAATCACTCCATATATCATCCTATAGCTCCCTGGGAGTATCGGCTGCCTACCAGGCACTCAGTGGCTAATCAAACATTGACTACCCTCCTAGGCACCCATTTACTCTTAGGTGGAGAGAAGCAACGCATGGCAAAGTGTCTTGCTCAAGGGCACTTGTACCATGGATGGACTGGAGCAGGATTCAAACCCACAACCTTTAATATGATCCAATACAAGCAATACAAGATGTACAAAAATGTTGCAGCTGGTCTGAACTTAAAGCCCCTGTGAAGTCCTCACACAAGATTTTTGATTTTATAAAAGAAGTGCCCTTTGAAACAACAAATTTCACTCAAAATAGGCAACTGGCTGTGCCTTTTTAGAGGGAAAATTCTTTTCCTGATGAAGATTGACAGAAAAATACAACACAATTTAAAACATTGACCCTGTTTAATTATAAGAAAAAAAGGTTATTATTAGGTTCTAAAAATGTTGACCAAATTTAATACAAATGTATGTCTCCTTGACGAGTTCTGTTAGATATGTGTGTAAGGATCCAGTCATTGACCCTGAAACGCAATCGGCTAAAGGTTGTACGAAAGATAGAATTGTTATTGGTAAGAGATGCTAAATATTGTTATTTTATGATTATTTGTCAGAATTTTGCAGGGCTCATTGTTGGGTATGACTTAAACGCAGAGGCTCGTCAGCAGCTGCGTATTTCGTGGCACGAATTTGGCGCGTGCACATTGCTGACAAGCCTCTGCCTTTAACAGTAAGCTTTGACAAATACCCCAGTTGAGGTGTAATTTGTAACAAGGATGAGAAGGACATCGGGCAATAAGTGTTTGTGTATTTTCTCCGCAGTGGACTGTATGCCAGTAGCCGGTACAATATGCGATGGCGAGTTTTACAACGGTTCTACCGTGGCTCCGGATTTAAAGAGAGAAGTTCCATGCAGATATACGTAAGTCTTGCTGAATCAAACATAGACCTACCCTCATGCTGGAGGATTTAAGTGTATGGTGGGGCCTCAACTGACTGCCTTCTAAAGAGAAAGGAATACACATTCAGTTGGAATATTTATGCAGCCACGCAACTTTTCAGCAAACCTTGCCCCGGAGTATCATTGCCAAGCGATTTAGTACCTTACTCAGAACCTTAATTCTGCAAATCATGAGTCTGAATTCGGGCCTGCCATGGGAGGGTCCATAATGTATGTGTGCCCTTGGGCAAGGTACTTTGCCATAAATTGCCTCTCTCTCTGCACAGGAGCAAATGGCACCTGTGAGGGCAGTGAAGGTGTCTGATTAGCCCATGATAAATGCCTAACGGGCAGCTGGGGTAGTATGCTCCTCAAAGAGCTGGGAAGGTTGAATTAAGGAACACTATTAAGAGGCCAACAATCAGGGGTAATAGTGGGAAGTGCCATCATGTATGTGTGCTATATAAATATCCAGCCGATTATTATTTAGCCAATTACCTGACATCTTTTGGGGTCCTCAGTAGGTCCATTGAAACTTGACAACAACAAAAATGTACTAAGTCAGACATTCTTGGATTTTTTCTTTTGTTGTAATGAATTGAAATGAAATAAACTGAGCAATTTCAACCCACAACTTCAGAGCGTTTCTCCCCAAATATTGTTGTGACAGTCTTGTTTTGTTCCTTCATAAATCCAGGACTGGCTACTCCTACAACACCGCCCTTCTCCTTTCAATCTTCCTTGGAATGTTCGGCGTGGATCGTCTTTACCTCGGCTACCCGGCCCTGGCCTTGCTCAAGTTCTGCACCTTTGGATTTCTCTTTGTTGGTCATTTCTTGGATGTCTTATTGATAGCTATGCAGGTAGGTGCTCTTTTATTCAAGACTCTGCCAAATATGGACTCCGTCCTTCAAAAAGGAAAAGGCATATTGCTGTCTTAGGTGCCGTCCAAAATTATCAACATTTTCATGGTTCTACAAAGCGTAGGAAGAGGGAGGGGGGTTGAGGGCTGCACAGGAGTAAGACTTTACATGCAGTGTAAAATGTTGACATTTCATAATAGTGACCAAAAAATGTTAGTATTTTGAGGGAGGGAGGGAGGTCTTGAAAAGTTCTACTCTCTGTAGAACTGTGAAAATGTTGACAACTTTGGACAGCCCCTAAGCATGCAGTTGAAACTCACTACTAATTTTAATTGTAACAGTGCTCTTAGTATCGAAGTTCAACTGTATTACTTGAGAACTAGCCATGTTTTTTGGTTTCTTTAGCTCGGAACAAATCAAGCTGTATGCACTCCACAATACATTGTTAGAGTACAGTGGCTGAGTGGTTTAGGTCACTGACTCACAAATTGCAGGTGGAAATGCCCTGAGGTTGTGGGTTCAAAACCACTTGAGGTACTTGCGCCCTTGAGCAAGGCGTTTAACCCCAATTGCTTCATCCTTTGGATGGGATGCAAAGCTGTTGATCCAGTGTGTTATGTAATGCACCCAAAAGATCTTAGAGCATTCATTTCCCAAAAATCCCATAATTTTTTTATCAAGTGCAAAACATTTGCAAATCTTGTTGCTGGATTCCCTATGTTTATAAGAATTCTTGTTGATAAGTTCTTTTCTGTATTTTCCACTGTAGGTTGTGGGTCCTTCGGACGGATCTGATTACATCATAGATTATTATGGACCTGTGCTGCAAAGAACTACGATAGATAACCACACATACTTATTGCCCTACACAGACTGATAGATAGTCTTATTCGGGTGATTAGAAGCACTACCAAGAGTTTGATGCGAAAAGGCTACATTCGCTGTGTGTCTTGGGGGAAAAAGGTTGACACACACATTGCCAGATGATTGATAAAGCATATTTTTGGTATTTTCTTTAGAGAGAAGGGTGTAGATTGGATTTTTCTCTTCATGGGCAAAGGGCAAGGGTGGAATGGTTCTTGCAGGAAGGGGGTACAAAATGTGAGGGGTAGGGGGCGGAAAAGGTGTTTCAAAAGTGGGATGAGGGACAGTGCAACCACTCCCAGTTCTGGCAGTATAGACCGTATCGAATAGCGGCCATTTCGTGGGGCAGTTTCTTTGTTCCTTGAGGACATGCATGGTTGCACATATTAAGTAATAAAAGGTGCCCCACGAAATGGCGGCTATTCAATACGGTCTATAGAGGGAGTGAATGCAAAAAGTGGATTGTCCCCAAAGTGGGAGGGGTTAGTGCAAGAACCATTATGCCCCACCCTCTTTTAAGTTACACCACTGTGGCTCGCTGTCCTAATTTAAATACATGTAATGTAATAAATATAAAGCAACATCAATGTTAGAGGTGTAATGTAATGTATATAATGTAAACATGTACATTATTTACTTAAACCATTCTGTTTTGTTTATAACATCATGTTTGTAAAGGAAAGTATGTATATGTGTGATTTACACTTTTAGAAGAATAAAAACAAATTGAACAAATCCATAACAGATATGGTTGTCAAGTTATTGTAAGATTTGTATTTTGTTAACATGTCTACTTTAAAAAGAAATTGCACTAAAAAGATTCAAACACAATTGTATATGTTCTCCTTTCCTAGTTGGGAAACATTTTCAGCTTTATATAAGATGTAAAGAGAAGGAAGGGAAAGGTGTAACATCTTAAAGGTATACTGTCTGTATTAAGGAAGAATTTTCATTTTGAGAAATAAATTTGAACAAAATTGAAATAATATTTCAAATTTAGCGTTGAAAATGATAAATCAGTCAAAAATGTCCACCGATGGGGAAAAGATGGAACAATAAGTGAAATGATAATTCCTTGATTAGTTTAAAATCTGAGTCCTGTTTCTGACGTAGTTACTAATTCAACAAAATGATTGGTTGAATCAATGTTACGTCAGAAACATGTTTCTGGTTATGGTCGCGAAAATCCTACTCATCAAAGTTTGACGGTAGATGGCGCTCTTCATGTTTTACGGTGTCAACTCTTCATACGTAACGTACGCGCCGACGCGATGAGTGACTGATATCGTTGGAATGTTTCATCTTTTGTTTCCCAAAACCGGTTTGGTGGGTTATTTTTTTCTCGATCTTTTGTGATAATATTCTGAAAGGATTGAGGTTGTTATGGTATCCGCATTTTTGTCATTTTAGGAAGTTTATACCGCGATTACAATGCCTCAATTTAACTGTGCGTTGTGTAGTGTTGTTTACATGGTAATTTAGTACTGCTCGAGCTGCATCCATTTCGTGATAAAACGCAAATGACTTGGGAAAGAATTGAGAAGTTGATCATGGCTTCAGACTTTGTGTGAAAAACATATAAGATAGGCTGAAAAATGTTGGTATTTTTTTCAGTTTTTGAACAAAGATTTTAAGGAAATTAGCCTACTTCCTGGAATCAACAGATCATCCAGTAGCCCTTGGCACTTGCACTTCTGTCGGAAATGTTGCATTTCTAAGATAAATAAATAATAAAAATTACTGCAGAGAGTAAATGGACAAAATCATGGCGCGAGTGCTCCGTGCATAAGCACGACAATAGAGGGCACTAACTGAATGCAATTTTTGAAGGAGAAAATGTGATCTTTCTTTAGAAAAGCAACAGTCATGACAGTTTCGACAAAAGTGCATGTGTGAAGTTATAATTGGATGATCTGTTGATTCTAGGAGATAATTTCCTTAAAATCTTTGATATATATACAAACAAAATACCATTAAATCTGCACATTCCAATGCTAGGGCCTATATAAGTCATTTTAAAGAAACAAATTTCTGATAAACTTCTCAACTCTTACCAAACTATTTAATTATAATGCTTTTTGTATGTTTTTGTCATTTATGTAAGCGTCACATTTTTTTCAATTGATAATTTGCATAATTAATAATAATATTACATGTATTACGTATAACATGCTAGGCCTACATGTATTGTTCTCCTTTTGCATTACTAGCTTTTTCAACGATGATCCCGTAACGACCGGCAACCATGTCATGCTTCTGCATCCGGCTGCAGAAGGACGTCGTTAAGACGTTAGACTTCCGACATTGCGGTCTTGCCTTCATACCGCAAGAGGTCTATGAATATGAAGAAACATTGGAGGAATTGTACCTGGACTCCAACAATGTTAAGGACTTGCCTAGGGTAATTCCACCATTTGGGCACCCGTCTCTTTCAAGCCCTATTTAAATAAAATTTACCTTTTTTTAGGAATTTGATGCATTTTTAAACACAGTTTAACAGTCATATATATGGGTTAATTCATACCAAAGAAATATTTAATTAAGTAATTTAACATTACTTACATTGTTTCTTCAAAGGTGTGGACAGAATCATGTCAGTTGATAAAAACATCCGTGTAACCAGAGAATTTTAAAAAAAACATTCCCTTCTCATCAAGTTAACTTTGAAAATTCTTAAACTTGCCTTTTTTTCTTTCAGTCACTGTTTCATTGCGAGTTTCTACGTAAACTTAGCATTTGTGACAACGACCTTCGCAGCATTCCTAACGCCATTGCAACACTGGTTAACTTGGAAGAGCTTGACATCAGTAAAAATGGTAAAACCTTTCAAAAATTAAACGTTAAAAACAAAAAAACACTTCATTTCAGTCTTAACTTCATATTTTCCCAAAGCAATGAGTGCTGAGTCTTTCACTGTGATAAGTGTTATGATGCTGTTGATTTTCCAACCCCATTTCAGGTATTGTGGAGTTACCTGATAGTATTAGGAGCTGCAAGAACCTCAATTTGGTTGAAATCAGCGTCAACCCTCTGGGAAAGTAAGTTCTATGGCTGTTTTCTTTGTCTTTAGTTGTATGAACAGATCAATTTGTTTTACAATTGTTTGTAACTTTTTGTTTTGATTTTTGAAATATTCATCGGGAAAGGTGTGTGCTTCCTGATAGTTTTATAAGCACTACATTATGCAGTGCTTTTCGAAGACATAAAAAGAACTTAATATGATTGAGTAGGATTCGAACCCACAACCTTATGCAATGGAAAAAAATCCTATACAGCTGCTGTAGTTAAAGGAGCGTGACCAGATTTTTGCCTGAAAATGGATTTCGTGCTAACCTAAGAATCGTATAAAATACCTCCCCAAAATACTGCCCATGGGAAGAAAACAGGAAATCTGGAATCCCCAATTTGCACGTGGAAGCAAAAAGGTTGGTGTAATTACTGCACTGCTTTATGGAACCAGATAAATTAGTTTACTAAACTTCGGTGGATTTTGACGATATCACTGAAAATATATGGATTGAGGACACAAAATTTCATAATGGCAATGAGAGAAATATGACAAATGATATGGTACCAAAATATCAGCACCTACAGGGAAAAATAGGGACCGTTCAATATACACTCATTTAACATCTTTTGCTTATAATCGTGATTTTATTTATTTTTTCAGACTACCAGAGGGATTTACCCAGCTGGTAAATTTAACCCAACTCTACCTCAACGACACCCTTCTGGACTACCTGCCAGCCAACTTTGGTCGTCTCGTCAAACTGACAGTCTTAGAGCTTAGAGAAAATCGACTGAAGGCATTGCCAAGGTTTAAATCAGTTTTTGTTTTGGTTGAAATACTCATTTTGTTTTGCAATATTCATTTTGTATCAATGAAATGTTCTGTGGTATTACTGCATTGTTGAAATTTGATGAATTTGTAAAATGATTAAGTAGTTTAGATTTGTTATTCAAACTATTTTTTTCTTCCCGACAGGTCGATGTCAAGGCTGACCGAGTTGGAGCGACTAGATCTTGGTATGAACCAGTTCAGGCAATTGGTAAGGCTTTCTAATTCTTTTGTCCTACACGCTGTTTATTGTTCTTTTTACAAGGTAAAAAAAACTGTTAAATGATGTTGTATTTTGTTGTGGTTTTTTTTTTTGTAGCCTGAGGTAATTGGGTTCTTCACAAAGCTGACGGAACTTTGGGTGGATTCCAACAAATTGACTGCAGTTCCTACGGTGAGCAAAATTCTGTGCAAAAACTTTAGACTGTTGCAAAAGCAGTCTTGTTAAGGGATAGGAACAAGATAACAGCCAATTTGCATAAAGGTTACATGGTTTATGAAATAAAAAAAACGGTTGTGGAAAATTTCTGTTGACAGGATGTTGCAATTCTTCTTTAAAAGCCAGTTTTCTGTAAAAGCTAGAGCCTACCTCGATAAACAGATCCAATTGTTACTTGGGTATGATTTAAAAGCATTATCTTCCTTACCATTTTGACTACTTTGAGCAAAATTTTCTTTCTTTTTTTGTTTACTAGGAGATCGGTAACTTGAAGGACCTGGTGTATTTCGACGCGTCGTGTAATCGCATCGAGAGTCTTCCTCAAGAGATTGAGGGCCTCAGAAGTTTGATTGATCTACATCTCTCCAAGAATTACTTGCAACAACTGCCGAAGACAATTGGTAAAACTTAGAGAATAGATGGCAGAAGTAGATTGGAGGGTCTAATAGGATAAGATTTTTAATTAAAAAGCAGAAAGTGTGGGAAGGATACTAAAAATTCAGGATAGTTGGCACCTGGACAAAATCACTGAAGCGGAACAGTCTTGAAAGCGATTCAAAGATGATTGGTCGACCAGTGCCTTGTTATCCACAAGTTCACTGCATTCACCAAACTTCTGTTTGTTGAATTCTGATCAAGAATTGATATTTAAAGAAAATTGTGTCTCTTTGAAGGAGAGTATAATAGCAGATCTTCCAGATGTCCTTGATAAAATCCATCTTTCTCTGATCTTCAGGTCAGCTAAGCAACCTTCAGAACCTCATCCTAGACTGCAATCAATTGTCCTCCTTGCCTTACACCATTGGAGGTCTCGTGTCTCTCGAGGAACTCATACTGACTTACAATAATCTGGAGGAACTACCACCGAGTATAGGACTCTTGAGGAAACTCGCGCATCTTAACGCCGATCAGAATATGCTGCTTGAATTGCCGTCAGAAGTAAGCTCTGTCTTCTGTTTACAGAAAGAGGTTTCAATTTTCGTTCAATGAAAATCCCATTTCAGGTCATTCCAAAACTTGCGGGCACAATTATCTCCCATTTTGGCTGTACAATCATGATTTTCCCTATCAAAATTTGACTGGAAAATGACATTTTTAGCCTTCTAGTTTTACAAATTTTCACAAAAAGTGGAAAAAATATTACTTTTCCTTTACCACAGCTGGTAAATAATCGTCCCGGTGAGTCAAATATCTGGTACTCCAATCTATATGAGGAACGTATTATTTTTCCATCTTGCAGCTTTTAGTAAAATGTAAAATTAACAAACTTAAGATGAGAGAAAAATCATATGGGCCTAATCAGGAATCAAACCCTAGACCTCTGACTCGCTAGACAGATGCTCTAACAGCCGAGCTGTAAGGAACAGTGGTATACTCCCTCATGTTTTCCTTACGGGGGAAAAAATATGAAAGTCTTTAAAGCATTGCGTATGTTACTCGACTTAATTTTGTTCGAATTTCCGGCCCTTGGTATTTTTAACTTTCTGTTCTTTTTTCTTCTGTGTCTAGCTTGGAAGCTGCAGTTCCATCAGCCTATTATCTCTGCACAGTAACCTCTTATTAACGATACCAGACGAGATTGGACACATCAGTCAACTGTCCGTCGTCAACCTCAGCAACAACCAACTACGATATCTACCTTACAAGATCACTAAACTCAAGAAACTACAGGCGCTCTGGCTCTCCGAAAACCAGGTGTGGTTTTAATGATGTATTTGGTTGTGTGACTCTTGCGGATCATGTGATTGTGATCATGTGATTGTGATCATGTGATTGTGATCATTTGAGCTTAAGATTGTGGAAGTGTGTTGAGATAAAACTGGACTCACAAGTCTTGGGTTCAAGTCCCACTATGGCTTGGGCAAGATACTTAATCTCAATTGCCTCGTCGACCTAAGTCACAATTAGAAACCTGTTAGGAGGAATATCACAACCGAAGTACTGATAGGTTGTGCACTATGACCAAGCAGCCGCCTGGACAAAGCGAAATGGTTCTGATGATTCCTTGACGGCAGCGATAATAATGGCAACAGCGCGTTAATATCTTGATGAAAATAGATTATACGAAACCAGCTATTGTTATTATGTGATAGACTCTTAATGAATTGTTCATCATAAATTCTGAAGTTCTAAAAAACACTCTCCCTCATTTCTCTTTTTTCTTTCAATCCTCAGTCCAAACCTATGATCCCGCTTCAGTCTGAGATGAGAGACGATCTTGGCAAGAGGGTCTTAACTTGCTTCTTGTTTCCGCAGCAACACAGAGATGCAGAGGAGTGTAAGACCGTTTGACTCAATTTGTTTTATTATGAATTTTGCCCCAAACAAGGCCAAACGCCACTCATGGTAGGGGGGTAGTCAGAAAAGGCATTTTAAGAAACGGTAAAAATAGGAAAATTAGCAAGAAAAAAGTGATAATTTGAAATTAAGAGTTGTTTTTTTATGAATTTACATTTTTAGATGTCTACCAAAGCGATGGGGAGAGTTTCCATGCCTCGATGTTGGAGGACAGACTAAGCCGTAGACAGATTGCGTTTGATGTTGCCGAGTCCGATTCTGAGGTATGCGTTCTTAAAATCAGAAGAAAATTTCTAAATTGGCACAAATCTGCAGCAATATTTATTTAATTATTTTATTTATCAAATCAAGATTAAGAAGAAATGTTCACTTTTAGAGGTAGAAGGAGAATCCCCACACACATGCATGTGGGGAAAACCCCATGCAGGGACTGAAAACCCAATCCACAGATTGACACAGACAGGATTCGAACCAGGTGGAAGACGAGGAAACTAGCACTACACCAACCTGATCAGTCTATCAGACGAAATTAGACAATTCTTACTTCGTAAATTCTAGTAGTATCAATGTCGATGTTGCCCAACACTGGAAGAGGCCAGTAGTTTGTATGAAGTTTTCCACTGTCAAGAGTTTAAAGCTTTAATTGTGAAGACAAAAAATCCAATATGGAAGTTTAAATTGTTATCACTCTTTCAAGAGCATCTTAAAGTGTTTCTGTTTCCCCCTGCACAGCATAAACTGAAGAAGACATCCACCCCGTACCCTAAGGAGAGCATCAAACGTAACATTCTAGCGAGTTCTCGCAGTGGTTCGTCTAAATCGACCAAATCGCGACGAGTCAACATCCTTCCTAATTATCCAGTTGTTGACACTTCGGTAAGTAAACTAATTGTTTGTCGCCATCTGTGTTTTGAATTTGGGCAAATTGTTAGGTAGATTATCATCAAGAGTTTGTGTTGTAATCCGTTTTTAAATTGTTTTATTTAAAAATTGTTTTTAACCTAAGCTGTAATTAAACACTTGGAGCCTTGTTAAAGACGCCTTTATATCCAAATATTTTGAATTCTAAACTAAACCTGACCTTTCCAATGCCGGCAAATATTGCTTGTTTGTGATTAGTTTGATTCAGTAAATATGGTTGCTTTCTGCGATTTTTTTTTGTTCTTGCAGAGACGCAGTGAAAAAGGGCGCCCTCGTGAGGGCAAACCTCGACGTTCGCGATCACCGGGATCGCCGATATCCGACAGTCTTCACCTGTTCCAAGCAGATAAGGTGAGGTGACAAATTGTCATAAATTGTCTCTCTCTACCCAGGAGCAAATGGGTACCTCTAAGAGCAGTGGGTACCTCTAAGAGTGTGTTTGATTAGCTCATGAGTGCCTAACAGGCAGCTGGGGCTGCATGTTCCCCAGGGAGTTGAGAAGGTTTAAAGGGATGATATAATTGAGCGCAATGACCAGGGGTAACAATGTGTGCGCCCTGAGCACCTTACTTGTTTGATTTTTTTACACAGAAAGGAGGTTTAGAATCACGTGCGAACGTTAACGCAAAATGCTTTAAGCACTTGGTTGTTACTTTGAGGAAATTTTAGAACAGACAAAAACAAAACTCCACAAATGTGAATTTCGCGACGGGTTGTGGCACCTGTGCCCTTGAGCAAGGCACTCAACCACACCACACCATTCCTGTAATTGGCGGTCTCTCCGCTGTTGGATGTGGTAAATAAATAAATAAATAAAGATAACTCTTTTTCTATGACAAAAATTCGAACCTGGGTTCTCGGACACCCTAAAGATATGACCAGTGCTCAAGCCATTTGGCGTTCACGTTTGCGTTTTACGTGCATCTAAACCTCCTTAGTATGAGAACTTATCCTTATCTGTAAATTTAGTAACAAAATAGACTTTCAAAGAATATTTTTTTGATTTCTCAGGAGATAATGGCCAAGGATAAAGCTCGACTGAAAGGAGGTTCGTCCTCGATGAATCGGACAGATAGTGATACAGAGTCTGTGGCTTCATCGACTAGAGAGAGAGTTGTAGGCAGAAGAGAAATGAGGGTAAGGATACTAGAATGTGATGCCAGTTGCTGGGGTAATTTAGTCTAAACAATCGCTGGTAATCTGAAACGCCCATTGCTAAAGTGCGGGGAAACAGTTCACTGGTTATAGTGTACACCCAGTAACCATGGCAACACACAAAGGGTGATGTTTTCACTTTAGTACTCTCTTGTTCAATGTGTGCATTTACTATGGGGACCAAGATGGACGCACCATGATAAAGGTCTATTGTTTGAATACAGCATCGTTTACAAAGTTGAGAGAATGTGATTTGGCTTGCATCGAGTCTACAAAGTTGTTAATTTGTCGGGTCAGATTAGTAATCGGCAGGTTCGGCTTGAACTGTTTGTCTCAAAGCAATAGACTACTAAAGTGTGACGTCAGTTGCCATGGTAATTGGGTCTAAACATTCGCTGGTAATCTGAAACGTCCATTGGTATAGCGCAGGGAAACAGTTCACTGGTTTTAGTGTACACCCAAAAACCATGGCAACACACAAAGGGTGACGTTTTCACTTTAGTAGTCTATTAATATTATAAGAACAGTCGTGAGAAAAAATATGGTAAAAATTTGATATTGTTTAAATCTACAGGCTAGAATGGACCACACAGCAAGTGATACTGAGGCATTTATACGAAGTCCGGTGTGGAGTCACACTGGAGGAACGAATAGAAACAGACAAATGGCCATGCTCAATCACGTCGAAGCTCCATCACGGAGTAACATGAGTCGCATGCGAGGTTACGAATCCGATCAGGTGGATGGTGGAGCTAGAATGTATGCTCGGTCTCCCAACGTGCCACAGACGCAAGTACGTCACGCGACTGGGTCGCGTGGTGGAGGCGTCGGGTACAGTCGCGGTTACGAATCGGATCAGGTTGATGCTCAATGGGTGTCGCCGGTGGATGCATACGGACAAAGACGAAGTAGGAATCCTATGCAAATGAATCGCAACTCTAACGCGACGGCTTCTGATGTGGATGAACGTCGTGCGTTGCGTACGTCCAACCGTCGTAGCTCGGGCTATAGCACGGATCCTGGATACAAAATGCTGCCCGCGGTCGACCGAGAATCGCGGATGGCCGATGTAAAGCAAAAACGGGATGAAATGCTGCCCCCACCCTATTACAGAGTGCGACAATTAAAGGCGGGTGAGCACTCCCGATCCAGCCACGACAACCCAAGCAGAAACCCTATCAACGGACAACCTCAACGTTTCACAGACTACGGATGGATCGATGGCCAATTGCCTCCAAATACTGATAACAGTGCTTCACCCGTTAACTCTCAACCCAGCTCTCAAAACGCATCTCCAAATGAACGAAATCAACCCAGGGGAAGTGATTTCAGAACTCAAGTTCCAAGTGGAAACTTTAGTTCAAAGGAGAGACATTTAACAAGCAGAGGCAACCTGTATGCCCACTCGGACAATGAGGTGGCTTCAAGGAAGATCAACGATAAAACAGAACATCCTCGTACCTTAGACGTTCGACAGAATGATAACGCACTTACAGCTGATAGGTTCCATTCGAGAAGAGATAGAGAATCTCCAGTCTTTGATCAGTCACAAGATACTGAATCGGGCTACAAAGTAAGACGAGTAAGAACTCTTAAAGATGACAAGAAGAAAGTGTCGCCAGGACAAAACGTTTACTCTGAGACCCACCAGCATAGATTGGACAGTTGGTCACGTGAAGGTCGGCAAAGATACTCTCCAGCCTTTGAAGAGGATCGCCATGGAAAACAGGAAAAAGGACAAGAGCAAAATCATCATATTCAAGGGGGGAACAGTGAAACAAAAGAATCGAGTTGGAATCACCCAAAATCCACATATCGGCAGAATGAGCGGGTTCCCGAACAGAAAAACTGGCAGAGTTCAGAGATGACCGACAAGAACGGCTGGGAATACCAAAAACCACTCGAAAACAAACATAAGTCAGCGACATTGCCAACTGAGACGTCAAGATCTCCAAACCAAAGAGGAAGTAACAGCCTGCCGAGAGATGCTGCCGGTTACCAACCAAGTACTTATGATACGTATAGGTCTGACACTGGTATCCAGCAGAAATCCTCTTCATTCCCTGGGTCAGAGTTCAAAGGTCACATGACTGAAGATGACAGCAGAGGAGATCATATTACTAATTATCAACAGCCGAATTCAAGGGTTAGTGTCTACTTTTCTGTAACTTTTTAGTCAATGTAGTCCCAAAGCCCAAACGTTTTTGGACTCTTCAAGTAAACACAATAAAAATTTGAACCCTATGAATAAGAGGTCCTTGGGACTTTGCAGATTACCTTGTTTTAACAGGAACCTTGTATTATCAGGAATAGAAAAATGAACAAATCCTTTTTAAACTTTAAAAAATCTTAAAGGATGTTTCCATGGTTCTTAGATGCTGACCTCCTAGGTACATTTAATGCAGGATTCTTTATGGTTTACAAAAACTGTTTCTTATTCAAGCAGAGAAAGATGCGGCTTCATGGCGGAGCACCAAACTACTCGGTATCCGAGCCAGATTTGGGGAGGAACTTCCAACCTCAACCCTCAGCAGAGACTTTGAGAAATCAAGACCCTCGGCAGCCTTCCATGGAACCTCACGACGGGGCGTCAGAACGACGATCACAGGACACAGATCACGATCCAAGTAAACGAGAGCCAAACAGGTTCCTTGCTGGTCCGATGTCGTCCACACCAAGCGTCGAGAGTTGGGGACGACCACAGATACCAGGAGGTTCCCAACCTCGCAGTCCTGCTGATGACAGACAACAACCGAGGAGCAGACCCTGTTCCCCTACTGATTCCCAACAGGTCCATGAATCGTCCAACAGGCAAGAAAACCCACAAGATCCCAAACTATCCAGACCTGCTAAGCTTCCACTGAGGCCCAACGATGCCCAAGACAGACCAAGTTATCAACCATCCACAATACCTCCTCCAAGAGGCCATTCGACCCTTCTTCAAGGACCATGGCGAGACAGCGTCCACGGAGAGATTCTAACCCCAGTCGTCAGCATTCTTCAACACCATGACAGGGAAAGGGTTCTAACCCCCGATTTAGACCCACATCATGGTCTCATGAGCCAGTCAACCGGAAACTCGGGTCAAGAACTCTGGCGGCAGGATTCGTCGGGCTACGCCAGTGACCAAAATGAACAGGCTTGGAAGAGAGGTATAAACAAGTTACTCAGAAAAAAAAATTTGAAGAATTCTCCAGGAATACCTTACATGTCTAGCCAACCATACAATATTTTGTTTCGAACTGTATAGTTGTTGCATCCCTAAGGCACCGCCATAAACAGTTCAAATCACTGTGGGTGGGATTCAAACCCAAAACATCCTGTTTTCAAGTGCAGACATTAAAGTGCAGTGTCAGAGTATATAATTTCAAATACCACTATAGTACAAATACCAGTACTACAACAGCCTTCCTAAAGAGGGTCAAAAGCATCTTGTTAAACTCAGATTCCACGATTGGAAAACATTTTAAACAGGAACAACAGCATAACTAAACAATAATGTTGATTATCTGCCTTGTGGAGATTTCAGCCACATATACATGTATTTATATTTCAGAATTTTTTTTAAAAACACCTTCAGTTGGCAATTTCTCCCACGAAAATCATGTGATTTTTGTTTCCATTGCTGTCAACATGTTTAGTCGGGTTTTTCTTGTCAACTCGTGAAGTAAAATTTTGGGTAACTGCAAACGATGTAAAGGTGTTTTAAAAGATGTTTCCATTTTCCGTCAGCTTCTTGCAGTACTCCGACCTCATCCGTCTTCCTTGGTCCCTCGTCCCCACCGATATGGAGACCAGGGTCAGATGTAACTCCTAATCACAGATCCAGACACCCCTCGTCCGACCAAGACAAACTCCCAGCTATCAAGAGAGTAAGATTTTGTCTTCAGTTATGTTTCATTGACAAAAATTAAACTGGTTTAAAAATTCTTAAATTAATGAAATGTGATTTTTGGTTTTTACCAGATCCCCGTTGTAATCTACAAGAATCCAGGTCTTGGTTTTAGCATCACAGGAGGAAGAGATGCCCCAGGGAACCCATTCAGACCGTTTGATTGGGTAAGTCCAAACAATCTTGATTAAATATCTTGGTAGCAGGAAACTTTAATACCTTGTTTTTACTGATGTTAAGTATGCAATTTCAAAAGGAAGAAAAATTGCCATATTTTCAGGGACAACTATTTCAGAAGTTAAATAACTACTTTTCCCGTATTAGGACGACCGTTTTGGGTAGAGTGCTTACAGAGACCACTAAAACCACAAAATTGTCGGAAAGAAACTCATGAATTGACACCCATTTTCTCGACCTAATTCTCTGGAAAAAATTTTTGCGACCTAGACGAAAATGGTTTGTGACCTAATAAAAATGGTTTTTGAAGCACTTGGCGTTAGGACGACCGGCTATCGGTCGCCCTTAACGCGAAAGAGTAAGTTGTATATATTAGAATGCTTTACATGTATATCTTTTTTGGTTATAGACTCTTTGCACGTGCAGCCATGACGGGGGGGCAATGAAAACCTGCCCCCTGTCATTGCCGCCGATGCAAAGGCTCTATTGCACAGCCATAAAGTAGAGAGACAAGAAAATGTTGGCGCTGGGGTGCTTGAGAAAATAATACCATGTCTTGTAGCTCAACTAGAATAGCATCTGCCCGCTGAAAACTGTCACTCTTTATTTCTGTTTATCTGGTCAGCTCCTACTTAGTGAAATGTTTATCTTTATGAACTTTTCTGATCTTGCATTTTATCTTTTTAGGGCATTTTTGTGACCAAAATTCAACCCGATGGTCCAGCCGACGGCATCTTAAGACCAGGAGATAAACTGCTTGAGGTCAACGGACGACTGTTTGAAGGTATTGTACACGATGAAGCGGTCAAACTGCTTCGAAGAAGCAACCCGGTGTCTATATTGTTACAGCGAGCAGACACCAAGGCTTGACAACATGAATAGCCACGAGATGTTGGTAAACCTGGTAAAATTCTCTCCAACTCCATTCAAATCATTCTTACATCAGAAATAAGGTCAAAATATCACAACAAATGAACAGTGTTATTTAAAACCCAGTGTTTGTGATGCGACTCGTGACCAAGCAATAAATTTTTCAGGGCCAAACATAAGATGAGAGAAAAATCATATGGGTCTTTTCAAGGTTTAAACTTGAGACCTCGACACTCCAGGCAGATGCTCTACCAGCTGAGCTATGAGGCACAGTGGTATACTCCATCGGGTTTCCCCCAAGTCCTCTGACACACCAGGCAGATATTTTACCAGCTGAGCTATGAGGCACAGTGGTATACTCCCTCAGGTTTTCCCCAAGACCTCTGACTCTCCGGGCAGATGCTCTACCAGCTGAGCTAAAAGACGGTGGTATTCTCCGTCGGGTAAAATGGGGTTTAGAATTGAATTTTAATAGTTGCCAAAAAATGCCTCTACACTAAGAATCACTGAACCATTTCAGCACAAATTACCATGACGACAAGCATCACACTTCAACGCCTTATCTATGAACTATAAAATTAGTTTTCAATCTGGATATTGTAAATTGTATTTTTTTTTAAATAATGAATTTCTCTTTAACTTGCAAAGGTATGCAAAAAGAACAGTTAAAACATTACCCTTCATTTGTATAGAAGTATTCTAGCATATCGTTTTCTATATTCTGTAAATGTAATTTATCAAACAGTTTCCTTGCCCTCCACTAGTATTGAATTTGGACACCGACTTTTAAGCCATGCAAATCAAACTTTTGTAAACAGAGGACCATGATTTTAAGAGGTTGAATTTTTTGACCGAATTTCATACCACAATGTCGAGTCTTCCCAGGGCCTCGTTCAAACAGTCCTTTTTATATCTTCAAATGGCAATGAATGTAGGTATGTTTATACATTTTCTTCCTTTCAATTAGCACTATGCCTTCAAATTCAACACGGAGTGTATTTTTGTACTTTTTTTAACTTGAAAATTAGGGAAGATTTCACCACAAGAGTACTGAACATTTTTCTACCATAAATTTTGTATTCTGTTTCTAAGAAATCCCACTGAATTTTTCTGCTAACATTTTGTAATATTTGAAGACTGCCTGCAAGATATATTGTATTCAATGAGTCCAATGTCAAATTTTAATAATCTTTTCTGTGCACTTACATAATTTCCAAGATCTATTCTTGACAGGTTTCTGTGTTTTAAGGAATTTAAATGCTAGTCTTTCATTGGAAATTTCTTTCACTAGAGTGGGATTTGAACCCAAAACTAATCTTATATGGACAGATCTTTCAGAAAAAAATATGTATTTATAACTTGTCATAAATATGGCAATTTTTTTTTTACAATACTATGTTGGGTTATAAAAATTAAAAAGATTTCAAGACTTGTTACTTTGGGTCAATATGGGCTTTATTTTGTTTAAAATCTTTCAATTGAAATCAGTTCACATTTCTTTTCAAATTTATGTAATATGGTGATTTGTGTGCTAATAAGTGCTTAATACTTTTTGTGATCGTGGGGGTTAAGCAAATTGTTTATACCTGCTGGAAATTGCCTTTATAGAAGGAGATGAATTATTTCAAGACGCTTTTGGACGTACTTGGAATATTTATGTAAACTGAACCCTAGAACATTTATATTTTAAAACAAAATTTGTCTATTCTTTCATGTGTACCATTTTGTATTTATGTATTAACAATTATTAAAAATGTTCTGCAAAAATAAAACATTTTGTATTTTATAGTGTGGGGGAGGGTGGTCTAACACGGACACTTGTGGGGTACTAAACAGAATGGAACAATGGTACCCCATAAAGAAATTCAAAAGGAACCCCACAGAGGAATTCTAAAGAAAAGGGAAAATAGGACAACAATGCAAGTACCCCATAAACCCCTGTGTACACGGGTAGTTGTTCAGGGGAGAAATAAACTCAAACGTAAATAAACAAAAGTTTACAGAAAACTTGTCAACCGACTCCTCCCTTTACTAAAGAAACATAAATAAAATGACTTTGAAACAAACACTTCACAAGGATGGAAAGCTTATATTAAGCATGTTCAAATCTAGTTGACTTCTGATAAACATACAACGTATCATCGCTTCGCCGAAAAAGGGATCGTGTACATCAAATAAGCAATCTCTTCTTCAAAAGAACTTATTTTGTGTCATCGAACCTTTCCTGATGTAAACATGGTCATTGCTATAACCAGTTGCATCCATGAACAAATATGTTGCAGTTTTGTTGACAACATGACTTGGGGATGGCAGCTCGGCATTACAAAATTCAAATTAAACTTTGCAAAAAAAGAAATAAATTTCAACTCATAAATAAAAACTGAACTTAAAGAACTAATACAAAATGAAACATAAACATTCTTAATAGGTCCCAGGGATTTTTTAAAAACTTCAAGATCTGATTGTAACCTTATGTCAGTTATGATTTTGCTGAACAAAGCATCCAATTTACTTATAAATTCACTTGGCTTTATCACATGATTCAGGACAGGACAGGCCGGGCCAATGATCACATAGTAACTGCCAGGTCTGACAACGTCTAATTGGCAACAAATCTAGTCAGTTAAAAGCGAGATAAGAATAGACTGTTATTGAATGGCACATCACCCTAACCGGTTTGGAATGCGTGTAGCACAATTTGTGTTCGAACATAACACGCATTGAAAAAGTGCGCGTGCGCAAGGTTTTACGTGTAATTCAATGGGAAAGTGCCCAAAACTATGCGAATGAGAAGGCGCGTTTATGCGTGTCCCGGCTCCGTTTCGGTTCTAGCTTTTAACCACTTCGCGACGGGGAACTGCATATGCAGTTCTAAGTGCGATTGTCTTGGGGGCGGTTATACAGAATTAGCCCATGAATAAGACCAGGGCAGAGCTGGTCTCTTATCTTGTTGGCTTGGGGTCAAGTCAGTTTTTGGTTTTTGACCTGTGACTTGACTCTGGAGAAAATGACTTGCGACTGGACTTGGGAAATAAGATTCATTTACGACTTGAACTAAAAACTAGTCATCAAGTCTCCAGCCCCAGAGACATACTGCATAACCAAAACTGCTAGTGCAGTCTACCGCTCCAGGGAAATAAATTGGAAAATTGGGTGTTCCACTTCAGTTGTGTATATAAAAGCCCAATTTGCAAGGTTAACAAGTAATAACAAAAAAAGAACAATTTAAAACGGAACACGGATAAAAAGTGATACCTTTGTAGTCGCTCCATGGACGTTCGGAGTCAAACTTCAAAATACATAAAGGTCAAACTATACACTTCTGATGATTTATTGCGATGATTTACAGATATAAACTCGCTGCAAAGACGATGTCCCTCTTGATCTGTACAATACCTGAAACAAGAAAATAACATGTTACTAAAAACGGTAAAATAAATTTGACTGAAATATGATAATTATTTCTTGGTCCATATGATCTTTAAATGGAATTTATTTGCCCAAATACGATGTGATATACACTATATACTAGGTGCTTGTCCCAAGAACATGCTACAAACTCAAAGTGTGCTCGGGTGGGATTCGAACCTATAACCTCTGCAGACGTCTTAACCACTCAACCAGAGCTTAGCAGTGCTGAATGGCTGGTTCGAATATCATGTGGGTCACTGCAGTTATATGAGCTAATAAATTTGGCAGATTTTGGTTTCTAATACAAAGAGAAATGCAGCACAATTTATAATTTGCCCAAATACTTGCAACCGAAGTCAATCCAGCTTCGTTTTTTTTTATTTTCAAAATGATATGGAAAAGTTTAAGTGATTTTTATTATCTCAAGCATTTCGTCAAACACCAAAACACGTTAACAAATTATCAACCTGATCATTTCTTCAACTATTCAAATCTAGTCAACTCACCTCCAGCAAACTTGTTCTCAAGCTCTGTGTTTCCAATGGCTTTAGCAGCATGGCACATCTCACGTAGTAACTCCTCTAGCCTCCTCATGCAGCGGATAATACTTCCTGTTAGAATATCACAATACAATCAGTATGGAAAAACTGATGCACGAGATTAGATAGTGGCTGGAAGGAAGTCTACTACATGGATATTGGAGAAGCAATTTCAGAAATAAGATTATCTCAGAAATTGTTATAACTGTTAAAGATTACTATTTTGAAAACACCAAATCAATTTGTGGTCTCTGACTGACAACCGGTTTCCATGCAGTGTAGTCAGGGAACTACCCTAAACAGGACAGCAGCTTTGCTCAATTTCTTGAAAGCATGGACACAGTTTTTTCCTTGTTTTCTCTGAACGTAGACGAGGTACTGAGCTGACTTATACAAAGGTTGGTTTTTATGATACACATCCTCAATCACACATGGAGATAACGTCATTTGTAACGGTTTTCCAAACATGTACCAATAGATGGTATCTAATAGCTGCCATCTTGTAGGGCAGTTTCTTTGTTCCTTAGAGACATACATGGTTGCACATTTTGTGCTTACATTGTTGACCAATTGAAACAACAAAAGCTGCCCTACAAGATGGCCGCTATTTGATACGGTCTATATGACACATAAGACAGGAGTGAATTTTTACTCCAACTTTTACAACCGCTTACCTTCAAAAACATCTGTCATTTTGCAGATATCAGCAAACGTGGACCCCTTAGCCCAAGCATACACAACATCCATCATCTGAGGTTTAAACGATTCGACGTAGGTCTCTTCTTCAACTGATAACTTGGCTTCTGCACTCACTTTGGCTATTCTGCGGGCCGAGTCCTGTGCAGATGTCAACAAAGTAGAATATTGGTTTGAGTGCAGCTTATAGCGTATTTGATACGTCCAAAACCATCAGTTTGGATTTATCAATTTATCAAGTCCAAAACTGAGCTTCTTTTTTTACGCACCACGCTTTTTGAAAATGGAATTTTTTAAAAAGGAATTACACTTTTCATCAAGAATGCTTGAAAAACAAGGGTTTAAAATGAAACAATTTGAATACCTGAAGCATTACAAGCCCTCAAAGTCTCTGAAATACATGCATGAATTTTTAGAATTGCCCATTTTATCATTGCTATCATACACTGGATGTCAAGGTTTTAACCAAGATTGGACACTTGGATGCCCAAACTTAGCGCCCAAGTTGCTGCACTGTTGCAAGTGTTTCTAAAAAGGGTATCCCAAATAGTGTCGAGGGTGTCTTAAAAACACCCTTCATACTCTTCTGGCTAAACCTATGCCGGAGTGCACAGTGGATCTTTGAGTGCAAGACTCAAGCCATGTTGTATCCTTGGACAAGACACTTTTAGTTCACAACGTATCAGTGTTTTGGAGTAAATTTGTGATGGACTGACATCCCATCCCAAATTTTAGAACTTTAGTGATTTGCAAAAGAGTGTTTCAACTAGAAAATACAAAATTCTACAAGATTGCAAAGAAGGTAACAAGACTAGAGTTAACAGAGGCTTTGGCATTTTTGTCCTCTGTGACTTTTTGAAACTTTGCTCCTACTTGTAGCTGGCGGAGGGGTCCTGAGAGTTGCTCAGACAACCTGGGAGTATTCTTTGATTTCTCCTCAAACACGAAGCAGCTTAAGAGTGCCACAATCTGCTCCGATTTCAGAGTGTTGAAGACACCGTTGAAGATGAGCTCGGTCAGAAGCAGTTCATCGGCACTGAGGGAACATGTATGAGGAGGGGGAAAGTTTAAACAAGGTGATATTTCTTGTTTTCACTATAGACGTGTTGCACAGGCGGCCATGACAGGGAACAGTCACATTGCCACTATGCGTCATGCATGAGTAGGCACTTTGTGGATCTATTTTCCTATGATTTAAATATGAAAACCTGCCCCCTGTCATGGCCGCTGGTGCAAAGGGTCTATAGGCAGTGCGACCTTTTTGTGACCTCTGATACTCAGCAGTCAAAAGTCAGCTTTGAATTGTGACATTCGACATCGTCCCTTGAGCAAAATTATGCAAAGCATGAAGCGTACCTACAACATCAGGCATTATTTCAATAGATAGCAGGCGCTTTGGATGAAAACAAATATCACATGATCTTTAGTATTAGGGCGTGTTTGTTTCGGACGAATCTGCCGATCCCGATCTGCGCAGATGATTCAGCGCTATGCATAGTTGAATCTAGCTGAACCATCTGCGCAGATCTCGGGATCGGCGGATTCGTCCGAAACAAACACGCCCTTAGAGTCAAGCCTATCACATGGTTATCGCAAGGCCCTGCAAGTCCTAACAAATCTGTCGGCTTCAGTCAAACCACAATCTGTCCAACTGAACTGTATTTATTTTTCTCCATACATGTACTTGCGACCATACTCTTAGTAGATTTGTAATTTTTATCGCTACGAGTTCCGCGTTGTTCTACAACAGCCTAAACTATAACAACAGTTATCCACCGTCTCCCTCCTAATTTAAACTGAGAGATGATTTCAACCAACCTGCTGATTTCGCATGCAACTCTCCCCTTCATCTCAATCACATCAGAAACTGTTGCATAACCGAGCCGTCGGATCACCCTCTTACGGCATTTCAATTCCTCCAGTTGAATAACTGTCTTAGCTCGTTTCAGTTCACGCTTAGCTGCTTTGACTTCTGATGCAATCTGACAATTAAAGTCATTTAAAATTCAGTATTTTTTTTCGTAGAAAAGAATTTGCAAAATACTCGAGATTCCTGCTTAATCAAAATCGCGCTATAGACCATTTGCATAGGAAGCCATCTTGCTAACAATGTCTTTGTGCTTCTATTGTCACATGATCTGAATATAAATACATGTACCTGACCACAAACATGGCTGCCACTGCATAGGGCCTATATTCTCAACAGGTAGAACATCTACAAAATCAGTACCTTGGCTTTCTGTTCATACAGGTTGTATAATCTCTCCAAATCGGGACTCTTGTGTAAGGGATGGCTGAACATTCGCTCCTCAAATGCTTCAACTTTCTGAAAAAAAGAATGTCAATGCCAGTAAAAGACGAGATTACATTACATCTCAAAAAAGGATGACTGTTTTATTTTTGTGATTTTACAGCAGTAAACTTAGCTATTATTGTAGAGATGCAAACTCTATCAAATCTTTCAGAAAACTAATGGGAATTGGCCGATCCAGAAGAAAAATTATGATCTAGGGGTGAGGGGGAGGGGAGGGAGGGGGGGAAGAATAATTTTGAAGAAAAAATAAGATTCATGAAAAAAATGACAATTTTGGGGGAAATATAACGATTTGGGGAAAATATAACAATTTTGGGGAAAATATGACAATTTGGAGAAAAAAAAAGAGACAATTTAGGGGAAAATATGACAATTTGGGGGAAAATATGACAATTTGGGAGAAAAATGATCATCTGCAAAAACAATGACACCCTGGGAAAAGAATGATGATCAAAGGACATTTTTTTAATATGCCTCGAGTCTGATCAATCTATTTTCTGATCCTCGGCAAGCTCTGTAATTGATAAAGGTTTAAAGATCTGTTTACCTCGACAACTCTCTTTAAACCTTGGTCCTTGATTCCCATGTCTTCCACAGGGTCTAGTAACGGCAGACTGTCAGGGAAACGTCGCTGTACTTCCTATGGAAATTCGTCACAAGATGAAACACAATTCACAGCGTGAATAAAAATGTGCAATGTTGATGCATTTTGTAAGAATGACTTTTCAAAGATACCCACCTTTTAAAAAGAAATTCCTGTGCAATTTGTAAATAGTGTAGAATAGACCGTATCGAATAGCCGCCACTTTGTGGGGCAGTTTCTATGTTCCTTGAGGACATGCATGGTTGCACATATTGTGCTTCCATTGTTGAACAGTTTAAGTAACAAAAGGTGCCCCATGAAATGGCGGCTATTCGATACGGTCTATATTTAAAATATTATAGAAACAGTCTGACCCTTCTTGGCACCATAATTTTGATATTTGGGAAAACTGTTCACAGCCTTTTTAGTCCTGACTGAGCGTACCTGGATGGACTTGCCGACACTTTGCCTGTTGTCCAGCGGTCTCAGGTCTTTGGGTAGGTAAAGCCGGACGCTACTCAAGTGTGTAATTAGGCTTAACAAGACTGGAACCACCTGGATGAAAAGTGTAACAAAAACGTCTGGAATCAAGACCATCTCGATTGTTCGCTGAGCATTATTTTTTTTTATTCATTTACAAATAAAGTTGCTACCAACTTCCTTCTTAAAAACTATGAGGTTAATTTTGTGGAAAGAGGACAGGACTTTGATTTTTGAGAAAAATTGTGGAGTAAGAACAACCACCACTGGTAAAGTTCAACAAATTTAATATGGAATTGTACATTCAGTATTGTGAGAAAGGTCATTCTTGATTGGCTGAAAAAAAGTTTGAGGTTTATGTCCTTGCCTCTGATTGGTCAATAAGTGTTTCTACAGCAGCGAACAGCAGCAGGCTACACACCGTCAAATTTGTGCAAGATTAGTAATGCATAAGCCAACAGGGGTCAATTTCACAAAAGTTAAGATGAGTTCAATGCATCCTAATTCCCGTACCAACATCCCAAGATAAGAGGAGTGACCCTTCCTGAGACGCATCTTGGCGCTTTGTGAAATCGACCCCTGGTCATGTGTTTAAATCAAGTAACAGGTCTCACCAGTTAGTACAAATTATCAACTAGCCACCGAGACCTGGGATCGATTTCACAAAAGTTAAGGCGAGTTCAAGGCGTCCTAATTCCCATACCAACATTCCAAGATAAGAAGAGTGACCCTTCCCAAGATGCATGTTAGCGTTTTGTGAAATCAGCCCCTGGTCATGTATTTAAATCAAGTAACAGGTCTCACCAGTTAGTACAAATTATCAACAAGAGTTAAGGCGAGTTCAATGCATCCTAATTCCCATACCAACATCCCAAGATAAGAAGAGTGACCCTTCCTAACACACGTCTTAACGCTTTGTGAAATCGACCCCCGAACAGGTAACTAAAATTTCACTTTTCTTGACAAATTATCAGCCTAAAGTAGAAAAACTATGGATTGCAAACAAGTCAGTTTCACTACTGTAAAATAATTTACAAAAAAGAAATATTCTGAAAGTTACTATTGCCATTTTTTGTGATTCACTGTGTAAACTTACAGCCATTTCTCCCCTTTCTCCAGCCTTGGGTGGCTTCGCCGATTCTGTGACTGCATTCTTAATGCTATCCTTGGAGCAATTCAGTAGAATCTCTGCTACGTACAGCGGATCGTCTCGCGGCGAGTTCATGCTTTGGTTTGCTTTCTTTCTGAAGTTGACGACCACGCCCCAGCCAAAGTCATCCTCACTATTCTTGATCTGATGTGACATAACAGAGTTTCTGATTGGTTAATAAATGAATATAACTACAGAACAGAGTGTTTGATTGGCTGTCTAATGCAGTGTGAGACATCAAAAGAAAGTACATTTTTTATTGGAGAATTAAAAACAAAATTAAATATTTTAAAAAACACTGAAGTCAACCCTAACACTCCTCAATCCTCCAAAATCAATACAATTTTGCATACTCCATAGGAAGTTAGGGTTAATTAATATAAGACTGAACCAGACAACATAATACAAATTGGTTAATTTAATTGGTTTATTTAAAGTCATTAAAGTACAGATTTTCTGATTGCCTTAGAAAGCCAAAATTTGTCATTAATAAAAAAAAATGGGAAAAAATGGAAAAAAAATAAAAATTTAACGGTCCCCTTAATACGGTCCCCAGCTAAAAGGCAAAAATACAAAGGTTTTGATTGGTTTAGAGTTTCTAGTGATTTGATGTAGCTATGAATATTCATGATCCTGACCTTGACAAGTCTGCCAGGTTGTAGGAATGGCAAGCAGTACTTTGTCTTGGTAATAAATTCTTGAATTTCCCGGCCGAGTTTCGTGAGTTGGTGTCGGATTTTGTAATATGACTCCACGCTCTCCTCCTGAGGGATGTCCATCTTGTTGTATTCATTCTCAAGTTTCTTCAGTTCTGTTGGTCAAAAAATAGAAAATCATTATAATTCGGGCGTTTTTTATATGAGCTCTTTCTGTAAAATTTAAATCCCCAAGCTTTTGTGACCAGTTCTAGAAAATAGCGGCTGATCCAGGTCCAGTAAAACATGAAAATAAAAATGTAAATTCTTGGCAATTGACACCCTTCGAATACGTGCAAATATGCCATTTTGGGAGACAAATAATGCTGAGTCATTGTGGAAGCGATGTGCGTGAGCGCTGTCTGTGTCTCTGGTGGGCGTAACGCGGTTTAATTCACCTTAGCATTGCGCGTTACGCACGCTATGGACACACACAACGCGCACGCACATTGCTTTCACAATGACGCGGCATTATTTGACTCCAAAAATGACGTCATTGGCACAAGCTCAATACTGAAAAAATCCAGGCAGTACCAGGGTATTGCCCAGAATGTCCATTATATTTTCACATTTGAATGGGCCTGGCTCCACAGCCGATTTCTGGTTATGGTCACGAAAACATGACCATGCAAACATCCAAATCAATTCACATGGTCGGGCCCCAAATGACTACTACTGAATGTTTGAAAACGTTTTAGGAAATATAAATATGCTTCATATCGTAAAAATGTCTTTTTGCATAATTTGAAGTAGAATACTGAAGAAGCTCATTTTAACTTTGAGATTTACAAATGCAATTTTTATATTTGAAGGAAATCCAATGAGGCTCATCAGGATTTGAACCCAAGACTTCTAGCACATCGCTCCGAGACTCCCCCAGGTGAGCTGTGAGGCCAAGTGGTATCACTTTTTAAGTTTTTCCCAAGAACCACACATCTTTGGTCGGTCAGTCATTCGGATGCAGCCTTACTTTCAAAGAGGTCAGGAATGACCGAGTAGTTCTGGAACTGATAGAAGGACCTCTCCAGCATGTATTCTGGGTTGATACCCTCGACTCGTAGAAGATTGAGAACCATGTTGTAAGTCAGATGGAAGGCACTGTTTAACGGATCAGGTAGACCCTGAAAGACAAAAGAATCAATTTATTATCCGTTAACTAATGCACTATCAATTGTTTGAATTATCTCTGTTGAATCATTGTTGAATCTTTAACCAACGAAGCAATTTCCCTCGTGTGAACAGGGTCTAACATTACCTGAAGGATGTTTTTGCCAACTCCTGGACTCATCTTCTCGTCAATCATCAAGATAACGATGCCTTTGTCATCTAAGCCCCGCCTACCGGCCCGCCCACTCATCTGGATGTACTCGCCAGACGAAATCTGAATTATCAAACGAGAACAAGTTTTGACTTGTAATCAACTTAATTGTATTTTAGGTTTTAAGGAGCGTGTCCCGATAACATTTTCCCATGGGTGTTGAGATTTTGATACCATATCATTTGTCATATTTTTCTTATTGCCATTCTAAAATTTTGCGCTTTTACTCTGTATATTTTTTTTAAAAACACCGATGTTTTGTAAACTAATTTATCTGGTTACATTAAGCAGTGAAGTGATTACACCAACTTTTTTGCTTCCACATCCAACTTCAAGATTGCAAATATCCTGTTTTCTCCCCATAAATAGTATTTTGGGGAGGTATTTTTTACGGTTGTTAGGTTACAGCGAAATCTGGACAAGCTCATTTAAAGGCACAGGCTCGTCAGCAATGCACGCGCGCCAAATTCGTGCCACGAAATACGCAGCTCCATAGCAAAGGCATGGAGCTGCGTATTTCGTGGCACGAATTTGGCGCGTGCGCATTGCTGACGAGCCTGTGTCTTTAAATACAGAAATTATGAAGCGTGGTGTTCGTGTAATGACTATGTGCAGCATGTTATCGTACCCATCTGAAGTCAACACCATCAAACTTTCGTGCATTTGTGAAGACCACAGTGCGTGCAGGCATGTTGAGACCCATAGCGAAGGTTTCCGTGGCAAATAGGGCCTTAATGAGACCTTCTGAGAATAGAATCTCAATCGTCTCTTTCAGAATGGGCAAGAGACCAGAGTGATGAATGCCGATTCCTCGCTTCAAGAGGGGGAGAACGTTCTCAACCTGTGAAGAAAACAAAAACAAGTTTAAGGGAGACGTCCAAAGTTATTAACATTTTCACAGTTCTACAGAAAGTAGTATTTTTCAAGATCCCCTCCCCAAAATAAAATACTACTTATTAACATTTTTTTCACTACCATGAAATGTCAACATTTAACAGTGCATGTAAAGCTCCACACTGCCTTCGACCCTCGTCCCCTTATTACGCTTTGTAGAACCGTGAAAATAGTGTCTTTTTGGACAGCCTCAACCTCCTAAGGTTTCCTCGAATACTGAGAGAAACAATGGGCCCAGAAAACTATCAGTTATTTCACGTTTCATGAAATGTCTTGTGTGTTGGGCATCACCCAGCTTAAGTGCACCCACAAATTTCATTCTGGAATGGTTGTTTTATAAGCATATGTACATGTGTGACTCACGCGTAATGGATTTTGCATCAACTGAAGAGTTTCCCATTTGTAACATCAATTGTGCTGATTTGTCACTGTAATATCTATTAACTGAAATAATTAATGACCCTGCTGAAAAGTACTTTATAACATTGCCACTTCTCAAAAGGCATGGTGTACACTGGTTCAGAATCTGTACAGATATGGTTATTACAGGTCACTTGAAATGTTGACAGTCTGGTTGACAGATCTTTCGTATTATTTCAAAACACACCAATGCATAGTCCTGAGATTGCCCAGTTAACCCCGCCCCTTAGATATTGTTGCTATGTGCTCACAAGCCATCGCAAAAAAATGGCGACACAACGTACAAAGCGACGGGACTCGGCATGGAAAGCACAGATTCATTGGAGAAAACTCAAAGGTATTTATGTTTTAGGGTCGACAGTTACCGTAGCACACACTGAGCAAAGGGCTAGTAATGCAGGGATGACATATATTTATAAAAATGCGCTTTCCTACCTTTGAACAGCGAATCGCCCGACATTGAAACCAAAATTCACCCGGTCACTGGCGCATACAACATACAAACTGTATGTGTAATGATTGCATCACTTTGACCTATGTGGGCGCCGTCTGCTAGCTCTGTTGTGATTGGTCGGCGGGTTCGGCTTGATTGACAGGTCGGAACTATGCATTGGCTTTGATGTTGCTGATGATTTGGTAAATTTAAAAAAATATATATATATAATAATTAAAGGCAAACTGAACCTGAGGCAGTTTTTTGTCATCATCCGACAGACAGTCGATGGCATTATTGAAGACTTCCGTCACCATTGCTTTTTCCTCCGCTGAACTGTTAAAGTCTAGTTTAGACATCTGCAAGGCGTAAGCTTCGCACTCCTTCTTGCTGAAACTGAAGACGATGACTGGCTGAAACATTCGCTCCATGATCATCTTGACAATCTTGAAGATGTTGGATGGGCCTGTTGGATGACCGAGAAAGGGCAAAACATGGAATGATTCTCTAAAATCAATACCTTACAGGGATGAGTATACCCAAAATACACCAATAGGCATCAATTGCATTTTGACTCTAACTTCTCGTCAATGCACGCCCCTCCCCAGCGCAGGGGCCAATTTCATGAGCTGTTTAGCAGCAGATTTTGTGCTAACGAAAGCTCTGGCTATTTTATGGAGACTGTAACCTTAAGCACAGCTAAACGTTTGCTAGCTTCAGAGGAAAATTTGGCTAAACACTGGTGGCACAACAACACCCGTTTCCAAGGACGCGCATGGTTAAGCACGCCCCGGCCGTGAAATAGCCTTACTGTTCACACAACTTTTCTGCTACAGTAAGCACACATTTTTAGCTAGCACAGCGCCATAAAATATGTCCCAGGTATTTTTGGCACATCAGCATTCCTTAACTTGATAAGCATACTGAACATGTGTCTGAGAGTTATTGAGTTTTGTGGAACTTAGATCATAAACTTTTAGATCATAATTTTAAAAATTTGTTTCACAGCTTTGAAAAATGTTTTGCTTTGATATCGCTGAAAGCTTACCATACAGTCTCGATTATTTTACTAGACCTTTAAGAAAACTATTTCAAAATTACTGTGGACTGGCAAAACATAATTCCATTCTACATTTACAAATGTTTTAGAGAAGCAAATTCCCTGCAAGATTATTAATAAAACAATACCTTTTGTTCCTCCTTTTCTCCCTTTGTTCATGGAGTCTCCCTTGGAGGCATCCCCTCCATCTCTTAACACTGACATAGCGACAGAAAAATTATCCTGTCGAAACTCGCTCTGTGTATGAGACATCCAAATTGATCGTGTTACACATTAAAACAATGGTGCTAGATAATTAACCCCAACCTTACTCAATATTTTTTTATCCTACATAGGAATCAGGTTGGTGTAACAATACTTTCCTCGCCTTCCACCTCTGTGGCCCTGGTTCGAATCCCGTCCGGGTCAGTATGTGGATTGGGTTCTCAGTCCCTGCTGGATTCCGTGGGTTTTCCCCGACATGTTGGTGTGTGGGGTTTTCCCTCCCACCTCTAAAACTGATTTCCGGTCACGGTTGCCCAGACTATGTGACATCAGGGGCGCGTTCAATAGCGCAATACGTACCGGCGTACGTATTGTGCTATTGAACGCCCCCCCGATTTATTTTGCCAGAAATACCAGAATCTTTCTACAGTTAAGTTCACTGGACAAAAAAAATAATCAAATTCCACTCACTTTTTCATCAACAACTAGATGAAGTCCGTCACCCCCGGCCGGGAAGATATAATGCTGCAGTGGAACTGGTCTATATTCTGTGTACACGACGTGACATGGCTGCCAAACAAAAACAAGGACAAACAAATTTATTTCAAACATGGGATACTGACAATCAGCTATTAGATGTAGGAAAATTAATTGTCTCCCCTTGTAATGTGCCCATTAATAGTTTGAATGCAAGTATTTCACTAAATTTATTTCATAGAAAATATCTGCCTATTGAATTCTATTTGTCAGCAAATATTTGCAGGGCACCGACCAATAAAAATGGTAGATGTTACATTGCATTTGGCTGGTTTCCTTTTACTAAGCCACAATGTATGTTTGCTTAAACCTGTTTATGTAGATGGCAGATCCACTCGGCAAACTGTCTAGCATTGGGTATTGTGGCCGATAGAAACACGTAATGGACGTTATCTGGAAGCAAGATAATGGTCTCCTCCCAAACAACTCCCCTGTCTGAAAATTAAAAACATAGATTTTTTTATTTTATTAAACTGCACATGAGAAAAATATTATATATTTTTTATCATTCGTTTCTCCAATTAGTTGTGGTACCCTGATGGTTTAGAAGTGTGTAAGCTGCACAGGACTGAAGGCTCCCCATGGAGTTGAGGACTAAGGAATTATATTATTGAACTCGACGATCGGGGGTAATAATGTAAATAATCAATTTGATGCTCTTACTTTTGTCACGCATGTAGTGAATCTCATCAAAAATCACCCAGGCCACTTCCCTCATGACCTCAGAGCCTCGATAAAGCATACTTCGTAAGATCTGAAGATAAATCAAATTGCAAGAAAACCAAATAAATGAAAATTATAAAGAAAGCACTAAATTACTGCAATAATGTAAGATATGGCTAGTATGTAGTAGTGAAAATTTGGGTACAAGTCTGTGATCTTGATCATGGTCATGTGATCATGGTCATGTGGTCACGGCATGTTACCTCCGTCGTCATGATGAGACATCCTGCAGTCGGATTGATCGTTACGTCGCCCGTCATCAGACCGACATCTTGAAATTCCTCGTAAAGCTCCCGATATTTCTGGTTGCTCAGCGCCTTGATTGGTGTGGTGTAGATAACTCGCTGCTTGTCTCGGAGTGACATCGCGATGGCATACCTAGTGCGCATTTGGGAAAAGATGGGTTAAAATTTGATTCAAAAATCACATACACAGAGTCAGACAAAATCGAGCAACAAAGCCCGACAGATAAAAAAAATGTTTGCATTTCACCTTGAATTTTTTTGGTGTGTTTTTTTTTTACTGTAAATGATATAACATAACATATCTGATAATTACTGTAGAAATCACACCAAAAAAAGAAAAAAAATTAAGGCTGAAAATTTACTTTTTCTTTTTTGAGCAGTATACTTACTCTGCAACCACTGTCTTTCCCGCAGATGTGTGAGCCGACACTAAGACTGACTGGGTGTTCTCAAGACATTTCAGAGCTTCTTTCTGGAAGGGATCTAAGATAAATGGATATTCCTGTATAAGGCAAGAAAAGGAAAACAAAAACAGTTTGTTAAGTTTTCACCATTGTGGATTTTTGGAAGATATTAAAGCTTGGTTAACCCTCACTTTTTTTTTTTCATAATCCTCCTGGAAGATTTGGAAGTTTTTGGATTATGGATGAATGGATTTGGAAAGTTTGCAAGATTTTGAAGGATGGAGGCTTAATGAGTGTTGATTATACCGTGATAGATTTTGCAGGATTGAGAAAGAATGTGTTTTTGGAAGGCATGGTGTACAATTGTGAATGATTCCTTAACATTTTAAAGAAGTTCAAAGGATTTCAAAGAATTGCAAAAGACCGAGACAGCGGATGCCCTTCTTTTCAACAAACCTATAAATTGCACATATTTTTGTTTGCAGGATTGAGGATGCAAAATTGCCATGAGGGCTGGATGAATTAATCAGCATGAAATCTCACCTTGGCTGGTTTATTCCCGGACGGTTTGAGTGCTTCATATTCCTCATCGTGTGGAATGGCAACTTCGTGGGTGCACCCTTCGATTGATTCGACTGTCTTACTCTTGACTTGGGGTAGGATTTCTGCCAAACTAGTTATTAGAAGAAAGAAAAACAAAAAACTTTTCCAATCAAAAGGCTATGTAACATTGTAAAATATACGACTCAAAATTTGGCAAGGATCACGAATAGTTTTATGGATATTATTAAATATAATAATTAAGAATCTTACAAGCGAGTTCATTACCATGCACAGACACCCTTGTTATGACATATAAACCACGTAAAAATGTTAGTTTGATGGAGGGAAAGTGTCATGAATTTACTTTGGAAAGACTTTGAGAGCTGTCCTATAGGTTTAGTGTATGGGGTCCCAGTGGGTGTCCGTGCATGGTAATCTTTCCGTTCAGAAATATAGCCAACTAATTATAGCCTCAAAGTCTACAGGTAAAAAACTGTACAAAGTTGTCAATGTTTACGATATCAAACAAGCTCAATGTCTTACTTGAGTTCCTCGGTAGTAAGAGTCAGTTTGGGTTTCTTTCCTTTGGAGTAATCTGGCACCTCATGGACGTCTTGTGGGAATGTCTTGTCATCTCTTGAGCTGAGTGAATTGAGAAAAAGGTAAAACAGTTCAAACTATGATGTGACAAAGAATTCCTCCAATCAAAACAAGTCGGAAAGGTTTTCCCACATTTTTCTACTATTAATGTAATTTGGGACTCTTAACGGAAACAATTTACAAGTCAGACAATATGATCAAGGCCTCACATGCAAAACATTAGTTTACGAATAAAATGCTAATTTTTACAAATAAAATGCCTTGTTTTTTGGTTTTGTTTTTTTTCTAATTAAATCTGTACTTATTCATTGATGGCTAATAAGTAATTTTGAGGAAAGACAGTGATGTCCGACTTGTAAATGTTTACCCCCTACAAGTGGCCGTAGTGGCCGGATATGGCTGGAATGGGAACCATTGGAATTTGGCCCCATTAAATTTTTCACGAAAATGGTGCAGTGCATAAACATGCACATATCATACACTATGTTGAGAAACACCTTATTTCTGACATGTATGCATTTTATACCTTGGCCCCGGCACGTCAGCATTTTGTCCATGCTCGATTTTTCGCTTGTTTGAGCCGGATTTGTCGTTACTGTCTTCAAAAACGGAGAAAAGATCGCCTCCAAATGTGTCCGACATGGTCGCTGCTGTCATGCAATGTTTCACGTGTGAGGTAAATTTAAACTGGTAACTTTCCACTACAAATAAAAGATGGGAGGCAGGGAGTCAGGGACCCAAACTTTCAGAACAGGAATTAAAGTTGCTACAGGTCGCTCGATTATTTTTACAAACGCGATCGTCGCGATGTAGCACAAGCACACATGTACTGTAGACAACTCGACAACTAGCCAGCCTTGTACAAGTTTTATTTGGTGCAAACCACTTTCAGCTATAACACTATAACACTGTGGTATGCATGAATTTTGTAACTAACTGCATCAAATGCCAATAATTCAACAACTTTTGTTATTGGAATTGGTTGGTGATAAATTAGCCCTAAAGTTAGGGCTGTAAATTGCTCGCTTTTCAAATCTGACTTATTACAGTCGCAAATTTGTGAATTTGCGACTGTAATAAGTCAGATTTGAAAAGTGAGCAATTTACAGCCCTAACTTTAAATTATAGGGCTAGTGATAAACTATCAAAATAGGCCTAGTTAGGATCCGAAATTTTACAGTTTCTTTAGAAATAGAATGTTTATTTAAATAATGTGGTCATGGCCGGTTTTATTAATTAAACTGTGCTATAGCCCATTGCCCATAAAATGTAGCCTAGCGTTTTTGTGCCTGGATATGATTAATATGAATAATTGCCCAAGGCCAAGTGCCAAGGCGAAGCTGAAGTAAGTTAGCTTTTGCATGTAGAATTTGCATAATAATGGCTGGTACCCGCGGCCCTAAATTTTTCACTTTCATATTGATGGAGGTGCTGTTTAGAAAGTCACATAGGCCTACTATAACTATGTTGTTGTTGATACGTGGTGCACGCCAGCAACAAACAGTCTGGTTGCTTTATGCCATTCTCTCCTTCGGTGACTACATTATTGATTCTCAGTATTGATTCTCGGTATTGGTTCATAGTATTGATTCACACCTACCACGTGCACCACATAGCAACAACAATTTAGTCTGGTCTTTTAAAATGGATTCTAAGTGTGTGCATGTGAAAGGAAGTACATCAGTACTCCAGATTAGCCCAGGTTGGACGTCGTCTTCATTGCATTACGAGTGATCCATGTACTATGCGGTACGGAGTCCAACCTGGGCTATACTCCAGATGCTATTCGTGTGAAACACACGGGCTAATTAATATTTGCCCTAAAAGAAATTTGGCCTCAGGTTCGGGCTTCGGCCCCTTTTTTTTCTTTTTCATTTACAGGGTATCGACCCCTTGCATGGCAGCCATGACAGAGGGCAGGTTTTCATATTTAAACGATGTGACAATAGATCCACAAAGTGCCTACTTGTGCATGACGCACTGTGACAATGTGACTGCCCTCTGTCATGGCAATCGTGCAACGGGTCTATACATGTATCAAATACAAAACTAAACGAAGGAAAAAGACAGAACTAACAAACAGTTTCATATACTTTTTACAGATATCCACAATCTCGGCACATCGCACTCAGCTCAGATGGCAGTCATTAGTGCCTCTAGTCTCCCAGTTCTCATTGTTACCATAGCAACACTAGCCATTGTGTCTGCCGTGGTGGCGTTAGCGAGGCTGCTGATGCGGAAATGGCGTCTGGAACGATTGTTGGCTGACTTCCCTACTGTTTCAAACAGACATTGGCTTTATGGTCACTTACACCTGGTACGTTTACTGAATTATTCACAAAATTATGCAAGTTTATTAAAATGTCAAATCTTGATCAGAACAGAACAGAAGACCAGTTTGAACAAAGTCCTCGGGTTCAAGTCCCACCCGAGCACACTATCATTTTTTAGCACATTCTTTGAAAAAGCATACAACTTGCATACCACGTTATGTCTGTAAAGTAAGGCCAAAGAATTCCAATTGTATGATCTGATAAAAAATTACTTTATTTCACAATATACGGCAGCCAAATTTCCTCTTTTATACTAAATTTAACAGTTTTAGAAGCATACGGCCTTCATCTCATCTCCCAAAATAAATTCATTTCAAAAATTAAAAAGTTTACATTATTTCTTTTCTCAGGCAACTGCTGACGAGAGAGCTATTGCGTGGATTAAGAAACGTGTTGATGACGATGTCTATGCGTCAGTGATTTGGGTCGGACCGTTTATTCCGTTACTGTCCACCTTCCACCCGGACACTGTCAAAATGCTTCTGAAATCCTCAGGTATTCTGAAATCTTTATAAATTTTAATTGTAATTCTTTTCATGGGTAATGTTGAGACCTCATAAGTTGGGACCACAACAGTTGGGACCTCAAAAGTTAGGACCGTTGACGTAGTTGGGGCATAACAACGATTACCAAAACTCTTTTTTTTTCTCTGACCAGAGGCGGATTCAGCCTCATTAAAATACAGAAATACAATGGAATTCAGGGGGTCGGACCTCCTGAAATCCATTGTATTCCTGTATTTTAATGAGGCTGGATCCGCCAATGCTGACTGTATTTTCCCCCATCCTCTTAGAGCCCAAGTCTCACGACTTCTACCGTTTCTTGCTTCCATGGATTGGGGAAGGACTGTTGATTTCGAGCGGCAAGAAATGGGCACGCAATCGGCGTTTGCTCACCCCTGGTTTTCACTTCGACATCCTGAAGCCTTACGTCGACATCTTCCAAGAATCGGCAGGCGTTCTTGTCGTAAGTTCAGTAATCTGCTTTCGATCGTTGCTGGACTTGGTCATGTGACCTGCTATTCAAGTCACATGACCAAGCACAACCCCTTCCAAATAACAAATGTCCCCCTATTTTGTGTTTGCATACGTTTGGTCAAGGGATTTCCAATTGTGCATATGCCCAGTTGAAACTCTGAACTTCAACATTTATCAAACTTGATTTGATCGTACCTGTTTTCTCAACCTCTGAATTATAAGGAGAAGTGGCGATCTGCTTGCAAAGATGCTGAGACGAAATCACTGGAAATGTTTAGTTGCGTCAGCTTAATGATGTTAGACAGTCTTCTCAAGTGCATTTTCAGCGCCGAGACCAACTGTCAGAGGTAAGTCTCATGTTTCTTGCTTCTGTCTTACGAATCTTGAAGGACAATATATGTGACAAACTGTTGAAATTTGTTGACCCTAGCCTAATTTTTCCACTTTTTGTGGTAATGTTGCAGTGTTGAAGATCACCCGTACATCAAAGGCATCTACGAAATCGCCACATTGATTGAACAGCGCGGCCATTTTCTCCCGTTCTACATTGATGCAATCTTTAACTTGAGCCCCAGTGGACGACGGTTTCATCGTGCTGTCAAATCGGTTCATGATTACGCTCGTGACATCATCACAAAGCGTAAACAAACTCTAGAAGAAGAAGCGGCAAGCGGAAAAATACAAAACAAAAAATATGTAGATTTTCTGGATATTCTACTTTGTGCTAAGGTATTAAAATAATTTATTTCTATTAACTTCTTTGAATTTGTCAAAATTCCTCCCCTTAAACTTCTTATAATGTCCCTATTTTGCCGCTACTGCAAGATATATCAAGTTAATGTCATTTCACAAGTATTTATCCCCAGTTTCCATGGCATGAAGTGACTAGGAGCATTGCTACTCCCCCTGGATGGGATGCCAGTCCATCACAGGTTTACCGCCAGCAGTGAGTTGGGTTTCCCCAACAGGTTGTTATATAGTTTCCATGGCATAGAATGACTAGAAACATTGCTACTCCCCCTGGATGGGATGCTAGTCCAATGCAGGTTTATCCCCAGCAGTTAGTTTGATTTCCCAACCGTTATTTGCTAGTACCCATTTGGAGACCATTTGGAGACCATTTGGAGTTAGGTCGTGTTTTCCTGGAGTTAGGTCGTGTTTTCCTGGAGTTGATGTGAAAACTGTCAAATAAAAACGTTTTCATCTGATGTTTTTTTTTAATACAAAGGATGCAGATGGTGCGGGATTAACAGACCAAGAGATATACGACGAAGTTGACACTTTTATGTTTGAGGGGCACGATACGACCACTTCAGGCATTTCTTGGTTTTTCTACAACATGGCAAGGTTCCCAGAGTTCCAGGAAAAATGCCGTCAGGAAATCGACAAGCTTTTTGCTGACCGCGAAAGTGACAAGTTAGAGTGGTGAGTTTAGGTCAGGTGTGGGAGCACGTGCCGCGGCGGCACTTCGCCGCATTCACCTTCTTTCCCCACCCCTATGGTCTCCTAATAGAGATCGATCGGGCCTGCGCCGGGCCCATCCCCCAGCTCTCCAGGTAGTCCCCCAGCTGCACCAACCACAACGCACGGGGTCGACCAACAGGTCGCCTCCACCCCTGCACCTATTAGGGTCCTTGGCACTGAGGATCCGATTTGCCGGATCCAACAGGGAGACGTGAGCTACGTGGCCGTAGAGGCGCAGCTGTCCATCTCGGATCAAGCAGGTGACCCTCCCCATCCGCGCCCTATCGAGCACCTCACGGTTTGACACATATAGTCTATCCAGCGGTACCCAAAGATGCGACAAAGGGAAGTAGTCAGGAAGACGTCCAGTCGTTGCCTCAACCCACTGGTCAAGCTTCACGCTTCACTTGCGTAAAGCAGGACTGACAGGACGAGCGAGTGGAAGACTCGGACCTTTGTCCAGAGCGCCAAACAGTCTTATTAAGCGAGCTCATCACTCCCTGCGCTAGTCCTAGACACTGAATAACGTCAGCCTCGCTAGTTGCGGAGCGATGAACCACGCTGCCGAGGTAAGTGAAACTGTCCACGATCTCAACACTCTCTAGATCACCCGATGCAAGACGAGAATCGACAGCAGCATCCAGAAGGTCACCGAAAACCTAGATCTTGGTCTCTATCCAGGAGACTCGCAATCCAAGTCTCTCCGCCTCCACGCTCAGTGTCTCGAGTGCCCCTATCAGAATCTCTATCGTCTCGGCAAAGATCACAGCGTCGTCGGCAAAGTCTAGATCGACACTCCACAGTCGGCCCCTCCCACTGTCCGTCCCATAATCCAGTCCATGCAGGTGTTGAAAAGTGTCGTTTAGAAATCTTTGAAAATTCCTCAGCCTTGAATGTATAAATAATTTAATATTCATAAATACCTTAGACAGTTTATGCATCCCTACTGGCTGGGAGCACTTCCCGTAGGCATGTTTGTGTTTGTGTTTGTGTTTTTTTGTTGTTCACCCTTCCAATCTCTGTTTTACAGGGATGATCTCCACAATCTGCCCTACTTGACGCAGTGCCTCAAGGAAAGCTTACGGTTTCATCCTCCTGTCATGAGTATCATGCGAACCTTGACCCAACCTATGACCTTCCCTGATGGCAGAAAAGTACCTAAAGGTTAATTCTTATCTTATTATCAACCAAAATAATATCAACCAAAATAACAGCAAAGTGAACAATTGCAACCAAGGTCTTGTAATAATAATAATAATATGAAATTGCGTGCACTTATCCAAGAAACCTGTACAAGGCACCAACATTATTATACCCCTGATGATAGGGCTCCATTACATCACTCCATATACCATCTCAGCTCCCTGGGGTAGTACAGCCCCGGCTGCCTATCAGTCACTCAATTGCTAATCAAACATATCAACATTCACTGCCCTGTCAGGTACCCATTTAACTTATGGGTGGAGAGAAGCAATATGTGGCAAAATGCCTTGCTCAAGGGCACATGGACCCTGGTCGGGATTCGAACCCACAACTTTTAGAACTAAGGTCTTGAGTAGAGTCTATTGCTGGTTTGTTTCCTTGCTTTTGTAGTCTATTAATCCAAAGTAAGTTTTAGACTTGTTTTTGCCGAATTACTCGTGTAAAAGTTGTTTTTGTTTTTTAACATCAGGCATCTCAGCGTCCGTATTTATCCAGGCTTTGCATCACAACAAAGCCGTGTGGGATAACCCAGAGACCTTTGACCCAGAAAGATTCTCAGCAGAGAGGTCAAAGGATATTCCTCCATATGCATACGTGCCATTTTCGGCCGGTCCCAGGTAAGAATATATATTCTTTTAATTTTCTGACAGATGTCAGAGGTCACCAGAAATCTGTACTCGACTCAGTTTGCATTTGTCACTTTTGCTCAGTTGTGCAACCACACAACACCGAGAGAAAAATTTGGATTCATAAAACCTAAGGGAGTTTACCAATGTGCCTTATAGCTCAGCTAGTAGAGGTCTAAGGTTCAAATCCCGATAAGGCCCATATAATTTGGTTGTTTCATTTCAAATATTGTGTACTTTAGATTAAACTTTGTGAAGTAGTTGAATTTCCAGCAGAAAACACCAAAATTAAAAATAATGCATGTTTTCAAATCTCTAATTCTAGAAATTGCATCGGTCAACACTTTGCAATGAACGAGATGAAAGTCGCGGCTGTCATGGTATTGCGGAACTTCGTGCTGTCCGTCGACAAGACCAAACCTGCCGATCGTTATATTGCGCTTGTCTTGCGGGCACAGAGAGGAATCAATCTGTACGTAAAGCCTCGTAGTTTCGAAAAAGAAAAATTCTGCAACGAGTAGAAAGATACATGTAGTTCACTACTCATCAGTTTGGCTGAAATTAAATTTTTCCAGCATAAATGGGTTAGAATGGTTAATCAAAATTTTGCTTCTGAAAAAATGATTCAGTATTATTTTATAAGGAAATTGTTTCCAATGTCCCTGGGGATGCAATTATGCAACTGTTGTAACTGCATGTTAACCTTTACAGAATGTTTGTAACTTTCATATAGACCAATCCGGTAACTAAGATCTCCTTCCCTGTATATACACTATATCTGGGGGGCTTTCAGTGCGTTTTGTGTTGCTGTTAGAACGAAAAGCGCGCATCCATTGGCATTACATGTATGCGACGTGCTCCCTTCACGTACGCAATCCTACAAAGACTCCTAACTTGTTCGAAGCGCGTCTTTGTGGGATTGCGTACGCGAAGGGGGCGCGTCGCGTGCACATAATGGATGAGCGTTTTTCGTTCTAACAGCAACACAAAACGCACAGTCCATGCATAGCCCCCAGCTATGGCCGATATACAGAGAAGGAGACATTAGTTACCGGATTGGTCTATAGTTCATGCCCAAAAACCAAGCTCAACGTCGTTTGAAAATACCCACTTACTAATCACATTTCCAAAAAGAGTATTTAATTTTATCTCGAGTCTGTTTATAGTTGAATAGAGTATAAATTAACGGGTATACATTTGTAACTCTAAATGTTTATTTTGTATCAGTGACCAGCATTCTAAATTTATTCATATTTTAGCAATACAAATCAGCATTACTAGTACTAGTTAATCTGATAATGACAGTACTGAATTTTATAAAGTTGAATGTACAATGTACATTTCAGTCATTTTTATATTCTGAAATTTATAAATAGAAAATGGAGGTTTTAAAGTTGCTTTTTCTAACATAAGGAACACAATTCAAAAGACTTATCATAAAATTTATTTGGGTTGTATGTTACTCTAAAACGTCTTTCTGTTTTTTCTTCAGTACCTAACTTTGTACCACTGCTCCATAACATGGCCGTTGGCACAAAGGGTCTATAGTGACTCTAGTACCAATCAAATGTTGTATTCTGCCATTGAAAAACAGTTTAGTTTCTGAATACATTTTGTACATTACTGCACAGGGGAAATTTTAAATAATAGGCCGATCACAAAATATTAACCAACACGTTGTCTTATGACCACAAATAGAAAATTTTCTTACACAAAAAAATACTGCACATAAAATCTATTTTAAAAGGAATACAACTATTTATGTATTCTATATAATGTATACTTTCTAAAATGACAAAACCGTTTCCCACACCGAGTACACATTCAACAAACTACATTTGAGTTCAACATGTACGGGAGATGGATTCAAGGACTTTCAAATTTGGCCCACACCTGGGATATATATACTGATACATTCAGGAACACAATTTTGTCTGTGAAGAATTTGTTTTAAATAGATAAAAACTTTCTGATCAATACTTGTCTTTATTTGAAGCAAATTGAACAAAAATCTAAACATTTCTCGTTACTATTAATGGCCGTGCAGATTCAATCTTTACAAAATAAATAACACCACAAGCAGCTACTATTTCAAGCTAGCTACAGAACTGAACTCAAGACGTCTGCCTTGTTTGCAGGAGGTCATGGGTTCGAGTCCCACCCGAGCACGCTACAAATTTTTTCATAGTGTCTTAGGAAAGCACCGAGTATACAGTGTTAATAATTACGTCGGGTAAGGGCAAAACAACCCATAATTAACATTCAGTCTCCCTGAGGCAAGTTAAATTAATTTAAGAACTGATTATGTTGGGATTTTGGCCTAAATACACACCATAGTACCCTATGTCCAATGTGCCTGTAGTCATTCTGGCAGCATTGTAGTCGAGGTATTCATAGAACCAGTAACGAAAAAAAATCACTATTTTACAAAATATACCATAAATAACAAAGTACATACAAACACAAAAGTGTACCATTGCTGCCATTCTGTCTAAATATACTCTTCTAAAAAACAAACTTGACACAAACATACGGCTCAAATGCCAGATGGGATCACCAGTGAACTGACAACGTACAAAAGCATAATTGAGACACAAGAATAGTCCACCTGAGTTATGTTTCTTTTTTTGGAAGAGTACAATTTGTGGTCTAGTTAAAACTGCAGATTTCTAAGGGCCCGTCTACACGAGCCAACAAGGACCAACATGGAGTTATAACTTGTTGGGCGGTACATGGATGTACTCGACCGTGCGAACCAACATATCTCGACTGCAGTGGTTGCTGCCTTCACGTGACAGGTATTCTAATCTGCTATTGGCCCGTTTCTCCAACAAGCTCCAACAAAGTTCGGCGATAGAAACATGTTCCAACTTGTTGGATGATGTTGGGCGTTGTCTGGAGTGACGTCCACACCATCCAACTTTTAATTGGCCAACATTGTCAGACACGTGTTGAACCTTGTTGGCCAACAAATGTTGGTTCGTGTAGACAGGCCTTAAGGGCTAGCAGGCCCATGATAGTCTAAATGTATAACACCACATTTCAGCACCAAATAGACCCTTTGTCACGATGCATCCACAAACTGCCTACTCATACAGTATGACAATGTGACCGCCCCCGGTCATGGCCACCCATGCAAAGGGCCTATACAGTCACCCTGCTAAAAATCTGCATCCAACGTAAAGACGTGCCTTTCTTCGTCTGTGGGCATCACGTTGGCTCGCTGGTACTCCGCCACTCGCTTCTCAAAGAAATTTGACTTGCCCTCTAACGAGATTGACTCCATGAAGTCAAACGGGTTTGCAGTGTTGTAAATCTGTTGAGGAAATACCAACAAACCAGTACGATGAAATCAGTATTGCTCTTGAATATAGAATGCCCTTTTGCAAGGGATAAAAGACTCCACGGCTATTCTGATTTGAAGAAAACTCTGGAAATTTACATGTACACTACTCACAATAAGTTAGGGATATTTATATGCCGTCAATTTTTGATTTTTTTTTCTCCAAATGACTGTTTTCACCTATTCTTGTGACAAGGTGTGTCTGTCATGCAGATACAATGCATAGTTCCGACCTGTCAATCAAGCCGAACCCGCGACCAATCACAGACGGCGCCCACAAAGGTCAAAGTGATGCAATCATCGATCACAATCACGCAATGTTTTTGCCCATACAGTTTGTATGTTGTATGCGCCAGTGACCGGGTGAATTTTGGTTTCAATGTGGGGCGATTCGCTGTTCAAAGGTAGGAGAGCGCATTTTTAATGAATATATGTCATCCCTGCATTACTAGCCCTTCGCTCAGTGTGTGCTACGGCAACTGTCGCCCCTAAAACATAAATACCTTTGAGTTTTCTCCAATGAATCTGTGCTTTCCATGCCGAGTCCCGTTGCTTTGTACGTACATGTCGCCATTTTTTTGCGATGGCTTGTGAGCACATAGCAACAATATCTAAGGGGCGGGGTTAACTGGGCAATCTCGGAACTATGCATTGTCTAATCATATACAAGATCACTCAAGCAGAATGCATACCCTCAATAAAATATCTGTGCACACCCCACACTATCCCTAACTTATTGTGAGTAGTGCATTGTGCTCGCCACTCTCAACAAATCTATAAAATTTCCTGGATCATCACCTGATAATTCACTTTTATTAATTTTTAGAGGTGTCGGGAGTTGGGGATAAAACAAAGTTCTGGAAGTTTTCTATATAATCTAGAAGTTTGCAGGTCTGAGAGTTGTGCAGTCACGAAATAGCAAAATGTGGACATTGAGTTTATTTTATTTATATACCACATCCAACAGCGGAGGGACCACCAATTACAGGAATGGGAGCAAGTGTGGTTGAGTGCCTTGCTCAAGGGCACAGGTGCCACAACCCGTCACGGCCAGGAATCGAACCTACATTCTAGTACTAGCACAGGAACTTAAGTTCGACGCACTAGACCGCTCGGCCATAACACCCCACTGAATTTCATTACAGTTCTACCCAATAGAATAAACTGATTTGCTCATGAATATTCATTATTCAAATGCAAATTCATTTTCAAACATTACCTTTCCACAATTAAGTTCCGTCATAAGTCTGTCAGCCACATACTCAATATACTGCACCATAAGATCCGCATTCATGCCAATCAGCCTGACCGGTAAGGCTTCACTAAAGAACTTTTTCTCGATTTCAACGGCTTCTGAGATGATTTCCCTGATTCGGTCTGGACTGGGCTTGTGGACGAGATAAGTGAACAGATGACAGGCAAAGTCACAGTGAAGGCCTTCATCTCGGCTTATTAGCTCATTGGAGAACGTTAGGCCTGGCATCAGACCCCTGGGAAAAAAATAAATCTCATATGGCGAAAATGTTCTTCATAGACCCTGTTGAAAAAAATCGCTGCGTTCAGCACAGATTTAAAGGCGATTTGATGACATTTCCCTACCGATTGTGAATGCTTCTTTGTAAGATGAAGATTATAATCTTTTCATTTGGTGAAGCAAGAGATCACTTTATTCGACAAAGCAAATTTGTAATGTGCGAAAAGCAATTTGGGAGGCCTGTTTAAACATGCACGTCAAGCGTCAAGCATGTGGCAAGCATTGTTTTTTTGACGTGCTACTCCTGTGTGAACAGTGTAATTGGGAAAAAAAACCACACACAGCACCCTGAGCCTCAGACGCTTGGCATGCATGTGTAAACCTGGCCATTGCAAAGCTTAATTCGGTCTTTATTAGCGATTGCTTAATGTGAACTGTACTGCTCTTTACCATTATTCATTGAGTGAGATGTAAATACACACTTAATTAACTAACGATGATTAATTAATACCAACTGGCTTGGAAGAAGCCATTATCAAAATCAAAATCTTTACAGTGGTCTTTGCCGACGAAATATTAAAATATTTACCTCTTTTTAAGCCAGAAAATGGCAGCAAATGAACCGGAAAAGAACACGCCTTCTACAGCGGTAAACGCGACCAGTCTCTCCCCAAAGGTCGCCTCCTTGGAGTGAATCCATTTGATAGCCCAGTCCGCTTTCTTCTTAACACAAGGCACTGAAAAAGAACATCAACAAATAACATAGAATTTACAAGCAAAAGAAAATTACAAATTAAATCTTTCACAGCAATGCTATAAAATGCTACTCACTCGTATCAAGTGCGTTGAAAAGCTTCGTCTTGTCTGCAGGATCCTTGATGTAGGTTTCAATGAGAAGACTGTACATTTCAGAGTGTACATTCTGGAAAAGAAAGAGTCATTCAGAATCTTGATATTACAAATTTTGAAGAGGTAGAGTAAAAGGTTGTTGTTGGGTTGGGTTGGCACATTGGCAAACGAAGTGCCCTTTGCGCCAGTCACTGTAGAGAAAAATAAATCTGAATGCTGCCAAAGCAGACTTCAGGTACATGTCTAGATGCAAATTTGAACGTAGTTACTGTCACATTCTACAATGTACTTAGAGTAAAAGGAAGGTTATCGCAGTGTTTAAGTTGGGGGGGGGGGGGGGGGGGGGGGGGGGGGGGGGGTGTTGGCATTCCTAAATTGTTCACATTATCTTATCTGAATTTAGAGGTCTTCATGTGTTCTGTTTAATCCTTGATCTAACAAATCTCTCCAAAACTAATATAAAATGTTCAAACAGCAAACTGGTAACTTTTTAAGCAAAATAATGACTTAACCCTGAACGAGCTAAATCCACTCTTTGGCCTTGTAGTAGGAAGAGTGGGGAGCCGGGGGGAGTGTGGGAGGGGGAGGGGGAGTGTGGGAGAGGGAGGGGGAGTGTGAAGGACCTAGGGCCGATTTCACTAACGTAAAAATTTGCGATCACCGTAAGTATGATCGTTAACTTAAATTCCATTGTACGTCAAGTCGCGATGGATTACGAGTTTAGCGATTGATTTGGGCATTAGCGATCACCGCTAAGCGTTAGTGAAATCGGCCCCTGACTACATCCCTGGTGTGTAAGGTGGGATGTATTGACTTGACAAGTAAACTGACGTAAACTGATTGTATGTATACCTCCATAGCCATCTGAAATCCATAGAAACACCGAGCCTCGGGCAGCTGAACCTCTTGCCCAAACCTCTCCACCAAGTTCTCATTGACAATACCATCGCTGGCCGCAAAGAAAGCTAGGATGTGTTTGATAAAATGCTGCTCTGAAGGCTGTGGAAAGACACAAATATGCATTGAGACTCAATCTTGACAATGTCACAGATCCGACAAAAGCCTAAAGCGGGCCTCCCACTGTGCAATTTACGCCATGAATTTCCTACGAATTGGTATGATTTGGTACGATTACTAGAGACTGTCTATAGACTCTACACACAATCGTACCCAATCGTAGGAAATTTGTGGCAAAAAACGCACAGTGGGAGGCCCGCTTAACTCCCAAAACTTGTGTGTGTGAAAAATCATACTGATTTTGAAGGATTGAGGAGTGTTTGTTTGGGTTACAATCTTGATGTATGCACATGTATTGATAGAAAAAAGAAAAAAAACACTTTCAATATCAGTGGTGAACGAAACAATTTGTTGAGCTAAACAAGTTTTTTACATAGAACACGTAGTAAGATGAGCTATTTTCTGTTAACAACTTTTATATAATGAAAACTTCAAACCACGTGAAAAGTGCAAATTTCGATTTTGTTTAAGTTAAAACTTTTTTAACACTTGTTATTACTGGTAGCTTGGTGAGAATGGATTCTCAAATAACCATTTTTGAGTTTGTCAGACTCGACTTGAGATTTAATTGTGTTGAAAATTGGGCCATACTTGCTGTAACTGGCAATATACTTCAAAATGAACATATAAAAAATAAATCCTCTGGAACTAACCTTGAGTGTTTGCCAATCCTTGAAGTCATGTCCAAGATCAACTTCTTCGCATGTCCAAAACGATGCTGTTTAAGAAGTTTAACAAAGAGGATTTAATGAAGAGTAAATCATATTCAGTGCATCTTGGGAGAATAGATACATGTAGGCATAACTTATTGATAAGAAAATACTCAACGATCCTGCCACAAAATAAGAATAAAATAAGAACCAGTAAAATAAATAAATAAAAAGAGCTGTTTTATCCTATCTCCATCATTTTTTCATCTGTGATCCTTGACTTTTAAAACCTTATTGATTTTGGAACTAAACCAACCTTGTGCTTTCTTGTAAAACTCCCAAATGTCTGGATACCTGATCGGTAAGATCACATAGCGTCCTGGGTTCGGTCTTAGAAGCGGTTCATCTAAGATTTCATCTTTATGGAGTTCATGCCCGTTGCTGCTTTCTCTTATATTGCTCGTTGATTCTGGAGGCAGTTTACGATCATGCATAGATTCGTTTCCTAGAGTCGTTTTGACCTGCAATTCCAGTTGATTATTTGCACTATTATTTCCCTCACTTGAGGAAATTCTTGCACATTTCTCATCCTCTCCTTCGATGTAAGACATCTGTGAGAGCAAAGTGAAGTTATCTTCGTCCTCCTCTTGACTTTGAGATGTTGGTATCCTGTCATTCTGAGCTGGTGACCCATCGTCCAATGCTGCCCCTAAGGCAAACAGATCTACACTCGGTGTGAATGGATCCAGCGACATCTGTGAATCTGGCAGATCGTTGCTTTGTGATGTTAGATCAAGATGCGGCTGGGGTCGAGCAGCCTGTTTGCCGTTTTCAATCATGACAACTGAAGAAGTACGGGTCTTCTTTGAGAGAAATCCTGCCGACGGCTAAAACATGGGAAGAAATTTATGAATTGGAAAATAAATTATGTAATTCAATCTACCGTATAACAAAAACGCAAAAAAACATGTCAAAATCCAAATAAATTATGCAATTTGTATGAGAAAAAAACAAAAATATCTGAATAAAAATGTTTGTAAGTTTAAAGGCAAAGGCTCGTCAGCAATGCGCGCGCGCCGAATTCGTGCCACGAAATACGCAGCTCCATGCTTTTGCTATGGAGCTGCGTATTTCGTGGCACGAACTAGGCCTAATTATTTGTGTTACCTCTTCTTCAAGAGCTGCACTATGACTGTCTCTCTTCAGAGTTTCACTGGCGCTACTCTTTATTTCCATTGGCATTGATTAATGCATGCCGTACAACTCGTCAGAATAAAGCAGAAATGAGATCATTCCCTGGGAACAAATACAAAACTCTCTTGAAAATATTTAATTCCCACATTTAGGTAGGGCAGCCCAGGGGCGGGATGGTTGCTGGGAGGGGACAACTAATGATAGGTCATTAGGCCTATGTAATTTTCAACCAACATGACCAAACCATGGAGGAAGAAACACATGACCAAACCATGGAGGTACCTCCATGACTACCCCTAGAACTATGGGGGACTGTATCCCCCATAGGTTATGTTGTTTTTTTCCAATATGGCGGCGCCTGAACTTTAAGATCGGACCGATACGGTTTAAGCTAGCGCAATAATCCGCTCCCCAATCGCCACCAAACTCCGTCTGATAGTTCTTGAGACACTCACCTTGCGTGTGTCTACGGAATTTCGGTACCATTTGTCCATTAAATTCTCCGAAAATAATGTTGGAAAATGAACGGGAACATGTGCGATGCATCCACATGCATCGCACCGAATGCCTCGATCATGCATCCACATGCATCGCACATGTTCCCGTTCATTTTCCAACTTTATTTTCGGAGAATTTAATGGACAAATGGTACCGAAATTCCGTAGACACACGCAAGGTGAGTGTCTCAAGAACTATCAGACGGAGTTTGGTGGCGATTGGGGAGCGGATTATTGCGCTAGCTTAAACCGTATCGGTCCGATCTTAAAGTTCAGGCGCCGCCATATTGGAAAAAAACAACATAACCTATGGGGGATACAGTCCCCCATAGTTCTAGGGGTACCTCCATGACCAAACAAAGAAATGAGATTTTCTGATGCACACCCACACATGATTAAAAAGCAAGATTAAAACGGTTTAAACGGAAAAAAATAAAAATACACTCCAGTCTCGTTTCGAACAGACGCACATTCACTAATGTTAGTTAACCGTGGAGGGTCGCTTGTTTTGTTGTTATCTATTAAATGGACCATGAATGGACTTTGTCACGGTTTGTTTACCCATTTTGCGACAAGCTCTGACAAGTTTGTGTTGACAAAACTCCATCTCGCATAATATGCCGGGAGCCCTCTTGCGGTCAAACAATGCAAGACCATTATTTGTAAATAGCGTCCTCTAGCGATGAAAGATTACTTTTGCAACAGCCACTTAAAGTTTTTGACATTTCTGTCGGAACGTGCAATCCAGAAAACCGCAACAATTTTGACACAAGTCACGAACTGATTTCTCACATTCACAGGAGCTGAAGGAAAGGATGTAAAGTCTGTTGTGCTTCTGTGTCTTAGCGGAAATAATCTGTGGAAACTGTGAAGAACGACTTTTGTGTTGGTGTACTGCGACGGTTTTCTACTCTACGAGTTCGAGGCTTGTGTGTGTGTTCCCGTATACCGTGTTTTGGCGCCGTTTCGCTGCTGTAGGCACGTACGCGAGCCGGTCGGCCGTGCGCCCAGCATTAAAGCAGAACACATACCGCCCTTTGTGACTTTGCGGTTGAACTTGGCATAAGAAACAGCAAACAATGGCCCGGTTTTGCTGGTGTTTAGTTGCATTGACTTTGATGTTCGTCTCCACAGTGATCGGACAAAAACTATTTCCAGGTTAGCTATTTTGTTTCTTTAAATTATTCTATGAAATTTGAAAATAGCCTTCAATTTTGTTATGGAATTTAATATTATTTACGGTATTTTTTTCCCATTCACATTGAACATGGATTATCATTTTGGTAAATTTATATATTGGAATCGATAGCTTATTCAATTCGAAGATATACTTTCCACTTGCACTTTTGTCGCAAATGTTGCTTTTCTGTAGAAAAATCACATTTTCTCCTTCAAAAATTGCATTCAGTTAGTGCACAAGATAACCATTCAGTGATTCACGCATTTTCAACAGAAGTGCAAGTGTTTTATATTTTGACTGAATCTAGGCCTACTCTGTTTTATTTTATTTAATACTCAACATTGTTAGTTACTTTAGAACATAGTTCAAAGAGAATAAAAGCTCATGTTTCTTTTAAATTCAAATTCAATACACTTGTTAATACCAATTAAGTTCTATTGTATTATAATTACAAAGTTAATATTGTGGAAAGAGGGCAGGGAAATTATTAGCCGAAAAGGAGGAAAATATTGGTTAAAGAAGAGTTGAAAAGTTATTTTTATTGCAAAAATGCATACTGTCGTGTACATGACCATGAAAGTGTTCAGAAAAAGAGGTGTCAAAATTAAAACTAACAAATGCAAGTGGTATGATATTAATGTCACTTGAGTAAACTTCATTCTGATCATAAAACAGGTGCAGGTTGGATAGAATGGAGGTAATAAATTCGAATATGTCATGAGAATAATTTTAGGATTCATGACTTTAATACAGAGCTGCCAACCCTCCCGGATTTTGTGGAAGACATCTGGAAAAACAGGTTCCTTCCGTGACTCCAAACACATCTAAAAATCCCCAAGGGAGTTAATTGACAATCCAGGAAGGGTTTTTGTCCACGTCAGGAGTCACAAAATTAGTCATTTTCCCAAGAATTTGTTGCAAAATCCGGAAGGGTTGGCAGCTCTACTAATAATGGAATTCTAAAACTATATAGACAGCCGAAGTGTGACGTGCGTTGCCATGGCAATTGGCTCTAAACATCATGGCCATTGGAAAAAGTACCATTGCAAAAGCACAGGGACACAGTTGGGTGATTTTTAGTGTAGAGCCAATTGCCTAGGCAACCAACAAAAGATGACGTATTCACTTCAGCAGTCTTTGTGACATGTGGGGTTATATTTCTAATAATGTATTTCTACTAGATTGTATAGCATTCTATTCTTTGAGGCCGGCCCCTGTGAAGTTGACCTGTTGACCTTAGATGCACAGTCCCTCAAAATTATATATTTTGATTGAGTATTAATTTCTAATGATTTTTTAAGACCATCATTTGCTATAGATATTAAATTTATTAATATTCTAGACATACCAAGTTTTGGATGTGTACATGAATTTTAATGGGCCATTCATTCAGTTGGCACCAGTGAATTTCGAACCATCAATTTTAAATTGCTGTTTTATGGCATATTTGTGGAATCCTGTCTAATGCCCTTCAAGCAGCTTTGACCTCCATGTCCTGTCAATCAACAAACTATTGCAATTTTGATAGCATAGACTTCCTTCCGCCACCTGTTGGGCCCACATTCTTGGCCTAATGTACACTAATTTATCATTTCTTGTTTAACTGTCCTCCCAAGGAATGATTGGCTGGGACCCTTCCACTGCCAAATATGTCCCACCTGCCGGGCTCCATAAAATATTTTGGTTGTTTAACCTCAAAAAGCCCATGATCTGAATTATTTTTAAGGAAGCAATGAACCAACTACTGGTACTTTAGGTCTATCACCCATTTTTGGACTTCATCCAACAATGAAGAAAAATTCATACTAAGGCCATTGTTTCTTCCTCCATGCTAAGGCCAAGAACAAAATACATGTTTCTTATTACATCAAAAATATTCAGGGTGGATAGGTGGTAAATATCTTTTTATTTTGCTCTAAATTTTTCAGCAAAAAATATTAGGGTGGGATGACGGTCAGTATTTTTTTACCACTTGCACATTACCGGTACAACATTGCAAATATGCAAGGGTGAGCCACTTTTTCATGCTTTGGTCTTTTTAAAGGGGTAAACACAAAAAAGACGATTTAGGTTTCAGGTAGGCACAATAAGATTTTTGTGCAAAAAGATATCTATGTTCTGGATGATTTTCTGGGTTGGGGTGGGTAATGGGAAACATTTATTGGTCTAATGGTTATGGTGCTGCAATAAATAATAAAACAAATGATAGAACAGTAGGCCTACTCTTTCTAAAGTTAATTCATGAACTTTCTAACCAATGTATCACAGGTGGAAACTGAAAGCAAAGTGTCCAGTCTGGTAATTCAATCTATTCATGTTAACAGGAAGTTACAGATACAATTATGTAGGCCTACTAAGAAAGGGGTTATTGGATTTCATTTATTGTAAAAGTTATTGTAAAAGATGTATTTATTTTTTTGTTGGATTCCTGTGGAAAATTATACTTTTTGTGGGAATTTTCATTCCGCAGTGTAATGATTACACACCCAAATATTTGAGAATGCCATAAACATTCAGGACGTATTATGTAAACAGAGATTCTGCATTCACTGTATGCATCTCTAGTGGCTGTGCAAATTTATTAACGAGATTACGAATCCTGTGAGCAGGATCTCTGTATCAGACCCTCGGCTTTCAGTAATTTAATCCACTTCTGAGTCACTCTATATTGGGCCCGCCGTTTCTCCAACAGAACACAATTCCGATCCGAGTATTGCCCAACGACCGATTTTTGTTTTAGGCTATTTTTGTTGTATTCTATCGTTGAGAGGTACATGTAAGGCAAGGAAGGGATCGTAAATAGCGAAGTCCTTGGCTAAGATAAGAAATACAGCTGATCTTGACAGGGGGAAAATATAACCCTGGACCAACCATACATGACGCCAGTCAAACTAGAGCTTGGCCTTCAATTTAGATTTCTGTATTGTCTTAAAATCATAATTTATGTATACTATACATGTACACATAAATGTTGTTTGTTAAATAACTATTTTTCCCGTATTAGGACGACCGTTTTGGTTAGAGTGCTTACAGAGACCACTAAAACCACAAAATTGATCGGAAAGAAACTCATGAATTGACACCTATTTTCTCGACCTAATTCTCTGAAAAAAAGTTTTGCGACCTAGACGAAAATGGTTTGTGACCTAATAAAAATGGTTAAGAACCTAATAAAAATGGTTTTTGACTATAAAGATGGTTTTTGAAGCTCTTGCCGTTAGGACGACCGGCTATCAGTCGCCCTAATGCGGTCGGTCGTCCTAAAAGCCGTTTTTACCCATAACCGGTCGACCTAAACGCGAAAGAGTAAGTTGTTAAATATGTGCAAAAGCAGATGCATTCCTATGTCTGCACATACTTGTATGAAGAATAGGTCATGGTCATGCTCTTGAAAATCCATCCCACTGTTTTGTTTAAAATGTTCTTCACCGGGTAAACAATTTGGGACAAACCAAGCGTATGTGATTCAAAGTTAATTACTCCGTGCTTCGCCGGCAACGGATCCCTCAAGCCACATACTCTAAATTCCCCCGCTGTTCAGTAGAATGATGCTAGTGACTTCATTCATTTCGTTCATTAGCCGTCTAATGAATCAACTGGTATCGATTTCTCTGCTGCCCAGTGGATGATTAATTAATTAACGAGCTCGGTTTCATGCAGAGTCGACACTAATGGAATTTGCTCAGTGTTTGTCCCATTAATCGTGTTGACATTGTGTATTACATGTATGTGCTCTGAATAAGGTTGTTTTGTTTTCGTGGAATTAATTTAAAATTGACCAATAACAATTTGGCCGAATTTGGATTGGACACACTTTTTCATTGTACTGAACTAGCATTCTACAAATTGTCCTGAAATACCGTACATTATAAGTAACAATATCATAACGTTTTACTCAAGATACTTTGCCAGTTGACCAATAAAAATCATGTAGGCCTAAGCATATCCAATCACGGTCATTTCAGTGCAAATTCTACACTTTAAAAAAAAAAAATGTAGGCCTAATGTCTATCACATGACATGTGAAACTCATTATCAGTTTATAACATTCTCAGTTTTAAACACATTGTGGAATGTACCGTACTGTCTTTGATTCTCCAAAACATTCACAAATATGTTTACATTCCCACAACAAATACCCCCTCTAAAGAAAATAAGCCAAAATCAACACTGAATAGCTTTCAGCTCAAATTGCAACAATTCCAAAATAGAGGTACATTTGTTGAAAACAGCCTGGGCCCCATTGGGTCTCGTTTAATCCTCATTATGTGAAAAATTCTGTTAAATTCAAATCGCTGCAGGACCTTTTTTACGGTCATATTTGTGGATTGGCTGGTGTCCTTTCATCTAAACCCTTAGGTTCTTTTTACATGACTGATTCGGCATTGGTTGGCGCAAAGAAGCTTTGCAAAGGGAATTGTTACCGGCCTTTCACGTTTTTTTTTACAAAACCAATCGTACAGAGAGTTACAAAGCCTTATGACCTTTTTCAAGAACAGAAGGGCTTGGTTTTCCCTTTGTATTGTCAAAATGGTGAGGAATGAAGCTGTGATGTCGTAAAACTGATTTTTTTTCTTCTTTTATGAAATACTTGATGAAATCGAAAGTAGCAAAACCTAAGTTTATATGCGGACGCCTGTGTCAAATGAGATTGCGTCTGCACTCGGTCAATTTCCACTAGACTACACTCATTTATGGGAATATTTTTCAATTTACTCCGGGTGAACTTTATAATGCCATCATGGGAAGTTCATGGGAATTCACTGGGGAGGAGAATTATGGATTCTTAACAGTTGGAATTTGTGTCTTTTTGCGGTTTTTAAAAAGAGCTTGAGTTAGGGATTTGTTTGGGAAAACGTTGGTTTCTCACAACATGTACATTGTACAAGTCATAATTCGGCTGATAAAGGTTGCATTTTGCAATATGTAATGGGTTTTACCCAGATTCCCACATAAGGGAATAGATTGTGGGTAGTTTCCAACTTTCCCATCTGTTTTGAGAAATTTGTTTTTGCATACCATCACAAAGTCCAAAATAAAAATAGTTATGTGTTGACGAGCATGGACATCTTCCCACCAAGAGATATTATTGTTAAGTTTAGACTGTAGCCCCTGTATATAGACCGTATCGAATAGCCGCAATTTCGTTGGGCAGTTTCTTTGTTCCTTGAGGACATGCATGGTTGCACATATTGTGCTTCCATTGTTGAATGGTTTAAGTAACAAATGGTATTATTGTTAAGTTTAGACTGTAGGCCCTGTACTATAATTATTACTGTAGTTTGCAGTTAGACCAAAGGTGCATAGTTACATGTACATGTACTAGGAAACTGTCACACTCTGCATTTACTTGGCCGAATTGCGACACATGCAAGGATCCAGAAGTTGGGCAATTGATAATGGGGAATATATCCTGGGACTAACCCCTTCTCTTATCTCCCGTTATCTGTCGCAATTGCTGTAAAGTCTGACTTTATCAGTTCGGGGGGAATGTAAACAGTGGCTGTGAAAATGGGCCACTTGATAAAGTATGCAGTTGCTGGCAAGTTAGTTGGCCTTTTCACACTACAATTTTAATAGGGATTTGACTTATGTTGAGTTCACTCTAGCACCGTGTTTACACTCGAACCGGCAAAGGTGGATACAGATCCAGCATTTTTATTGTGACTACAAAACTGAACATTTGCCGCGTTTATACTACACCCCAAATCGCTTCAACTCGCCTTTAGAAACCGCAAAAGTCACCACTAAATGTAACTGCAGCGCATGCGTGAGCTGTTAGGTGTTGCTGCACTACTAGTGCCAGATTGGTAAATTAAATCTACTACACTGCGGGCACCGCCCCAAGGACACTAAAATTGCCGAATCTGTATTCGGGTAGCGTTTACACTACAAGCGACCTTGACGATTGCAGGGTTCAACCCCGCAATTGCGGGGTTCAACCCTACCCCAGAGGTGACTTGAAAAAGGCGAATCAGACCCGGGTCTGATCCGCCTTTTTCAATTCAACTTTTAGGTTTACACTTAGTGCCTACCCGGCTTCAACTCCCCTTTTTGGAAATTGCGGAGTTCGATTCGGCAAAGGTGAATCGAGTGTAAACGGGCTGTAATACCTGTTCACACTTCAACATTTCAACATGTGTTAAATGCTCAACACAGCTTGAAATTCAATCCTGCTTGGGAGGTGGATTGAGAGTTCTCAGCCCATGTTGAGAATGAACGTGGCTTGTGTAAAAACTGATCAATCCGTGTTCTGTGATTGTTACTCCTGGACAATTCATCATTTCTCCTCCCCCACCCCCCTCCCCCAAAAGAAATTGTGAATTTCAAAACTTAGAAATATCATAAAAGATTTTCATTGGTTTCTAGTCTGGTTCATGTATGTTACTGTATTTGTTTGTGTTAACAGGTCTTTTATTGAAGAACTCCTAAAAAAACAAAATTTCAAGCATCAATGTTTTCAAAACCTTTTGGGCTGGAATAAAATTGGTGAAGTCTTTGAGTACACATTTTATTGCACCGGTCACCTTGATGTTTAGTCTGGAGATATTTACAGCTCTATGAAAAATTGTAGCCTCCAGGGAAGTGTTAAAATTCGACCAGCTGGCTAATACGTCTCAATGGAGTATTAAACTGTTTCTATTAACATAGTTGTCAAAAACACTTGTAAATAATCTTGACATTTAGTGGAAGTCTCAGTTGTAAATGTAGTTGTGTCTGGATATCATCCAAAAATGTTGAAGTTATTAAAAAAGAAAAACTTGTTTTGCACTTTCTGTGTAACTTTAAAATGAAAGGGGTTTATTCACAAAAACTTGGCAAGCTTTCTAAGACTTTAAAACTTCGTGGGGACCGAAGGACGACTTAATTAGCTTTTTGTTATGGTATGTAGTTTAACACATTGCCCAAAACCGCCTTGCAGCTTTCTCCGCCAAGTGCCCCAAACCGATTTGTATTTCTTCAGCAAGGTACTTTGCCACGCATTGCTTCTCTCCACCCAGCAAAATGGGTACCTGAGAGGGTAGCGAAAGTTGATGTGATTGATTAGCCGTTGAGCATCTAAGGCAGCTGGGCTGTATACTCCCCAGGGAGCTGATGTAAGGAATGACATTATAAGGAATGATATTACTGAGCCCAATGACCAGAAGTAATAATGCAGGAAGCGCATTCAGAGATCCGCCGGATCTGAAATGCGCTATATGAGAACTGCCTATTAGTGATAGGCATGTACTCATAAGTAGGGTAGTCTGTTCTTGATACAGGTAACTTGTTCTCGATGGATAGGTGGTGTGTGATCCTGTTCCAGAGTTTAGTTTTCTCGGGTGGTGTTCCCGTCGTTCGGGCGCGAGAATGAGTTTGCCCGTGTCAAGAAGAGACCACCCCAACTCCCATACCGTAGCTTGATTCATCCTCTTTCAAATCTTGTGTTTAGTAAGGGTACATATGAAGCTGCTGTTGGATAAATGGTAGTTATTGACCTTGACAAAGAACATTACTTAACATTACAAAAAGTGCTATTGTTCTTTTTGTACCAACAGGGCGATGTGGCATGGCCCATCCCTGTGCTCAGATCTGCAGAGATGTGCCTGGAATGGGAAGAGTCAAGTGCGAATGTGAATCTGGCCACATACTGGCTGCTAACGGCTTCTTGTGCATCAGTGAGGACGGTAAGTGGCCAAGGGCCAATTTCATGGCGCTGCTAAGCACAGAAATTTGCTTAGCACATAATCTATTTGCTTTATAAAATGGATTACAAGCCAAAATTATACGCCAAAATGTGTTCTTCGCAATAGTAGGAGACTACCTTTCAGTACACATCACTTACGATTTTGGCTGGCAATCCATTTTTGCAAAATAAAGCAAACAAATCCTGTGCTAAGCAAATTTTTGTGCTTAGCAGCGCCATGAAATTGGCCCCTGCAGTGTGTTGTAATAAACTGGGGGTAATTTCATAGAACTCTGTAACCACGAAAGTTTGCTCAGCACAAAAATTGTTTGCTTTGGAAAAAGGGGTTACCAGCCAAAATCACAACACCTTTTTCCAAGTTTATTCTGTGGTTTTCAGTGCATTGTTTTGCTCCGAATCCCATCCGTGCTGCTTTTTGGTGAAGTGACGTTGCGTCAAATTTATGCACGTAACTAAAAAGGTTTAGTGTGAACCTACTTTTACTTTCACTGGTCTTCAGTAGAGTTATGTGTATTGTGTTGAATGTGTAGCAAACTAGAAGGCTACATTTTTTTACCTCAAGACTTTTGTCACATGTTTCGAATACTGAAGTAATAGATTATGGCACTTAAATATACAAATCTGACACTTTGCAGAATCCTTTCTGACATACATAATTCATTTTCGAAACCTTGGAATGCAGTCAAAATACTCAGGTGGCCACAGTTTCCAATAGTTTGGGACCACTAGCCCCATCCCAAGGGGCAAATACCGCCAGCTCCAAAAGCCCCACTCAACCAAAGTGCTCTGTTATGCAAAAGTTGGCCATGCCTAGTACAAGTCATAAATCCCTATTCACAGTGTATTATTGTTTAATAGATTGAATGCCATACTACTACTAGGTCAACTGTACTTATTGTAGGAGCTAGATACCCTGGCCTTGTCAGCGGGACAGTTCAGCCTGGTCATTGAAAACTGGCCAATGGTTATGCCTCAAGTAGAAATTGGCTTTTGGGCCAAATACATGTATGAAGCATATGACCTTGGTTAAAGTTGCAACCTGTTTGTGAATTCTTGTTGTGGAATTTTCATCAACTCTAATGAAACCTATAACCTGCGTTCGGGCGTGTATTCGTGTTAACACGAGCATACTCCTGCGCGCGTAAACGGCAAGATTAACGACACGGGTCAGTGAGAGTACCGGTATGCCCTCGGTACTCCCCAACAAATGGTGAGTGTGCTCTTACTCCTGACGAGTGCCATGTGATTTGTACGAAGATGGTGGATTTTTTGTGAATTTGCTCAACGTGTCAACTGGATAACTGAAACAACAACTCGCTAAGGTTTGTTTTACACGGTATCAAAGGTTCTCACGACTTACGGTCGGTATTTTCTTCAATTTCCTATGAGCAGTGAAACGGCGTTTTTTGTGTAGTCATGGCAAGAGACGGCCATCTTGACTGATGGCCATTCACGCATGCAGACTACGGACTTGCCGTTCGCGTGATGTGACCCGAGTGCAATGTGCACGCATTACTCCGGAGTAGCGAGAACTGCACGCCGAGAACGCAGCCATATACTGTAATGTTAAAGCATGGAGGAAGAAAACACAAGCACTTGTAATACAGGAGTCCCTCAAAATCGTGGTAGTGGTTCAAACAAACAAGTTACACCTAAAATGCGATTCTTAAAATGATCTCGTCAAGGTACAGTACAGTCTCCAAAAGGCCCCAATTGCTTGTTCAAACTGGCCCACTGTTCAAATCCCCTGGGAATAAAAAGGGGTTGGTAACACATCACTTTTATTACAGTAATCACTTTTATTACAAATGGTGTGCCAAACCAGCTACGAGAAAATGCAACAAACTTCAATATATGGTAAAAGTAGGCCACACAGTGTAAAGGTAATAAAAAGTCTATCCCTACATGAAATAGAGACTCAAAATACAGAGAAACTAGCAGGTGTGCGCGTAGTTCAGAGTGCTCCAGGGGAACATTGAGGGGACGTTGGACTGGTTTTTATGAGAAGTTGTCTGGAGAAATTAATATGATTCAGGATATGGCTTTGTGTGTGAACATTCCATTCTCAATTACAAGCAGAGATGTCAGCGTTGCTCCAAAAATGAACCGCAGGCCTGAGATACATGTCAGTTGTGATTTATTCCAGAAAAGAGTCTGTAGGGCCTACACTTTGACTGTTTACATACATTGTCTCTGAACTTGTGAGGGGAAATACTTAACTACTGGTCTGTTTTTATCAGCAGAGGGGAGCCCTCTCACTGTAATCACAGTATCAACTTCAACACACTTTGCATTCTAGGACAGCTTAACCAAACAAAAGTAAAAACAAACATACCCGGTGTTTACCTACGATAAAATGACTTCAGGTCTTAATGTTCACCTTCAGTGTTTGTTTGCAGACTGTTGACAAGAAAAAATTGCTAAAAAATTATACTCAAATTTTGACAGTTTTGAAACAATTATGGTTCGTTTCAGGTCGACACTTTGTGCTCAAAACTGAGTGAATATAGACATACATGTACAGACCATTTTTGTTGAATGCTCGGACTTTGCCTTAGACTCAAAATGATAAAGAATTGAAAGGCTGAACTTCAGAGTATTGGATAATTTATCAGTTTCTTTTCCTCGTATCATTTTGAAAAATGTTCCCAGGACTTTTTCTGACGTGTAATCTTGTCTATTTTGTCTGCTAGAGACAATTGTATTCTTGAAGTATCTGTCAATGTATGTGCCTTTATCAAAATGTTTTTGTATCGTTAGATCTATTTGTGTCTACCGTACATTGAGGGTATCTGGGGGTGGTGGAGGGGGAGGGCAGGAGTGGGAAATTGTGTTTTAGATAAGCCCTCTCCCTGGGGAATTTTTGAAAAGTGTTTTGTCTGAAATCTAGACAATACATGTCAAACAAAACTTGCCAGATACTGACCATTGTTTCATACCGTTGACAATACATTTTGATTTAATTAGGCCCTAACTATTAGGCCGGGGTCACACGAATTATGACATCCCAATTTATTGTACCCGGTAGTATTACTACATGTACATGTATAGTACGATTATGAGATTTTGTGCGTGTGACCCCAACTTTATTGTAATCGTATCACAATCGGTCAACGACGAGAATTATAATCGTTCAGTTGTAATCCGATTGTAATCATATTACAATAAATGGGAAAAAAACACGCATGTGACCCCATCTCGTAATCGTATTACAATCCATCCCATAAGCCCCCGCGGTAACCCTCCCATGGGCGCGCGTGTACTTTTTGCTTCACCACGCGCGCCTGGCTTACTTTTCCATTCACATTGCGCCAGGCGCACGTGGCGCAGTGAGGCATGAAGCACGCACACGCAACATGGGGGAAAGCCACAAATTATTATGGGATGGATTACAATACGATTACGCGATTGTGTTGCTCGTGTGACCCCACTTTATTATAATACCGGTACGATTACAATCCAATCATAATATCAATAGTTTTTCGTCTGACCCCAGTCGTTGTCGACCTAAAACTAAAGTGTTGTGTGGGATGAAGTTCAAGCAGAAATGTAGTAAATTTCATTGGTAAGTTTACACTGCATTTTCTGCGAGACAGTAAAGGGAAATTGGTGCTTGGTCTGTTAAGAAAGACCTTTCTATTGAGAAAGATTCATTGTGTACTGGGGGGACTATAAATACCAAGAAATACCAAGAAATACCAAGGAAGTGAAGCTAATTGGTTGTAATCTATCTGAATTACACTTGACCAGTGATCTCCACTACCGGTTTTGTCCGGGCGCGCCGCCCGGACAAAATCACCAGATGTACCGTTAGCGCCCGGACAAAAATTTGCCGCCCGGACAAAACATTGTGCCGCCCGGACAAAAAAAATATAATTTCTCCTCCAAAACACTATGAAAGTACATCCAAGTCTTTCAAAAATGAGGTGTAAATTCACCTAATGTGATTCGTTAGTCACTGGCGTCATTATCGGTCATTTACCACGCAAATCTATCGGATCGGCGACCCAAATTCGCATCGATAACGGCCATGACAGTGTGAATTTGTTGAACAGCGCCCTCAAGAGACGAATTTGTTGACCTCTTGAGGGCGCTGCATGTCAACCACTGTGCCCAGGTGTACGGCCGGGTGCGTTCGTGGTTGTGTGTTTGGGTGAGTGCGTGCCGCCATCGCTATCGCTACTCCCCCCCCCCCCCCCCGCTGAGCGACATCGCCGCGCGCCCGGACAAAATTTGGACCAGTGGAGATCACTGCTTGACCTGTAAAGACAACAGTCCAAACAGGTCATGACCCCATATCAGGCCACATAACGTCTTCACAATCTTGCCTCATATCCTCATCACCCAATAATGCCATCCATTCAAGGAACCCCCTCCAGGCCAATGTCTCAGGTCACCTCCTGAATGGGGCCAGTCCTGGCATTCTTGGCATGTTTCAAAGTCTTAAGATGTTGGTCATGGTGTTGAATGGGCAACTAGCCACAAGTTTATATACCTTGTGTTTGCTTTGATTTTCCTGGCAAGTGCTCTCCCAGGTTGGCATTTAATAGCTTACGAAAATGTATAAATAACAGCGTATGACCTGGTATTACATGTACATCATGTGATACTGTATCTTGTATGGGTATCACTTGATATAGGGCCACACATGTGCAGGGTCATTTGAGTCCATCACAAGCCAGGTTAGGCTAAACAAAATAAATGGTGTGTTTACCATAACCCGACCTACCTGGAATTTTTTAGGCCAAATTGCAGACCTCAAACCTTTTATTGCCAATTTTTAAGTTGATAATTTTAAATGAGCACTATTTGCAATAATTTCCAACGAACATAACATTTTCTACACTTGTACATGAACATGGTTAATACTAGTGTTAATAGTAAATTTCAAACATTGCAAATGTAAAAAAAAAAATGACAAAATAAAATTATTTTCCTACCTACCTACCTGGATTTTGTTTAGGCCGTTAAACGCACTATTTATTTTGTTTGGCCTTATGATAAAATCATAAGTCTATAAGTTTGTCACAAGTCTAATTCTTGAGATTAAATTTGCCTCAGAACTGTGCAAGTTAAAACACACGAAAATAAAAATGATGATGTTCTAGAATCAAAAACAACAATTAACATTAATTAATTGTATAAAGAATGATGAATTTAGAAACACCCGAAAATTGCAGTGCCCCGACTGGGATTCGAACCCAGGTCCTTGGCTTACATGGCCAATTGCTCTACCAACTGAGCTATCTGGGCATCTTGTGTTTGCCTCTCTTTTTCCAAAGAATGCTACAATGTTGTCTTTTACATACATGTACATGTACACTGTGCTGTTAAGGCCTTTCAGAAAATATTGAATTGTTTACATCTGTAAAGATTGAAATATCCACTGGACCAAGTTCAGTAATTGGCCAGATGTCATGACCTCGGCTAGATTTTCATCAAATCTGTGCAGCAAAATTGAAATGTTTTGCAAATAAAAACCTGTGTTCTCCTTGTTTCCAGATGACACGATCAACATCGATGAAGAAGCAAGCCAGAAAGTGACCAAAGCACCGGAAGTGTCAAATGAGCCGGCCAGCATGTCCCCGGAACTGCTCGCTGACAGCGGGGGTGATGAGATCGAAGGGACTGGGAGTGGCAGTGGGAGTGGCAGTGGCAGTGGAACGAACGAAGGCGTCAATCAAACTGGTACTGAGATCCTCGTACCGAGTCCGATGGCGCAGTGCCAGGAATTCCACTGCCAGAACGGCGGGACGTGTTACATTAACATAAAGATAAACAAGCCGGCGTGCCATTGCTCTACGGGTTATGAAGGCGAAATGTGTGATCAGGAAATAAAGAAACCTTTGCCGTCTTGCGAAGGGTTTGAATGTCATAATGGTAGCAAGTCGGAAGCAAGCCAGAAAGTGACCAAAGCGCCGGAAGTGTCAAATGAGCCGGCCAGCACGTCCCCGGAACCGCTCGCTGGCAGCGGGGGTGATGAGATCGAAGGGACTGGAAGTGGCAGTGAAAGTGGCAGTGGAACGGACGAAGGCGTCAATCAAACTGGTACTGAGATCATCGTACCGAGTCCGATGGCGCAGTGCCAGGAATTCCACTGCCAGAACGGCGGGACGTGTTACATTAACGTAAAGATAAACAAGCCGGCGTGCCATTGCTCTACGGGTTATGAAGGCGAAATGTGTGATCAGGAAATAAAGAAACCTTTGCCGTCTTGCGAAGGGTTTGAATGTCATAATGGTGGCACGTGTTACATTAACGTCGAGATAAATAAGCCAGTGTGTCGTTGCTCTGCAGGATACGAAGACGAATTGTGTGATACCAAAATGGACAAGCCACTGCTGTCCTGCGAAGGATTTGAATGTCAAAACGGCGGCACGTGTTACATTAACACAGAGGAGAACAAAGAAGCATGCCATTGTCCCGCGAATTATGGAGGAGAATTGTGCGATAAGAAAATGATTAAGCCACCGCCGTCGTGCGAAGGGTTTGAATGTGAAAATGGCGGCACGTGTTACATTAACACGGAGGAGAACAAAGAAGCATGCCATTGTCCCGCGGATTATGGAGGAGAATTGTGCCATAAGAAAATGATTAAGCCACCGCCGTCGTGCGAAGGGTTTGAATGTGAAAATGGCGGCACGTGTTACATTAACACGGAGGAGAACAAAGAAGCATGCCATTGTTCCGCGGATTATGGAGGAGAATTGTGCCATAAGAAAATGATTAAGCCACCACCGTCGTGCGAAGGGTTTGAATGTGAAAATGACGGCACTTGTTTCATAGATTTGGAGATGAACAAACCCATTTGCCTTTGTCCACAGGGATTTGAGGGAGAAACCTGTGATAGAAGCGTAAAGGTTATGCAACCCTCGTGTGAAACACTCGATTGCCAAAATGGCGGGACTTGCTACATTGACGATGAGCTTAGCAAACCAATGTGCCATTGTGCCACAGGATTCGAAGGTGAGACTTGCAGTGTAAGCGCAACAACACCGAGACCCTTGTGTGAAGGGTTCGAATGTCAAAATGGTGGGACTTGCTACATTGACGATGATCTTAGCAAACCAATGTGCCATTGTGCCACAGGATTCGAAGGTGAGACTTGCAGTGTAAGCGCAACAACACCGAGGCCCTTGTGTGAAGGGTTTGAATGTAAAAATGGTGGGACTTGCTACATTGACGATGATCTTAGCAAACCAATGTGCCATTGTGCCACAGGATTCGAGGGTGAGACTTGCAGTGTAAGCGCAACAACACCGAGGCCCTTGTGTGAAGGGTTCGAATGTCAAAATGGTGGTGTGTGTTACGTCAACAACAAAATGGACAGTGCGATGTGCCGCTGCGCAACAGGGTTTGAAGGAGACGTTTGCGATAAAGCGGTACAGAAACCGCCAACCTCATGCGAGGAACTAGTGTGTGCAAATGGTGGATCTTGTTACGTTAAGGAGGGAACAGCGATGTGCCATTGTTCATTGGGATACGAAGGAGATACCTGTCAACAAAGTAAGTATGGATTGGTGCATTAACTTTATTTCCTGTTTTAAAAATATGCACAAAGTACATTCTTGTATAAATCTCAAATGGTTGTTTTCCCCGTGGGGATTTTATTTATTTATTCACCACATCCAATAGCGGAGGGACCGCCAATTACAGGAATGGGAGCAAGTGTGGTTGAGTACCTTGCTCAAGGGCACAGGTGCCACAACCCGTCGCGGCCCGGAATCGAACCTACATTCTAGTACTAGCACAGGAACTTAAGTTCGACGCACTAGACCGCTTGGCCATAACACCATAACATTTAATCTGGAAATGATAAAGAACCGAAAATGTTCCCCAATAAATAAACATCACAGGAGCAATGGATTGAAAGGTCAATCAGGTTCAACTTAAGTTTTGGTCTGAATTCACCAAATTTGATACACGGCAACACTCAGTAATGAGCTGGAAAGAAAATAAACACTGGCAAAATACATGACAATGGGGGGAAAAATCTGTCTTATAGTTATAGGCCTACTGTATACGTAGGCCTGTCAAAAACATTAAGTACCGAATCTAGTATGTGTTGATTTCTATCCGTATTTTGTCAGGAGGTAACACGTTTCGACAGGGTGAAAAGGCAGCGGATTAGGGGCAACTGACTGCTAGTGTTTCCGGGTACATGCACCCCCCTTCTTTCCCCCCTATTCAGCACTATTTTGCTTCACAGTGCCAGCTATCCAACAAAACATCCACTCAGACTCTTAGACTCTTACCCAGCCCTATTGTATGTTGGGTTTCCAATTCTTTGCCTCAGGACTACCGAGGCTACTTTGCTGTATTGTCTGATGACTGTGTTTTCTTCCGTTTATTGTCGGGGAAAGTGGGTCTCAGCCAAAAGGGATTGAACTAATTGCAAGGCAGGGAATTCTAGCCATTCTTGCCGGGGCTTCGGCTGGCTGTTAAAATGAAACTTTTGTATGCAGATTACTATTCAAATAAAGAACATTTGCTGCTGCTGCTGGCCTTATATGGTAGTTTCCTTGGGGAATTCACATTCATTTTCCCTCCTGTTTCTTAGTTAGAAATTTTAAACAGCACTCATTTGGCATGAAAATCATTGCACTTGACAATGGTTGATTGATTTACATACGAGTAAATGTATCACAAGGGGTACTCATTTAGTCAAGTAAAATTATAATATTTTGGTATTTACATGTATCTGTAAATGCTGCTTACCCTCTTTTGAAAATTACTTACCTGTATTTTACCAAAATCTTACTGACAAATGGTACCTTGTAAATGGGTAAGTTAGCACATCTTTGTCGTTACTTAATTCTATTTTCCGATTTTGCAGTACCAAACACTGATTCAAATGGGTAAGTGTTTACATCCAATGTGGTTCACAAAGGAAAGTACTGTAAAATTTATGAAGGTGGGTTTGGTCTCAGCTCTTCTAATTTTGGGAAAAACTGCAATCAAGAATATGCCCTGTTCAACTCGGGTGAAGTTTCCTAACTCCTACAAACACATGATACTTTTACCCTGTATCCTTTCAACATGGTAAATCTACCTCCATTATAAAAATGGGCGAAAATTGAAGTATAGTTATCGATCATTCCCCAGATCACCCCCAAAATTCCAGAGCATTTTAACGGGATCATCTTAGGCCATGACAGGTGCCTGAAGGAAGGGTGTAGTTTGGGATCCCAATTGGTCGCTTGTCAAGACCACATTTATCATGACAGCTGCTAGTCCCCCTAGTTTGTCCCAAAGGCCGACTGTCGGAACATATTTTCAGACAGAGTGAACTTGACATATCATTTTGATAAAATGCTGGTTTTCAAAATTCAAACATGCATGCCCAAGGACAAAAATTCATTGCTTCAATTTTTGTACTTGGGCATGTTTGAATTTTGAAAACCAGCATTTTATCAAAATGATATATGTCAAGTTCACTCTGCCTGTGTATTTATAACTCTGTAAAGGGTGTTTACACAACTGGAACCAGAACCAGAATAAGAAAAATTGACTTGAACTGAACCGGTACGCATACGGTACCCGATATCAACTTCTGATGTTTGGTTTAAAGGCCCATTGTACCATTTGCTATGACCAAAAATGTTACTTCATGAGTTGACAAGAGAAGCCTTAAGCCCCGTTTACACTGGCAAACAGTTCACATAAAACATGACCAAACTTCAAGTGTGGTCATATATTTTTCAGAAAGGTTTGCAGGTGTGGACAGCCCATAAAACAACAGCAAACTTCACCAACCGTGTTTGCTATTGGCAAACGTCTGTTTACTCAAGTTTTATGTCTGAACCAATCAGGAACCAGTTTCAAGTCATGTGATTAGAGCCAGCCAATCGTGATCACGTGACCATTCAAGAAGTTTGCTTCTGTTTGCCAATTTCTGCACGATACTTGACCAAACAGTCTTCTTCAGATATGTTCTAAGAGAGCTTTCAGATGGCGAGTTGCAATAAAACATGTAAAAAATAAGTTTTTTATTTCTTTGATTTTGTTTCTGGCAGACGTCAGCATTAAGTTCCCCAACTTCCAATCTCACTCCTACATGGAGTTCCCAACTCCCCGAGGTTTGTACCGAAGCTTCCAGATTCAGATTGACTTCAAGCCGGAATCGCTAAACGGACTGTTGCTGTTCTGTGGGGAAAGGGACAGTACATTCGGTGATTACTTCTCCGTGGGTCTCCTGGACGGAAGGATGCAATTCAGGTAAGTTATGGATTAAAATTCTAAGATCTATTCCCAAGAGGTTTCTGTGTCTTAATTATCAAGGAGGCTGAGAGACAAAGCATGTTTTATAGGTCAGTAACGTGTAGGATCACTTTTTGTACCAAGGTTGGCTGCACCAGCTTCTGTAAGAGCCACTGAGGCAGGGTGCGCCACTCTGCCTGAAGTGTCTCCATGAGCTCCTGCACTTCTAGGGCTGTTTGAGAGATGCATGGTTTCAGAGATCAGCTCGTCCCACGCAGGTTCAATCCAGTTCAAAACCCAACAAAATGAATTTTCTGAGAGTCCTTATCTACAGGATTCTGCAAGAAATCATTCATGCCATGGCTCTCATTAAACTTAGCCTTGGCTTTTTAGTTATCAGATTGCGGGCGTTTAGTTAACTTTCGGCTAATTTTGGATAAAAGAAAAATCACAGAATTTGTGAAACCTATTTACATGTATGACAAATAGGGCATCTTACTTTCTGTAAATCAGAAGAGAAATGTCTTCCCTTTACATCCTAAACCATCAAACAAAAATTGTCAGCATAAAATTAAATGATTGTATCATTAAAAAAAAGCGAGAAATCAATACACTTCAGGGCAGATGTACTGATGACGCATCTTTCCATAGAATGTTTTCATCACCGGTTTGTAATGGCTGAGTCATACTAAATGGCCGACAATATGACGAGAGTAAATCAAACTGTTACAAATCAACAAAATAAATTGTCCCTGTGATTACTCGGCACAGACCGCGTAAACAGAGACTAGGGTTTTCAGTCCGTGATGTGCGGTCGATGTAACAGGGAGATGAAATACACTCTAATCAAGCCTAGACTTGCAGCGTCGCGAAGTCACTTGCCACGTAATATCCCTTAATCCTGAACCGTAATACTAATAGCCAAGAGACCCTACGGCATAGTACACACTGGTGGAAACGGGGTAAAGTTACTGTAAATTCAAGAAGCCGTACAAGTATTCACGTGCACGGAGAGGTCGAAAAGTTGGAGGTGGGGCAAGGAATTGGGGGTGGGGCATAAGCAATCTGTAAGGTTTGGCACCATCGTTTAACACTCTTAGCCAGAGGCAGCCAAGCGATTCATTTCATAAGTCCGTCATTGCGAGGCTTTAATATCGTAATCCGATAATATGGGGGCTTATGTAGATAGAAGCCGGGAGGTTTGTAGTGTGCGCGAAGAAAGATGAATCTTCTTAGAAGTAGAATCTGACCATAAGCAACGATTGAGAGATTCGTGAAGTCCTAATTTCAAGTTGAAATATAGCTACATGAAAGAAACGGGTCTCGAGATTGCTCGTTGTAAACACCCAAGGCTCACTGACTCGACTGATTGGGTACAACGATACCGTCCTCTCTCATTTCCTGCAAGATTAATGATGCACTGGACTTTTTTCTTTTTTAGACTAAGTTGTGTCTTGGCTATTTATGTATTATATTTGATTTAAAGGAAAGTTAAGGTTTTAAAACATGAACAAACTGTGAGAAAAAAGAACTGGTATGAGGAAAAGAGAATTGTCTGTAAAATTTTTACGGGAATTTTTATTTGCATTAATTAGTGAAATATCTTGGTGTGAATCATATGTACATGTATTTTTCTTATTCTATTTGGAGAAAGAATGGCGTCTGATTGCAATAAATTATGTGATTTTTTTTTCAAAATAAATCCACGCGGTTATGATACCAAAGAAAATTATTGACCAATTTAATTGTAAATCTTAATTGATTTGTTTGTATCTTTTTGTTTGTTTGTTTTTATTGGATTTTTAAATTTTCGTGGTAAGATGGAAATAATAGCCAAGTACAAAAAACGACTCATGAAAGATTCTGTCGTCAAGAAATTAAAGGTTTTTTTTATAATCCGAAAGTACGTACATGTAGTTGAGATGATGAATCAGTAAAATTGGAAATTGACTCATTGCCAGTTGGATGCATGTGATAATTGACTGCCAGAACCCGGCGTCTTGTGCTAGGACAATCGTTAGAAGCAGACGCCTGCCCAGAGCGTCAAACGCCGCAAGCTGTTTTCAAAATTGACTTCTGCCACACACGGGCGGCTCGTGTGCATTGATAGCACGTAAGATTCTATTGCCCGGGTCTCCCCGTAGGGGACGCTTTTATCTCATTTAATTCAACTCCAAGATGTTGTTGATGCTTCAATGAAAGTGTCCATTACGAAGATGTCATTGAGGTTCAGTAGAATAGAAGCGATCTTTATTCGAGAGGAGAAATTAAAGTGGTTTTAATACGGTAGCTGAGGTTGAACTTTTGTAAAGTCAAGGACCTGTGTTGTAAGCCGACATGAGTACCGTGGATTTGTAAGGCTTTACTATTTTCAGAGACTGTGTTAGTAACATTGTTAGTACATGTAGCATCCGACTTAAAAGAAAATAGCATAATTTCTTTTCAAAATGTTTTAAAGAGTTGGTGACTTCGAAATGGCATGTATTTATGAAGGGTTTATTGCCTTTGTTTTTCATTTTGGAGTAATGTCCCAGATTCAATGTGTGCTCACACTTCTGTAATCTGAGTGGGAGGGAATAGTTGAAAGATTAGTCACTGCCTTTTTGAGTTGGAATGTGGATGTAGTGCTCATGGTGTGCCTGTACCTGCCTGCGACAGAGCATCAACTGAATAGTTTTGACTGCTTACGAAAACTAATTGATTCATCTTGCCCCGCGGGATTGTTTCAGTTTGGTTTCGCTGAGGGGAATGACCGAAGCATACCGAGCCAAGAAAAACATCCGAACTCTTGGTCATTAGTTCAACCACGGGCCGTTTGGTAGTGAAATAAAAATGAAACGCTTTGGCGTTATCTCAAGAAACAGATGTTGAAGATGTCTGTTTTGGCCTAGTTTATGGCAATCTTGAAAGGTCGGGCCGAGTATTTATTAAATTTAGGTGTGCCAGGAGGCTTGAATTGATATGAATATTACTCCCTGCTGAGTAAGAGGGGCTTGGTCTCTGCTGTTAAGGGTCGGAGAAGGTCAAATGTAGTTTAGTGTATCAATACTCCATAGTTCTCTCTGCTGGAGCCCACAGAGTTAAAGCAATGCTGGATTTGTAATTAGGCGTATTGATACGGTCTAATAACTGCTGTCTTTGTGTCTGCTTGAGCCACGTTACAATGTAGTGCCAGGAGAAGTGAGTTCTCTGATTGTTGCCCCACCTATATTCTGGCATCTGAAATTCATTAAGTAGGCTGACGCACTTGCATAACTGTCGGGAGTCGGGGAATGAATTCTGTCCAAGCTGGATGAACTTTGTTCGTCTTCACGCTACTTAATAACAATTCCCAAGATTTCATCTGTTTCATCATTGCCATTCGAGCCATGTGGATTTCCCCGTTGATTGATGAATGTTTGGCAATAATGCTGTAGGCAGGGGATACGCAGCGCTACCTCTGGCTTTTATTAATACTGGCCTACACGTCTGTACATGTTGAAATGCATTTTATCCCCACCGTACAAGTACAATGTGCAGAATGCTTGCTGAGGCCCCCACATTAGACTTCTAGTCTACAGCTATCAATCATTAATGAAATCATAGTCGACCTTTTGTCCCCCTCAAATCCATTCTGAACTGCTCAATCCTGCTTGACCTATTTCATAAATATCACCATAGCATCCATGAATTTGTGCATGTTAATAAAAATAAAATGGATACTTGGTCTAAACCTCATGGAAATTGTTTCGTTTTTGAGTCTAAGTTAACACAGACTCGCCCTGCACTACCACGTTGCTAAGCGATAAATGTGAAAAACATGACCTGATTACTAAAATGATAAACCAGTATTCCTTCCCTCCCAAAAAGTGTAGGCCTAATAGTTTGGGACTATTAAAGGAGTGTGACCAGATCACTTTTTTTTACCCATAACTCCCCGGGACTTACCTTATGGGTCTTGAGATTTTTATATCATAACATCCGTTATATTTTTCTGATTACGAAACTGAAACTCCCGCGCTTCTAGGCCGCATATTTCCGAGGATATCGTCGAAAATCCACCGATTATTTGTAAACTAATTTTCCAGTATCAACGTTTATCCGCTGAAAGCATACTCGATAGTTTTGTTCAATTTTTTACTGGAAATTGCGAATGTTTTCGGGTTTTTGGGACATGGGAGGTGTGTATGGGAGTTACTCGATAATATTGGTAAGTCACGCTCCTTTAAGACGGACTTTTGTAGTCGAAGAGAAGCGAAAAGTCTTCAGTTACAGATTAACGTTCCATCTGGAGCTCGTGATGGAACCATTATAGGCGGTAGTTCAAAGAAAGCTGAAATAGCATAAACAGAATTTGGTTGGATTCAATCCAAACCTTAAATGACTTCATTTGTGACCAAGCATCTGCAGTATGCCTAAACAAACGGAAGTCTCTGAGCTGAGACTTTTATTAAGATGCATACCGTCACCCTCATAAGTAACCCTTAGTTAATATTTACTGGTCTTGAGAACAAAATGTGTCTAAGTCACACATAACTGAGGCAGTCATTCTTTTGACCAGGCAAAACCACTTTATTATACAGTGATGAGTGTGTGAACTAGCAATGTCAAACGGATCAGCAGGCGCCTCTTATGAAGAGCAGACCTGGGCAAAAATTTTCCAAAAGATGACTTAAGCCTAGTTTCCATATAATCGTAACGCGCGCACGCAGACTAGACGCAAACAACTGCAACGCAAAACACTGACGGAAACAATCGGTAAAGTTAAACTTGGTTCAACTTTGCCGACTGTCTGCGTTACTGTTTGCGTTGCTAGTTTGCGGTACTCTCTGCATTTGTTACGTCTATTGAGCTCATGCCAATGACGTCATTTTGGGAGTAAAACAATGCCGCGTCGTTGTGGAAGCAATGTGCGTGCGCGTTGTGTGTGTCCATAGCGCGCGTAACGCGCAATGATGAGGCTCCCATTGGTGAATTAAACCGCGTTACGCCCACCAGAGACACACACAACGCGCACGCACATTGCTTCCACAATGACTCAGCATTATTTGACTCCCAAAATGGCGTATTCGCACGTGTTCGAAAGGGGTCAATATGGAAACCGGGCTTTGCGCGACCTGGTTATGAGAGTGACAATACATGTACTGTACTTTGACAACTCACAAAGCAGCACGTGTAGGGTTTTATCTTGACTACATGATAAGGCACCACAGGTATTTGTGAAGGGTTATAGGTTGGGGGTACAGAAATGACCCTATTACCCCCAATTCATTACAAACATAATGACTTGATCTCAGGCCTCTAGGCAAAGCTTTGCCAAGTGTTAAAAACCTTTTCTTGCATTCGTCAAGCTTCTTTGGGTGACCCTACCTCTCAAATTACTAAACCTTTCTTTCTGTGCATGTACATTTTTCAGATGTTTAACAGTACAGCAACCCCTCCCCTCAAGATATCCCCAGGATATTTTATTCGTTCTGCAAGTCTTAGCTAGTCCTCCTAAGTGAGGTTCTTTCTCGCTGTCACTCCACAACGAAATTAAAGTCACGGCAGACCAAAATCTAAAGGGTGTACCATATTCAGGCTTGTGGAGCATGGTTAAACCATGGAGGATTCCTCCATGGTTAAAGATAGAAAATCGGAATTAACACTGTTAAAGACTGTGTTATCTCCATGTGTAATTGAGGATGTGTATGACAAAAACAAACCTCAATCATAAAAAAATACCTCAAGCATCATTTGAAAAACCAACCTATGTATAAGTCAGCTCAGTACCTCATCTACGTTTCCAGAAAACAATTTTAAAATGTGTCCATGCTTTCTAGAAATTGTGTGAAACCGCCTTCCCATTTAGGCTGGTTCCCTGGCTATACTGCACAGAAAATTCATTTCCAATTATTGTTTTCTTCTAAAAAGATATCACACAGGGAATCACTACATTGGACAGTTGGAACCACTTCTATCTTCCATTTAAGTAAGGTTTCCATGTCAAATGGTTGGTTTCAAATCCTGTTTATGAGCCTTAAAGGCCCTATAGATGATCTGTTTTTGAGCGATTCTGGGAAATAAAACCATTATAAATCAAAAGAAAGACATCGACAAACTCATCCGAAGAGATTTCAGCTCTGTCAAATGTACCACGTCTTTTTAAAAACATGAAAATCCATATGCGTTTTACCGGTCTTGGCTGGGTGTTTAAAATATTCGTTCTCAGTCAGTCACGTTTTCTCTGGCTCACGTCATGCACTCTGTGCGCGTGTCGTACTGCGTGTGTGTGCGACCCACGCGATGCATCAAAAAAATGCATCACGTTGGAACAGCATACGCGCAGTTCACAGCGTCCATTTCGGACCACCCAGATTAGAAGTAAATCGTTTGCAAACGATCTAAATAATTTCATCTTCATGGACTATTCTTTGGTAAAATTATATCATCTCAGGCGGAAACATTTCATTGGATAGTAGCTACCAGTTCAATCTTTACTTTGAGTAAGGTTTTCCCTGTCAACTCGTTAATTAACTTTTGGGGTCATTGAAAATGATACAGTGGGCCTTCTGTAACACTGTGCATCTGTAACAAAATGTATATTTTAATGCCTTTAAATTTGTTTTTCATTTATTACATACATGTACTGCAACTGAATAGGAAAATTTAACTGTCTTTTTGTCTCTGTCATGGTCAGGTATGAACTTGGTGGTACATCCCCAGCAGTGATTATGAGTACCATCGAGGTAACGCTTGGCAAATGGCACACGGTGACAGTCAACAGAGATAACCGGAGTGGTTGGATTCAAGTTGACGAGGAAAGACCAGTTAAAGGATATTCAATTGTGAGATGATTGCTTGAAAGACAGTTTTTACCCTGGTTCCAGGGCCGGATCCAGAGGGGGTGGGGGTGCCCCCGCCCCTGGATCCGCCCCTGGATTCACAGATATGAGACTAGATTACCATGGTATCCTCTTTCATTTTTAGGAATTTGGGATTTAAAAAATAAAAGCCAAAAAAATAAAATACGTTTAATAGTTTAAAATACTGCTATACATAGTTCCGACCTGTCAATCAAGCCGAACCCGCGGACCAATAACAACAGAGCTAGCAGACATCACCCACATAGGTCAAAGTGCACTGTCTCCCAACAACATCACGCGATTTTCTGCCAATACAGTTTATACAGTGTTGTATGCGATGATACGGGTGAATTTTTGGTTTCAAGGCCGGGCGTTTCGCTGTAATAAAAGGTAATAAAGCACATATTTCATAATATGACATCCCTGTATTACTGGCCCTTTACTCAGTGTGTTCTAAGATACCGGTAACTGTCTGCCCTGAAACATGAATACTTTTGAGTTTTCTCCAATGAATTTGTGCTTTCCGTTGAAAGTCCCATTGATTTATGCAGTGTGTGTGGACATTTTGACGATAGCGTTTGAGGCGTAGCAACAATATCCAAGGGGGCTGGGTTAACTGAGCATAATCGGAACTATGCATTAAACCTGCCATTGTGGCCACCTTTAGGCCAATTTAATGCAAACTTAATGCAAGAAAACTTTAAATACTTTAATACAGAAAGAAAACGTTATTACAACAAAACTTTATAAACAAAATGTTAATACAACAAAACTTAACACACAAAACCTAGATAATCAAGTAGTAAGGATAAATCTAATCTACATACTTGCACGGGTGGGAATCAAACCCAGGGCACGGAGAGTGTAGGCAGGAATATATAACCCAATGCCCCAGTCCTGTGACTGGTGAGCAAATGTATCAATTTGGCAACCTTCTCATAGAAAAATGTACATGTAGGTTTGTCAGTTAAACTCAGAGTGATACTAATACTCCTGAGTTACAAAGCACTTTTAATATTTGTATACATTGACTCCATCCTTTGGATGGGATGTAAAGCCGTAATTCCAGCGTTGTGTTAGTAAATGGGTAAAGATTGCACGCATAAATATTGTGGTCATTTATTGCAGGATTTCATTGTTTTCTTTTCTTTCGAAATGATTGGCTTGGAAAATAGCATATGAAAATGAAGGTAACTTTCTATTTGGTGCCATGTGGTAGTGAACCTTATAGCGCCACCTTGTGGTTAAATTGGTTTTGGTATTGTCCCCTGGCCCTACACCCCTAACCAGCCCAATATGCACCGGCAAATGTTTCCACTGGAAGGATAATGGTACCAAACCGTTTTAGAAACGGTTATTTTGCTCAGTAGAAACACTCTCTTACATCTTTGAGTGTCTTTTAGTTCAGTGAAAGTCTCTCACAACGTTGCCAAAGTGCCATACTTGCCAAATGTAATCTATAGAGCTTCTGCACCGGCGGCCATGACAGGGGGCAGGTTTTCTTATTTAAATGATGTGACAATGGAACCACAAAGCACCTACTCATGCTTGACACACAGTGACAATGTGACTGCCCCCTGTCATGGCCGCCGTGCAAAGGCTCTATAGGCTATACCGAGCAACAAAAGAAATGCCAAACATTTTCCCCCCACTTTTTTAGATTGAGTGTGGGAATTTTCAGCACACAGAAGCTTTATGCAGTCATGAATAAGAAAGCTGTTATAATGTGAATGTTTTGATGCCAGCTTAAACAAAGGAAATTCTCAAATTTTAAATTGAAACTGAAAATGTGCGTTTTTGTTGTTGCTCGGTGGATAATAATTAATATTGTAAGAACTCTGAATGCCGCAATAGGGCGACATTTCGGGAAGACTCTCCCCGGGGACCACCAAAATTTCGGCAAGAGTCACTCAAAATGACACCAAATTTCTCTACCCAAAACTTCCAAAAATGGTTACAGACCTAAGAGAGACGGTTCTAGACCTAATAAAAATGGTTCTCGATTTTAAAAAATGGTGTTTGACCTAAAAAAATTGTTTTTAATCTCAAAAATATTAGGGCGACACCAAATTGTCGCCCTGTTGAGCGTGTCGCCCTAATATAGCTTTTTTACACACAAATTGTCGCCCCTATCCTAGCATCTATAGTTTTTATTGACTTGTTAAATTGGATATGTTTTCTTACGTTTCAGTTGTGTTGGCCCAAACCACATACATTGTACATGTACAAACAGCTTGTAATGTAATTGGGCCAGCAGCTATAACTACCGGATGGAAGTTGTTTAGCCAGTTTTTCCCAACCAAACACTTCCTGGTTGTCCCATTACCTCCGTTCCCATTCTGATTATTTTCCCAGTTGCCTTGCTAATGCTTTCAAATATCTCACAGTACTTGTGAATGTATGTAATGTACATGTAGTCATACCCATTACCGGTGTTGTGTGAAACTTTCCCGGAAATATATCCATGTGGGAATCCTCACAAAGGAACATTAATTTACATAGATGTCGGTATGGTAGGCCTACCGTACATGCATGCCTTTTTCAATATGCGCTCTATGCCCTATATATTGTTCACCCATATGCTTTACAAATATTTCAGTTTTGAAAAGTCCTACTACATGTAAGATGTCATTTTGATGGCCAAGTTCTTACATAACTGACTTGCACATATTTCTGAAAAGACAATCAAACACAGGGCAGAAAATTTGTCACAGAAATGGCAGTTTTGGAGTCGTCTTTTGGAGTTTAAAAAGGGCACTTCCATTGGAAAATGAAAAAGTGTATGGGAGGTTTCCAAATGGGCACAAAGGCTAAGACCAGGGCGACAGAGGCAATGGCCTCCGTTAATTTCAAGCCCTGCTTACAATACAAAAAGAAATAGTCACTGTGATACACAAATTAATATATATTTATATTTTTCTGCCAATCAACACTTTAAATTTGAGCCCTGGGCTTTAAAATGATTTCCACCAATTGCTAACTGCCAGACTTGTCATTTATTGGTAGGGATTATTCTACTTCAAATTGACTCTGCGAAACCCCCTATATCTCGGCGGATATCCTCGCTATTCTTCTCTCAGTGAGACGGGTCACAACGTAGGTTTCTCTGGATGCGTAGAGCGATTGGTCATCAATAATGCTGACCATGATATGAGGCCGGAGCCTAGAGGGTTTGCCGTCGCTGGGGTCGACGTGGGTAAGTTATCAGGATATTGAGCTTGTGCGAGCCACCGCACACGTGCGCAGACTGCCATTTTGGGAGTCAAACTTAAGGCATCTCATTAGTGTTTTGGTGTACATCTGCTTTTCAAAAGGCACATGGATTTTGACGTGGTTGATTTGACAACCAAAACAACACAGAATACGCACGTGTGTGGTGATCCACACAAGCTATAATAGGGCTGTCTTATAACTAGTGCAAGACTTCACGAGGCTACCGGTAGCAAAGCCTGATTTAATGATAAAATTGCTGTTCCTCCGTGAGCCTAGCCACAAGTAGGAAAAGATGAACCCACACAAAATAATTTCATTGTTGATGTTCCTTAACCCATTATTAGCCCTCAAAGCGCTCAAAACCGCCCTGCAGCTTTCTCCTCAAAGTGCCCCCAAACTACCTTGTATTTCTTCCATGTTCAACTCAATTGCCATAATTTCCCCAAAACAAACCTCTCCAGATTTTTACCCAAAAAATGGAAACTTTCTATAATCAAATTTAATCAGATTTAATATCCATAGTGTTGTGATGGAAAGGTTTTTGAAAAGTACAATTTTGCTATGGTTTGATTGACTCTCATCAGAGGTCAAGCACTGGACTACTTAAATTTTCTGATGAAAAAGGTTTGAGTGAGATTCTCGGGGTTTAAAAATATCCCAATCCCCTCAAGATTAACAAATTGAAACAGCTGTGCACAGAAGACGTATTGGCTTCGTTTGTCAAGAGGATATAGATAGACCGGTGTGCAAGCATGGATGAGTGTAAATTCGCCGTGATTAGCCGCTCAAGTGATGTCCAGGGTATCGTTTTTCTCGTTTGAAGTGTCCCCGAGTCTAATTACGGCAACTGGACGTTGTTGGTCTTGCAGCAGAATCGTAAGACGATCTCCCAGCAATCAAATTTACACATGAATGCGGCAGTTTGGTCATATAGCGGATGCTGGGAATCGTAGAATGTGCAGTATGCATGACATTTAGGAGGATATCTGGCACTCTGGGCTGGTGGGAATGGTATCCCATTTGCCATTTGGTGTCTTGTGGATGAAGTGTTTGGCATTGCATGGGTAGATTGAGAAATGTGTGGGGGTGGAAATGTTACAATGTAGAGTGAAGGATGATGGTTGTTAGCGATAACGATCATTACAAATATTGGTGTGGAATTACATGTAAATTTGACACATACAGCATGTTTTTGCTATTAGCACCAACAATAAACAATTTTTTTGCCGATGCGATTACCAACGCCTTAAAGTGCATTTTCTTTCGGCTTTAGTCCGTTTTTCATCCATCTTGCGTTTTTCATCCGTTTGCGTCTGAATCTCTCCATAGACCGATACAGACAGACGAGCACAGCGCAAACGCAACGCTCGCAAAAGGATGAAAAATTGATTACTTTCTGTAATCCTCGCTGTTTCTACTACATGGTGATTATCTAGCACGCTGTGTGTGTATGTGTGTGGCAGTTAGGATGACGCGCTCCACTTAATCGGCATTATCGGCTTTTTCTATTGCAAAAATACCCTTGCACGCACTGGCAAAAACTTTCTCTGGGCAGAATTTAATTTGTTGTTGCGTGCATCGGTAAATAACCATTTAAAGCTGTTATTACTTGAAAGATAACAGTATTTTAAGCATTTCCAAAATGGTAATTTTGCTCAGTAGACATATGCTCATAGATAAAAATTATGCTGCGTCTTTACTTTTTCCTTTCTTTGGGGGAGGAGTAGGGGTTTTTAAAACCACCTTAACGCCTACTTTATTGCATTGCGCTCGGCCTTAGCAAGAGCCTGTGGAAATCACTGCTGGTTACAATCTGTGATAATTGAACCATGACCAGCCGCCAGTAGAAATTTGAAATCATCTATTATGAAACACTTTCCCTTGTACAAATAGTACATGTGGGTATGATTGGTTTTTATGAGATTTCTAAAGGAATTTTTTTTTTTTTTGGAGGGGGAAGTGGCATTTTGTATTTCCGAGTTCTTTGAAACCAGCTTCTTTCAAAATCAGCAGGCGTTTGCATTAATTCATACGTCAGCGATCCGCAGTTTAAGTGATTCGTCTTTCGTCCACAGTTTGTTTGCATTCGATTCACTTTGTTGTCGAGTTTGTATGAACTTTACCACGTAAACCATTGTTCACGTTTTTTGGCAAGGTTGGACCATTGATCTTCGGCCGGCAGTGAGAATCCATCTGGTTTTTGTGATTGATGAAGTTAATTCTTGGCTTTTTAGAACCTGTCGGCTAAATGTCTGGTTGCTGTATGAAAAATAAACTTGACTTGTGAGGTACTGGAGTGAGAATTGAAAGGTTCCGGGTTCATGTCCTGTTCGATACAGTGTCCCATGGCCACTTGAAGTTTGGCATTGAAGGATATTATCAATATATTGAAATCAAAAGTTTGAAAGTTTAAAACAGATACGTGAAACAGATACATCTTTTCTAGTCAGTGGTCGCATTTAAAAAATTGTATAAAAATCAAACTATGTTTGAATTTTCATCCAAACACAGTCCCAAATCCACTATATTCAAACACCACATCACATTCTATTAACCCTAAACTCCCCAGGAATTTGACTAAGCACTTGACCATTTGAACTTTCATACAAAATGTACCATGCCTGTGGTACTCTACTATAGACCGTATCGAATAGCTGCCATCTTGTAGGTCAACTTTTGACATTTAAATTGGTCAACAATGTTAGCACGAAACGTGCAACCATGCATGTCCTCAAGGAACAGAGAAACTGCCCTATAATATGGCAGCTATTCGATACGGTCTATATGTACATAAAAAAACACTAGATTTTGGAAGCAGGTCTAGATGACGGTGTTGTAACTACTTGACACTTGAGCAGTCGTTCCATCACTAGTTGGGTCATATCATTAATTGGGACATTATTGTTGCCACTCTTGTCAAAATCTTGTCATTTGATTATATATTTTCATACCTACATGCAGTGTCCCTGGCAACTTCTTTTAAAAAAAAATGGAGAGTCAGCCATGTCCAAATGATTTGGCCATGACATTTTACACACGAGTCAATGGAAGATGCTACATGTAGGTACGGTACACGTGTATACCGGTAGGTTGTTCAGACGAGGGGCTATCTCTGGAGCTAGCTCCGGAGCTACTAGCTCCGGAGCTATCTCTGGAGCTAGCTCCGGAGCTATCTCTGGAGCTATCTCCGGAGCTAGCTAGCTCCACCTCAAACTCCCGTCGTTAGAATGCAATTTAGCTCCACCTCTGGGGCTAGCTCCAGGACTAGCACTCCCTGAATTTAGCCTGATCACTTTCTATACTCCATAGAGTAGTGAGTTATTATAAGATGTAGCCATTTTAATTCAATTGATTGCTTTCCGGTGACGTCACGCCTTCCATCCACCATTTTGGTTGGCATTTTTCATAACGCACGTGGCTCGAGTGATAACCGGCAAAAAAGAGCAAGAAAAACGAATTGGTTGCACTTATCTCCGTTGCTTAACCTTGCTTTATGTTGTTGCGCCATGGCTGTTGTGTCGATAAAGATAAAAACGTATTTCTTCAGGCTAAAAATCGCGATCAAGTAGAAGGACTTTCGTGTTTACAAGCTGACTGCATGCTCAATATTTTGAACGTATCGCAACGCGCGTGTGTGGCATCTTCGAATGAAAATACGCTGGTGAGTATTTTTTACGCGTGTTCATGTGCGTCTATTGGCGCGCGCGTGTACGCGCGTGACTGTTGCCCACCACACATTCCCGGATGTTCTACGTCATCGAAAGCAATCAATATGGGATATGTTACAACACGACACACATAATCTTGCAAGAGTCTGTCTGGCAAAACCTCCTATGAGTCATCTTTCATCATTGTAATTAAAATATAATAGCTGTGTTCTCATTCTGTCTCATCACTGTATGAACATCATTTCATTTATAGTGGCGCAGATGCAGTTAAGAATTTTCCAAGGGAGGCCTACTATTGATTTTTTTTCTTTCTCAAAGATATTGTCTGCTGCCATTATAAAATGACTGAATGTTTCATAGACTGGAAGTTATTGCATCAAAATGACCGAACTGACGGCGAGTTAATGTAGCAGGTTGCGCGGTGCACCGTTAATTGGCAAAGCATTCCCCATGGCTGCCGCCGCCGTTATTAAATAAAATTTGATTGTGTCAATTTGCGAGACCTTGGAGAAAACCTCGTGCAATGTAAAATTCATAGAATGCACCCATGCGAACGCTAACACGACTCTCATAGTAGAGACTTGGTGGGTTCAATTGGGAGTTGCACATGGCATTTATCACCTGATTCCATGGCAACTAGCGGTTGAATGGGAACCGGCGACTTCCTGGTTACATGAGAATTTCTTTCATTAAGAGCGGCAAACACCGTTGATTTTTGTTAAGCGTGTTGCGTGGGAACTCTTGTAGTGTTCCACTTGGTGTGATATTGGAGCATGTGTGTATGTAGGCGTGCAAAAGGTGACACGTAACACGTGTGGGCTTTCTCACTCAAAGAGAATTTGGTCGGTTTGCCTTCGATTTTAATAAACCATTTGGCAACTAAAGCACATTTATAAGAATTGTCTTCTTTATATTGACTCAGTAAAATACTGTTGTGAAAAGTTGTTAATTGTTAGCATTCTGTTATTCTCATTGCATTTCTACTTGTTACTTTTTCGTTTTCTTTTGTGAGTGTTATTTGTCTTTACGTTTCACAAATTCTTTTGCAAACAATATCTCACTTATGTTTACTTTAAAAAAGTGTTTTCATACCATGAATATGCACACATATTCATACCATGAATATGTGTACAAGTAAGTAGCTAAAACAAAGATGAGTATTTTCTTAGAAGAATTCTTTCTGATTTTATGAGAGGTTTATTTGGCTGTTTTCCTGCAGATTTCCCCCACCCCTGTCGTCTGCCTTGCCACCAACAAAATTTGTCCCATGAATCATTGTAGCAAAATGATGAGTATTTTATCTTTTTTTCCCCCGGCAGGTGAGTGCAGCAGCGGGCTTTGTGACGAGGGAATGTGCAGTAACGGCGGTTCATGCGTAGCGCAATCCGCAAGTCGCTACTTGTGCCTTTGTCCGCTAGGAACTGCCGGACCCACCTGCGAAAAGGGTAAATAATCCAATCACGACATGCCCCATCCCCGTTTCCCCTGCCGCGATGTCACTTGGGCCATTTATCAGTTTATACACGCCTAGTTAGAAATTGAATTCCAAGCCATTATCAGTCAGTTTCATAAGTAGCTAACATGTATTAATAGTGCATTACACTTGAGAGTGTCAATCTGTACTTACTCCCAAGGCTGTGTATAGCAGAAAAAAGATTATAGCGAGTGCCTGAATCAAATATGTGACACAGTAACTGACAAACCTTTTAAAATATTTGTTTTTAAAAAGACTGCCGTCTAACACGATTTAATCTAAATCTCGTGCAAGCCTTTCTGTCCAGTTGACATTACTTGGTAAACTCTGTAGCAGCTGCATATATCTTATTTTCTTGGACTGTTCATTGTTGACTCAGTTGCTCTTAGTCAAAACAAACATGGATATCGAAGTGTAGCTCAAGTAGGCAGGTGGCCATAAGAAGTTAATATTACTGTAGCTTTATAGCCGCAGTGGCCAGGTGTAAAGGCCAAGTGCTTTATACATTGTATTGTAAAAATGGCCGAATTGGCCTAGTGGCCTCAATAGCAGAGCTGCCAACCCTTCCAGATTTCCTGAAAAAAATACCAATCTCGGGACTCGCATCACAGATGAAAACCCTCCTTGGTTGTCAATTAACAACCTCAGAGATTTTCAGATGTGTTTGAAGTCGGAAGGTCAATCTATTTTCCAAGTGTCTTCTTCAAAATCTAGGAGAGTTGTCAGCTGTGCAATAGATGATTGACTTTACTAACAGGGGCCATTTTCATGGAGCTGTTCAGCATAAAATTTACTTGCTTTGCAAGAATGGGTTACCAGCCAAAATTGTAATGTCAACTTGTGTTCTTAGCAACAGCATCAGAATACCGGTCAATCGTAAAACCTATGATATTTGGCTGGTTACACAATAAAGCAAATAAATTTTGTGCTCAGCAAAGTTGGCCCCTGGTAGCCACAATGGCCCTGTTGAATATGTGTAAAAATGAGTTTATGGCCACAAAGGCCAATGGCCAATTTCTGTTTAGCAGCCGATTTTGTGCTTACAGAGGCTCTAGCTTTAGAGGCAAAATTTGCTAAAGACAGTGACGCAACATTGCTCGTTTGTAAGCATGCGCATGCTTATGCTTAACCAATTCGCGGCCGTGAAATAGCGGTGATATTACCAAAACTTTTCGCTAAAAGACGTTTCCAGATGACAACTTTGACACCCCATTTTTCCCCATGAGCGTTGAGATTTTGATACCTTATCATTTGTCATATTTTTCTCATTACCATTCTGAAATTTCGCTTTCTCAATCCATATATTTTTAAGGATATCGTAAAAAAAATCCACAATGTTTTGTAAACTAATTTATCCTGTTCCATAATTACACCAACCTTTTTGCTTCCTCATCCAAATTGGATATTGCAAATTTTCTGTTTTCTTCTCATAGATAGTATTTTAGGGAGGTATTTTGTATGATTGTTAGGTTAAAACAAAATTCATTTTCTGGAAAAATCTGAACACGCTCCTTTAAAGCAGCCCCATGAAATTAGTAGCCAAATGTTTGTTATTGACCCGCAGACGTTCTCCTCCACGTCCCCTACTTCAACGGCTCCTCCCATCTCGTTCATCAAAGCCTCGCCAAAAACCACCTGTCCTTCCTTGAAATCGAAGTTATCTTCCGACCCCACGAACCAACAGGTGTTTTGCTCTACAGCGGCCAGAAGTTTCAAAGGACCGGAGATTTTGTCTCCCTCGGCATGTCCGATGGCCATGTTGAATTCCGTTTCGACTGTGGTTCCGGCGCAGCTGTCCTAAGGTTTGTGAAAAGACCGTCATAAGCTTTCTCAAATATCGGAATCTATCCTATGATTCCCCTATTTACCAGATGTACACCCAAGAAACATTGTGCTAAACAAGTGCAACTTGTATATGGGTCATTCTATAAATTTGGGGTCCACTTTTTCTGTCCCCGTTACATCTGACATCTTGTAAAATGTTGTATTTTGTAAATTCAGGACATATTCTTTAAATGCCTTCTATTTCAAAGAGTGATTACATAAAATACAATTCATAAAAATATGGTTTGAAGGCATTTTTAATGATACTTGTATGGCAAATAGCAGTATGTCAGGTGTAACGGGGACAGGAAAATGTCACACGTTGGACCCTAAATTTATAGAATGACCCATATTCTTATAAATGCGAGAACAAGAAAATTGACCCACTGAAATGCGGATACGAACTTCACAAAGAATGGCTTGTGGCGCTGAGAATGGTGTTTTTGCATCCGTTTTTGCATCCGACTTAAGCGAGCACCTGATTTGGACACTGCCGTCTGCTCGCAAGTGGTCGTGATTACCATGCACCTACCATCGCGAAACATGTAGGTTGGAGTACGTTACCAGACTAGTTTCTGCTCGCAAGTGGTCGTATTACATGTACTAAGCATCCACTATTACGAAACATACAGACTGAGGAACGTTACCAGACTAAATTTTAATTCTTTATGTTTGTCTTCAAAAACTGCTTCAAAAACACCTTTCCACTTGAAAGAAACAATTAGATTTTTAATATGTTGTTTATTTGAATGTTGCAGCCTAGATTAATTTTATAATGATTTTTATTGCAATTAGTTCTAGGTCAAATCGTAAATTGACTAGACTATAATACGCTAGGCGCTATGCATACAACGCACGCAAACTAGAGATGCAGAGATTTCGTCCCACTTTTCACCCATAATGCACCGCGGTAAACATTGCGTGACATCATTATGTCATAGGTCTATTGCAATTTTTGAACTGCATTTTTTAGTGAGTAATATCTCGTTCTTTATATCAAACAATGTTTACAACAATGTTTTTTGTTTCTTGGGTATAATGTCCCTTTTAAAAAAGGATTTAAGCCTTTGCCACACTTTGGTGAAAAAACAAGTAAATTTCAGTTCCATTTTCTTTGTCTTTTTCTGCAGAACGGCCGAGCCAGTAGCCTTAAACGAGTGGCACATAGCCATAGCGTCTCGTACTGCACGCGACGGTACCCTGCAAGTTGACAAACGATCAATCATTGGCGGCATGGCAGAGGGCGCTTTCACTCAGTTGACCTTTGACGGCGACCTCTACATTGGCGGTGTGGAGGACCCTGCGCACATTGCGAAGTCTTCGGAACTGGGAACCTCATTTGTTGGGGACATTCAAAAGGTACAAATGTAGAAAAGGTATTGTGAAGTACGTACAATCATTTTGTATCAAACATTTTGGGAAAGAATTCCTTGTGAGGACATAATTTGAGACCTTTTGTACAAAATAGTGATATTTAGGTCTCGTCACATTTTTGTTGTAATGTAATAAATGTAATGGTGGACACTTGTATAGCGCACATGTCTACCCTAGGGTACTCCTGGCACTGTTGCCTTTAACATTATCACTGCCATCAGGAAATTACCAGAACCACTTCGCTTCAACTAGGTGGCTACCTGGCACAATCCTTTCAGCAGTTAGATTGTGGCATTCCCCCTAACAGCTCCCCAAATATCGCTTGGGTTGACGAGGCAATTGAGATCAAGTGTCTTGCCCACGGACACAAACACGTTGGCACAAGTGGGGCTCCAACCCATAATCCTTCGATCACGAGCACGGCAGTATACCCACAAGACCACTCGTTGTATAACAACTTCCATACACTGTAAAGGGTGCACAGTCTTCCTTGCCAAGTACCGTACATCTATTGTTAAATAACCTTTTCTCATTTACACATTATTTATTTGCTGAATTAAACCCATAAATTACTTTGTGTCAAGTATTTCCTCTTTCTGTGTTTGTATAACTTCCTATCTGTTTATAATTGTCATTGACCCATTTCCTCAAGGTTTTATATTGATACCGTAAAAAGAAAAATTTTACTGGACCAGGATTCAATATGCTCATTGTATTTGAGGTGTTAACTGGGTCTTTCCGCAGTGAAGGGGGCATTTTGGCAACACAGACCATATTTTCGGGGAAATACCTTTGTCTGCTCTCAAAATAAAAGACTCTAATTGGTTGAGAAAAAAAAGAACAAAAAAGATAGGGCCCTACTCCGTTTTATTGAAGTTATCAGTTACTTTGCTGTTTTATTCAGTATCTCGCTGGCTTACCATTTTTAGTGTTGGGCAATGATTAGTGTTGGTGTCAAATTGCAATACTGATCGTGAAAACTCTCCAAAACTAATTCCAATGCTACTGGTGTTGAAAATATTACAATATAGAGTACTGAGTAACAAAAATAGTAACGGTGAATTATTATATAGGCTAGCGCACATGTCTATCCTGCAGGGTACTCCTTGCGCTGTTGCCATTATTACCACTGCCATCAGGGAATCACCAGAACCATTTCACTTCAACTAGGTGGCTACCTGGCCAAGGCCCACAACCCTAAATATTGCTAGGGTTTGACGAGGCAATTGACGTTAAGTGACAAATAGACTACTATAGTATGACGTCAATTGCCTGGGTATTAAACTGGGTTCAAATAATCGCTGGTTATGTGAAATATCCATTGCTAATGCGCAGAGAAATGGTTCACTGGTTTTAGTGTAGATCCAGTAACCTTGGCAACACACAAAGAGTGACATTTTTATTTTAGTACTCTATCTATTACATGTGAGGAGTAAGAATGATAAATATTATAGTGACAAAAATTTAAACTTATTTTCTTAACCTTTCAATCTTTTAGGTGATTATCAACGATAAACCGCTTGATTTGATCGAGGATGCCATCCGTGGAGCCAATGTATTGAATGCCGATCATCCTTGCGTGGATCGACCATGCCAGAACCGTGGAGAATGCGCCGCCCAACGTGCTACGTACTCATGCCAGTGCCCACTGTGGTACGAGGGAATCAACTGTGAACAAGGTCAGTACGACAGATCAAGCGCCCTCTGTTGGTGTCTTTGTGTACAGGTTTGCGCAAGAGTGAACAAATTACCGTTACAGTGGAATTTCAAATTGTCATCGAAAACGAGGGTCTCATTGATTTTCGTTTTTGTTAAAATTTGCAAACAAAAAGATGCGTTATGTTAATAAATTGGCTCAACATATGAAACAGAATGAAACTTATTAATAATTAAACAGACTTGCAACTTTTCATTTGAGCATGTTATTACCTAATGTTTGGCTTTTCAATTGACAAGGGATGACGTTTTTTAATTATTTCTCATTTTCATTGTAAATTGAACAAAGGCTTTTTGGCCAAATCAGGATTTGATTTTGTATAAGAATTACCAATAATAAAATTAAGAATGTCAATAAATGCTTTCCTCCAAATTTGAATAGACTGATCTAGAAGTGTTTAAGCTCCGCCCCAAAAATTTCCACAAACCAATAATTTTGAAGGATTAATAGTGATCCACGTGGTGTTTTGGTAATCTAAATCTACTGATTCTGCGCAGTGTGAAGTTGCTAGAAGCATTTCTATGTGGGTGGAGCTGACTGGATCGGTCAATTGCCAGTTTGTAACTTGGTTTGTTGGAATCGTTTACTGGCAAAAAAAATCACATTTTTCAAAATCATTCATTTTTAATTGGTATTAGTTTTAGTTGGTACATGTATTAGTCTACACCCTTATGGCGTAAAAATATCATTTGTGTGCAACTTCGGGTACAATCTTTGATTTTTTCATGGATTACTCCTTGGTTAGTGGGAAACCCAAATCCGCTTGTTGCCTAATTTTGCTGACCCCGAAAAGGTGCTTTTTCGAGGTTTTTTGGTAATAAAAATGCAGACGACGCGACGTGGAATTTAGCGCACGGAGAAATATTACCCAATCACGAAGATGCCCAACTAGGAATATTTCTGTATTAAGAACTGTACACACTGCGTTCGAATTTGGGTTCAATTCGCAAAGTGATCAGGTGATGGTATCGCACACTACAGACAAGGCTAGCTTCTACTACTGTTTATGCAGTCACAAGATACGTGTTAATTTTGGCCGTGCCGTATCGCCATATGTGAAATCACGTCTGTGAAGTTGTCAGTGTCACTATATCAGGATTGTTTATGCTTGTATAATCATGGAGGTAGGAATGTCAATGTTTTCCAAACTTAACAACATTGCGACAACCATCGACTGTCCATTTCGTGGGGCAGTTTCTTCAGTTTGTTCTTGTCCATGACTGTCCATTTCGTGGGGCAGTTTCTTCAGTTTGTTCCTTGAGGACATGCACTGGTTGCGCTTTGCACATATCGTGCTTCTATTGTTAAACGGTTTAAGTAACAAAAGGTGTCCCACGAAATGGCGGCTATTCGATACGGTCTATACGGAAACAGGATAAAGCTGGGGTTACTTTGGGGGAGGTGGGTGGTTTTCATACATGGGAATAAAGTTGTCTGGAGAGACGAGACGTTTTGGACGCGTTGTAAAAGTCGAGCTGTCTATAGCTATAGGCCTACAGTACATGTTTATATTTCGCTGATCATTCGTGGCGAATTTGTAGTTGTACCCTTTGCTTAATTCAAGCGAATAAGCTTAGTACCTGATGAGGGTATAATTTTCAGTGACCCCATTTTTTTCTGAGTTTACAAGAAAAACTGGAACGAACACTCAACACTGTACTCGGACGTTATTAATTTTCCTTCAAACGATCTTTTAAACATGAATAAGTGTAAATCTAATGAAACAAATTGGAGGGGCAAATACGAAGATTTTACTAGGAACAAAATTAGAATTCTCCCGAGTTGCCTCATCTATGTTTCGTGCAGGAGGGCTATATGATGACGTCCGACTTATCTTTCCCTAATTGCGTGGAATTTGTTTCGTGTGGGGATCGGCATTGTATTGAAAAAGCGATTTCGTCTTTTGTCATTCATTTTAATAGCACTTTGGTTTTTACGTTCGTTTCTGGTTCATAGAGTTTTTTTTTTTCAATCGTTACATAGTTTCAAAATTTGTCCAGGACAGTTTTATCAATGGGCTTCTAGTAGAAATAGGCCTAACCCCCTTTTAACAGTTTACCAATCATCTGTAGACTGCCTTTAAAACCCAGTGTTGTTTAGTTTTCTAATCCGGTCAAAATTTCGTATGTCATCGCACATTTAAAAGGACCATATTTTCAGATTATTAAAGTTCACATAGTTTGAGTAACGTCGACTGCACTTATCATTTTTTTTTTCCTAAATATTTGGACTAGTAGATGATATTATGGCAAAATAAAAGCCTAATAAGCCCGAACAAAATACCGTTCTGAATTTTTCTGGTACACAAATCATGCACAAGTGACTCCAGTCTCTACAGGCAGGCTACCATCATATCTTTCCGACCTAGTCCAACGGCATCATTCAAATCGTGAATCCATTCCTTCTGCTTAACGTGCAGACGCCCTACCAATTGAGCTATGAAGCCAACTGGTGGTCTCGAATCACGGTATAGTACAGTTGTTCCTCACTGATTGGGATTGGCTATTACGTGATCTTAGCAAGGCATACAGAAAAATAACCACCCCTCCCAGAGATTAAGTTTTGTTAGTTTTGTTTTCATAAAAATCGTCTATAAAACACTAATTTATTACAGAAAAACAACTCTAACAAGCCTGAAATTATTCATACCCTTACCATATTTTGAATCGTTTAAATTTTGAGGAATGGGATTCCTTTGGCTTAAGTTACAAGAGTGTGACAGGCAGCTGAAGGAATGACTGCAAAGTGACATTTCAAGAAATACATGTACATCAATTCGGGGGTATTTTATTGACAGATTTGCAGAAAATATGTCTAGCCTCCTTAGATCAGTTCAAAGTCCTTTTTACAATCAATGGAAAATGCCTTCTGGTACTGGCTCACAACGTATCTGCGTGGAATTTGGCCCACTCCGCTAAAGTATCCAGGTCTTTGAGGTTGAAAGGGTCTCCCCCATCTCGATTGAGTTAAGGTCCGGACTTTGGCCTGGCCACTCTACGCCTGCAGCATTATCCCGGAACCATTTCGTGACTGACTTGGCAGTGTGTTTTGGGTCGTTGTCCTGCTGATATGTCAAAATGCTCCCTGAGTTTCTCTGCGGACTGCTTGATGTTTTTCTCCAGGATCTTGATGTACTCAGTCACACACTTTGGCGGGCTTTAATGTTAAATATCTTCATTACGAGTTAATTGAAAAGCTCATTACAAGTTCTGCTAGACAGTTGTCCGCTAGTTGTTGGGCCGCGACAGGTTGTGGCACTTGTGCTCTTGAGAAAGGCACTTAATCACACTTTCTCCATCCTTCGGAAGGGATGTAAAGCCGTTGGTCCGGTGTGTTAGGTAAGGTAACGCACTTTAAAGATCCCAGAGCGTTTCTTCGTGAAGAGAAGGGGAGGGATTCCCCGGTGTCTCTGGCCATATCTAATTCATCATGGGTTTCCTCACGCTTGCCGCGCGAGCGACAGTGCAATGGGCACTATTGAGGAATCCTGCTTAGTTTCAGTACCAGAAATAAATAATAATAATAATAATAATAATAATAATAATATGCGTTAGCCGTCATAGTTATGAAGAATAGTTTTCGAAGTTCCACGTATATTATTAATCTTGATCACATAAATCCAAAATGTATTCATCTTAAGACTTTCAAAAATAAATCAACTTGGCATCCTCAAAACCTTGAAAAAAACTCTCCTCTCCCATCAAACATTATGCTAATGAGCCCAGTACGATCTAAGATAACCGTGACCTTATTCACACGACCCTGACTTGTATTTAGATATTCACTTGGCATTCTCAAAATCCGAGAAAGAAATCACCAAAATTACCAAAATTGTGCCAGTGAGGCCCAAAAAATGCAATACACAATTTCCATCGACCTCAGCCAGGTAAGTCCGATGTCTAAATTGACCTTGACCACTGACCTTAGTCACATGACCCTGGAATCTTCATAAATAAGCTCTACATCACCATACACCTTGCAAAAAACGTTCTTAACATCTAAATGAATCAACCGAGACTGAAATTATACAAATTCCATCACTCCATGGGGAGCCATGGGTCCTATTAAAGTGGCCTTGACCCTGGCCCGAGTTAAATGAACGTAGCATCCTGTAAATCGTAGTACAGACAACATGATTGTTGAAATTGACCAAACAGGGACCGACAAAGTACATTTTTGTATGATTAGTGACCCCCTGTAACCTTTAAATTAACCTTTGACCTTGAAGATGTCCTTAAACATCTTGGAGACTTTAATAAATAAACTCAGCATCCTGTAAATCCTACAACGGACACCACGATTCTTAAAATTGACCAACGAGGGGCAGCCAAAGTGCAATTTTAAGATTTTTTACCCTAGTTGTGACCTTTAAATTGACCTTTAAATTGACTTTTGACCATGAAGATGACCATACAAATATTAAAGACTTTAATAAATGACTCAGCATCCTGTAAATCCTAGAATGGACACCACGATTGTTGAAATTGACCAGGGAAAGGGCCGTCAGAGTGCAATTTTGTGATTGCTGACCCTCTGTGACCTTTAAATTGACTTTTGACCTTGAAGATGACCTTAAAATCTTGGAGACTATAATAAATTAACTCGGCATCCTGTAAATCCTAGAATGGGCGCCACGATTGTTGAAATTGACCAACGAGGGGTCGCCAAAGTGCAATTTTAAGATTTGTGACCCTAGTTATGGCCTTTAAATTGACCTTTAAATTGACTTTTGACCTTGACGATGACCATAAAAATATTAAAGACTTTAATAAATGAACTCAGCATCCTGTAAATCATAGAATGGACACCACGATTGTTAAAATTCACCAGGGAAAGGGCCGTCAGAGTGAAATTTTGTGATTTTTGACCCTCTGTGACCTTTAAATTGACTTTTGACCTTGAAGATGACCTTAACAATCTTGGAGACTATAAAAAATGAACTTAGCATCCTGTAAATCCTAGAATGGGTGCCACGATTGTTGAAATTGACCAACGAGGGGCCGCCAAAGTGCAATTTTATGGTTTTGACCCTTTATGACCTTTAAATTGACCTTTGACCTTGAAGATGACCTCTTAAAAATTGGCAACAACCGGATTTGAATTCCTTGATATGAAATTAACATATCCTCAAATTTGCCAAGATTGTACCCGAAAATGCATATGGGGCCCCTTAGTGCTGTAGACTATATGTATTTAAGAGTTTTTTTTTTTTAACTGAATATTAACAGAGATTGAGGAAACTGTGGAAGTGCCTTCATTCCAAGGAAGTAGTTACCTCCGATTCAATAGTGACTGGATCTTAAGAAGGTACGTCCTCAAAATGTTTATACTAAGACAAAGCTTTGATTTCACCTACGAAATTGCCCAAGCCTAGTCGTTTCTGGTCGACCATTTGCAGCCAGACCACAGGGCATGGTCGCGCTAGTCACTGGTACCCATCAGGCATTGAGTTGATGTAGCAACCAATTGACTAACCAAGGGTTAATGCATATGAGTCTTTTCACGGTAAAGGGGGCATTTTGGCAACACATACCATATTTTCAAGAAAATACCTTTGTCTGGTCTCAAAGTAAAAGAAATAAGTTTCAGTTGTTTTGAAGAGATAACTTAGGCCCAAAAAGGGTTACAATAGTGTGACAACCAGCCTTTCTAAAAACCCTGTGTACAGATTTCCAATATACGCTCGTAACCGGGACGGCCTAAAATGTAACACAAGTGTGTACGAGCGTATATTGGAAATTTGTACACAGGGTTTTTAGAAAGGCATGTTGTCACACTATTTGTAACCCTTTTTGGGCCTAAGTTATCTCTTTAGAACAACTGAAACTTATTTCTTTTATTTTGAGACCAGACAAAGGTATTTCCTGGAAAATATGGTATGTGTGTTGCCAGAATGACGTTCGACCAGTGGTAATTAGCTCTAGTCGTGAATTGAACTTGCTCCAGATTTATAAGAGCCATGCGTGCGATGCATCAGTCACCAAACACATTAAAACTATGCATCTAAATACCGTCTATGACAAGTATTTTCTAATAAACGCTAATAAGGCTGTTCCCATTATTATCATCATCTGCACAGACTCGGAGGAGCAACTGACAACGTACAGCTCGAGTTCCGCACTTGGAGTTCAGATGGCCTGATCCTGTGGGCAGGTTGTGACGTTATGACGTCGTATAGTGATTTCATGGCTTTGGGATTGGACAACGGCATGCTGAAATGGAGGTGAACAAAAAAAGAAGATCCCATTCCACCCACAAACTTAGAATAGTCTCAATTTGGCCTTCTTATTTTCTTCATCTTTATTCTTCAAGATGTGATTTTAAACGTGAAAAATTCACTCTGACATCAGGGCTGCTTTCGAGCGCGGCACCAGGGATCCCTGGTGCTCCATGGTGCTCGCCCGAAAGCGCGTTGGTGCACCAGATGGTGGCACCAACTGCTCCTGACCTCCGAGTCGTCGGGACAACTGGGAGACATGCGCAGTTGCGCGTACTCACCCATGACTTGGCGAAAATGGCTGGCGCGTCGTAAATGATTCTGGAAATTTGGGTTGATATTTTGAATTTGGGTTGATATTTTGAAACCAAATGTTGTAAATATTTTCATGATTTATTTTCATCAGATATCTGTGATTTATTTTGTGGAAAACCAAGATTTTATTAGCGGGAATGTAATTTCTAATGACCGTGGTGCACCAGGGATCCCGATAACACTTTTGAGCGCTATCACATGTACGCATGTGTGTGACGCAACAATTCTGACGCCTGGGAGCACCAGGGACGAGCGCTAGAAAGCAGCCCTGAAAGGAAGTTTTTGTATTTAGTGATCTCTTTTGTCTTTAGTTTACTCTTTTCCCAAACAAGCAAAGTTCAAACCCAAAACACTCAATTATGAACCTTCGTATCATGCACTGGTGGGACTCTAACCCGCAACCTCCAGAATTATAGAGCAGATATCTTAACCACTACACCAAGCCGATCCATGCACTATAACTAACAATTAGCCTTTTCTGTGCAACGTTTGCACTATGGCTGGAACACCAAATCCTTCACTTTCAAATAGAGGTGCAGTTTAGAAAGTCACATACTATGCTGTTGTTGCTATGTGGTGCATGCTAATGCCTATTTATTTATTTATTCACCACATCCAACAGCGGAAGGACCGCCAATTACAGGAATGGGATCAATTAACATAGATATTCGAATAACTATCAACTTCTAAGTTGAATTAGAAATGGCCAGAGACACCGGGGAATCTCTCCCCTTGCTCTTCACGACACAGAATGCTCTGGGATCTTTAAAGTGCGTTACCAAAACCTAACACACTGGACCAACGGCTTTACATCCCTTCCGAAGGACGGAACAAGTGTGATTAAGTGCCTTGCTCAAGAGCACAAGTGCCACAACCCGTCACGGCCCGGAATCGAACCCACATTCTAGTACTGGCACAGGAACTTGAGTTCACGCACTAGACCGCTTGGCCATAACACCCCAAAAGAGGGTAGGCATGTTCCCATGCCGGGAATCGAACCCAGGCTGCATGGGTGAAAACCACGAATTATAACCACTACATGTAGACCATGGGCAGGGCTTGAAATTCGTCACTGAAAGGGCACTGCCATTTCTGTTTTTGGAGTCGTTTTTTGGAGTTTAAAAAGGGCACTTCCATTGGAAAATGAAAAAGTCTATGAGAGAATTGCAGAAGGGCACCAAGGCCAAGAACAGGGGCAACAGAGGCAATGGCCTCCGTGGCCTCCGTGGCCTCTGTTAATTTCAAGCCCTGCATGGGACTAGACCCTAGCAGGCACTGTTTGCTGTATGTCATACTCTTAAACAGTGAGCACGGTATTGGTTCTGTACTTCACACTTTCTTTGTGTACCCGCTCACCTTACTTAGCAACAACAATTTAGTCTGGTCATTTGGATACTAAGTGTGCATGTGAAAGGAAGTAAGTCAGTGCACCAGACGCTATTCACGTGAAACACTCAAAAAGCTAATTTCTGACGGATCAAACTTTATCCTTCAGTTATAACCTTGGCGGAGGTCCAATCAGCGTAACCACAAACAGGACGTTTAACGACGGGGAATGGCACACGGTGTCGATGCTGCGAGACAGCGCAACAGGGACACTCGTCATTGACGGGAGGGAGGGGCTTATGGTCACCGCGCCCGGACCAACGAAAAGGCTGGATATAAACAATGGACTCTTTCTGGGTAAGGAAAAATATACACATGTCCATTTGTAGAATCCATACATAGATTTTCAAGGTTTTCTGAAGCACTGATGCATCTCTAAATGTAGCTAAAATTTCTTCAGGCTAGTTTACCAACATTCGTCCTTAGATATGTTACACTCTTATTCCACGAATCTGTAAAAAAATGTATCTTGCAAATGATACATATAGGGCCTTTAAAGTCCCTGTCACACATTCCCAGTTTTGCGTCCCGGTGTCCCTCTGCTACGGTCGACCACGATTTTGGCTCCTACTATGATTTCATTTTCTTCCTGGTTGAACCCGGCAAAATATTGCATGTGAAAACTCCTCCGGGACATGTTCCCGATTGACGATGGTAGGTAAGGATGACTGACTAGTTTTGAGTACGGTTTGACTAGAATTAACTACGAAGTCCAATCGTAGCGTCACTAGCACACAAAATCGGGAATGTGTGACTATAGCTAAATGAGAAAAAAATGGAACGTTGGTATTAACTTTTTTCCACTCTTGCTTCAACAGGTGGCATGAAAGACATAGCAGAGTTATCACTGCGTCGCTACACCATTGGCTTTCTGGGGTGCTTACGTAACGTCGTTCTCGATTTCGCTAAGTTAGACCTCTATCAAGACCCCTCAGAGGGTCGAAACGTCAACCAATGTGCTTAGAATGAATACACTTCATCTAGATAATGCCTCGGTCTTTACATATTTTGTAGTTTTTTTGTTTTTAATTCAATGTTTATTTCATTTTTTTTTTAAATGAAAGCTTGTTTCATACAAATGTTTTGTGTAACAAATTTTAAGGCATGTTTTAATTACGGGGGAAAAAATTAATGGTGCAAAGAGTTATTGAAATTGGATCATGGATTGTATTTAATACAATAAGTCGGATCTCTAGGCATTGCGCTCAGAAGCATAGTCGTAAACGCGGTTTGCTATGCTGTTAAAGGCACAGGCTCGCGCACCAAATTCGTGCCACGAAATACGCAGCTCCATGCCTTTGCTATGGAGTTGCATATTTCGTGGCACGAAATTGGCGCGCGCGCATTGCTGACGAGTCTGTGCTTTTAACGGGAATAATATCTTGCCTTGAGTTCTTGGCCTTATAGACCCCTTTCACCGGTTGCCATGACAGGGGACAGATTTTCATTTTTAAATGTGACAATAGATCCACAAAGTGCCTACTCGTGCATGACGCACGGTGACAATGTAACTGCCCCCTGTCATGGCCGCCCGTGCAAAGGGACTATTATGATTTATTATGTACCTGATTTTACTCTTAAGCAAGTTTTAATACACAATCTCAAGAGATAACATAAACTCATCCGATATGCCTTATTATAGCAATTACTGTCAAAAAAGATAAAAAATCAAGGTCGAAAAAAATTGACATTTTGGGAAATTTTGTTTAAGTTTATCACAGACTGATAATCCACTATTATTACACATTGATTGCAGAATGCTCACAAAATAACATTACGTTGGAGCTTGGTTTATTTTTGTACATTAAGCCATGCACATTATGTTCCTCACGACTTTACTGTATAAAGGCTTTGTTATTAATATTTTTATACATAAAGTAAATAAATGTTTTGTACTCCTAGATATTTTATGCATTATTTCAGTTGTTGGTTTTTCAGTTATTGTTAAAAGAACAAAATTGCATGTAGTATTCTTTGTAGGATCCACTATATAGGAAATGTATTTTGCATTTAGTTATTTCCATTTTTACGGTTTTGGTAAAATTTTCAACATCAGATTGCCAGTTATACCAAATTAGATTTTTGTAGAGCTGTGGTCAAGTCCATCACAAGTGCGTCACAAGTCTCTCACAGGTAATCACAAGTCCCTGGGTCTTAATTCAAGTCACAAGCCACTCAAATGAACTGCGACAAAGACATAATTGTTTGCGTGTCAATCCTTTTTCCTTGTAAATGGACTTGTGACAGACTTTTGCAGGACTTGTGAAAGACCACAACCCCAGATTTCTGCAAGTGTAAGTACATTTAGAAGAAAAAGGCTTGAATTTAGACATTATGCTCAGAGTTGAGCATATGCTGGCATTCTCTAAAATGTTCAACTATATCTGCTCTTTTGACATACATACAAAATGAATGGTGTGTTTGCGGTAACCCGACCGACCTAGATTTTTTGAGGCCAAATTGCCGACCTCAAACCTTTTATTGCAAATTTTCAAGTTGATAATTTTAAATGAGCACTTTTTTGCAATAACTTCCAACGAACATAACATTTTCTATACTTGAAGCTGTTAACAGTGAGTTTCAAACATTGCAAAACAACACGCAAATGCATGAACTGAAATGTAAAAAAAGAATGACAAAATAAAATTATTTTCCTACCTACCTGGTTTTCTTTTAAGCCGTTACCGTAAACGCACCATTTATTTTGTTTGGCCTAATCGGTACCGAGTAAGATTTAATACCGTACACTTTTTGTATGCCTACAAAAGCAATAAATCCGGATGATTTTGGTAGATTTGTGAATCTTTGGTAAACAGAGGAGCAAAAATGAAATAATTGAATTTTGGAGAAGGATGCCGTTTAAATTGTGCCTATGGGTAATTTTTACTATTGATAAAAAGGTCCAGATTGTATTAGTTAACATAATTTCCCACGTGTTCATCACTATTTAGTAATCGGTATTCATAACATCATCTGTCAAAATGTAACCACAAGGCGTTTCTACTTTTAAAATAAGAAATTTATTTATTTTTATTCGGTCCTTTCATCTATATTTATGTGTGAACTTTAGACCTGTCATTAGTACTTCCAAAGTTAAGTCAGTACTTTAAGAGTTGAAATGAAATGACTCCCCAATGTCTCTCCACCACATTACAATCATGTTTGTAAGAACTCTGGATGCCGCAATAGGGCGACATTTCGGGAAGACTCTCCCCGGGGACCACCGAAATTTCGGCAAGAGTCACTCAAAATGACACCTTTTTTTTTTTACCCGAAGCTTCCAAAAATGGTTTCAGACCAAAGAGAAACAACCCTAGTCCTAATAAAAATGGTTTTTGACCTTTAAAAAATTGGTTTTTGACCTAAAAAAAATGTCGCCCTCGTGTCGCCCTAATATAGCTTTTTTACACACAAAATGTCGCCCTATCCTAGCATTCATAGTTTTTGGCATACAAGTATATCACCATGCATGTATCATCTCTTGAAGGCAATAGGTTTTTGAAATGTGATTGGTGTGGTAATTTTTTAGCATTAACTCACTGCAAAACTAAAGTCACAATATAAACCAGAAAAAGAATCGCACATTTTTGATTGGGCATCATCAACAGTACTGTCAACAATTTTTATAGGTTTTTTACTACCGGGTATTTGTTTATTTTTTGTGACACATAAGTAATTTAGTTTGTCATTTGGACACCAAGTATTTCTGTTTTTGAAAGGGGCGAATTTTGTATTTAAGCATTTAAATGCTAAATCAAATGAAGTACTACTAACAAAGAAATCTTTAAACAGTTTAACAAATGACTTTAAAAAATATATATAATTAATTATTTTCATCACCAGGCATGTTCTCGTTTAATATAAAGCTGCATTAAACACAGGCTTGAAAATGGCATAATTATACATTTTGCATACCTTATCATAGCCTAATGCTACTTGATCATTCTTTGTAAATTTGTGTACAAAAATTGTCGCTTTTTCACAGAAAACCTAATTGTAGTCCTGCTGTTTTGATAATCAAAATGAAGTAATTTAGCAAGAAATATTCAATAGGTGTGCAACTGTTTTATTTGGGTTCATTCCCCTCCCCCACCCCCCAGTTATTTACTTAATATAAATCTACACATTTCCCCCTTGTTGCCAAGGTTACTGGGTCTACACTAAAACCAGTGAACTGTTTCCCTTTGCTTCAGCAATGATCTCTGCAGATTATTTTAGTGAATGTACATGTATGTGTAGACCCAGCTAGGTGCCCTGGAATGACGTCACACTTTATTAGCTCAATTTGTGTAGTTCCACTGAAAATGTATTTCAAAATTAATTATATTGTACGTATTCAACCTTGCTGCCAGCAGTGCATGTGTGGTTTTTAGTAAGCATCGACAAAAAACACTCTTTTGTTGATACGGCCCTATTTTAAAAAAATATTTGTCTTGAAGAAATGTGCTTCCAATGTGGATGTTCTTTGCTACTCCGAAAAAGAATAGTACACCTTTGGGTATGTAATGATTATTTTTCTTTATATCATCAGTGCATCGCTGAACCTTTGTCCAAAAACTAGTTTTCTCTCAAAATTCCTGTAGGCGCTAGATGGACTTGTACTTGAAGACGGCCTGAGTCAGTCAAGTCAAGCATGCTATCGGCGCAGCGCTGCGCGTATTAGAACGCGCACGCACGATCAACGCGCACGCACATCGCGCCACCAATGAGATGTTTTCATTTTCACGTTGCGCAACCACACATTTTGCAAACCAAATAAAGACATCCCATTGGTGGAGGCTTTACCTAATCTTTCCACCAATGAGAGGCATTCTCCGAAAATGCCATTTTCCATGCATGGTCGTCTGCGTGCAAGGTGTATATAATATGTACTACGTCATGTATTTTTGGACGGACGTACGTACGTACGTACGTATGTGAGCTGAAAACGTGGGATGTGAACACCCACTTCTTTTTGCCCTCCAAAATATCAAATTGTCTGACAATTTGCCGAGGACTGAGCTTGGTTCTAATTTCTACACTCAAGGTTAAGGACAGGTAAGTTCAAATCATGCTTTTTCGATCTCAGCACTGCCAAGACTCGCTCTTTGCACTTTTGCAGGAGGTCATGTTCACATCCTTTCCCTTCAAGTGACATAACACAAGTTGTGTAACTCACTCCCACTTATGCACGTTCATTAAAGGTGAGGGGGACTCCACAACTTTGTTAAAAGATATTTATTTTCACCAAACTTAATGGCAGTCATCAGCAAAGAATATGAAGACTTTAATTTGCACAACTAAAAATGCAACACCTGGATAAATATAAATAATTATCAGCTTTACCACACTACCTCTAAAATAGATTAACAATTTACAGAGGTTTGGGGAGGGGGAGGGGGGGGAGGGGGGGGGGGGGGGGGGGAGCAGTATACCACAAGATAATGCTCGGCAAGGCTTATCAACTTCACTGTCACCAGCTTCATGAGCTTGGCCCGACCAGTGCTGAAAAATGTAGCCATAAATTCATGAAAAAAATAAATGGATGAGAAATATTTTTAAAAATTAAACGATGCATTGCACAGAAGCATTCCTTAAATGCGTCGGCTTTTGGAAAGTCCTCCACTAGTGTACAGTTTTTTACAATAGCCCACAGCAATCCATGTTGTTTCAGTGAAATTAGACTCACAATATTCCCCAAAAGTTCCACATTTCTACAAAGTGTCGTTAATGTACTAGATGAAATCATTTCTAAAAATGGTAAGTAGGCCTACTTCACTCGACTTTAGGTACTAACAATACAACCGGTGTGAAGTTGGTTACTTATTCGACGTTCGACGTTCAATATTCAATAAGGAGCTGTTACTTATTCGACATACAAATGCACAGAAAATTTTATTTCAAAGGGTTAAATGCCCCACCCTGGGGCATGAAAAACGTGACCAAACCCCCACCTAGGGGATGGGGCAGCGTGGGGAAGGGGGGGGGGGGGGGGGGAGGACCAATTGATAGGTGCATTAAAGTAACAGCTCCTTATTGAATGTCGAATAAGTAACGGCTCCTTATTGAATGTTGAATAAGTAACAGCTCCTTATTGAATATTGAATGTCGAACGTCGAATAAGTAACCAACTTCACACCGGTAACAATACCGACTATATTGCATAGGTAATCAATACGATTAAAGCAACAAAAAAAACCAGCAAACTCTAATCTGGTGGGAATACATCTTTTTATCACATTGTGAAAATAAAATGTGCATAAATTGAAACTGCAGTTAAAATTTCATTAAATCTGCACCAATGCATGTAATTTTACAATAAATAAAATAAATAGGCCTACTGGTTTCACAAATTAGATCAGTATAATCAATGACTCAAAGTCTTGATAAAGTGGTATTTTGAAGTCTTGCTAGAATACACCTGACAGACATCTATTTATAGTTTACAGTCAAATGCTAAGCATGAAAAGCAATGTGTTATTAAAAATCTAGAGTGCGGAAAGTAAAGAGCAAGTTCGATCAAGCGACTATAGTTAACAATAGTCGACTAGAGTCCCTCGAACGACAGGTAATTTCCATTCTTCGAGGGACTCTAGTCGCTTGATCGAACTTGCTTATAGCTGTCACAGCTCATGAGTAGACTTGTCTAGAGTCCCTCGAACAACGAAAAATACCCGTCGTTCTAGACAACTGTACTTTAGTTAACTACAGTCACACAATCAAACTTGGTCTAGGCTGTTTTGTTGGAAGCAAGACTAAAAACAAATACACACATTTCATGTCAAATAGGATGTTTTGGTACGGAGGTAACCAATAAATCTCTTTCCAGGTCTTGCAAATGTCGTAATGCGACATCACATCTTAAGACATTTTTGCATCCACACAAATACAGTCTACATGTAATGTGTGTGGCCAGTAACTTGAAGGTGGAATACATCATCTCCAGTGACCTCAATACAAAAACCATGCATGGATTTTTCAAGTATTACTGCACCTGTGTAGCTGGAATTTTGACAGGGCGTCAACATGGGCTTCTAATCAGGAGTGGAAATAACACCCCTTTTAACAGTTTACCAATCATGTGTCTTACCTTTATTTAAAGACAGTATACATGATTGGTAAACTGTTACAAATAGTTTTATCCCCGTGTGATTGAAGATATGCATGATTAAAACTAACCTGAGCAAAAACCAGCTCCGTACTTTGTCTAACTTTTGAGAAAACAGTCAAAAAAGGGTTTGCAGTCATTTCGCCCCAAAACCACTTCGCCCTGAACCATTTCGCCCTGAACCACGGCCTGTGCACGAAGTGGTTTTGGAGCGAAGTGGCATTTAGGCGATGTAGTGTTGAGACGAAGTAATTTGGGGCGAAATGGCACTCGGGCGAAGTGGTTTGGGGCGAAATGGCACTTGGGCGAAATGGTTTTGGGGCGAATTGAATTTTCGTCTCATGAGACGAAAACTAATTGTTTTACTCATTTCTCTTCAGACAAAACCATTTCAGGGGAAGTTTTCTACGGTCATCATGTTTATATTGTGTAAGTGAGGCGTAAATCTGTGAACATTTCTGATTTTTGAGATTACCAATGATGTATACTGCCTTTAAGGCCTACCACAACTTACTGTACATGGATACCTAAACAAGACAGGTTCATAAAAACTGAGTTTGAAGATACATGTACATGTATGTATAGCTACAGGCACGTCATTCAATTATATAGCACCATGTGCCAATAAATTTACCTAACTAAAATACTATACCGACTAAGCACAAAATAAATTACCTATTTACATCATCTGAGACAAAAAAAAATGCAACTTTGTACACTTTGAAGCTTAAACCCCCTTGCTACATTCTGATGTGGCTATGAATCACAACGCATTCAAACAAAATATTAAAGAAAAAATATTTAAAGGCACAGGCTCGTCAGCAATGCGCGCCCGCCAAATTCGTGCTCGAAACACGCAGCTCCATGCCTTTGCTATGGAGCTGCGTGTTGCGTGGCACACATTTGGCGGGCGCGCATTGCTGATGAGCCTGTGCTTTTAAGTCTTCCTCCTTAATGCTAATTATCATACTTGAGACAGTTTCAAAATATTGAATTCATTTGTGGCAAACTCAGCTTGCTTTTAACATTTGTTGTTCCTAACAAATGGGGCCAATTTCATCATAGTGCTGTTTGGTACAAAAATTTGCTTAGCGCAGAATTTATTTGCTTTATATTGCCAAAGCAAGACACAACACATACGGTCCATGCTCTGGAAGAGTGTAGACCATGAATCGGTCTACACTCGGTCGCATACAGTTAGGCAAAACGACGACTATTAGTGAATTTTATGTCATCGATTTGTGCGTACTTGTGGCATTTACACAAATATTCCAAGTGTTGTTTTGTTGTTTACACTGATAGCAACGCCTCTACACCTTAGTGAAAAACAGACAGCGAAAGGTAACGATTTTGAGGTTTGGCTAATCGTAGTCGTAATCACTAACCGTGCACACCGAAACCTCACTAATAAAGAAAATAATAACACTCTTTTACTGGCTCGATTTATTTAAATTTTATTGTGCATTTCAGGAAAATGTAAAATTTTTACCAGAAGGCCTGAAATGTCTTTGTTTTTGATAACTGTACACTGTCAAACAAATTGCACAATTTATAAATTTGGAAATTAACAATGCTTTGCTGCAAGTGACATGATACTACAGCAATTCACATCAGAACTAATCAAAATCGGTAATAGTCCCATGATCATGAAACAGATTACTAAAAGAATGCCAGACACAAGGGACACCAAAAGAATCTATAATTAGAAACCAAAAGCCAAAAGATTAACTGGCCGCCCCCAAAAAAAAGATGGGTGGACCAAATCAAAGAAATAACTCAAAGAGAGGAGAAAGACTTTGAGAAAGTTAAGACAATGGTGCTAGAGAGAGTAGAGTGGAAGGCGCTAGTCAAGATGTCTAGTTCAAAAATGTGATCTGGTCACGCTCCTTTAATGCCATGGGGTCAATTTGGGTAAACGAGCACAGTGACCACCACTTCGATCGGGCCCACAGTGATAAGCCAAAATAGTGGTGACCAAAAACATCACAGTCCCTACATGTCACCGGAATAGCGAGTCCACACTCTAGTTTTCTATTGTTAACTCTATGGGCATTTCAAAATGGCAAATACAGGCATATTTGAAAATGTCACAGACAGTCTGACCGAAGCAGCATACATAATCATTGTGAAGCTAATTTGGTCGGGAAATAAATTTCCCTCATTATTTTACATCTTGCTCTGTGCAGCTAATAAAGTAAAGCAATTATATAATTTAAGTTAAATAAAACAATTTTAACCTAAAATTATCTTAAAATTTGGCAAGATAAAAAAATAGGGAGGGAATTATTTTTGTTTAAAACAAAAATCTGGCTATACTCATCTGTCGTCTCACGACGTTTCGACCGCAAAGCTGCAGGCCTTCATTGCCTGAGAAAGGCCTGCACCTTTGCGGTCGTAATGTCGCGATCCCCTCGCTGGCCACATCGTGAGACAGCAGATGAGTATCTGTTTATAATTACGATTACCACGATAAATAACCTATTTTGTTTTATAAAATCTGGTTCTATTATATTTTCAATAGACCTTTATCACGGTGCGTCCATCTTTGTCTTGTTCCCCACTGCATAGTACGTGTACGTGTCGGGCATGATCAGTGCGTGTGCGTGTCTGCGCGATAGAGCGTGCAGTCTTCCGTTGTTGTTTTGAGAGAATCACTGTCCGCGCTGCGCGTTTTCTTGATCGCACCGCGCGCATGTCATTGTGATGCACACAATGAACATTTTCAACACGGGGCCAAACTATTTTATTTCGGCAAGCCTCGCTTTGGTTACGTTCATTTCAATAAGGGAAAAGAGAAGATGGCCGCACCGTGATAAAGGTCTATTGCTCACACATTTTGGTCTTATACTTTGCCACTCTCTTTAAATGTCCTGGAAGAATGTTGACTGTGCGCATAAAATATTTTAAGGCCAATATGCATACGCACAAGACCGCACGGTAGCCATCAGTGGCAATCAGGGTCAAAGGTCAAGGTGGTGATGTTGTTGAACTCACCACGCGAACCCAAGAGTGTCCCGGTTTGCAAGGGGATTAATCTATGTGGTTTCACGGCTGTTATCGGACGGCTCAGCGTATGCGTAACTTGCTTTTCGTCTCTTTCTTCAGATAGATGGGTTTCACATTGTAGGGCTTGTATTTCCTGTGTAGGGACATGAAACAAACCTTGCCATGATCTAAACTAGTGTTGGGATTTAAATCAATTTTTTAAATATTTGGCTTTGACTTTACAATCCAGTTATTTGAAACCAAATACAAACCGAATATTTGAAACCAAATGCAAAACGAAATTGATTCTCCATTTTCAGTTGGAAATGCCATTGCAGGGCAGGAAATTCGACACTGAAAGGGCACTGCCATTTGTGTTTTTGGAGGAGTCTTTTGGAGTTTAAAAAGGGCACTTCCATTGGAAAGTCTATGGGAGGATTGCAAGAGGGCACCAAGGCCAAGACCAGGGGCAACAGAGACAATGGCCTCCGTGGCCTCTGTGAATTTCTAGCCCTGCATTGACAAAAAGCGTGTGAAGGCACATTATGGAATTTGAAAGGATCCAGGCAAAAAAAGATACTTTTATTTTGGCTAGTTTGCCCACGCTTTGTTTGCAAGCGCAAGATGCAGCAGCACTATCATCTAACAAAACAATGGCGCCGATCTTCTTGGTGCTTTTTGTGTTCGCTGGACCAGCACTCGGGAAAAAGATAAAAAAGACGATACATGTACAGTACTTCTTTGGCGAGCAGACTCGCCATGCATCGGCTCAGCTGGAGGTGCAGTACAATTGTGAAATCAAAGGATCGAATATTCGGTTTTTAATAATCCGCATATTTGGAGTTCGGTTTCTCCCAACACTCATCTGAACTGGTTTGTTTATTTTCACAGATGACTTGCAAATTATATCATTGATTTAAGGAGTAACATTTTGAACTCACGCATAAGGCGAAGCAGGAAAACCCACTACAAATAATGGATTGCCCTTCATGAAGAGCCGCCATGTTGATTTATGGAAGCCTCTTGCCTCAAGGTCCCAAATTCGGAAGCACTGCCAAGAAAGAAGGTAAGCAGTTCTTAATTAACGCAATATTTGGTAACCAAACACAGGATGAGAGAACTATGTGGTTCTCTTTGGAATTTGGAATTCTCCAACTTGAAAATCGGAATTCTCTCATAGGTCTTACACACTTGTGTTTATAGGTCTTGGGTACTAGTGCTGTTTATAGGTCTTACACCCATTTTATACAGGCGCACCAGAGTTGTGCCAAACTAATTGTATTAAGCCGATTAAAATATGGTTTCAGACAGGCGTTCCCAATGCGAGCCGTGCGCTCATTAAAGATCGACGTTTGAAACCAAGTCGCTCTTCAGACTGGAACAGTCGATCTTTCGACTTCTGGTGAACCAAGTCACTCCAAATTGTTTCATACGTCGAACTTAATTCAAATTTCTGGGATAATTTAGTACGGGGCGACTCTGGTGCGCCACTATGAAACGGGTGTTAGTGCTGTTGATATTTGCAGCCCCATTTCTTGGCCACAACATTTACTTAAGACACACCAAAACTAATGCACCTATCAATTGTTTCCCCCACCCACCCACCCCCCCCCCCACCCACCCACCCCCCCCCCCCCCCCCCACCCCCGCGCTGCCCCACCCCCCGCACTGCCCCACCCCCTAGGTGGGGGTTTGGTCACATTTTTCATGCCCCAGGGTGGGGCATTTGGCCCATTTTCTGTCCATTTCTGTGCATTTTTGCGCATGTTTTGCACCCGAGGGTGGGGATTTTTGTCACCTAAATGTTGCCCCAGGGGTGGGGATTTTGTCACGCAAAAAGTGACAATCCCCACCTCTTGGGTGGGGTAGCCCGGGGGGGGGGGGGGGGGGGGGGGGGGGGGGGGGGTTGGGGGGGGGGAACAATCGATAGTTGCATAACAAGTACCCACCTTTGCTACCGCCATCCACGTGTCGTAATCATTCTCATTATACATCTGAATGTACACAACATGTGACGTGCCCTCCTTTGCCTCAGGCACAAAGCGTTTCTCATTACAGGGGTGGACGGTGTGGTTTAGCACCTTAGCTTGGCTAATCAGCGTGTGCATTAGCTCCTCATAGGCGTTACGTGTCATTCTGTCAAGGTCTTTTAGCTTGACATGAGGCACTGTGTTATATGGGTGTTTCTTGAAATAAGTATCCTAGAGAGATTGGTAAAAAGAACAATGAATGCACCCACAAGTATATAACTGCTCAATGCCCCCGCCCCTCAATGACGGAGATTGTAAACGCACACAATTATTTCCAGTCACAGTTTTATGCAGAATTTAAAAAGTAGACGGACAGAAGTAATATGATTTTTTGCATGTCAAGCAGGCGGCCTATAGACTGTACCGAATAGCTGCCATCTTGTAGGACAGTTTTTGTTTGTCAAGAACATGCATGGTTGGTCATTTTGTGCTTACATTGTTGACCAATTTAAATGTCAAAAGTTGTCCTACAAGATGGCAGCTGTTCAATACAGTCTATATACACACCTTATTTGATAAAAATACATACAGTATGGTGTACCGAGTCCACCCATGATGCCAAGTAATCAATGGTTTTCATGGTCTCAAATTTTCAAATTACTGCATTTTTACGCTTTTTAAAAGACATCATAGACAACACCATTTTTTCAAACATATTTCTAATAAACAACATCATATAAAGCAGCTGTGTGGAGAAATAGCACACACAAATTGTGCAAAAGACTAACAGGGTCAGCATTTGTGACTTATTTTCCATGTTTGGCCAATTGTTCATTGACAAAAATTCACTTAATGTTTCCATCAAAAACACACTGCTGTAGTCTTTGACAACAAACCATGAAAAGGACGCATTTTGTCATGTTATGTATGGCAGGGATTCATTTTGGCTTACGTGAAAAAAACTGTTCATGTTGAGACCCTTTGCTCCAAAATGATACGTCCTTGAGATGTCCGGAATGATGCACTCTCGTCCCTTTCGTACTTGTGGAGTTCGCATCCACATGTCCCAATCCCATACCTACACAGAAAGACAAACAAACCATGTACCACAGTAGCTCTAAATACTGACAGAGCCGACATCTCCCTAAAAGACTCCCAGAAAATTGGTTCATAACTCACAACCATCTATTTGAAAAATCTTCCCAATTGTAAATTGACTATCTAGAAATTGTTCGGTGTGTCAGGAATCAGGAGACATTTTCCAGGAGTCTTTCGGAAATTTAGCAGCTCTGACCTAGCCATATTTGGGTGATGGCCATGCTTATTTTTTGAATTTTCTTTTATTTACTGTACTTAATTGATGAAATTTTAAACTTAAATGGCTTAGTCCTCGTCAAAATTATTTTTGTATGAAGATAGATTTGATTTGAAGCATGTGACCCGCTCTGCAAAAAAGGGTATTAAGTCGCGCTGGCTAGTATTCTTTTTGAGACCATAAAAAGAAATCCGCGGCAAATCCACGCTCAATAAAATACCAAAACACAATGGAAATTCCTGGCGGTGCCCAGATACCGCCTGGAATGTCTGTGTTCCCACTGGAATGTCTGCGTTACGCCTGGAATTTCTTTTGTGTTTTGCTATTTTAATGAGCGTAGAAATGCCACAGATTTCTTCTTATGGTCGCAAAAAGAATACTAGCCAGCGCGACTTAATACCCTTTTTTGCAGAGCGGGTCACATATTTGTTTGCATAAGCCAACTGGATTCTGACCTGGATCAAATTCTGATCCGACCTACCTTTTCTGGCGTAGGCCAATTGGGTTCTAACTCCTCCTTGTATAGTGACCTCTTGAGGACCCAACCAAGTCCAGGCATGGTTTCTACTCGATAGAGGAGGGCGGGATCGTGAACTGTGTGCTCATAACCCTGACAGAACAAATAAACGCAAACTCGGGAACATTAAAAATATATCAAACAAAACTCATTCCAAAATGTTTGCCCAGTTTGCAGGAGGTCGTGTGTTCGAGTCCCACCCGAGCATGCTACGAGATTTTAGGTGTTCTTGGGAAAAAGCACTTGGTGTATAATACATACACTGTATCGGATATCAATAAACCCTTTCACGGTTATCGACGCCATCTTGTTCACGGGGCACTTCGAACACGCGTTGCCGTGTGCGTGCGCGGATCGTAGCTAATGCACAGTGACCTAACAATGCATTCGAATACGATCCGCGCACGCACACAGCAACGCGTGTTCGAACTGCCCCGTGAACAACATGGCGTCGATAAATGTGAAAGGGTTTATTGGCAAATCATGTTTACGTTACATTGTATGGACTCATGCAATAATTGTCTTATTTCTACACTACTGAAATTCTGGCACGACATATTTGGAAAAATGGGTTGGACAGAAATCCTTGTAAGACATTCAGTATTACAATGTAAGCTAAATCTCTGTAAAATGTACTAACTTGTTGTTACAATATCTGAAAAGTGAAAATCAACAGAACTCACCAGATCATTCCAAGCTGATATACAATAGAGACTATCGTCTTTTTCAAGTAGATGAATTGATTGACTAAAATAACTGGGTAAAAAAAAACAATAGAAAGTTATCCATAAGATTATAAAAAAACAATCCATAAAATGACAGGTGTAGGACAGGTGTTTGGTTAGTTATCAAGTCCAAAATATGCTTGATAACATTTTATTTTGTTTTAAAAAGTCAATGTTTTCCAGTTGGTAACTCACCTAAATATATCTTCTGAAACATCCAAATCCTCTTCTAAAACGATTGCATACTTGGCATTCTAAAGAGAAAATAAAAAATAATGCATAATTATTTTACAGTAGGCATGTTCAGACGGGCACTACCTTCGAAGGTAAAGTTAACAACAACAGTCCCACTAACAACGACGCGTGTCCACACGGTGATTTAACAACGACGCGCAGGCATGCACACTGCCCATATACCAACAGTACGCACTCGTAAGTAGCGCGCTACTCATAAGATTTCTCGTTGTTAAATCGTCGTTGTTAACTTGTAAGTAAGTGCGTCCACACGGTCACTACTTACGAGCTTACTCACGAGTGCCCACTAACAATGACTTAACTTTAAGTTAACAACCATCGTCTAAACGCACCTAGTATCCACTGTACAAAAACCCTTTATACAGTTCGGTTCATCAACCAAATTAAACAAAACAGAGAGAATTTCAATGACGTCATGCTTTCCACCGTTTTGTGTGGCATTTGATCATGACCCACATGGAGTGTTTACCAGTAAAATGAATGAGAAAAGTGTACTCGTTGCACTTATCTCTGTAACAAATGTAAGCACACGGACACTTTTTAAAATGTACATCTGTGCTTGAAAACAATCGTTTGGTGCGCTGCATCGCTGGTGGCAAACAAAGTTTGCCAGATATTATGACATCACAAAAAAGCAGTCAATACAGGAACTTCAAATTTTCGACGAAAACGAGGGTTTCAGTGATAAAGTTTACAAATGAATAGACATGTGATGTAATACAATGGCTCAGCATTTGAAACAAGACTGCCAGTGCTACTTATACGTATGTAACTGGACAGACAAAATTGTGACATTTTTGTCTTTCCACCATTACATACGTATATGGAAAAATTGTGCACAGGGTTTTCAGAGTTGTATGTTGTGGCAGCATTTTCTTACAAGGGAATTTCTTTAAGTTTAAGATAAACTGAAGACATCTGAAAGGAATTATTGACTTATTTTTCAAATATGCCCATTAGCATGTAAAGACCCACATGTGTTTTGTGAGTGGTACTTACTGGGTACATGGAGAAGGTAGCGGTTAGACTAGCCTTGTAATGTTGGCTAATCCGACCCGCTTTGATCCCAATGGGTGTGTGTTGAATCCCCTTAAGGCCAAAGAGTCGAGTGACTTCAAGCGGCTCCTCAAAATAGCCGTCGATAAAGACATTAATCATCCTGGAGTTCACTGGAAATAAAACATTCAAAATGAAAGACGGAAAGAAACATCAAGTCAGCCATGAGTAGAGAATAGAAAATAACACTAGTACTGACCTTTTTATTCATATGGAATTAGAAAACGATGAGCAAAAGTCAAGATTTCTTCACAATTTCTTTCCTTTTTTAAAAGCCTTAGTTGAATGCCTGTATGAGGGGTGCATGTATCTAATACCAGTGGATTGCCATGGTAGGGCAGTTTATTGATCACGTTAAAATGATGTCACTTCCTACAAATTGCCACGTGCATCATGATTTTGAGCGTTTTTTTTTTGTGATGCGCATCGGTTGCTACGTATTTCTAACGTGTTTGGAACATGTTCCAGCATGTGTTTGTGCATACGTTATGGCGTTTAATACGCAGTAGCATTTTTTCCTACGAATATGGCGTCGGTGATTGTGATCAATTGGTTCATATTCAAGGCCTAAGTAGTTGTAAAGGTTGTGGGTTCGAATCCTGGTGTAGTCCATCCATGGTACATCTGTATGCCCTTGAGCAAAGCACTACACCATGCATTGCTTCTCTCCACCCAGGAATAAATGGGTACCTGAGAGGGTGGCATATGTTGACGTGTTTGATTAGCCATCGAGTACCGGGGCTGTACACTTGCTTTTTCTGAAGGTGTAATCATAGAACCTACCTCCATGAGCTGAGAGAAGTGACCTCAGCATCCGGTATAAGTAGTTCGGCCTATTGCTAGCAATCACGACAACAGGAACGTCCCATACTGTGTTGTTTTTTATCTGCAAGAAATGAAACGTAAATCAGACTCTTTATAAAAACAAAATTAATCAGATTTGTTTAGGTTGTGGACAAATCCACTAAGCAGGGTGCACACATTCTAACCCCTGGTCACTGGGCTCAATTATTTAATTCCATTAAAGGCCCACTGTATCATTTGCAATGACCCCAAAAGTTAATCAACAAGTTGACAGGGAAAACCTTCCTCAAAGTAAAGATTGAATTGGTAGCAACTATCCAATGAAATGTTTCCGCCTGAGATGTTTTACCAGAAAATAATCCATAAAGATGAAATTATTTAGATCATTTGCAAACGATTGACTTAGTTGGTTCGCATCTGGGCAGTCCGAAATGGGCGCTGTGTACTGCGTGTGTTGTTCCAACGCGATGCGGTTTATTTATACTCTATGGGTCGCGCACACATGCAGTATAACGCGAGCCACAGAGTGTATAATGCGAGCCACAGAGTACGCGGCCGACTGAGAACGAAAAGATGGATTGAGAACAAGTTATTTTGAAACACCCCGGCAAAACGCATATGGATGTTTCTATTGCCCGACTTTGCTGGAGCTTGTTGGAGAAACAGCCAATAGCAGATGTGAAGGCAGCAACCAATTGCAGTCGAAATATGCTGGAACCTGCTGGTTCGTATGGTTGAGCATATCCATGTACTTCCCAACAAGTTTTAACTTCATGTTGACTCTTGTAGACAGGCCTTTAAATAGACTCCTTTCCTCGGAAAATGTCCTCTCCGACAAACACTTGGTTGCGCTATAAATTGTGAAATACCTGAATAAGAGACACATTACTGACCGGCTCTGGCTTCATCTCTATTGGAGCAGGAGCGTCACATGAACACAAGCTTCCATATCCCTCCATCTGATTGCAGAAGGTACGGCGCCTCTGATTGGCCTCTGTATCAGGCCAATTGCAGTCATTCTCTGCAAGAGCGAATCAAAATGCTCGAACTAAAACAACCTGATGTAGCTATGATACTTATAAAGAAATTAATCTATTTCAAAATTATTTCAACAATCAGTAAATTTATACTAATATAGATTTTGTATTTTAAAGATCAGCTTCGTATTAGCGTATAGATTTTTAAACTATTAGAAACCGGCAAATTTTTATTAATTTGAATCTCTGATTCAAAAATATTAACATCTGGGCTTCGTTCCAAACACACGAACATTGCAAACATTTTCAACGTTCGTCGACAACAGGTAGCTTTCAATAGACGAGTGCAAAAAGGAACTGCAATCAGTGGCGAACGTTGGCAACATTTGCTCGAGTGGAAACACTGCCCTGCTAACATTAGTTTTGACAAAAAGTCCACATCAGATAGATTTGTAAGTTTACATGACCACCTGACGAATTATTGTTGCACGGTATAATCTACAACGTCTGAATGACACCAATAGAGGGCGCCATTGATGTGAAGACCTCAAACAAACCTGTGGCTGGGACGAGATTTATTGTTGTCATAAGAATAACGGGGGATCCCCAGCTGTCCAAGTTTGGGGCTCGGTTGTGCATCTCGGCAAAGGCATGACCTGCACACAAATTAAAATACTTGTTTAGGATGAACAATGAAATTTTGATGAATCGCGATTAACGGCTCCACAATAAAAATGTCTTTTAATCAATTCTCGTGCCACGAAATACGAAGCTCCATGTCTTTGCTAGGGAGCTGCTTTTTTCGTGGCACGAATTTGGCGCGCACGCATTGCTGATGAGCCTGTGCCTTTAATGTAGGTAAAAGGTTTCAGTAAACTAGTCCCAAGAGACTTTAGCTCCATAGATGTAGTTGGTTGTTTGAAATTCATGCATACACTGTATTTGCAATGCTTCTTTAAGACCATCTTCAGTTGCCGTTTTCTTGAAAACTTTACAGGTTACTTGGTATCATTGCTCTAATCAAGTAAGATTTTCTGTCCCAACTCTTTACTACAGAAATCCCCAGCTGTTTCCATATTATCTAAATTAAAAAAACTTTAGAACCCCAAAAATTAATTGATTAAGTTTAAAACAAATTTTTTTTTGGGAGGCAGTTAGAAACTAAATATTACCATGCTTCTGGGTTACAAACGCCCAAGTATCTCTCCAGCCCATCAAGTCGGCCTCCTTGCTTCCTAGAGTCTTGAGAAAAGACCGCGCCGGTTCCTTCAACTGAAAGGTGCCTTCATCCTGAAGAAAGAAGAACGTTAGGAAAATAAGGGGCAGGTCACTCTGGCCTTGAATCAAAGGGTACCGAGGCCAACTTGGAGGGCACCGAGGCCAACTTGGAGGGTACCGAGGCCAACTTGGAGGGCACCATGGTCAACTTGGAGGGCACCATGGCCAACTTTGGTCCAAAGGTGTACTGGATATTGGTGCATACAAGCCTCAAAGAATTTAAGAGGATAGGTTATGCTGGCCAAGTTGGGCTCATGAAGTGTATATCTTGAAGGGGCATCACGGCCAACTCAGCAGGGCATGAGGCCATTGGTCTTGGTGGCCTTAATGTCAAAGCTTGGATTTTGAGTACGGTAAAATTAAACTTGCTTCCCAAGCCTGCTGCATCATACAGCTGGTCCTCATCCCCACTTTCTATGGCATGGAGTGACTACATGTAGGAGCATTGCTACTCCCCCTGGATAGGATGCCAGTCCATCGCAGGTTTATCGCTAGCAGTTAGTTGGGTTTCCCTAACAGGTCGTTAGTTGTCATGGCATGGAGTGATTAGGAGCATTGCTACTCCCCCTGGATGGGATGCCAGCCCATACCCCTAGCAGTTAGTTGGGTTTCCCCAACAGGTCGTTAGTTGTCATGGCATGGAGTGATTAGGAGCATTGCTACTCCCCCTGGATGGGATGCCAGCCCATACCCCCAGCAGTTAGTTGGGTTTCCCCAACAGGTCGTTAGTTTCCATGGAGTGACTAGGAGCAATAGACCGATCCAGTAAGCTCTGCCCATTTTGGAATTGACCAATCACAGCCTCCGGTTCAGGTAACCAAAAAGTGGAGTCCTCAAAATAATGTGCACAGAGCTACGGCAAATGCAGCACGAGTGACGCAAAAACACCATAAACATCATTTTTATCAGCGCAGAGGAGGCCTAGCGGGTTTAAAACGGATTGTATAAGACTATTCTAACCTACTTTTAATCCCTTCAAATGTATTTTTGTGTAAACGTGAAAAACTTACAAATTTTAGCTTGTCGTTTTGCTAAGTTGTGCATTCACTTCGTTCTAGATGTGTGTCGAGATGTTTTTGTTCGATCGGCAGGCGTGTTGTACGTGCACGCATACGACCGGATACCTAAGTGCACATTTGCTTTCGAGCATGCAGTTTCTGTGTGCGTGTGCACGGCACACTGACGCACGGCACGGCCACGCGACTCTACTGCACACGTGCATCGCACGTGTGGCATGTTGCTAGGCAATTTCTAAATGGGCGGAGCTTACTGGATCGGTCTATTGCTACTCCCCCTGCATGGGATGCCAGCCCATAGCAGGTTTATCCCCAGCAGTTAGTTGGGTTTCCCCAACAAGTCTGCATCCATAAATAGCAAGTGTAGGTTTTTACCTTTATGGTAAAGATGATTATGCGTCCATCAGACACCATATTCAGGAATAACACCATAGCGTCATCTTCATGAGCTATATAAGTATCAAAGACCCGTGTTGCCATGACACTACCGGTGGCTTGATTCAAGACTAATATATGGATGCCACGCCCAACGCCCACCTCCTCCTCCTCCACAACCTGCAAAATTTAATGAATATTCATTAACCCTAATGCTCCTGAAACATCAATATCACACACCCTCCCACTGCTAGTAATGTTTAAGCTAAGTTTGAAAATATACATACCGATACATGTCACATTATATACTTGAAGGCACAGGCTCGTCAGCAATGCGCGCGTGCAAAATTCATGCCACGAAATACACAGCTCTATATAGCAAAGGCATGGAGCTGCGTATTTCGTGGCACAAATTTGGCGCGCACGCATTGCTGACGAGCCTGTGCCTTTAATAAAAATGCACATACTTATTTTATTTATTTATTCACCACATCCAACAGCGGAAGGACCACCAATTACAGGAATGGGATATGCCAATTTCAATTCATTTTCATAAAAGTTACGTAACGCATGTCTGGCAGACCCAACAAGGTCACAAGCCTAGATCAAGAATAAGTTGCAATTTGACTTTTTAAAATATGTACATGGTAAGAAAGCAAATTGTGTAAACTTTCTAATGATACCAATGACAAGCATGTCACACCCAGGGCCAGTTTGTTAACAGGTAAACCATGCATCAAGAGGTCAACAGACCATTTGAAAAACATCTCAAAAACAAATTCCATCAAAAAGTTACCTGAGTGCCCCCAACTGATATGGCTGCCTTTTTGTCGCTAGATAAGACCTCAATTTCCAGCTGTCTCGGAGCTTTATCAAATACATTGCCATTGCGAGCCACGTCTGTCTCAACCACTTCATCGCGAACAACTCATGAAGAAAACGATACAAAAACACTCAAATTGAGCTTGTGCAGACCACCACACAGGTGTGTTTTTTGTGTTGTTTTGGGAGTCAAATAAACCACGTCACAATGCATTAAGCGCGTGTTGCACCTTTTCAAATGCAGACGCACAGCAAAACACCAATGAAATGCCTTAATTTTGACTCCCAAAATGGCAGTCTGCAGTGGTCTGCACAAGCTCTATACATGCATAAATTGCATTCATATCACTGTGACAAAGTAAATCAGTACCCAGTGCTTGAATGATACGGTATACCACACAACACAGACCAGTTTGGTGGTCGAGTGGTATGTGTTCTAGAACACATTTGGTCGTTAGTTCGAGTCCCACCCTATGAAGTTTTTTCCCCCGGTGCTTCTTGGGAAAGCATAACTCATGCTATGAAAGTTATAAATGCAGGGAAAGAATAAATTTCCAACTAATAATTGTGACAGTCACCTTGTATTTTTAAGGAAAAACCGCAGCAATTATTTTCTCCTTTTTTTTTTAATAAAAAGAAAAGGCATGTTCATTTTTTTTCTTTCGGTAACCTACATATGCTATAGTTAGGATGAACGTCATTAGTACGTAGTGTGGTTTTCAATGACAATTTTAGCAACTGATCATAATAAATAATTTTCTAATCATGGATAATAAGACCTTTTTAATGTTTTAAACTCCGATTCCCAATTTAATGGGATAAGAGTCGATGTACTTTTCTTACCTTCAGATTGCACCTCACTGAGTCTGCGACCAGTGTCAGCGATAAATAAAATATTAATGATGACTGTAGTCATCAGTACTCCAACGAGAATGAACTGCGATAGGATCAGAATTATAGATGAAGGGATAAATGAAAACGGCCTTGCAATGATTCACACAAAATAATTTCTCAAGGCTGATAGTTGGCAGTTAAAGTGAATGAGTCATATTTTGGTGGAAATTAAATATCTAATTCTAGTTTCAGCAGTCTGATATATTAACATTTTTAGGCCAGACTTAAGTTTGAGTCGGCTTTTAAAAAATATAAACAATTTAATTAGGCAAAATCGATGGAATGTTTAGCCACTACATGTACAGGTAAGACTGTACTGTATGTGCAATGTACAATGCACACTGCAATTTGCTTACAATGCCCATCAGAAAGAAAGCTGCAAGTGCTTTTTAATAAAGTCCAATGTTAACAATGCAATAAATCTTCAATTTATCACATGGAGTTTGTAAACGAGACAATCCATCATCTGAAAACGGTTTCAGAACAGTAATGACACAAAACAGTAATGACACACGCCTCAGAGACAAAAACAATATATCAGCAAACCAAGGCTTATGTGTCACAACTTCAGTGCAGGGTAAACACACGGCTCACTATATTATAGTACACGTGTTTGTTATTAGCAACTGCTGTGTGTTTCCAGTTTACAATACATGCCTGCGCCTGTGTGTACTTGGACTTCACACAATATTAAAGTGTCAATTGCACAATGGAGGACACTGTGTAGAAGGGATACTGTTAGGCATTCATCATTTTATGAGATGAAAAATCTCACAACAGTTGTACAGTTTAATATACAACAGCAGGCCAGGATATACACAGGGAAAAGCCACATACACCTCTGTATTTGGTCATCAGCATACATGTATGTCAATGCACAGACTTGAACCACTGTTTATAAATATTTATAGAATTTTGGGAGGAACAAATTGAAATATGATGCAGAGATAACTAAATTATGTTTGCTTATACAGGCCATATGAATCAAATGACTTTTCTTCAAATATAGCAATGTATTTCAACCCATGCTATTCATTTGACTTGAGTAAAATGATTTCTTGCCTGCAAATTGTACTTACGTGTAGGCCTATATGTACCACTTCTACACGCACAAATATTTTCTGAACAGTAAATATTTATCTTTTTTTAAGTTTTAACTGAATGTAGTGAGACCAAGCAGTTTCACAGTGAACCACGATTGCTGCATAGCAAATGAAAACATGTTTCGTATACTGTCACTTTTCCATTCTTTAGCAACGTCTAATTCACACCCCCTCGTTTCTAATCAATCGAACAACCCCTGCTTCAAATCACGCTGAGACGGGGAATTAAAGGCACGCGAGCCTCGCGGTGTTAAGTGTCAATTTGCAATCTCGTTACGTGAGAGGTCAGGTGCAGGTCACTGGACTAAATATTTCTCTTCCTGAGTTTTTGAGGAAGGAAGTAGCCCTTCGTAGCTGCAGGAAGCAATATTTAGCCAGGATAAAGTGTGCAATAACTCTTGGCAAAATTTTAAATTAACAAAACCGGGCCCCAAAGTAGCGAGTCATATTAATGGTGAGGTACAATTCCACAAATGCATCTGGGTAATACATGATATGTACCTAAAATTAGAGGTTCAAAATATGTGTGGCATTTAAAACCTTTTTTTTAAATTTGGTTTCAACAGAATTATTGCTCATTTATGGGTCTTTCTATAAATTAGGGGTCCAATATTGGTGTCCCCCGTTACATTTTACATCTTGTTTTTGTAAATTCAGGACACATTCTTTAAATACTTTCCATCTCAAAGAGTGAGTACATAAAGTACAATTCATACAAAATGGTTTAAAAGCCATTTTAATGATTTTTGTACGAAAAATAACACATATCAGGTGTAACGGGGGACACTAAATGTTTGGACCCCTAATTTATAGAAAGACCCTTATACCAGTTTAACATTGTCAAAACATCACTTGCATTAATTTGCCAGATTTTTGAAATAGTGCACGAAGTGTATTTATCCAAACTGTGAAACATATGTCTAAATAGATTTTCAAAATAAAGATTGCTTGGTGCCATAAGATTCATGATGGAAATTCTTGAGGGCCTGCAACAGTTTTCCTGCAGTGTCTTAAGTGTCCAAATCATTAAACCAGCCCTGCAATAACTGTAGATCCCCTATAAAACCGAGAGTGAAGCATCAAAAAAGAATTCCTCAGATAGTTTCCAGCTGACAGGCAGACCGATTAAAATGCATTTCTCTCCATTTTGCTCCATTTCCAGATGTTATTCCCAGCAAGCCAAACTGAAGCACCTTTTATGTGAAACTGCAGGGGTGCCCAGACAGCCAGCCAAGGTATGTTGACAAATAAAAACTTCTGTTTCAGAGTTTTGAAATTCTTGTCTGTTATTCCCATATCTCAGGAATTGCGGGGGAAGATGGGCATTTTAAACAGGCCAGATAGTAGAACAACTTTAGCTACCAAACCGAGAAAACAACTTGTCACATTTCAAATCTACACAAGAAATATCTGAAACATTGATAACAATGTTTTGTTTTTGCATCTCATTTTACAACAAAACAAATGCCATGTTCATAAAAACAATGTAATATGACCATGTGTGCATGTTTACACAACAATACACACATGCCACATTCCGCTTCAAATCTAACAAAAATAAATTAAAAACTGAAACAATAACGAAATCATTTGTAGAAATAATTCTCTTCAGACCATCTGATTGAAATGCGGTCTTCTGGTCCAAAGGTTTAGTTTCTAAAGCAGGCATGTGAAATGCAAACAAGCCGACTTCCACTTCAAAATGGATTCAAAATCTTGACGAAGTGAGCACCTGGCAAATTTATCACGACTGATTGCACTGAAAGGATGGAATGTCCACATTCTGACTTGGTTTTATCTGAAGGGCAAGGGAATACATGTACACCCAACTCTCCATCAGGTGCTCTGGCAATTTTTGCACCATGCATAGAGTATAGTCTTGACATGTATTAGTCGTAATTTGCTTTAAACTGTTCCCGATTCCATAAACCTTACATTAAGGGTCATTCTTTGCTAGTTTTGAGAAAATTTAGCAGCCGTGCCCCTCTTAAAATTTATTCTAATGCAGCTTGTACATGTACATGTATCACCGCGTTTACACTCGAATCGGCAAAGGTGGATACAGATCCAGCATTTTTATTGCGACCACAAAACTGAACATTTGCCGCGTTTACACTACACCCCAAATCGCTTTAACTCGCTTCAGATACCGCAAAAGTCACCACTAAATGTAACTGCAGCGCATGCGTGAGCCGTTAGGTGTCGCTGCACTAGTGCCAGATTGGTCAATTAAATCTACTACACTGCGGGCACCGCCCCAAGGACACTCAAATTGCCGAATCTGTATTCAGGTAGCGTTTACACTACAAGCGACCTTGACGATTGCAGGGTTCAACCCCGCAATTGCGGGGTTCAACCCTACCCCAAAGGTGACTTGAAAAAGGCGAATCAGACCCGGGTCTGATCCGCCTTTTTCAATTCACCTTTTGCGTTTACACTTAGTGCCTACCCGGCTTCAACTCCCCTTTTTGGAAATTGCGGAGTTCGATTCGGCAAAGGCGAATCGAGTGTAAATGGGGTGCAAGAGTTAACTGCTTTCATAAATGACTCTGGACTGAAACAAAATACAGGGAAGAACATCGTTGCAGATTTTGGGAAAATGACCCTACTTTTGCCAAGTTTGTTTGAAGAAATTGCTTTTGAATTGGTAGCCTACATGAACTTTCCTTAAAACAATGTACTGTTTAAAAAGTACTGTGAAAATTTCCTTAAGAATAAGCCAAAATTTTTAATTTTTGCAAAATCTTTGAAGCAATACCGGTATATTCTGCATGGACATGGATTTTTTTGCTCACGTTAACAGCATACCGGTACATGTATTTGAGTTAAAGCCGAGCTTAAGTTGGGATTCCACTGTGACTGAGAGTACCAGTGACCCAGCAATTAAATTTTAATTTGGATGACCAAAATGAACGTTTGCCCTTCAACTGAATTCATCTCTATTAATGGCAGACGTCATGAACCATGACTGCGACTATGGGCATAATGACCATGATTCCTGCAGTAATTAATCAACAGAATAAATATGTAATGACAAAAAAGAAAATTAATCTGGCTTATGGTGAGTAAAGTTTAGTATTATTCTTATCATGGTTTGACAGTTATCACAAAGTGTAAATCCGGTGAGGAAATGTGAATTTAGAAGGAAAACATAAGTTTTTCTTTCAAATTACTAAAACTTGTTCTGTCAAGCTTAAAAAACATGACTGTCAGTGGCAACTGGCGACTGTATGGAATTTCCCCCCCAAGAGAATCATATCTAAAGGGAACATATGTTTCAAATAAAATAGAACCACAGCTCTCTAAAAATAGAACAAAATATGCACATAACAATGTAAAACTTTAACACACCTGGAAAAACTTGGAGCCCAACTTCCTGAAAACTTGAGCCTTGCTACAGGCACCATATTGTTGCCTCCTAGGGACGAATGGTTGCGCCTTAGGGTTGGGTTTCCAGCTGTCCATACTCCAGAAAGCTTCTTGAGGTTAGGCCAAACTCGGCTATTCACCTTCTCCGCAACAGTACAAGAAAAGATGAAACGGTAGCTTGTGCATCCTTGCTGAAATTGGAAGAAAAATTACAATCGGTGTTTCTGTACAGTCAAGTGAAATCTAATAACAAAAACCTGAAGAGAAGAGTTTTCAGTCCAACATGGTAGTTGGGCTAATTTTGAATATAGTAAAAATCGGTCCAGTGAACAATTCCAGCCTTGAACAGTACTGAAAATTATGTTTTTGACAGAAATTATGTTTTGTTGGCATTACATAAATGTGCATATTATGCAGCCCTGCACAAATTGACTGCCTTTGTAAGAACATCCCTCTAAGCTTTTCAAAATATTTTTCCAGACGCCCACACAGCCAGCTCCTGAGCATTGTATTGTCAAATTGCATGCCCAAAAGCAGAGCACAATACACCAAGCATGTAAACACTGAAAAGGGGTGTTTTTCAGCACACCTCCAATTCTCTAAAAAATATGGTGAAGAGATGAAATTACAGATGTTACTCTTTCTCATAACAAGTCAGCTCACATCCACTTTGTAGACTTTTATTCCTGCAAAACAGCATAACTGGAAACATATGAACTTTCTAAAGTACCGTATGTAAGAAGTACCGTACACGTAACTTAAGAAGGATCCTTATCGTTAAAGAAAAGGAAATTGTGCTAATGCTGTACTACTGCCCACTGGTCTAAGAATCGTATGTTCCTTTCCGTAATGGGATGAAATTTAACACTTCCTTTGCCTGGCTTTTTTGTTGTTGTTCAAGAGAACAGACAAATAGAAAGATTGAGTGTCCAGTTTGCTCGATAGTGCAAGTACAAATAATATGATGCTGTGTAGCACTGTGAATTATCACTAAAGTTGAAATACAATACAAAATATAAACAGTGCTCACCAAGTAAAAAATAAAGCCAAGCTGAAGTTTAATATTTTTAGCAGCTTGAATAAAATACCTGATAAAAAATTCTGTACAGTGTACACCGGGGTATAAATTCCTTTCACTGATCGCTACTGAGACAACGTGTGTTAAGTCTATGGAACAGGGCAGACAAATGTTAAGTATTTTCAAGGAAATTGTTGTTTTTTCACTCCTAAATTCACTTCCCGGAAAAGTTACCATGGACGGACACGCAATTTTTGCGAGATTTATAAACACCAACAAGCTTTAAAAATTGGCTCTTTTTATTTTGAGGTTTCTTCTATCACTTCTCTCCGATCTCCTATTTTCGTTTCCACCAGTTATCCGTCTTTTTTTCCCCTCCCCTCCAATCTGTAATATCCCCGACTGACGAAGATGTGCCATCTGCAGGATTCGAACCGACGTCGCCTGATTAGAGCTGTGGGGAAGAATTTTGTTAATACAGTACAGCCTTAACTGTTCGGACACAAGAGCAATTGTTGCCAACTTTGGTTTTTCAGGTGTACTTCAAACTTTTCTCCTTGGGGTGTCCGTGCACTTAAATCAATCCACATTGTATTTACTAGTCGCATTGCGTGCCTGGAATCGTGGCGCCAGGCCTATTTAAACTAGACGACGCGTGACGCAACAGCAGCTTTTTTAAATTTCCCTTAACTATAACGTTAGTTTGTGCTTTAGATTTACTATTTTTTCATCAAATTTGGTACATTTTAAACCTCCCGTTCTTGTAAATGACGACGCCAAGCAAGGACGTTCATTAAAAGGTAAAATAACTCAAACATTACGTGCAAGTTTCAGTCGGCATGGTTGGCCTATTAATAATACAGACATTGTAACCTGGACGTCACTCGTAATGCAATGAAGGCGACGTCCAACCTGGGCTAGCCGTGTGCATGCCAGCAGCCATGCCTGCACGGCAGAGATTTAATACTGAATCGTCCCATCGTACGGTACACGCCATGGTTGTTCCCACACGAACAACCCGAAGTTATACGGACGAGAAAACAAGAATATTTCAGCGACAAATCGGTCAACTTGTGGCCCACATTTTTTCAAAAATCGTCGACCTAGAAACGCAGCATTTTATAACAATGAACTGTTTTTTACTTACCTTTCCAATTCATGCTAAATCACGGAGAAACTCAGTCCGTGTCTTCTCGCAAAGTCACACCAAACTAATGTGATATGCTGGCTGGTTCCCTGCAAGTACAATGATAGCTTCACGAATGAACTACGTGTGCTTTGCAAACAGGGGGACGGGGTACCCTCCACTTACTATAAATTAGCAATGACATCACAACCATCACGCTTTCATGTAAACAACTTTGACAAAAACAAGTAGCACGTGGAAACAAATCATAATCCTGACAAACGCACAAACAAAATTTAGTTACAGATAACTGTCCTCACTGAATTTATTTTAGGTATCTTAAGTTTTGTGTCCCAAGCTTGCAAGACACAAGTAACGACACAAAAATGTTTATTAATTGCAAGACAAAATTAATCTATGTCTTAGTTATAGAATAAGAGTATAGACATCTTAACTTTGTTTACTGCAATGACTTTTTACGATCACACTTACATATAGTACTTTAGACTAGTTGAGGGGCGTTAGTAGAGCAGCCCTTTATGTTCCATGACGATACTATAGCTCTTGGTATCCTGGAAGCCATTTTATAAGTAGTTGACTTTATTTTTATGGTCTCAAAGACTCTTTACAACATCATTTACAAGTACATGTAGATCAAAATAAAATTATAAAAGTAAAATTTTGAAAGAAAGCAAAATTCTGGCATAAAAATTGCACTTGACATACACACAAGACAACTATAGCAACTGCATGGATCTTTACATTGAAAATAATGTTATATAATTGTTTAAATAATGTGATAATTGTTCAGTAAATTTATTAATAATTGGCAAGCAGTGGCCAGAGACACCAGTGAATCCCTTACTCATTATGCAACACACTGGACGAATAGATTTATATCCCTTCTGTAGGATGGAGCAATTACGTTTGCCTTGCTCAAGGGCACAGGCACCACAACCAGTTGTCAAGCCCGCAACACCAAGTTTTCACCAGTGTTGCAAGTAAGCGACTCTAACCATGGCCATGGTACCCCGCACTTGGCCACAGTACAAAATATTGATTCTCTGAATGATTCCAAACTAATTATTATTATTATTATTATTATTTATTCGACCAACGCAAGCAACAATACAACAGAATATTCATATAAACAAGAGAGCAAATAGATAGGGTTATAAATAGATAAGTATATAAATATAAAAAGTAAATTTGGGGGTGGGTGGGGAGGGGGTGTAACAAAGACACAAAGACAAACCAATCTAAGGTGGCCAGGATGAACAAAAGTGAAAGTCACTGTGGCCCAAAGGCCTGCTCATCCAAACCTAGACTGGGATAAAAGGTAAATTCAATAAATATGTTTGTATATAAACAATAATAAAAAGTACAATATAAATCAAAAGTAAAATAAATTGTGCAATAAGTGCTCATATACATATTGGGAAAAGCAGAGAAATGAGGAAAAAATTTGTAACAATATATAAAGGGGTAAGAGGTCGAATATACAACTGATGTAAATACTATTCCTAACAGTAAACTCATTATAATGCTCTCTAATAAGGGACCGAACTGATGCATGCCTTATATCTAGAACTTCAAAAAGGAGCTTTATATCAAAAAGAGCTAAATAAAACCTTTGCATTGGCTGAAATAACAAATTTCCTTGGAAAACCGACAAGACATTCCTGGTTATAACAAACATCTTCACACTACTTATTACAACTTAATAAGATATCAAGCGACACACAGGAGGTTTTCTTAATTAATGCTGCAAACGTATCTGATGAATTGACTAAAATTAATAAATTAATAACATGATCCCATTGTTACCTTTAACAATCGATATATAAGCTTTTGTTTGTGACAATGAAATTCTTTACATTAACACAACAATGATCGAAAATTGGAGACGAATTTAGAAACACGAGAAAATTGCAGTGCCCCAACTGGGATTCGAACCCAGGTCCTTGGGATACATGGCCAACTGCTCTACCAACTGAGCTATCTGGGCATCCCGGCGGAGCACCACAATAGTTAATAGTTGAGTCAATCAAAAATCGACTCCTGCTCTCTCTTTAGATTGCCAGAACCTTTGTTTCCCCACCCTAAATTCAACCTTTTCTTGGGGGAGAAAAAAGGGTGTCTATTTCTGGGGTAGCTTTTTATCATCTACAAGTATGTGTCAGCAATTCATCGACAAGATCCCTGCGTCCACAGCTACCTAGCGCCTCGCTTAGCATCTTCATCTTACTCCTCCTGTCTCCTCCTTCGCGTTGTGACCAAGCCACAAGCATGCTGAAGATGGCATTGTCCGTAGTACTGCTGTCTTGTTTGAATTTGAAGATGTTGGACTGTTCAAAGTCGAGGTGTGCTCCAAGTTGTTCCCACTCTGGTCCGAGTTTAGAAGCAATGGCCACGAGATGTTTCTCACTCATCACGTACGGATCTATTCAAAGAACATTTAGGGGAAGATTTGTTAACTAAAATGCATACTCGTTTTATTGATCAGCCTGCACTAATAACAGGGAAAAAAATGGGCCAATGTTAGACCAGGGTCTGTTGAGAGATTAGCATGCACCCCTCAAACCCAGCCTACCTCTCCCACCCCCTCAACCCCTAGTCTATTACATCCATTTAACAGTGTATGCGCAAACGTAATGATAATGGTCCTTTATGTGTGTGCAGCATTATCAAGGAAATGGGCACAACTTTGACAAAAACATAACAGCCCAATAAGTAGTCTATGTGAAAGACGTTCCAACTTAGTTCTGTTCGTGTACGTACATGTACGCGCAAGCGACATTTCACCATTGGGACTGGGAACTTGTCTATTTTACAGATACTGTTAGAATGTCTTTGGAAACTTGTATGAACTTCCCAGAGAATTCCGAGCACATTCCACGTACATACCTTTGTATACCATGCACCATGGTTAGTCTCATGATCATTATTCATGAGGAAATGTAGTTACATGTAGTTTTATGTTGCACGTTTCCAGATTGACCTTTGTTTGAATAAGCCTATGTAATTTTCAAATCACTGTAGGTAAAAAATCCTTGGTCTCGCGTGACTCATGAGTATTGTCCAAAGATGTTCTAACTGTTGCAGTGCAGCGCTTGAAAATAGACAAGTTTTTAGTCCCTACGGTGAACTGTTGCTCGCACGTACTTACACGAACGGAAGTTAGAACGTCTTGCACAAAGACTACCCAATATGCGAAATAATACTCACCAAGCTGCCTGGGTGTCAAGTCATCCAGACTACAGAACATTTTCCGTACCCCTCTGGTATCAATCTTCAGGTTGGGTGTCCGTAGGCAACGCATACCCTCCTTCTCAAGGCACTCATTGAGGGGCAAGAAGTGAAGAGTGCCCTCTGGGTCACAAGGACATGGCACACTGAGCGTGAATCTGATGGTTGGGGCCCAAAACATGTCATTGACGGTATCACGTAAAAAGTCCTTCACCTAAAAAAAAATATTATTAATTTGTATTTTTACGACACAGGAGTTTAGTTAAGTGAGGACATTTCAAAGTGTGCAGTTGACATTGGTTTATTGTACACATAATTCTGATTTGAATTGGAAAAGGTTACATGCAAGTACAAGTACATTCAGGAATCATATCAAAGACAACCCCTTGGGAAAGGTGATCCTTAGCCCTATATGTGACATAAGACAGACTTACTGGTAACATACATCTGCCAAAGAAAAATATATATAAACTAGACGAGTGCATCTGAAACAAGTTACAGACGCAAGGTCTTAAACTAGCGATAATGACCAGTGATAATGCCCGGCCAGCTAGCCCGCATTTGTGCGCTAGTCACAATTTAAGACCTGATAATGCCTGAGCCTGCCGGCTTAGGCATTATCAGCGCCCAGGACCCCTAGCTGGTTTTAAACGTATGTTTAAGATTGGCCAAACCATAAATATTGCTACAAAATTTTGCTTTTTGATTTCGCTGAACTTTAACCTTCAATTGACCCAGGAAGGAAATGCCCACACGGAAAAAGTTGTAGCCCATGGTCTGATCTATATGTCTGTCAAAAAAGAAAGACCCTGGGTCACATGGTTTTGGAGAGGGAACCACTTTTAAAAATGCATATTTTGGTATTTTTCAGCTTGTCATTTGACACTTGATGACGTCACGACGACGTCACTACAATATGCACATCTTCAGACCAGGTTCTAAGTTGGTACCAAGTTTGAAGTTCGTACCTTGTTTCGTTTTCGAGTTATGCTCTGGACTAAGTTTGGACTAGAAGTAGAAAAACGACATGAAAAAATAGAATAAAAAAGAGCAATAACAATAGGTGTTCGGGTCGAGACCCGAACACCTAATAAATAAAGTTCTGACAGTAAGCAAATCCCAATCAGTAAGGAACATCTGCACTACAAAGATTAGAGACTACCAGTTGGCTTCATAGCTCAATTGGTAGGGCATCTGTATGTTGAGCAGAAGTTCCGCGGTTTAAATCCCGGAGGAGCCAAGTTGTTTTTCACTGCATCCAGATTTCCCAAAACTCATGAACATCTGTCCACATTTGTATCGAATAAGCTTTACCTTGCACATGACACTGGGCGATGGGTCGGGCTGAGCTTGTTTTGCTTCAGAAGAGCCACCAAATGAGACAATGGCTAATCTTTTGATGCACACCTAACAATAAAAAAAAAAAAACCGAAATGTCTTCAGCTTTTAGGATAAGAAGTCAAACATGTGACCAATGTTTTTCATGTTGAATGCTCAATCAGGCATACCCGCAGACAACTTACTTTGATATAAGCCATTTTCAGAGGAGACATCTCAATTTCTACATCATGGTCGCTGTCGATAGAGAAAGCCGCCTGCCTGTAACCAAGCCTGGGTTCCAGCTCTACTCCTTGCTGATTCTGAGACCACCTTAATGTACGAACCACAATGCGATGGAACACAAACTCTGCCGACGGAAACACAATTTTTTAGCAATGTTAATTTTTCAAAATACATGTGTGCAATGTTTATCACACCAAAAATAGATTTATGCACTAGTACCATTATAAAAAAAAAACCTACAAGGCTGAAGCCTGCTCCCCTCTGATCCGCTCCCCTCCTCTCCGCTCCCCTCCCCTCCCATCCCCCCCCCCCCTCCTTCACAATGAATACAGTGACAAACTTAAATAATAGCTCCTAACCTGGCACGAAATGGTTGAAAGCTATGTAGAAGACGTGAGATGACGCTAAGACCGGTAGAGTATGTTTGGTGACTTGACGCTTTCGAACTGCACAAGGCATAAAATGTGTCTCTTCTTCAGCAGTAGGTTGTCCACCACCCTGTACGGCTGAAATAATATGCCTGTCTCACGATACGATACGTATCTCGATACTAGTCCGAGTAACTTGGACGCCTACATCGCTTTTTCTCATGGGGACGTGGTATGCTATATATGTAGGTACGTCCAAGGCAATCGGCCCAAAAAAGCAAAAGTTTTCACCCCAAAAATGGCGACAAATACACTTGACACGCCAACCGAAGTGCCAGTAGATATCCTGGTTTACCAAGTAAATACATATACTCACATTCTGAAAAAAAGTGACATTTCGTGCCGCATTTCCAAAGATCCACACGGCAACGTACATATTTCGTTCACATTTTGCATGTTTGTGCCCAGCATGCAGTGCGTCCATGTCATCCGACCCCGCCTTGCATATATTATATGGCTGTGTACGAGCGTACAGTTCTCGTTACTCTGGAGTAATGTGTGCGCAATGCGCAATGCACTCAAGTCATATTACGCAAACAGCAAGTCCGTAGTCTAAAGTACATGCTCGAACGCAAGCAATATATTATATGCAAGGCGGTGTCGGATGACATGGACGCACTGCATGCTGGGCACAAACACGCAAAATGTCAACGATTGCCTTAGACCCTATAATACATATATCGCATACCACGTCCCCATGAAAAAAAGCGATATTGTAGGCGTCCAAGTTACTCAGACTATCTCGATACGTGCCAAACGATACGATACGTATCACGATATATCTTGGTTAAAATACTGCCGGTTTTAAAATGAAATTTTCATGAATAAATGTATCGCGATGCACCGATATATCGATGTATCGTTTTAAACTTACCACCCGGTTTCTGGTCATTCATGTTCATTTTCTGGAAGACAATGACACATAATATTCAGTTTAAAAAGTCATGTCCTCAACAAAGACAGAATTTGTCATGTATTTTGTAATGCAACTGCAGCACAAAACATCACAATAGTAACTTTGGATAAATCATAATACACCGAATTACAATTTGTCCAAAAACTTTCATTGACACATTCCTAAATTATGAGATAATTTAAAGGCACAGGCTCGTCAGCAATGCGTGCCAAATTCGTGCCACGAAATACGCAGCTCCATGTCATTGCTATGGAGCTGCGTATTTCGTGGCACGAATTTGGCGCGCACGCGCATTGCTGACGAGCCCCTGCCTTTAAGTCTGGTTCTGTACTCCTGTCTCTATGGACCGAGCTCTCCACTCCTACATGTTTTAATTTGTCCCCAAATGTCAGTTATATTTGCTCGCGGATACACATTCTTGAAACATTGTTGATTGATTGATATGGTTTACTTTAAACAAGTTTTAGATGAACATGGACAATTTGACTGATGAAGAACATTTATGATAAAAGACATTTATTCTTAGTAGCTATAATAATCTTGTGTACGCACCTCATTAATTGGGCACCGCTTACACAGCAAGTCCCATATATACAAATTTCTCAACAAACATTGCTTCGCGTCAGACACATCAATGTTCTGCTCCTCATGATTAACCAACAGGTCCCTCCACAAATAGTCAAGAAAACGGTCTTCAAGGATGCCTTCATCTGTCAATCGGTGCCAGGACTTTGAGAGGCCGGAAACCTGTCAGGGTAAGATTGAATAAAATATTAATCAAAATACAGTGTACTGCAATTTGAGTCATGGTTCTCAGAATTCAAGAAACCTGAATTTTTGAAAAATAGGGAGTGTCTCCCTATTTGGACAAAGTCCCCCTAATACCCCGATTTTACCCCTAAAATGTCTACCGACTACCCCTATTAGTAACATTTTTATAGCGCATTACACATCATTGATCCCCCAAAAGACAGACAAAAATTATACAATGATGTCGAACAGACCTGGGGCCAATTTCATAAAACATGTTACGCTTAATCAAAAATTTGGATTAAGCATAGCAGGGATATTCGCTCAAGCAAGGGCGTATTTCATAAAGCTTGTTGTTCTAAGCGCGCAAAGAGTGCGCGCGCAACGATGTCGTCTGTTTTGTTCGAACGCGTTCATCGTCTGCTTTCATAAGTAAACGTAAACGTTTTCAAATACCATCATCGGTTATGTTTCCATTTTGGGATGATTATCACTACCACAAGAAGACCCTTGCCTGTCGCTGACTGGAATATTTCAACAACAGCTGAAAGTTGTGTATCTGTTGGAAAATGTGTCTCAAATTTTGCCGAGAATGGCGAAGAAAAAAGATGGCGTCACGTTAGCAAAAAGTCGGTAGGTTAGCATGCTGTTTGGTTTGCTAGTGCTTAAACAGTTTTATGAAATGGAGAGAGTGCTGCTTAATCAAAAATCGGGTGCTAACATGTTTTATGAAATTGGGCCCAGCTGCCAACCATCACATTTAGTGGCTATGGTGACTATACCATACCTGTTCCTTTGGTTCAAGACAAGTCGTGATCCTTCTGATGGCATCAACCAACCAAAAGCGATCAATGACAAAGACATTCTCATCTTTGAGAGGGATAACCATGAACCGACCCGTCCAGGTGTAATAGTTCAGCATCATCCCGGCCTCATTTTCAATCATACCAGTCATGTACCTTTGAATTGCGTCCTAAATAAATGGCAAAACAAACGGTACCAAGTCAAATGTTTAACATAACATCTACACTTAGAGATATAACAAACATTGTTTCCATCGTTCGCTTGACGACATATATTCTCTGTGAAACTACAGCAGGAAATTACATGCATGTGTTCAGTGTTACAAGATTTATGTATGAATAAGTGATTAGTAAGTGAATGAATTTGATACAAATGTGGACAAATGTCCATGAGTGAAAAGCAATTTGGCTCCACCGGGATTCGAACCGCTGACCTTCTGAATAACATGCAGACATAAGAGAAGTGAACTACAAGTGAAACACAATAAAAACATGCAAGGCTTAAAGGGACAAACCGGCTTTGTTGGGCTATTTTGGGCTCGAAATGGACCCATACATGATTCTGAAAGTCTTTCCGAAATAGACTAAAGAGAACCTGAAAAGAAACCAACAAATTTGGCCGTTTTTGAGCACTTTTCGGAAAAACACATTCGGTGGTCTAGGCTGTCCAGTGAAATCTTCAGCAGAAAATAAGAGATATCCAAAGCAAAAAGCTGCCAAGTGAAGAGCGAAATCGTTTCCGACAAAGTCGTGAGTCTCGCGCAATAGTGAAATTGTACTACATTCATCTGAGCGTGCACGTATGTCAACAATTAAAAGGAATTGGCGCATGCGCAAACCGTAATGCAGCCCCTTGCAAAAAGCATGACTCAAATCTACATTCTTCTGCAGTCTAAGGCAAAGATCGCAACCACTCAACCGACCAATCAGCAGTGGGTACCGCATTAAACTTACTTTAGCGATAAACACAACTGGAGGACTATAGAGTCTTGTCAGTTCAAACCCCAACCATGTCAGTGGAATCTCTTCTTTCATGTCTGCCACCAAGCGTCCAACACCCTCAATCAAACATCTTAAAGCTTTAACCTTCAGATTAAAAAAAAGAACGTTAAAGAGACAAACCGGCTTTGTTTGGCTATTTTGAGCTCAAAATAGACCCATACATGATTCTGAAAATCTTTCCGAAATAGAATGGAGAACCTGAAAAGAAACCACAATTTTACAATTTTTTAGCATTTTTCAAAAAATCAAGGTCACGTGATATATCGGAACCAGATTAATGGTTCGGATAAATCACGTGTCCTTGGAGTTAGTTTTATTTCCAGCTGCATGGCCGTGTGATAGTTTATTCCTGGAGTTTATTACTGCAGTACTGCATCAAATTCAGGTCTATTTTTTTCAAAATATTTATGAGTATTTGACAAAAGAGACTATTTATGAATAGGTTATGAAACAAAGTTAAACATAACTCTAAAAAATCGAACATAAAATGTTGACACAAAGTCCGAGGAACCGCTGAACTGACGAATCAGCAGTGGGTACCGCATTAAACTTACTTTAGCGATAAACACAACGGGAGGACTATAGAGTCTTGTCAGTTCAAACCCCAACCATGTCAGTGGAATCTCTTCTTTCATGTCTGGCACCGAGCGTCCAACATCCTCAATCGCACGTCTTAAAGCTTTAACCTTCAGATAAAAAAAAAGAACGTTAAAGGGGCTCAACGATTCAAAACCCTCAAAGACCAAAATGTGCTAATTATGTAACAACTTTTTGCAGGTACCCATTTACTTCTGGGTTTAATAAGAGAGGCAATTTATGGCAAAGTACCTTAACCAAGAGCATACACATCATAGATGTGGTCTGGATTTGAACCCCAAAACTACAGAATTTAGAATCTTGAGTTTAATACACATTGGGTTGATTTCACAAAGACTTGCAAGTTGTCACAAGTACCCAATCCATCGCGAGTTGCGATGGATTTGGGTATTTGCGACTTGTTGTCTTTGTGAAATCGACGGACCTCCGACCCTTGATACTCTTAGATGGCTACTCAGACTTACAGAATACAAGATGACTGCAATGATTTACCTCTGAATCAGCTGCATCTTCTAAGCTATTCTCAACAGCAAAGAATTGCTCCACAATGCGATCATCGTATGGTGTGTCACTCAATGCTTTCCTCAGCTTGGCAAACTGAGAACTAACCTGCCATGCCTGCAGAAGTAGGAAAAGTAAGCCAAAATAATGGCAACCTATGAGCAGCTCATAAAAGGACTCAATGCTGAATATAATGGGAACAACTTGGAATTGGGCAATTCCATGGTTTTTAGTAATGTTACTTTCCAACCTGTTAATCAAGCCGAACCCGCGTGAGTGTGACCATCTATGACCAATCACAACAGAGCTACGCAGACAGCATTAGCTCTGTTGATCTGGGCCGGTTTGCACATAAAAAAGGTCATACCGAATATTCGATTCGGTAAAATGCTATTTGAAAATTTGATGGGAAGATTGGTTATTCGAATATTCGATTTGTTTGGCACACCGCTAGCTTACACTGGGGAAGTTTGCAGCTACTAAAAAATATTGCACTGGGAACGCACAGTAAAATAAGATGGAAGAATGTTACTGCAGGTTGCGGTACATTGTAAGTTTTCAGGGAGTAGCGGAAGAGAAATTCCAATGAGAATATGGCTTTAACAAAATATTGTTCACATTTTACGTATAAGTATGTCAGAATTAACATGGTCTCTGTACACAGACGTTAAGATAAACTGCAGTAAGCACCTTACCCTTTCTTCAGCATTCTTGCCAAGGCAGTCTTTGTGAGTGCCAACGATGATGATCGGCGGCCAATCCTTTGCCGGGTAATATGCATGGACATTATGCATCCATTGATCCATGCACTCCCACGTAGTGAGCTCATTAGACGAAACTGTTTCCTGGAAATTAAGAACTTGCATATCTTGATGTCTAAAAATGTAATATATTCCCTTTACTTTAAACATTACATACAGCTTGTTGAATTCTACACATACCAGGCAAAAAAAAATCGTCTTTGTATTCTGATTTTTTTATTTTATTGCATTTTGGGTTGTGAGTTTTTGCAACTTTCAAAATGTATTACAATGGTTTTCTTATATATCATGTAAAATTTAATGGACACAATGGAATCTATTTTGCTGTTGTAATTAACATTTACGAAAGCAATTTATGAGGGATACATCACTCTCAGTAAAAGTTTGACATAAATCTTTCCAGCCTTTTTATTATTTATTATTTTATTTCTCTCCACACAAAAAAAATGTGGAGAAGGCCAGGCAGAGGAGGAAAATGATTTTCCTGTCACTAACAGGTTCGGTCTGCCTAAGTACTATAGCACATTAGTTATAAGTATAGGCCCTATCCACAAACAAAGTACAACAAAATAAAATACATTTATAAATATGAATATAAATACACATACATGTATACAACATACAAAGAGTAAAATCGGATTATCTTTACCCCCAACGACTGTCCCTATCATGTGCCATTACTCAAGTAGGAAACTGTTGACTTTAGGCGACAATATGAATTATAAATGTTACTAATGTGCTTCCTGTGGATATTTACCTTTCCGCGAGGTCCATCAGTTTGAATCACCGCTGATTTGTCCAAATCATGGCCAAGATTAAAAACCAAAATGACGATTGGTCTACACGGCATAAACATCTAGAGAAAGAAAATGGAAGCCTTCCTGAATAGTGAATGACACTTTTATACTTGTGTTACCATCTTCAAAGATGTACATGTGTACTTATACTGTTACAATAGGTTTAAAGGAACACACCAGCTTTGTTGGGCTATTTTGGGCTTGAAATAAACCCATACATTAATCTGAAAGTCTTTCCGAAATGAACTAAATAGAAAACCATTAAATTGTGCCGTTTTTGAGCATTTAAACAAAAAACATTTCAGGGTCACATGATTTATCCAGACCAGATTTCTAGTTTGAATAAATCACGTTTTCTTGTGAGTTAGTTTTGTCAATCGCGGTTGGTTTCATTTCTTGTTGGAAAATAATGTCCTACGAAAACTATGTACAGACCGTATTTTCCAATTTGTAGACAAATCTGCCAACAGGTTTCATAAGAAGGGTTTCTGGGTATCGGTATAAATGAGACATTCTCTCAGATTTTAACAGTTAATGAATCTAAATAAATCAGTAAAATAAATGGGTATGACTGGAAAAAAGTATTTACAAATTATTAGTTGAGTTTGAAAAAACTAAGTATGAACATCGAATGAACCCAGGAAAGTTTTGCTGAACCGGTGTTAGAGAGTACAGTTGAACTGGCGCCTAACCACTAACCACTGAATGAAATAATTACCCTATTAGTTGCATGGAACACTTCATCACCTCCAAAGTCTAGCAAACTGAGGAACATTGTACTGCTATCATCAGCACAACTGCTGTTGACAGCTGACAAAACTTCACGTTTCTTGAAATCTGTGTTTGAGGACAATGTATGACATGAAAATCTTAACTTATGACACTCTATTGTAAAGAGACATGAAAAATGATTGAAGGATTCAGATACGAGTCAGTCCACGGTATTGGAGACACTTGGCAATTAAGATCATATCTCTAAACAATGGCTTTTATCTTCCCTTAAAACAAATGACTTCATCCTCGGATCAAACAGCAACAAATAGTGTGACAACATCCCCTTCTAAAAACCATGTGTACAAATTTCCCATATACGGGAAATTTGTACATATAACATACATAACAAGAACACCAAAAATGTCACAAAGTGTTTTTTCAAACCAATTGATGGTATGTCATACTATTGGTTACGGAGCACTGAAAGTTCCACCCAACTTGTTCAGAACCTGACAATTTATCGCAGGATGACAACATATTCAGTGCAAATTGTTGTCATCCAGCGATGTATCTCAAGAAGATGACGTAGTAAACAGCTCACCCAAATCATTTTTGTGGCCAGACCAAGATCCTGTTTCATCAATCTGACATGCCATCGAGGCATCAGTCCCTTGTGTTGAGCTCTCTAAGGGGTCAAATCTGTGCATTTTGAAGGGACAGAAAGGCAATTACAATGTATTTAAGCCTGTATACAGGTTTTGCACCATTTCCCCAACTATCGATCAACCATTTGACTGGAAACCGTACTCAAATGAAAGAGATGATATTTGGAAAATTGGGGGGAAAATGTGCAACCGATTAGTTGCTGTTGCTCTGCGCACATCAACAGCAACTGTTCAGGGGCCAATTTTGTAAAACATGTTACGCTTAATCAAAAAATTTGGATTAAGCACAGCATGAATTTTTACTTAAGCAAGGGCCTATTTTATGAAGCTTGTTGTTCTAAGCGTGTGAAGAGAGTGCGCGCGCAGCGCTGTCGTCTGTTTTGTTCGAACGCGTTCGTCGTCTGCTTAATTCGTGTCAACGTCAAAATGTTCAAGTACAGTCATTGGTAATGTTTCCATTTTGAATAATTATCACTACCACAGAAAACCCTTGCCTGTCGCTGACTGAAATATTAAACAACAGCTGAAATTTGTGTATCTGTTGGAAAATGTTTCTCGAAATTGGACGAAAATAGCGAAGAAAAAAAGATTAGCAAAAAATCGGTAGGTTAGCATGTGGTTAATTGGTTTGCTAGTGCTTAAACAGTTTTATGAAATGGAGAGAGGGCTGCTTAATCAAAAATCGGGTGCTAGCATGTTTTATGAAATTGGCCCCAGTTGAGTTGCTTCTAGTTGCAATTGGTCGATGTACGCTTGGCACCAAAATCTGAGCTAGGATATGACGTCATACCTTTGACCAATGAGTGTCTTCATTAGGCTAGTCTTGCCAACCCCTGGTTGACCAATCAGCAGCAGATCGATGTGGCCTAGACGTCTACTTCCCTTCATCATTGCCTTCAGGTACTGCTGTTGCCAAGACTCTCCTTCCTTTAGGATGCATTGGGGTACAAGGGCTTGGACTTCTGTTTGAGAAAAAAAAAGTATCTTTTTATAATGACTTATCACATTATGTTTGGTTGTTCCATTTTAATAGTGAATAGACACCATACAAAATATTGTGTTTGTTAACTTTGCCAAGTTGCGCTCCCTTGCAACACCGAGAGAAAAATTGGGCTGATAGGGAAAACCTATGGGGGTATAACAGCTAGTGTAACAGGAGTAATGTTGAAATTACAGCACTCTAAATTCTACATATGATCCGGAATAATTGAGTTATCTGATATGTAGGGTGGGGACATATTTGGAGATGGTCTATAGAAAAGTACAGCCTCTTTGTTACATTCTTTGGGATCACCCCAACTGGGAATGGGATCACCTCAACTGGGAATGGGATCACCTCAAGTGGGAATGGGATCACCTCAAGTTGGAATGGGATCACCCCAAGTGAGAACGGGATCACCCCAAGTGGGAACAGGATCACCCCAAGTGGGAACAGGATCACCCCAAGTGGGAATGAGATCACCCTAAGTGAGAATGGGATCAGCCCAAGTTGGAATGGAATCAAACCAAGTGGGAAATGCGATTGACCCAACTGGTAGTGGGATAACCCAACTTGGAATGGGGTTAACCCAACTGGGGCATTGTGTCCTCACTCGTTATAATGACGCAATCATAGCCACCAGACAAATCGACAGCCACCCATACAGGTTCCTTGAAGTCGACTGCCCCACGAGGGTCAAGCAACGTTTCTGGTTGTCCCACTTGTTTCATGTTGACGAGGCCCATGGCACCAAACTGGTACTCCACAAACATGTTTTCATCGGTTGTCTGCTTCAGGGGCTCAGCCCACATACGGCACAGAGCCTGTGGGGTGTAAATAGCAGGCAGGAGACTAGGATCGACTTCATTTGGGTTCTGATTGGTGAAGCCAATTCGTGGAACGCCTGCCCATCGATTCGTTGTTTTCTTAAAGAGCAATGACACCTTCTCATCTGCTTGGCAGGGGGCCTTGCTGAACGCAAGAGCATTGTCAAATGTTTCACAATTGCGAACGGCAATTGCACCTCCATCTTTCACAGTGATGTTCCTCCCATGATAGGTGGGATGAAAATGCTCATCCATCTTCTCAATCTCATGCAGCCTTCAAGTTCCTAAAAACAGTACCTGTGATGAAAATGTAAATATTTTAGACAGCATAGTGTTTATTTTCTTTGATTTAGATTTATGCATGCAAGATGTTGCTGAGACAACATTATTATGAATAAAACATCTTTTCCTTAATAAAAATGTTTTATCTTTGAAACATTTTTTCTTTAGTAAAGATGTTTTAAGACTGAATTTTCTGAATGGTTTCCATGACAATGCCTAATCTAAACAACAAAAAATGATTTAAAACATCACACATAATGATTTACTAAAAAAGGCTTAAAGATAGCTCCAGGATGATAACTAGCCTTTGATCAAGGCCTCGCAGCCACTACTGGTGTTGCGCGCTAGAACGAGGGCGCCACCATGCGGCAAGGACAGGGCAAGCAGCGCCAGCTGTGTTCAAGGCCTCACAGCTGGTGGTGTCGCGCGCCAGAACGAGAATGCCACCATGCGACAAGGACGTGGCGAGTAGCGCCAGCTGCGAGGCCTTTGCCCTCTCAGAATCATTACTTATGTGTATTACAGCTCCTGTTGTAATATTTATCCCTGCGTTATATGCGCTGCGAACACTGCGAATCAGTGGAGCGCACGCGTGCTTACAAACTGGTGCGCGCAAACCTGATTGGCTTGCATTGTTAGCTATTCAACGCAACACGTACACTCGGTAGCAGTAGCAAAATTCCGGGACTGCAAAAGCCTCGCAGCTGGTGCTGCTCACCCCGTCCTTGCCGCATGGTGGCGGTCTTGTTCTGGCGTGCGACACAACCAGCTGCGAGGCCTTGAACTCCAGTAACCGAATTCACAAAAAATGTGTGGATAGTTTGTGCACCTTTTAAAAATGGCATATGTTAGCTGTGTGAAATTATCGCAAGATTGAGCAAGTAAGCTCAGGGGCCATCCAGTACGTACACACGAAATACCGACTTTTTAGACACCCCCCCCCCCCTCCCCCAATATCGCCTCCCCCCGTACGCATATTTCGTGACGTCACCCATATGCTTTAGCGTGGGGTGTACACATTGGCTCCAACCCCCCTCCCCATGTGTCCCTCCTCGTCAGCAATGCGAGCGCCAAATTCGTGCCACGAATTATGCAGCGCCATGCCTTTGCTATGCAGATGCGTAATTCGTCGCAATAATTTGGCGCGCGCGCATTGCTGGCGCGCATTGCGGGCGAACCTGTGCCTTTAAGCCATTTGCTTAGTTTTCTGAAATCGGCTGCAGGAAAAAAAACCCTGACCATGGTTGGCCGCGGTCTAGACCCGTGAACGTGGCTTGTAAACTACGCCACGTTCACGGGTCTAGCCGCGGTCATGACATGGGAAACAAGCAATTTTTGCAAATTCAATCATGATTCAATCAACTGCACAGTCATTATCACATGTGAACATGCCAAGGCGAAGGTCATATTTCACTGGCATAGTTAACACTACAGAGGGTGTTAACAAAGATAAATGTAGGTGAGGCAATTTATGAGTCTTTCTTTCTTGAAACCAAAAAGACAGAATATTATTATTAATAACCGTACACGTTTGGTATGCGCACGCGAGCGCCTGGGGACAAGACTTTATGTTTACTTTTTGTTTTGTTTCAAGTAAACTATCCCTAGTCGCTTCTGCATGCAAGCCCGACATTTAAACAAATTCCCCACCGTTTTCTTTTTTTTTACTAAAACCACACAACAAAAAGCTGTATAATCCCTTCCAGATAAGTGGAGGTAGTTCTGTGAATTATTCCCAGATCCATAATTGAAAATACTTTTGAGAAAATGTATTAAATACTCGAGCGCCCACGATCAAGTTTAACAATTTCGTCTGGTACTTTGACAACACCACATGCACTAATTGCAACGTGCGAACGGAATCCGTGCGAACCGTCGTTTCCGCGCGTCATTTTCGTGTGATTTTAAGAAATCCTATTATCCAAGGTTTGCTTTTTTTGAGATAATGGGTACTTCGTGCATACTTATGCAGTTAAAATGTGGAACAAAGCAAATCACAAAACGTTTCCTTCAAGGGGCCGCCGCTTTGTTTGTAAGAAGTCCTTCACCACGTCCACGGGGCCGTTCGCGTTCGTCAGCTAGGAAGGACGCCCTCTGCCGACAACTTACCTCGTACTCTAAACTTTTCTGCCCATCTCTCAAGTTCTTGGAATGCCAAACTGTTTACAAAACATCTGCTATTAATTTGCATAAATACTCGGGTCTTGTTTGTGAAAGTAGTGATGACAAAACAGAAGCCACTGTGTCTCGAGATTTTGAGCTACACGAGAATTTTGTGTCGGAAGAAGAGGAGAAATTCTTACTTGATGATGTGGAAGATTACTTGGAGGATATGGAGTATGAATATGATCACTGGGACAATGTGAGTTGGTGAACACTGACAACTAGACCTGACTTTATTTTGATTAGTTGAATCATTTTAGCGGGATTTGAAAAGAATTACGTTGACCGGTCGTTTCTTATTCTCCTTATACTTTTATAGGCCTAATGGATTAATAAACACCAAAATGTATTAATAATAATATGTTGAAGATTAAGATGAAAATCATTCCCTGATGCCCCAAATAAAATCTCCTGCAAATTTACACAATTTTGTGCAAATGAGTCTTAAAATCATTTAAGACTCTATTTGCATTAATTAATAAATTTATTTAATTTATAAATTAATTTATAAATCTGTATAAATTTTCTTTCCTATGCAGGCAATACATGGCTATAAAGAAACTGAGAAGTCTAGATGGTCTGACCAAAGCCAGGCAATCTTACAGCGCATTAGAGCGACCGCATTCCCGGCAGGAGAGAACCAACTATCTCTGGTGCATGTCTTAGATTTGGCTAAGGATGGGTACATTAAACCGCATGTCGACAGTGTCAAGGTAACGTTCACGTTGTCTTAATTTCTTGTTTAAAATACAGCCACTTATTGTAAGTAGTGTACTAACAATTTTGCTGAATTGTTATCCACAGTTCTGTGGCTCCACCATTACCGGCCTGAGTTTACTGTCATCAGCTGTTATGAGACTAGCGAGAGAAGACGATCCCAAGCAATGGGTTAACATCCTTCTTAGACCCAGGTCGCTCTATGTCATGAAGTAAGTGCCTTTCTCAAAGCATTTTTTATTTTATTAAATGGGTTTCGTTCTAAACTAACAATCATTCAAAATGCCTCCCCGAAATACTATCCATGGGAAGAAAACAGGAAATTTGCAATCTCCAATTTAGAGCTGGAAGCAAAAAGATTGGTTTAATCTGCTTTATTTAATTGGATAAATTAGTTCACTAAACATCTGTGAATTTTTGACAATATTCTTGAAAATATACGAATTGAGAGTGTGGAAGAGAGAAAATATAGTTCTTTATTATGTATACATTTTCCTTATTTTTTTAAGTTCATCCCCTACAGTGTATTTTTAATGTCCCTCTAGTTTCCCCTATGCAGGCCCCTTTAGATCCCTTACAAACTTGGCGTTTGTAGTTGGTTTTTAGCAGGTTTCAAGTTCAAGTTTTAGTTTAATTATTAATTTTAGTTGGTTTTATTTTTGGTGTCGTTATATTCATTAAACCTTTCTTTAAAAACAGTTCGCGACTTGGTCCTTAGGTCCCCGGTGTCATTTTTATTGAGTTTTATTTGGTTAGTCCCCAGTGTGTCATTTTTCACGGTTACATTTTTTTACTTTTTGGTGGAAGATCCGGGTAGGACTTTCGTTTTTTATAACGTAGCCAACTGTTTTTATCGTTAGGTTTTGTGGTCTCATTTCATGGTCTCACTTTAGGTTTAGGATTAGGTCTTTGTCTCAAGAATTAGTTTCAGTTGTCAGTTTAAGTCGTGCCAACACAGCTAGTGTATTAGTATTTTACCTAGATGGTTCAGGATGGGTCCAGGGGAGTTGACGACGCTGCAGCTATTGGGGTTTGACCCAGTGCCCCATAGTGCAGAGCCATGTACGTCGCCACCCGCTGTCGTCACTACAGAGGGTAGTTCAAAGTTGCCAGACGCTGCTGTTCCAGAGGGTGTCTGCAGATGTGGACATCAACCGAGCTGGCTGGAGGTGTTGCTTCACCAGGCCCAGATGCAGCAAGTCATCTTGCAGCAATTCCAGCAGCTGGCTGAACTAAAAAGCGTCCTTAGTAAGGTGATTGCTGAACAGCAGAGGCAGCAACTGTATGTACAGAGCTTGGAATGTGGTCGGCATCCACAGCCCCAGAGTGCGATACATTGCACGCCAAGCACTTCTAGCTCAGTAGCCGCGAATAAGCCTGGCAAGGATGCACGCAAGGAAGAGGTCTCTGGAGTTTTGCCTGACAGGGACACTGCAAGCGGATCGTCCAACAAAAATCCGCAACACAAAACCAGCCAGGAACATTTAGCCAGTTTGCTTAATGCCCAGAAGAGTGACACAGCCATCCGACGTGTGCTTCAGCTTAAGGAGAACAGGACTTGCCGCATGACCCGTAGGAAGATGGCACGAGAATCCAGACCGGTGCAGAACCTACTGCATGTCTGGGACCATCTGGAGGTTAGAGGCGGCATGCTCCTGTTCAGACGAGGCACTGACGAGGCACGTTATCTGGTGGTGCTGCCAAGTCGCCTGAGGAAGGACGTTTTCCGGGACCTGCATAAGGAAATGGAGAGCCAGGGGTACAGCAAGGTGCTCAGCATGGTCAAGGCACGGTACTTCTGGCCAAGTCTCCATGATGAAACGATGGCCTACATGAGGCGGCATCGGCAAGAGGTCTGGAAACTCCAACAGCAGGCGATGATGACAGCACCTACACCTACCACGCAACCAGTGCAGGCTGCAGCTCGTCAAGAGGCGACACCACGTACACCAGCCGAGCTGCTGCAACATGTTGGTGTTCGAGAACACTCTCCAAGCGGGAAAAGAAGCAGAAAAGCAAGCTGTGGTGATCAGCAAGTCGGTCGTCCACCAGGATAAACTGAAATTTATTTGTTTGTCATTTATTTCAACAAGCATGTTGTTTTATTGTTGTATATAATAATTGTGTTAATTAAACGTAGATTACTGCTTAAAATTTGTCATTGCTGAGGACAGCAATGGGTTTTAGCAGGCGTGAGTGTAGAAGGGTGAAAACTGTTTATAAATAATTTCCTTTAAATAGTGTAATAATTTTCCGTTTCTCTCATAGGTGTGCATCCCCTGTAGTGTATTTTTAATGTCCTTTTAGTTTCCCATTTGTAAGCCCCATTAGATTGTGTATTACCCGTGTCTTTTGTAGTGTATCCCCTTAATAGTTTTATTTCTGTAGAGGTCACTGGCCCTGTGACTACAAGCACATGGTCAGTGTGTAGACCAGCAGCATAGAGAGAAGACCCGTTTCATTTTATCTCTTCACAACTTTGTGTTTTTCTGCTGTTTTTAACGAGTTCAAGTCTAATGTCTGCACATCCCTGGTGAGTTTTCTTGTTATTTTCAACTTTACTTATAACATTAGTCTATAGTGGTTTCTTTAAAAGTGTTATTTTTACAGCTTATACTTTGGGGTTTTTCTTGTCAGAAGTACGATACTTGAGTTGGAACAACATAACTTCCCTCTGCTTAATTTTTAGTTCTAAAACCATTTCGAATTTAAGTTCTCCCTGCATTTACACTTGAAATTCTGGACTTTACTTTGACTCTTTTTTTGCTACATTTCTTGACATAATTTCCTTTTATGTACATGTACTTTTAACTTTTAATCTTAACTTTTAACTTAGAGTAAAAACATGTGCTTTGGCATTCCATTGTCCTGACCCATTGAAGGACACATGATGTGCCTGGCTATAGGCTTAGTGGTTTTATTGCCTCATTAATATTCATAAGTTTCTAGGTCCCTGGTTTAGTTTATTGCACCCTCCCTGGCTCCAAAGTATAATGTATTTATCCATGTAATTAATTCTTTGCTCTTTTGGTTTTGTTTGTTTACAGGTTTCCTGATTTTGCCTCTAGGTTTATACTTTACACTGTGTTGGGTTTTTGTTCAATTTTTATATTTAAATTCTTCTTGTTAAATTTTCATTCACAAACCTCAATTTTTTAGTAGAACACAAAGATCCATTTTTAAAATAGTCATCAGCCAATTGTCGATTTTCATTTTTTTGTGTCCTGACCTGGGAAATAAATCGCGATCCAGTCCTCCTGAACCAGATGTCTTTAGATTTCTTTGTTTTTCTCCCAAAGTTTTATTCATTATTTAAGTGAGGCAAATTTCAAGGTTACAAGAGCATGAAATGTCAGAATGGTAATGAGAAAAATATGACACATGATATGGTATCAAAATCTCATCACCCATAAAGCACCTTTAACTCAAGTACACAAAGGGGGGGAGGATAGAACAATTTATTGGCTAGTTCACGTATTTTCACTTTGACCACTTAATGGTATGGTTCAAGATTCTCTCTTTAGAAATAATTCTTTGTAAATTTTGCACCAATAGGGGCAAAGTGCGGTATGAGTTCACGCATGAAATCTTGAAGGACGATGAGTCATTATTCAGAGGTCAAAGGGTACCACGAGAACGCCGAATTTCAGTCATGTGTCGGAACGAGCCGTCTTGAACCGAGGTGATTTTTCCCCCTTTTATTAAATTAAGATAAACTCTGTCTCTGAAATGTTTGTCCTAGGGCCTCTAGTCAACAAAACACTGCAAGTTGTTCAACGCAACATCACAGGTATTTTCAGGAGAAATACTTTATTTTTTCAAAACCTATTACATTTCCGCCCTGCACATAGTTACTTTCAGTAATTTTTGAACCAAAGTTGGGCGTTTTCTTTAATGATGTCTTACTGATGTTTGCAAGATTTATTTGAAGAAAAAAAATGTTTTCGTTCTCATGAAAAGAGAGGAACCAATGTGAAATGCGTACATTTTGTGATAGTTCTGTAAGCCTGGTATGTGGTATTTAAGGTACATGTATATTTAAGGTACATGTATTCTTAAGGAATGTTAATATGGATTACAAGTCAGGATAGAAATTGGATACCGCATACACTCATATACAGTAAATGATCAATCGATTGGTTGATGTCCAAGCTTCTAATTTTGCCGCAATTTATTAGGACACTGCCAATAGACCGTATTCCTGAACGCGTGAGGGCGCTCGAACAAGGTGTTTTGGGGGGAAATGTCCATAGACGACAGTAGAAAAGTGGGGGTATGTGCATACGTACGTGGGGAAAAGTCGCGTACGCGGAGCGCGCAGACCTGTGTCGCGCGCACAGATTTCCATTCAAAATAAACGTTTGGAAGGCGTGTACGTGCGCGTAGCGCGTTTTGTGTTCGAACATAACGCACGATGGGCGCGGACCAGGCGCGGACCACTTGACAGCGCCCTCCACGTTCAGGAATACGACCTATTGCATGTGGTTTTCACTTAAGGCAATCTTCCATAGAAATTCAACAGGTTCTTAGTGTACACTACAAAAGGACAGGGGGCAACAATCTTCTGACCTCCTTAAATTTGAGTCATGTCAAGTTGCCTGGTGTGGGTCATATCCCCTGCAGTCACAGGAATCTGGACAGATAAAGAAGTCCCTTTCAACGAATGTTTCAGCAATTATCACATATCCTACATGGAATCTCTAACATTTTACATTAAAAAGGAGTAACATTGAATCACATTAGGGGCCGTCCAAAGTTGTCAACATTTTCACGGAACTGCAAAGCCTGAGGAACGAGGAGGGGGATCGAGGGCCATGTACGACTTTACATGCACTGTAAAATGTTGACTTGTTTAATACAGTAGTGAAAATTTAAATGTTGATAAGTAGTATTTTTGGGGGAGGGAGGGGTGTCTTGAAAAATACTACGCTTTGTAGAACTATGAAAATGTTGGACAACTTTGAACAACCCCTAGAGTCCTTAAAATTTACATTATTGCTGGGTGAATGTGACGGAGAGGAACTAACTGTTTAAAACTAAATTTATAACCACTTTGAAAGGTGCAATTACGCATTTTGGGTTTGCATGCTAATGTGAATTTCCATATTAATGAGCAAAATTATGATGTCACATTAGGCAAATTCCACTGGATTATGCACCATAAATATTTCTTCTGTTTTTGAAAGTTTGTATACCCTTTGTTGTTTTCTTTGCATTAAAAGTTCTGTTCTTAGTCAAGAAGAAGATAACAGAATGTAATTGTTGACCACAATTCCAGATTTTGAGTTGGAATTCTGTTTTTTCCTTACTTTTAACTGGTGGGTTCCTAAAGCAAACACAAACAGCGCATCTCTTGGCAAACATATTGGAAAATTAACAAGAGCCACTGATTTCTTTTTATTTTCAAACACAAACTAACATGCATTGTCTTGTTAGTATAATGTATCTATATTCCTGCATTGCAAAGAATGATCCTGGATTGACTGACATATTCTGAGAAAAGTTGCATCTAAACTTCAGGCTTTATGTTGGGGGCGCAGTAAGGGCTGTCATCAGTAGTCATGATGGTGTAGATCCCGTACGCACTGGAAGGTGTCTTGTCAGCATCGTAACCCATCTTAACATTGCTGACCCCGGCGTGACCTTTGTAGGTGCAGCCTTGACCTTGACCCCAGGTCCAGAAGCAGGGATAGGCCAATGAGGAGCAGTCATTGTTGATGCTGGCTGTGTACAGCTTGTGAGAACGACTGTGGGCGCAGCCGTCTCCCACAAAGTACCAACATCCGGGTTGGTGATTGCCGTAGTTTGCGTAGATGTCAACATGGCCCACCTGAAACCACAGAATGTCACGGGGAAAAACAGAAGTAGCTAATTTAAATTGACTTAAATCTTTAGAGAGTTTCTTCTTGTGATCCCCCCCCCCCCCCCCCACCCCCCGTTTCGTGCAGAATGTTTCTGTACATACTTTAATTTCCCTTTTCTTATCTCAATTCGTTCTCATTTCAAACACTGAGCAGGCGCGGATCCAGAGGGGGGGTTTTGGGGGTCAAAACCCCCCCTGCTCCGACACCAAAAAAATAATTTAATGCATTTTTTGTGTGTCCGCCTGTCCGAAACGAGCTGACATAAAAAATCTGACGGGAAAAACCCCTCCCTGGTGGCAAAACCCCCTCCTGGAAAAATTCCTGGATCCGCCCCTGCTGAGAGAAAAAGTGGGTTCTTAGGAAAAACCCGAGGGAGTATGCCACTGTACCTCATAGCTCAGCTGGTAGAACATCTGTCAGTTGTGTCAGAGGTCTTGGGGAAACCTAAGGCAGTATACCAATGTGCCTCGTAGCTCAGCTGGCAGAGCATCTGCCCGGTTTATCATAAATCTCGGGAAAAGCCTGAGGGAGTATACCACTGTGCCCCATTGGTCAGCCGGTAGAGCATCTGCCTGGTGACCAAGCAACAGGCACCCAGACACCCAAAAGAATGTGCAAATATAATCCAAGCTTACCGGTTGGTACAAGCCAAGCGTGGATGTGTGTATGACATCAACGAATTTTGCGTCACTCGGATCGAGTCGGCAGTTGAGTTCGTCTCCTTGGAAATCGGGTTCGGCTGGATCCATACCTGGGGGAACGGAGCAAAGTGAGGGTAAAGATTGGCATACACAGTAGTATTAGCAAGGGATTTAACGGGACCCGAATTGGTCAGAACGAATACAAAAAGCCGAACGCCTCATGGATTTGATGACCCATGTTCGCACAAATAGTTCCAGCAGTACTTGCGGAGAACTCCTAGTAAAAACGGTTCGCGTTCGGCGACAACTCGTATCATGATAACAAAAGTGCACCCTTGACAAAACTCCGCAATAATGCAATCATACACTGAAAAGTTAGAGCATCAATTTCCCATGGCTTTGTTCCACTCATCAATATGCGCGCAAGGGAACCTGATCATACGATAATATGGCGCTCTTTCCTGTTTTTCCATCATCATCCGTAATCACAAACGTATCGAAAGGTTGGGACTATATACGGTAGTCTCATTTATGTTGCTTTTACCTGAAATGCGTCCAATCTTCCCGCCCAATTCCTGACCAACGTACCCGCCCATATGACCGCCAAGACTGTGGCCAATAATGTGCACGTCCTCGTAGTCAAAGTGAGAATACTGGGCCTCGAATTGTTTGAGAAGGTTGGCGATTTGTCGGGCAACGACGCGAAGGTTCTGCCTCGCCTTGCAGTAATCGGGGAAGAAAAAGCCCGGGGCGGCTCCTTTTTTCCAGTCCACGACGATCACGTTAAAATCGTCCTACATCGGGATTGAAGGGTTAATTGCAATGGTATTTGTAATAATTGCAAAATTTAGTCCAAATTAAAAAGACGCTCAGTGTGACAACATTGGGGTATCTGCACTATAAACCTCCGAACCTCGTTCAAGGTTAACAGATCTTGGTTTTATAAGATCAGCTGCCATCATAATTCTGTGACATTTACCCATCCCCGCGTGGTTGTCACAGTATAGAAAGCAAACCAGGCCAGATATATACCCCCTTCAGTCACAGGAATTTGGACAGAAAAAGAAATCCTTTCAACAAATGTACACATGTGATCGAAGGGGATATGAGGCCGAATGGCCATTTTTAGGGAAGGGCTACCAACGTCATGTGCGGAGAACCCCCACCCCTCCCTTTACGATACTGTCTTTAAAGACTAAAATGTATAGCTAAATCGATTTGAAAGTAGACACTGTCTCTATATTTAACGTCCCGTATATAGGGAACAGTCAATGTTATTGTGCCAAATTGCTGTGTCATGACAAGTTACGGAAAGGTATCGAACCAACTACTTAAAGTTGCACTGACCGTGTTTGGGCCGATTTGGGCGTCAAATTTGTTTTATAAAGTTAAATAGGTATTTTTCTAGAATAGAAAAAGTTATCAGCTTTCATTTGGTACCAAGAACGTAAAAATCCGTCAAGGATTAATGCCAGTCGATTAAAAACAAGAAATTATTAAAAGGCTGGCAGGTCAATTAATCGACAGGGTTATGACGTACAATGTGTAAATGTACATGTGCGCGTACATGTGTACATTGTACACATACTATGTACATATGAGCGTACGCGCACATGTACAACATGTGAAGCACGTTTCAAGAAAAAGGCTTGTATCTCCAATTCCCGACGTCGTAAATTTAAGTTTTTGATATTTTTCGTTACAGAGACACGTAAGCTTTCTAAATTCGTTCGCTTGTGTAATTTAATTTTGTTAATCCTCTCACCGAAACACGGGCAATGCAACTTTAGCTAAGTACTAAATGTGCATGTATTTGATTATTTTGCTATGTCATGTAACTTTCGCTGTCTAACCCACGGAGAAGCCCGAGTTAAATTTTCGGAAACAAAGTTAGTACGACAAGATTATTTTAATATTTTTTTCCAACCTTTGTCAACAACTCATCTTTCATCTCTTGCACCCAAGCGGACTGTCCGCTACTTCTGAACCCGTGAATAATGAACTTGGTCGGCCTAGCTGGATCAAACTGACTGCCCGAACCACCGTCCGTCAGTTGCTCCGGAGACGAAGGACTGAGACGCGTGAACAGGTTGAATTTAGTGCCGATGTATTTAGGTCTCTTGGGCGGAAAACCCCGGCGATGGCACGGCAGGTCGGCGGTGAATGTACCCAAGCCGGGATAGGTAACTGGGCTGAACCTCTTGGTACAAACGTACTTCGGAGAAACTGGAAACGAAATCGAAACCAGACGAAAGCCTAAAATGTTGCTGTTGTGATTTCCACATTTAAGGAGGAGAAGTCGTGCTGAAAGTTATTTCGTAAAAATGACATCTCCATAATTATTTGCCGGCCAGAAAACATGCACATTAATCTTGCATTGCGTGGATAGCTTTCCAATCACAGCAATTTAAATTTTTTGGGAAAACGCCCTTTGCCTTGTTACTATTGTTGCATCTATACTTACGTTTGCCTGGTGAGCACGAACACGCCGAAGACCATCTTTCTTGTTCTGTAAAAATACAACAGAATAGTCAATACACATGATATCGACAAGAAAAGAATTTCAAATGTTGTGTCAAGGCGAGCAATGAGCTTAACTTTATTGTACTGTGACAGTCAGGTAATTTAATAAACTTATAACATGAGTCGATACTGTGTGTGGTCTTCCGAAATTTTAACAATAATAATAATGAGAAGTTTGTAAGATTTGTAAAAACTCTGGATGCAGCAATAGGGCGACAATTCGGGAAGCCTTTCCCCGGGGACCACCGAAATTTCGGGAAGAATCACTCAAATTGACACAAAATTTCTCTACCCGAAGCTTTCAAAAATGGTTACAGACCTAGGCTAAGAGAGACGGTTCTAGACCTAATAAAAATGGTTCTCGATTTATAAAAAAAATGGTTTTTGACCTAAAAAAATTGTTTTTAAACTCAAAAATATTAGGGCGACACCAAATTGTCGCCCTATTGAGCGTGTCGCCCCAATATAGCTTTTTTACACACAAATTGTCGCCCTATCCTAGCAAACAGAGTTTTTGATGAACTTGCTTTCATTGACCGCCAGTGCCGCTACAACAACGGCGAAAAGAGTGAAAACACGTAGCAGATTGGCGATGCCCATGGTGCTAACCGCTAAAGACAGCTCAGATAGATCAGGTAGGTAACATGTGCGAACTGAGGAAAAATACTGGGGATTTTAGAGAATTTATAGGAGAAAATGCTCTATGCTTTTGACTTTTTTATATATTATTTTCTCTTAATCGTTTGTTCTTTTGATTTCTAATAATGCACTGATAAGCGTGAGCCAAAAGTGCGTGTGGCTTACTTATATTAGGCCTATACATTATCTCGTTTCCTTTAAACCACATTCATTAGAAAGCATTGCTCGGTCGCATTGTTTGGTTCCGCTTGTATTTAATTTTGATAACTAAGATATGTGAACAGCTTTAAACATTGTGAGTATTGTGCCTTTTCGATAAAAGGAGGAAATATACTTTCTTTATGTTTTTGCCTCCTTTGAGCTACGAAATGAAAAGTCGATAACGACTGATTTGGGAATTGACCGGCAAAAACAAACATATCTGTTAACTTTGTCGTGGGTTGAAAGAATGCTCTAATAACGCTGATTATTATTATTTTTTTATTAATTTTTTTAGAAATTGCCCTGCAAAAAAAAGGTGCAAACTACTCGGCTTGAAATAATAGTCAATGGCTGCGTCTACCGTCATTGCACATAGACTTTTGCTGTATAATTTCCGGCCGTAGCCGAGACTGTAAAGTGTGCCAGCTAAGAAAGTAGTTTTGCTCTGCAATCCGATAACTCAAATAGCTGTTTTAGCGACTGATTTGTCAGTAATTTGTAGTTATTAATTTGCTAGTGGACTCGGGACCTTTGAATAACATACCAAAGTAAACAATCAAGGAATATCTGAAGAACTTTAGACGACATCCATTCGCGGATGAATATAGACCATGGGACCTCGTTAAAATGAGTTACTGAATGTATGGTTCCCTGTCTTCTTTAATACGACTGCTGCGCGCGAGCTCGTATACGTTTAAGACACGCATTAACGTACGTTAGTCATCATTTCTTGTCATTGTACGCTTGCAATAAAAAGCTATTTTGCATTATCTTGAATGTTACTGCCGAGAGGAAAAAGGAAAGATGCTGATCACATTTAAAACCCTGCAACAGAGTACTTTCAAGGTGGAAATCGACGAGACTCTAACGGTATATAATGTTGTAATAAAACTTCTCGGACAAATGCCCAGTTTCCGGACAATAGAACATAATGATGCACTACTGCCACTAGGGCCTAGGCATGTACTTTCAAAATTCAAGCGCACGAAACTGTATATTTTGTCGCTTTGAAACCTATGAGCATGATGGGGGAATTCTGTTATCTACTTTACATGTTGATCGTGTAACCTTAGTCCTTACCTCAAATGTTTAGAGAAAATTTTGGCAGGCTTTTTGGACCATTCGTTTAATGTTCATGTCATATATTGGTACAAACTAGCTAAGATAATCTCAGCTCTTTTTTTATCTTTTTTCATTGGGATGTGGTCTTTTAGCAGTAGAGCTGAGAGAAGTTATCAACATGAACCCGCCATCGCAAAACAAATGTGTCATTTTCTCACCGTGTCACACATTATTTCCCCGTAAAACTCACCCAAACCTTGCCAGGCATAACCATACGCAGGTCCTTGAGGGAAATAACCAGCCACGATGATTATTTTGCCAACAATTATAGCGAAACAAACCGGTATTCTCACAGCCAGTGCTGTTGTCTTGCGTTTTAAATGATAATATGTCTTCTCGTCGCGTGACACATAGTCTGTGTACAAAGGAATTTTTATGCGCGTCGGTTACCAGTGCACATGCGGCCTACCAGTCAAACCTATTTCGCTGTGCGGACGTGATTACGAAATAGGTTTGACTGGTAGGCCGCACTGGTAACCGACGCGCATAAAAATTCCTTTGTACACAGACTATGTGTCACGCGACGAGAAGACATTATCATTTAAAACACAAGACAACAGCACTGGCTGTGAGAATACCGGTTTGTTTCGCTATAATTGTTGGCAAAATAATCATCGTGGCTGGTTATTTCCCTCAAGGACCTGCGTATGGTTATGCCTGGCAAGGTTTGGGTGAGTTTTACGGGGAAATAATGTGTGACACGGTGAGAAAATGACACATTTGTTTTGCGATGGCGGGTTCATGTTGATAACTTCTCTCAGCTCTACTGCTAAAAGACCACATCCCAATGAAAAAAGATAAAAAAAGAGCTGAGATTATCTTAGCTAGTACAAACACAAAAGGGTGACAAAAGTAACCCTTGACCTCAATTTGCAATATCCTATGATGCTTTGCGTCCTGTGTTTGTCTCTTCATGTTCCAGTCGACTTTCCAGTCAATTTAAATGCAATGGCTATTTCCTGTTTCATGTTACCAAATTATGGGCCAAGTTTATATCGGGATGAGTTGACGTAATCCCTCGACTGTTGAATGGCTTCATTTGTCCATTTCTCAGGTGAAAGATTTAAAGGAAAAGATAGAAAAAGAAAAAGACTACCCAGCAACGGGACAGAAACTAATATATGCAGGTCAGTAAAAGGTAGAAATGTATAAATGCTTAACTTTTTTTCCAGAAAGTGTTTATTTTATACACTTGATTGAATTAATAATGAAGTTTAAGTTTATTACCTGTCTCCGAGATGTTGAAAAATAAAGTACATTTTAAACCTTTTGTTCTTGTTATAAAAAAGTACAAAAGAAACTGATTTATGCACTTTGGTCGGTTTTAAAAAAATAAACAAAGAAAATTGGAGTAAACGATTAAATTTTGACTTGTGTTTTTTGTCAAAGGTAAAATTCTCAATGATGATCAGCTCATCAGAGAGTACAAAATTGACGAGAAGAGTTTTGTGGTTGTAATGGTGACAAAGGTAATTATTGGTAATAAATAACTTAATTTTAAATGTGAAAAAAACAAAACGATTTGCCTGAATCTGATGGTTTGAACTTCAACCTTTAGTTTACAACAGCCGGTCATGTACCATGAATGTTCTCCTGATTAGTCAATCGGCTTTCCTGAGCTAAAGCTATAAACTTTGAATTGTCACAAGCTGAAGATTAAACCTTGACCATATTACCATACTAATCGTGATCGAGGGTGCTGTTTATTTCTCATTGGCCAATTCAACGTCACATGTCAGTTGCAGTTGTACCCAGTTGGGTGCAGTTTTATCATTTGTTCGTCACTTGTTTGGTGTCACTTGATTCCAAAGTAAAAATTAATAATGCCCTTGTATAGAACTACACTGCTGACGATGAACAGTGTACCATTTATTTTATTTCTCTCGTATTTAGCTTGGATAAGCGCTATTAGTTGTCAAAAAATTGTTCTCTCTCAGTTCTCCGCACACTGTTTAAGACCATTTTATTTATCAGAAAGACAGACTAAAAAGAGAGATTACGTGTATCACATTACTGCAAACCTGCATCGTGTTAGTCTTTACAGTAATTTATAAAAAAAACCAGTGCAAGTGTATTTTATTGTTGCAGCCAAAAGCGTCACCAAAGACAACGGAGCCGGCTCAGCAAGAAACACAATCCGTCTCCGATTCAGCACCAGCGGCCAGCTCGGCCACAGAAAGCAAGACAGAGGAAGATAAAAAAGATGAAAAGAAAGATGATTCCTCTACAACCACCTCTAGGTGAGGCTGAGGGTTGCGGAGTTTAGCAAACAGAGAGCTTTGTTGACACAACAAACTCTGCATTTGTGCAGTCTTTGGTACTAAAAGGATAGATAGATAAACACTTTATTATCCCACTTTGGGCAATTCAGTCGGCCTGTACAGCAAATATTAAAACAGTACAATATTCACAATACACATAACCATAATAAAACATATAAATACACAAAGTGCTTATTAAAGGCCCAGTGGATCATTTGCAATGACCCCAAAAAGTAATCGACGAGTTTACAGGGGAAAAGTTCTGAAAGTAAAGATTGTATTAATAGCAACTATCCAATGAAAGGTTTTCGCTCAAAATGATATAATTTTACCAAAAAATAATCCGTAAAGATGAAATTATTTAGATCGTTTGCAAACGATTTACTTATTTTTGGTTCACATCTACGCGGTCCAAAATGCATGGGCGGTGTGTACTCCGTGTGCGTGTTCCAACGCGATGCATTTTTATGGATCGCGCGCACACGCAGTATGTGCGCCACAGAGTGCATGACGCAAGCCACATATAGTACCCGATCAACTGAGAACGAATATTTGAAACACCCCGCCAAGACCAGGAAAATGCATATGGATTTTCATGTGTTTTTTTAACGTGGTACATTTGACAAAGCTGAAATTTCTTCGGATGAGTTTGTTGATGTCTTTCTTTTGATTTATAATGGTTTTATTCGCAGAATCGCTCAAAAACAGATCATCTACAGGGCCTTTAAGGGGCAACACTAAAGATATTGTACACATCACCTTGTTAAAGTTTGATTATAAAAACAAATAGCAGCTGGTACCAAAGAATTATTAAAACGCTCGGTTCTTATTTTCCATTGTAGGAGGTGGCGCCCTCTGTTTAAAAATAAATAAATAAATTTTGCTGCGTACCTGAGTATTTATAAAGTGCATCTGGGCTCTAGAGCTGTCTGCCTATTGAAACTAAGGAGCGTATCCAAGAGCATATCCAGATAACATTTCTGAATCTCCCATGTTTCTATCTATAAAGATTGAAGTCTTAGGGGATGTCCAAAGTCGTCAACATTTTTACAGTTCTACAGAGAGTAGTATTTTTCAAGATCCCCTCCCTCCCCCGAAATACTACTTATCAACTTGTTTTCACTACCATTAAATGTTAACATTTTAGAGTGGATGTAAAGTCGTACGCGGCCCTCCCCCTCCCTCCCCCAACCCCCTTCCCTTCCACCCCCCTCCCCCTTCCCCCACCTTTCCCCTCCCTTCCCCCACCTTTCCCCTCCCCCTTCCCCCACCTCCCGCCCCCCTTTCTGCACTTTGTAGAACCGTGAACATTTTGACAACTTTGCAAGGCTCCTTATGATGCACTTATTTGACAGTTTATCTACCGCTACCACTACGACCACAACCACCACCACCACGAGTATCGGGCAAGAGACCATTGGCTCTTTGAGTGCTGCCGAATCTATGCTGGTTACCGGCTCAGAATACGACAAGATGCTTGATGAGTTAGTGGCCATGGGATTCGACAGAGAACGAGCCAAATTAGCTCTACAAGCAAGCTTCAACAATCCTGACAGGGCTGTAGAGTACCTCACAACGGTCAGTTAATTGTTGTTAATTTCCCAGGTCCTGCCTAGAATTGCCCGTGTTTGGTCTGTGGTGTGGTGCATGCAGCACACCCTCTGGACTGGTGGCCTGTCAAATCTCTTTTTTTTCTGTCTCTGAAGACTTTCTGAGACAAAGGAAACAGAAGAAAAAAGATTGAACAGGCCACTGGTCCGAAGGGCGCATTGTGAGCTGCACGTTGCAGACTGAGCACCAGAGGTCAGACTTAATAATTCAAGTCTACGCCTTGAATTATTGACAGTAATTTGTTGATAATGTTGGTACATTTTTTTCCCCGTTGATATTTCATTTGAAAGCGAATAACTTTTATGTTTCTAGAAAAACTTTTTTTTGCCACTCCTAAAACGCACGGACTGTATATATAAGCAAGTGCACAAATTGTCCTATTACGCATGTAACGTGGACAGACAATTTTGTGACATTTTTTTCCGTCTTTGTTACATGCGTAATACGAACATTTGTGCACGAGGTTTTCACAAATGTATGTTGTAGGACTATTTTTCTTACTCCTTGGTGAAAAAGTTATTTCCTCAGTTTAGCTTGATAATTTAAAGATAAAATTAAGACATTTGAAGTGAACTGGGACCTAAGATCTTGAATGTTACAGAAATGTACCCCATTACTGTGGACAGACCCATATCTTTAACCTTACGGTATAAGCTTTTACATGTAACTGTCTTTATTATCAACTTGAGATAACGAAGAAGGAGAGGCAGTTTTAAAAGTGGGAGGAAAACCCGCAGGGAAATCTCCTCGCAAAACCCAATAGGGATTGCAAACCCAATCATCATACACGCCAAACTTTACTGGGATTTTTGTGTTCTTTCTGTTAGGAAATACCGAATGTCGTGGAGCAACAGCCCCAACAAGAAACGGGCGGTGGACCAACGGCGGAAGGTATTTCTTTTCTTTTTATATGGATACTGATTCTCTTTACATGATATGTCACCTCAAAATCTTTTTGTTCTGTGAAATACATTTTTACCAAAATTAATTGGAACTTGAAAAAAAGTTGATCTACATGTTGTCGTTAGAATCTGCACTGTTGCTGTAGCGATATTTCTTTTTTTCTCTTTGTTTAGGAAGCAACTCGCTACAGTTTTTGCAAGAAAACCCCTTGTTCAATCAAATGAGACAAGCCGTGCAGGCCAACCCCGAGATGCTTCAGAGGTTCATACAGCAACTTGGTCAGAGCAATCCACAACTCTTGCAGGTTGGTGTCATGTGTCGGCTGTTGATTAGAAGTTTTGATACAAATGTAGTCAAATGTCCTTGTGTTTGGGAAATCTAGATGCAGTGAAAAATAACTTGACTCCACCGGGATTCAAACTGCAGACGTCCCACCAATTGAGCTATGAGGCCACCTGGTGGTGTCAAATCACGGTACATGTATTGCAGTTGATTGGCTTTGAAATGAGCTTAGCAAGCAAAAATTGTTTGAAGGCAATCTACAAGACCACAGTGCCATTGCCTCAAACGTTTTACAAGACCGAAGATATTTTTGCTGAGTCATCCAGAAAAATATGCTTTCACTGTAGAAATCAGGGGAAAAATTACAAAAAAGCAGTGGACTGTCTACATGTATCCAGTGTAGCACAGAATGCAGTAGAGTAATGTTTAATTTATTTCTTCAAATAACTGTTTTCACCTATTCCTGTAACAAGTCTGTCATGTAGGTAAAATTGTCTAATCATATACAAAATCATTTAAGTAGAATGCATATCCTCAAAATATCTGCGTACATACACAATAATCCTAACTTATTGTGAGTAGTGTACTCGACTCAGTCTAGTGGTTTAGTGGGTATCTCAAGCCTTGGATTTGGATTCTTTTCAGTTGATAAGCCAAAACCAGGAACAGTTTATTGCCATGCTGAATGAGCCCCTTCCAGCAGGGGCAGGGTCTACTGGGGGGCAGAGTGGGGGTACGGGTGCTGAGCAGTCACCCGCAGCCCGTACTGCAGGACAAACCAGTGGGCAGACAGGGAGCCAGACGGGTAGTCAGTCGGCAGAGGGACAGCTGCTAGGGCAAGCTGGGGGCGAGATTCCCCCTCCAGGGGTGCATTACATCACGTTGACAGCACAGGAGAAGCAGTCCGTTGAAAGGGTAAGATTTCTTCTCAAGTTCCTCCTTAAAGGGCGTTATTTCCAGTCATGATTAAAACCCAATGTTAATAAAACTGCCTTGTAGAAATTTCAGCCACATAGAGGCAGTAAAAACTATTGCTTGTCTTCTAGAATGGGAAACGCACGTGGCTGCTAGCAAAAAGCATGTGGCTCTATTATTCTCTCCCGTTCTGGAAGACGAGCAATAGTCACCTGTGACCTTTTGACCGCCATATAGCCACCGAACCAGCCTAAGTAGGACAGCAGCTCTGCTCAATTTCTTGCAAGCATAAACACATTATTTATTGTTTTCTCTGAACGTAGATAAGGTACTGAGCTGACTTATACACAGGCTGGTTTTTATCATACACATCCTCAATCACACATGAAGATATTGCCATTTTTAGAAGTTTTCCAAACATGTAATTTCCTCAAATTTGAATCATTTTGATAATTGTGATTTCCTAACACGTGTGTTTTTGTGTTTACAGCTTAAAGAACTTGGTTTCCCCGAGCCGTTAGTAATACAAGCGTACCTGGCCTGTGAGAAGAACGAGAATTTGGCAGCTAATTTCCTTTTTCAGATGAAGAGCGAAGAGGATGAATAACACTTCATGGAGAATAACTCACCTAAAACACTGTGAATATAATATCAAATTGTTTTTTCCCCATTTTTTTTTGTTTTTGTTTTTTAAATCAATTGAAAATAGGTTGCACTTAACGTAAAAATAAAATGCCATATTACGAAACGAAATGCTGGGTTGCCCTTGTAGCCGATAGTCGGGTGCCCTTTTGCAATTACTTGATTTGTGATAAAGCTTCAGGGATCCTGATTGCTACCTGTACAGCTAATTGGACATTCATGCAAGACCACAGAACTCCGTCGACGCTATTCGCGTGGAAAGACCGTTTAATCGTGTCCCCTGAATCAGTCCTATAGAATAAACATTGGTGATTGAAAAGGTGCTAGACTATTCGTGTTCCAACACTCATTTTGACAACAAAGGCTGGATCCGAATTAGTGGCTATGGCTGTTGCTATACTGTTTCCAAGGACTTTCATTGTCCGCCCATAGCAACAGCCACAGCCAAAGCCACTAATTCGGATCCAGCCAAAGTTTGGAACGCATACGATTACGAGGCTGGTTCCTTTTCAATCCGCAGTTTGAATTCTATAGAACCATTTTTGTACTTTCTGCGCAATTTGTGTTAAGGCGATTCTTCATGCTCCAAATGACCACATAGTCTGTGCTTTGTACAAGACAATGATGGCGCTCCATTGGTTTAGCATAAAATCAAAATACCAAAGCGCAATAGGTCTTAACTTCAAAGAAGATACACCAATAAAATCCCACTTTACTGTGGAAAGTTGCTATAATAAACGCCACTACTCACAATAAATTTGGGATATTGGTATGTTGTCAATTTTGGAATTTTTGTTGTTTCAAATGACTGTTTTCACCTATTCCTGTGACAATGTGTGTCTGTCATGCAGATACAATTGTCTAATCATATACAAAATAATTCAAGCGAAATGCATACCCTCAATAAAATATCTGCGTACACCCCACAATATCCCTAACTTATTGTGAGTAGTGTAGAATGGACAATGTGACGTAGTGAACGTGACTTTGAACAATTAAATCATAATGTAGCGCTTTGTTCTCAATAACGAATCACCACTCTAACGAACGTCTCTATGGATACTATTTTGTCTGTTATAGCAACTTTACATTGCACATAAAAAATGTATACGTGTACTCTGATTTTTCGTACATTGTGTACCATGATTTTTTTCCGTTTCATGCAAACTGATTTAAATCCAGTGCTAAGTGTTCTGTACAAAACATTGATCATGCCATTGCCTGCATGGCTTTTTACGCATAAACGATCATAGCTCAGAAACGAGGGAGCCATTCACGTAAGTGTGTTGTGATTTAGCATATGACATCTTGAGCTGAAAATATGAACAAAAATTTGACATTTTCTTTCGAGTTGTAGTTTATCTATAAAGTTTAAACAAAAATCTGCAGTTATTGGTGTTGGTGCTATGCCTATTTACCAATGACATAACTTTGGTAGAATTTTTGTCCAAAGAAAATTAATTTTAGTGGTAACATTAATGTTGCAGACTTATCGGGATATCGGCTTTATTCTTGGGACTTGCATAATTTCTCCTGTTTTCATTTTTGTATTTTCCCCTCATCTCTGCCTGTCCTGGGGGTGAACTGGACACCTTATTGAAAAATCTGTATTACGTCCCACTCTTTTTCATTTGCAGATTTCATAACAAAAAACGAGGCTGTCTTTGGACAGGCGGGCGGTCACGGTACGGTTTAAGGGGAAATTCAAGTTTAAAGTTGAAATGCTTGTTTAGCATTACTTTGGTCCAACCTTTCCCCTGGCCATTCAAGTTCGTGTTGCCATACCAAGTTGCCATCTTTTCTTTTTTTTAACCAATCAGATTGCATCTAAACCTGGCAGTTTTCCCTCATTGGCCAATTTGAAATAGTTCTGCGTATTCACAAACTGTACACATTTGATTGTTCTCTGATGCATAGTCTACATTAACCATTTAACACATTATTTCAAACATTGCTGTAATGTAGGCGCTGGTTTATTTTTGGTTGAAGCATGGAGCTAGGAAGGAAAACAACTGAACTCATTACCCATGCGCGGTAAACTATTGTTATGTCGATGCACTGTCATTGTATACCCCAATGTAGCTTTGTTATGAACTGTTTTGCCCATTTCCCTTGGAAGTGTAGACGTCAAACCATCGATATATATACACAAGATGAAGTATGCAATAGCAGTTGGCTATACGAGAATTGAAGCCAAGCGCCGGCCGCCATTGTACCCCACAAACAATGTTTGGCCTAGACTGCTCCCTGGTCCATGCGATCGCTTGCGTTCCACTTAACACATGTAGACTGATGTAGACTAGTGAAGACAGTATGACCAGTCTAGGCAAGGCATTGTATTTGGTGGGGTACAATGGCGGCAGTGGCTTCAATGTTAGCATGGTGCTTCATCCAGTGTATATATAATGATGCGTCAACAACAGTAACAAACAAATTTTCCCTAAACGTGTTTACTAGTCCTCCGCTACCCCGATCCAGAAATCTTGGCGTGCTTTTACTAGTCCTCCGGCGTCATGTGGTTAAACCAAATCTATTGTCGTATGCTGAGAATGTATGTGGTAACATTCATAAATCCACACTTGGGGTAAGACAGCTCGTAATGTTTAAGAAGTTGTTCAAGTAAACAATAAATGCAATTGTTTTAAGTATTTTATTTTTAACGACAGTTTGACCCATTAAAAATGTTCATTCTAATTGCAAGAAACAACGTTCCCGCGTTCCTTTAATGTAGCCGTGGTTTACTAATTTAGATGAAATCAAATAAGAATGTGACAAATCATTAAATAAGTTCTATGATTTAAGTTGACGTGACTCGTGGTTTTATACCCAGCACGATATGTGGCAAAGGGACTTCCCCCCTAACGCCCCTATACCTCAACACACTCCCCTTTAACGCACCAACCCCCCCACTAAAAACTTCCTTGGATGTTTGAGACAATGGGGAAACAATGGAAGTGGAGGTACCCTCTGCCACATATACTGCATATGCGTGGTTATACAGGGCGTGTTTTCGCAACCTTTACCAGGAACATGTTTCTGACGTACATGTACCGGGTATTACTGATTCGACCAATCATCAACTTCGGCCATCAGCAATTAACGCCAATCATTGGTTGAACCAGTGATTAAGATCCAAAACATATTTTTGGTGAAGGTCGCAAAAACAGCCCCCAGTATTCTTTTCGTTTAACTGACATTGTTATTAAAACGAGACAGTCAGAATAATAGCTTAAAACAGCTTTAATGTAAATTGCATATTTTATTATGGTGAGGCCACTTCAGGACTATTTCAGGCGCTGTAAGGCCTCTAAAGGCTAAAAATAACCGACTTGTATTTCTAAAAATAATTGTTTCGAGTTGCTGACAACTGAAAGAGCCATTGACAGTTGGCCTAACTTACGTCATTCAGAGTATACGTCACATAGCAACCATTCACAGAACCGAACTCGGTTGAAGTACTGACGTGAAAGTGCTCCACAACCTTTTAACGAGATTTGTCATTAAAAGTGGCTGATTATTTCAGTTGCATTATTGTATTATACAACGAAATCGGATATAGATGCATGTACATGTAGTTCGCAATGACACTCGTAGTCATAGAGGCTTAGGCCTACATTACAACTTGACAAATTGCCTTTTTCTGGTCGAATGTTTCTGAAAAAAATACTTTGGCTACTCAAAATTCAAAGGTGATTATGTGATATAATTTTGAAGCTACTGTATCATTTTGTGCTTTGTGACTCGTACATAATGCCCAGAAAACGAGTCTGACTTTGCCAGGGCCTGTTTTTGCGAACGTAACTACAGAAACGTTTCTTACGTAATTCCCAGTCAATCAATGAACGGCGTCGATTGCCAACAACAAAGTATGATTATTGGTTCAATCCACAGTTACGTCAGAAACATGATTCTGGTTGTGACCGCGAAAACAGGAAGCCTTTGACGTGCACTCTGGTTATTCCTGATAAATGGCATAAACGCTGACCACGGCGAACAGTGATGCATTCTCGTAGGCTACGGACACGAAGCCATCTTTAGACGAATCCCAAAGACACCTTCCGACGTCTTGAATGTCCTGGCCCTTCTTCTGTCCGAGGCAGACCACACAGACGAGCTTATATCGGTCAAATCCGATCAGTTTGACTCTTTGCTTGACCGTGTCGCTGAGAGTTCGAGCCCTAGCCGACATCAGGGCAGGGTTGTCGTATTTCACATCGTCCATATCTTCCAGGATGTTCTCGATGACTTCACGAACTGGCTTCTCCCGGAAGGCTTTATCAGGATTCAGCCTGTAAGTGTTGGGTTTAGGCATGCTGGCGGAAGCACCCCGTATCGGCCCGGCTTCCCCCGTGCCCCAGCCGCGTTCCTCGACACTCAGTGTGGCTCGCCTTGACATGGATATTTTACGGGACCTCTCTGGGTCACACTGGCTCTGCTTGCGAGACCGCATCTCGGCTCCCTCCATGCTCACGACCGATGTGTTAGTTGGCCTCCCCGAGCTTCCAAAGGATACCTTCCTTGACCGGGTCTCGACCTGATGCCCAGTAACCCCGCCCTCGCTGTGCTGTTGCTGCTCCACCCCTGGCATATTATCCTTACTACTGCTTCTAAGCAATTCTTGATTCGGTCGCGAGTACACCGAGACCTTTCTCCTCGGTTTCTGCTCCGCTTGCTCAGTCATGATGATCGTAAAATTTATTTATAACCCAATCAAGTCCACTCTTTCTAGCCGGCGGCGGCTAGGAATGACATCGACCAGCAAACACTTGTTCAAACTTCAAGAGATTTCCAATGACACTCGTGAGGTCAGGTGCCTTGGTAAATCCTGTGTGCATACGAAAACAAATATTTGTGAATTATTCACTTTTATTCTTCTTATGCTCAATAAAATTTTAGAGATTGGCGAGATTATTACCCTGACCATTACGGGACAAAATGCCTGTCGTCCATACAGTATTGTTTCCGGAGCTATAAGGGATAACGAGACATCATGTTCAGAATGAGTTGTAAAAAACTTAGGCCTAACGAATAATAATAATACATCGTTTGTTGAGAAACCTCCGTCTTAAACATTTTCCAGTTTATTTTGATGATGCATTGATATATTTCGGTATATAGGTGCCGTGTTCAAAAAATTTCTACACTTCCTGTCTCAGTCTTTGAAAAAAAAATTTACAAAATGTGAAAATAACATCATACATGCGTTTTGCTCCTACAACGATTTCGTATCTTTGTTATGTTGTCGTTAAATCTAAATAAATATGGAAAGCAATTTTAGGATTTTTAAAAATTGGTTTATAAATATTGTATAGTAGATTCTATCCTACTTTATATCGGGAATGTGCCGTACTTTTTTGTCGTCTTGTACTTTTTGTTATCTTTGTGAAATCATCTTTGCGTCTCAGGTAAGGAAAGCGATATTATAATTGTAGAGGTCTGAGAAAATGTTAACCGAAAATGCGTTTTTGGGTAGTTCATTATTTGCAATAATGTGTGGCTTATCAGACTAATTAAAACTTGAAACTTTGTTCGAACTTGCGAAGACTACGGTAACAGACTACGGTAACAGAACAACATTTTCCTTGGCGTGGAAACTTACCTGAATCAAGCGAAACCAAAAGTGAACGAATAATTCAAAATCAGAGAACATGGATATTTATGTTCGTCCATCAGCAAGCACGACCACGAACAAAATAAACGGGATTATGTCGACTACTGCAAACGCTACCCAACTGCTTACTGTGCGGTGTTTGCACACGTTGGCTTGCAACGCACGCAATGTTCAGTCACCCCGTAACCAAGGTACTCTATGGGCTTTTGTTGGATGATCGAAAATGAACTTGAACATAAAAGTAGAATAATAAATTGATCGAATGTCAACTTCATTTAGCGAAGAGGCTTCATTGATAAGGGCACAATAGCCAGGAAGGTTCTCGTACTATTACAGAACTGTGGGAGTAGTCACTTTGTATTTTGAGTCAAGCGTCTAATCGGATTTATGAGGAAAAAAATTGAATGTTGTGTCTTTTTTTCACTCGTTCACCCAAAGTCAAATGTTACGAGCAAAAACAACCTGCTTTTACAAACCAGTGTAAAGCGGGAAAAGTGCATGCAAACTTGGCAAACAATGACGGTAGCGTTGTTAAGGAAACCGTTGTTTAGTTGTCTCCATTTTTGAACCCCCTCGTCGCTTCATGGGTTTCTGGGCACAGTTTGAGTACTATAGGGGTTAATCACGTGTAATAGCCATGCGCGTTTTAAGAATGGAGGATTTTTTGAACTTTTGCTACACCCGTTGCTTTTCTTCCGCGATGAAAATTGCGGTTTGCATTTCTTGATAAATGGTCTTGTCTCGATCAGATTACGACTACAATATTTACAAATTATATTGAATGAAAACGCACACGCGAAGCTTGCCATATTAAACGAGCGTGTTGGATTTTTCGAGAAAATTGATTTCGTTTTAACCTCGCAATCATATAAAATGCCTCCCCAAAATACTATCCATAGAAAGAAAACAGGAAATTTGCAATCTCAAATTTGGATGTGGAAGCAAAAAGGTTGGTGTAATCACTGCGCTGCTTTATGGAATCATAAATTTAGTTTACAAAACATTGGTGGTTTTTGACGATATTCTTGAAAATACAGATTGAAAACGCGAAATTTGGGATGGTAATAAGAAAAATATGACAAATGATATGGTATTAAAATTCCACCAACCAAGGGGTAAGTGCATGGGGTCTCAAAAAAAGTAATCTGGTCTCGCGCTCTTTTAAAGGTGTAGTATGTGCTACCTTGAACAATCAGTAAACTTTGAAAAAAAAGGAAACTTTTGCCGGTATGCCGAAGTTATTTAATGCAACCTTATAGACAAGTTTGACTTTATATGACCATGTCTTGGCATTGGGATTAAACACGTAATTTGGTGCTCATTTCATATATTTCGGCTTAAACAAATCGGAAGAGTCAATAAACCCCCACAAGAATTATTACTTGGAAACCTCGTTTTCGATTACTAAGTTAATTATTAGGGTTTACATTTCTAAGTTGTTTCATTATATTTCATACCCACTTGGGTTATGATTTTAAAAATTACATTCAGTACAAGTCAAACATTAGGATATCCCAGAGTATTTTCATGGCTTGCGGCACTCGTTTGACCTTAAATTTAACTGATTAAAATTATAAGAACTGCACTCTGTTCCATTCATGGAGCTATATATAAGAACTAGAGTGCGCACTTATCACGTGACCCCGTGCCTGTGCGCGGTACCCGGGCGTGCCGCCCTGGGACCGCGTCCGCCATTTTGTTAGTGGTCAAAATGATTGATAAATACCCGGATGTATCCACTGCAGTCAACGGCGCGGCAGCTATAAATGGGCTTTTAAATGATTTATTGGCTGTTTAACGCCAGTCATGAGTGAGCTTTTTCTATTGTACCTAGGCAGGTATAAGTAACGTACACCTCTGCCACTAATTATGACATAATAATGTCACAAAAAGTGCGAATTTTGTTAGAAACGTGATTTTAGAAATGAAAAAAATACAGTTTTTCTCTTGAAAACGCTAGGTTATGCTATGTACTTAATGCATGGTGAACGGTAGAACGGTAGTTTTTCCCTTAGGCAGTCGGTTTCACCGGGAAATCCTGCACCTTACAGTCGCGCTGAACTAAATTATCCCAGAAATTTGAATTAAGTTCGACGTATGAAACAATTTGGAGCGACTTGGTTCGCCAGAAGTCGAAAGATCGAACGACTGAACAGCGACTTGGTTTCAGACGTCGATCTTAAGTGTGCGCGCGGCTCGCATACCGACGCCTGTCTGAAACAACATTTTAATCGGAACGATCGTGCGCCTGTATGAAACGGGTGTTACTTTCCCCCAAGTTAATGGCTGAGGTACTAGTATACCCGAATGCTCTACCTACACACGCAAAAAGCAGTGGGGGACGTAGCAGGAAAGAACTAGGAAGTTGATCGTGGCTTCAGACCTTGTGTGCAAAATAGATGAGGCAGGCTGAAAAAAAATCCAGTGTTTCCTCACAAAATCTTAAACTTTCCCACTCCAAATTTCGAGTTTTTCCATCAAATCTGCACATTCTAATGCTAGATAAGTCATTAAAAAAAATTATGATCAACTCCCCAAATCTTGTACAGTACCCGGGCGACGATTTTGAATGTTGTTTGGCCCATGGGGAAAGAAAAGTGTTTGGCCTAACTAAAGTTTCAATCTTTTAAAGTAAAATATAAACATGGGACAATGATCCGACAGTCAGGATGATTGTAGTTAGCAACCACATCTTTCTGCACCCCTATCGCTGAAAGCATAATCTTAAAATAAAATTAAAGCTGAAAATACGCATGTCGTCAATACATTAGCACGTACTTTTTGCCCACTAACAAAATGGCGTCCACGCACCCTTGAGGGCACGGGGTCACGTGATAAGTGCTCACTCTAGTTCCTATATATAGCTCTGTGGTTCCATTCCAGAAACCAGTTTTCCCGTCCCGAACATCCGTATTTGAGCTATAGCGCCCTCACACGTTTCTCCTCTACATTAACACTCCACAGGTGTCGCAAGCCATGCAGAATTGAAAGTTGACAAAACAAAATAAAGTTGATTTCTTGCTTGTTTAAAAATACATGAGGGGATAAAAATGCTTCTTCCTGCAGTACACGGAATTCCGTTGCCGTTTGAAAGTTAACTTTGTCAAAACGTCTCACAGACTTCAACAACTTTTACAAGTGGTGAAATATTTTGTCACGTGACCACCTTTTGCGGGATGGATTTGGGACCCTGCCCTTAGAAACTATTTTGACTGACAACAAAAGTGAAACACATGCGGCGTGATTTTGAAAGGTTCCGAAACAAGTTAAAATTGGTTTTTCCCTCTGGATTCCTTCATCAAAATGAAGAGTGTGACAAATGGGACAATGAGCGTCAGGAGGAAAACATGAATTCAGCGACAAGTCCACTAGGAAGGCCTTCTTCGGAACAGGTAAGCCAGTTTATCAAACGGGTAAGCATGCCATGGACGGTATCTAAGTCGGAGTTGAGAAATAGCCTGCCCTAGGCGTTGATCAGATTTTTTTTTCTTTAAAATGATTGGAATTTTTTTCGGTATTTTTTCCGTATACATTGAACAAAGATTAAAATCAACAGATCATCGAATTCTAAGATATAGCCTACTTATTTCCACTTGTACTTCTGTCAAAAATGTTTCATTTCTGAGATAATAATTTCTAAATAAATGATAAAATTACTGCAGAGTAATGGACAAAATTACAGCGTGAGTGGTCCGTGCATAAGCACGGGTATAAATACCATACACCCTCGCCACTAATTCTTCATTAATATGACGTGATAACACCCCAGAAAGTGTAAATATAGTGAGGAACATGCATTTAGCAGTGAATTTAGAAGTTTTTATGTCATGCTCCGAACTCTTCTTAGTGCATGGAGTCTCAACTGGCGAGGGTGTATGGTATTTTTTCTGGCGCTGCGTGCGCGCGTGAATGATTATCCTGTACTTATGTGCACTAACTGAATGCAATTTTTGAAGGAGAAAATGTAATTTTTCTATAGAAAAAGCAACATTTGCGACAAAAGTGCATGTGGAAAGTATATAACAATTGGATTATCTGTTGATTCCAGGAGGTAATTTCCTTAAAATCTTTGTTCAATCTGAACGAGAAAAAAAAACCAAATTAAGATTTTCTCAGGAAACACTTGACACTTTTTATTCAGCCTGTCTCGTATGTTTTGCACACAAGGTCTGCAGCCATGATCAACTTCTCAGCCCACCCCCTCCCCCTCCCCCTAAGTGGCGACCAGTAAAGGGAATACTTAATGGCTTTAAAAAATTTGCCATAGGGTGGATAACGGTGACATGTTCAAGCACACGTCCATGCGTACGTCCAAGCGTACCTGTCCATTGGTTGTTAAATACTATTTTCAGTAGGTTGCTAAGAGACGTATTGCATTGAAATTTTAATGAAATAACCCAAATGCCAAATGGGCACACGGTTGTGGTTAAACCACTGTACAATATCGTTTAGGCAGTTAAAGACTGAATGACTTGTGTTTACAAGCAAAATAGTATGTGAAACCATTACTGCATACCTCCGGGCGCAGCAACTGAAGACATTTTGGAAAATTAGTTTAAACTACAGTTCAGCATGTCAAAACAACTGGAAGAAAAACACAATCCAGGAAAACAATCTGTAAGTTATTGTTTATAATCTATCTTTTTTGTATTTTGACATGTTTAGATTGGGCAATGAGATGTGATCTATGAAACATTGCATATAACGGAAATTTGTAAAAATGTCACATTTTAAAGAAATGTTTGAATTGTTGTTTTTGTCAAATTGTTTTGTAGAACTTGTTCTAAAACAGAATCCTCAAACAGCTTGGTTTCATAAATTTACAGTTTAATACTAGAATTCTGAATCAGAACTGTCACCATGTGAACAGTTTTCTCTGGTTTAGATTGCAAACCTGTATTCCAAATCTTTGTGCTGTTTGAAGAACGGCACTGTTTAATGGAATGGAGGACTTGTTGGTGGATTATTTTTATCTAAATATTTAATGTTGTCATTTTAGTCAGGGATTTGCAGAGATTTTGATACAAACCGTTTTATAAAAAAATTTGAATTGTTTGTGAAAACTCTTCAGATCAAAAAGTCGATGTACTCTGTATAATTTGTAATCATAGCTGTGAATTTTTGAAAATCCTGTGAATCAACAGTCTTGTTAAGAACCACACAATAGTCGATGTACTCGAGGGGGTCGTTTCTGTTTGTCATGTATGACAATTTAGGCTGATAACATTCAGAGTTTGTGAATGAAGGGTTAATTGGTCAGAGACACCCGAGTCCTGTTGAAGATACCCCAGGTTGAATGAGTCAATGCAACAACATCAAAAATAATCTCTGAAATTTTTGGCATAAATTTTGACCGAGGAATTTAACATTTTCATTCTGTAATGTGATTGGTTTTTTTTTCAAGGCTATTGGGTTTTTATTCAGTCACTCAGAATCTACTTTAAATATGCCACTTGTGTTAGAAAAAATGTAATTTTTGGGTCTTTTCATAAATTAAGGGTCCAAAAGTGTGACATTTACATGTAGTGTCCCCCGTTACACCTGACATGTGTTTTTTTTCATACAAAAATCATTAAAATGGCCTTTAAATAATTTTGCATGAATTGTACTTTATGTACTCACTCTTTGAGATGGAAAGTATTTAAAGAATGTGTCCCAAATTCTCAAAAACAAGATTTCAGATGTAACAGGGGACACAAAAAATTGACCCCTAATTTATAGAAAGACACTTTTCCCATATATGGGAAAAGTGTAGAATATATTAGAATATATTCTAAAAATATATTTTGTGTAATATGTTTTTACAGGTGTGCCAACTGTCAATTAGTGCTGATTGGGAGTTAGTATTATTTAACCTAGGTCTGTAGTACATGTGTGAGCATTTGCATGCAGCGTAGAAAATATCAATCCAAATTATTGGAACATATCATAGAACATATCAAGTCCATAAAATACACTTCTTTTTGAGGAGTGGAGTAAAAATGTTATTCCTTATCTATCTATCATTTTTTTTTTTCATTTATTTTCAGCTGGTTGACCTGCATGTGTACTTGGTACCCAAGGAAGTATGGCATGAGAAATTCCGGAAAGCTTACAATGATGTCATTCATCAGACCATCTCGGCAGGATTTCTTAGGTACGATTTTATTGCTTCAAACCTTAGAGCCATTGTCAAAAGCTCGTTATAGTTTACAATAATAAATGTGCAGTGCTTATAGTCATTTCAAAATTAGCAAGATATGTGCAAAGTAAAGAATTAACAAACAAACATAAATTGTATGGTTTTAGATTTATTTTCATAAATTCCATCTCTAAACACTAATTAATTTTGAAGTTTTACACAATGGATTGTTAGACAACAAACAACCCACTTTGAAGTGTCAAATACTGCTAAACAGTGTTTTAATAGGCAAGTTTAAGAGACTTTTCAGGTTCAAACTTTCAAAATGTCACTTTAGAGCAGAGTGGATGTATTGTGCTATCAAAATCAGTCCACCAAGATTGTGTATGTTCTGTGATTGAAGTGCTGAGTATAGGATTTGAATCCACAAGGGTACCCCATGCCTATATGTACCGTACTTGTCTGAATACTCAAGTTGTTTTGGATATTTTCAGAGTTTGGCCGGAACGAACCCTATACTACCTCAGGAATGAAATCTTGGAGCAACTTGGCAACGATGTCTTGCCAAGTGAGTATGTGTTCCTCAAGAGTGTTGGCACCTGTCTCACCCAGGTAAGATATAAAACTTTACCAGGTAACTGGATCTAAACATTGGCTGGTAATCTTAAACGCCCATTGCTAAAGCACAGGGAAACAGTTCACCTGTTTTAGTGTAGACCCAGTAACCTTAGGATGACATTTTCACTTTATAAGACTCCATTGACCACTGTACTGTTTCTGGGGCCTTACTGTGAAGGCCAAGAACTGAGTCCAATTTGACAGAGTTTCTTAGCAGAAATTACTGTTTATCAAATCTTTGTGATCATCCACAACTGGTAACATAAGGCCCGTTTACACTTGATTCACCTTTGCTGAATCAAACTGCACAAGTTGAAGCCAGGTAGGCGCTACATGTAAGTGTAAACGCAAAAGGTGAATTAAAAATAGCGAATCAGACCCGGGTCTGCACAATTTATTATTTGTGCTAAGAATTTTTTGCAAACCATTGCCATCAAATTTTGCCCCTAGTTTCGTCAAAATTGAACATTTATTGGAGTCATTTAAAGTCGACGTTTTCCCCCAGGGAAGCTTATCATTGGTTACAATCTTCCACGAGTGTTGATTCTCACACCTCGTAAGTGAAACAGAAAACAGACTCCCAATAGAATAAGGTTACATTGTCACAAAAGCTGTGTTTTCAGACCTGATCAACTGATGACCTCACAATAACACATGTACTTAGCTTATCGTATAAATTACTGCTGAAGTGTTGTTCTGTATCTCTGTGTATTAAGCACCAGATAATCATGCTAAATACACAAATTGAGTCAACAGTTGTAAAAATGCCACATGTTCAGGTGTATTTGTTCAGGATTAACTGCGTTTGTACAAGCATGACAAGAAGGATTTGTGGAATAATTTATATGTTGTATGTTCAAATTTATATCTGCCATAATGTGTGAATCTGGTTCGAATAGTGGTACTTATCTTGCCTTCCACTTCTGTGGCCCTGGTTCGAATCCTGTCCGGGTCAATCTATGGAATGGGGTTTCACAGTCCCTGCTTGATCTCGAGAGTTTTGCCCACATGCTTTGTGTTGGGTTTTCCTCCCACTTCTACAGGGATGTGATTGTTCCGGTTTTTCCTGGAACTTTCTTTTGTCTCATTGGTTTGTGACAAAGATTATTCCGGGAAAAACAGGAACAAATCACATCCCTGCTTTTAAAACTGAACATTTCTTTGTTATCTTCTCTCAGAAAGTATTCTGTAATCAGCATTGATGATACTGTTGATTTGGTGAAATAAATCAAATAAATAAGAATTAATTTGACCAAAATCCCACAAACTGTACATGCATGTGTTATGTATGCATGTGTTATGTGTGCAGTGAAAGCCACAAATCCATTTGACCCAAATCAAGAACACATTCTTTTCTAAAATATGGCAAACCTAAAAACCAATTTTCCGAACTCAAAATGTCCTGTAGCCTTCGCTTTAATCATGATTTAGATGGTGCATGTGATCTCATGATGTGCATGCAGCAGGTGTTTTATCAATAGACAATCGTCATTATTGTTGGCAGACACCTGTTGCTAGGGCAGGCGAACCTGTTGCATTGTTTAATGGGTCCTTACAGCAGCTGTTGGAATTGGAATTGGAATAGAAGTGGAATTAATGACCAGAAAGCATTGATTTACTAAAACTAAATGGCTTTAGTTGGACTTAAATTGATTCAAATTTTGACAAAAATTAACTCAGTTTTTATTGCATGTAAAGGAGCCGTCCAAAGTTGTCAAAATTTTCACAGTTCTACAGAGCGTAGTATTTTGCAAGACTCCTCGTTCCTCGACCCTGAAATATTGCTTTTCTGGCAGTACCATAAAGCGTCAACATTTTACAGTGCATGTAAAGTCCTATGCAGTTCTCGACCTCCTCCCCCTCCCCTTCCTACGCTTTGTAGAATCGTGAAGATGTTGACAACTTTGGACGGCCCCTAAATTAAAATGCATATTATAAAATATTTGGAAAATTTAATGATTTACATGTAAATGCACCCATACTCAAAGCATAACTATACCAAAAATCATGAAATTTAACAAAAATTGTATGATTAATTTGATAAAAATATCAATTTATGTCTTATTTCATTTTATTGAAATGGTAAAATCCACTTCCACAAGTTCCATGGTTATCATCGGTCACATAATTTTCTTTCTTTACAGTGCATGTATTTAAAATATAAGTATTTGAGTATGAATGACCATTGCTGAATGATATGCTACAGTTACCCATGGTTATTTGTAATGGCAATACCCATGCAGTGTAGCCACTGCAAACATTAAGCACAATGGCACTTTTCATGGGTGGTTGGTCTCTGTATTCTGTCGCTAAGCGACTGTCTCGTCTAATGCAACCAGATCCAGCGTGTACAATGTACCCCCTAATTGGTGAATACCACCATTTATTATTAATTTTAAGAGTTTACGGTAGGTCGGGTTTCAGGGAAAATATAATTATAAGTAGATCATATTCCTTATGCTTATTGTTGTGACACAAACGAGGACTCAAGGATTGAATGTGTGTAAATGATATTTCAAACAAGATAAAAATAAATAAAAAGATATTGTCACATTCGACCATAACAAGTTACATGATATCTACCAAAGACAATTATTTCAATAAGCATTCGCTCTTTTTTTTTAGGAGTTTAGAAGTAATGGAAAACCCTTTTGTAATTAACTCATTATGCATTGCACAGTTTTATACTTCATGTTTACGTTAAAGTCACTGGATTTTCTTGATGATATTACAACTTTCCAACTTTTGAAGCAGATACATCTCTATTAAATCCCACTATTTTTCTAAAATTGTTCCTCATTATACAGAAACGTACTACGGTAGATGGTGGTACTGTAATGTCAGCAACTCAGAGCAAAAAACTTGAAACTTCTTCCTTAAATAAAATGTCATTAACTTTGAACGACCACTCAGGAAAAAAGTCACAGTTTTGTCTAAACTTCATAAAACAGATAAAAACCTTTTTGTCATACAAACAAAAAGTGAAATTTAAAAAAAATAAAAATTTTATAAAAATACTTTCTGTCATTTAATTTTCAGGTGAACAGCAAACAAGAATTTGTGCTAAAAGTGAAGAATTTTATACCCCCTCAGGTAGGTTGGCCCATATTTTTTATCCACGAGAAAGTTGAGAAAAAGAAATCAAAATCCGAATTTATCCCTCAACTTTTTATTTCCTCTCTTGTTTTGATTCCTCATGATTTCTGTTAAGAAGTAGACAACATTTTCTTGCTGTTTTTCTGAATGGTACTCCATTCATAGGGAAAACCACCAGTATACCACCGTGCCTTATAGCTCAGCTAGTGGAGCGTCTCAGGTTCGAATCCTGATAAGGCCCTTACAATTTTTCTCCCATCCCAAGTTTGGGCGTTTTATTTGAATGGTAAATACAATGTCAAAATTATCTGGCTAAAAACTAGTCCCAGAGCTAAGATATTTTTTTCTCCGAGACCAAACTATTTAATAATTTTTGAAACTGTCATGGGAAATACATCTGTGTAAAATTTCTCCACCATCAAATTGGTTACAAATATTTATTTTTCTCCCCTGTCCTATAATTGCAGGTGGCACAGCCCGAGCTTTATGTGCTTGAAGCTAAGCGAGACCCCCTCCAGCTCGCTTCGTTCACCAACCATGAGAGAATGGAACATCTTGGTAAGAATTGATCTTAAAGTTTCGCTTCATGGAGTCTTAAGTTATTCTTGGAGCAGAGTTGGCTTACAAGCAGTAGGATGCAAATATGCATTATGTACATGTACATCAACATTTAGCTGTTAGGCATTATGTACTAAAGTGTGATGTCAGTTATCAAGGTAACTGGGTCTAAACAATCACTGGTAATCTGAACCGACCATTGCTAAAGTGCAGTGAAACAGTTCACTGGTTTTAGTGTATAGACCCAGTAACATTGGCAACACACAAAGGATGTTTTCACTTTAGTACTCTCAAGTGTCCTTACTGTGCTTTGCAAATCCATTCACTTAATGCATCTGTGACAAATAATAGGCCTACGCGATGATATGTCTTCAATGTTCTTGAAATTGCTATCATGTGATTGTTTATTTTTCTATTCATTAATTTTAAACTACATTAACTCTGCGGAAAATATTATTTTTTATTTGTTTTGACAATTTAGAGGAGCAAATATCTAGTTCACCAGTGGAGGAAAAGGAGGATAAAGAATGCACTAAAACACTAGCAGGTGATCCAGAACGGAAAGAAAGTAGGCAGAAACGGTCCAAAATACCACGTAGAATAAACCAAACGGAATCCAAGGTTTCAAGAGCTCAGGGTAGCAAACAGACTAGGAAGGGATTAGCTAACCAAACTGGCAAACAGCAAGGCGATAAGCCGAGGCAATCCACAGGGAATCAGGCTAGGCCGTTAGGGCTAGGCAAGAAGGCAATCGCTGGTAGGACAGGCAGGCAGCCGTTAGCCGCAGCCGGGAGAGAAAGCCAGGAATCTAGGAATCTAGCTAGTGATAAGTCATCTCGGCTAAACCCTGGTGCTAAGACCGTACCAAACAGGAGTGGGCAGAATAAAACAGCCAGGGAGAACAGACTTGTCCCCGGTCAAGGGAATATAAGTCTTGAAAGCAAGACTAAAGAGACTAGAGTTAAAGCTAGGCTAGGTGCAGAAGCTGAACAGCAAGCCAAGCAGGGAGCCGTCGGCAAGGGATTTAGTACTAGTGCAGGAATTAGCAAGAGTGTTAGGACAGAACAGGAACCCACAGCACCAGGCAGAAGCTCCCAAGCTCAGGGTAGGTCAGGTTTATTCTGTATTTTGTTCAAGTTTGACTAATTTTTGAACTGATTTTAACAGATTTTATTATGAACATTTTGTTTTCTCGGTGGGTCGAACCTAGTTAGTAAGAGGTCCTTGGGACTTGACCGATTCCCTTGTTATAACAGGAACCTTGTATTATCAGGAATGAAAACGATGAAGAACAAAGAATAGACCCTTTTCACAGTGCCTCCATCTTTGTCTTGTTCCCCATAGTACGTGTCGGACACGATCAGTGCGTCTGCGCAACCGTGCGATAGCGTGTGTAATCTTCTGTTGTTATTTTGCGAGAATCACTGTCCGCGCTGCGCATTTTCTTGATCGTGCTGCACTCATGTCATTGTGATGCACACAATGAACAATTCCACACGAGGCCAAACCTTTTTTTTTCTGCAAGCATTGCTTTGATACGTTATTTTAATAGTGGAAAAGGGAAGATGGCCACACCGTGATAAAGGTGAATAGGGACCTAAGATTCTTTGTTAAATGCAAAATTTTGTTACAAGCAAAACAGTACAGTGCTCTTATTAGTGAGGTTTGACTCTATATTGATCTTTTGGCTGTCAAAGATTGTTCAATTTGTTTATTTGGTGTTGTAATTGTTGACATATCTTGTGGCATGCTAATTCTTCTTTACTTGTATGTTTCTGCACGCAATAATTATATTCTGATGTGTGAAGAGCAACCCTCTCGATTCACCAGTTGTGTTACTTTATTGTTTTAAGAAGCGCGATTTTTTCTCTGTTGTAAGACACAAATCTTAAAGTTGGATTTTGAAAAACAAAATTACAATATCAAAGTGGTGCTCATACATTGAAAAGAATTGAATTGCATGAAATATTAAGCCATATTCAAATTGCTGCACTATTTCCATATTGGAAAGCACCTTTGTTTCTGCCAATAAATATTTTTCTGTGTTCACTTTTTTAAGGAAAAACAAAATTTATAATCTGTACCACGCACCGACAAGTTTGTATTATAATGCACAATCTTTTCAATCATGACTTTCTTGCTATCATTGTTTTTGTTCACTCCTTGCCATTTTGCACTTTTTCATACGTATATTGATGCCCAAAACACTTGACATACTAGCTACACACACCAGCTACACTGTTAAATTAAAAGGGCACAACGGATCCGGGAGGAACACGATAATTGTTTCCTCACATCAGCTAAAACTCACTAAAACTTCACTTTGTAACATCTTTAAGCTTTATTTTTCATTGTTCAACCCATTAAATCTCAATTCGACAGTACTGATCCAACTTTTCATTAATACTCTAACCCACAGGTTCATAATTTCTGTTACCTACTAACCCTAACCTCAACCTTTGACGATTTTCTCCTTCAGTCAGCGCCCATACTAACCACCCAGACAGCCCCGGCTCAACCCAATGGGCCCTCCAACAAAGCTTTAGGTCTTCCTTTGGCGACAATCACCGTCAGCCAACGACCCCCACTCCTTCACAAACCCCTAATCTTACCCCAGGTCGCGTTCCCCCGCTGCACCCACGACACCTCGATGACGTCAAGCGAGTGGAAGGATCGACACCTCTTAGGTCAGGACGGCCAGATACTTACACTAACAACACCAATGAAGACTCCGGGATTGCCGAATTAGCTCCAGAAAGGAATGAATTGGAGTATCCAAGACAGCAGAGTGATTCCCTAGAAAGGTATGTTTTAAATTTCTTCAAGATTTATGTCAATACCCGATTTTTTTATAACATGTTTTCTGGTTGATTTTTAAACTTTTCAGCAGGTTAATATCTGAATTTTCACTTTACAAGTCCAGTGGCTACCGGCTTGTCGTGTGTAGGATTTTAAAAATGTAAACATAACCAGAGGATAGGGTTTGCAAATATCTTGCAGCATATATTGAGAACATGTATGTCAAAAGTTGGCCTACAAGATGGCAGTTATTCAATACGGTCTATGGGTCACTGAGTTGAATTCACTGAGTCGTAAACTTTCTTATCTCGTTTATATAACACTGGTAATGATAACCTGGCATGGCTGAAGTATCGGTGATAAATTTTGTTGATTGTTTATCGTCTCAGAACACAAAGAGATAAGATGCAACAACCACATAGATCCTCAACGATGGGTTCCAGAGAAAGAACTGAAGGTCTTGATCACAGGTTGGACTCCAGCATGCACCAATCGCAGCTGGGTCGAGTCCAGAAGCAACGATTTGATGAGGAAACCGATGGCGATGCTCAGCGATTACCCTCAAGTGCCGCCTCACTAGAGGCGGAAAGGCATCGGCAAGAAGAGGAACGAGAAAGACAGAGATTAGAAAGGGTACAACGGATCCGGGAGGAACATGATGAGAAGCAGAGGTTGATAGAATCGCAGCGGCAAGAAGAGACGGAGAGACGGGAGATTGAGCGGATGGAAGAGGAGGAAAGACAGAGATTTCTTAGAGCTAGACAGCAAGAGATTGAAACACAACGAAGACAGCAGGCTGTGGCTGAACAGCAAGCCGCGACACGGCGCGCTGAGGCGCTATCCCAAGCAGCTACGGAAGAGGAAGCACGTCAACAGCGTCGTCTCCTCGACGAAGAAGCAGAAGAACGAGAAATGGAAGAAGAGATCCGGAAACGCCAAGCTGACGAACTCCGACAGAGCCGAAGGATATCCTGGCACCGTGAGCAGGATTCAACGACTCCGTCGAGTCGTCGTACAGCTAGCAGTAGGAAGAAAGACCTTTATGAACCATTTGCGAGAAACATTACTAGCAGGGAATATACAGGAGATCTTGCAGGCAGGAAGCTTGTTGGTAGGGGAAGCACAAGACAGTCTGAGAGGACGCAGAATGGTTCCTTTGTTGAAGAAAAAACGCCAAGTGGTTTAGCAATGAATGGGGTAAGGTTTGGCTCCTGTAACACCAATACATGTAGAACCCTACAAATACCACAATATATCCCAAAGTGTTACATAATATTGTTTATCCAAGTGTCAGTTCACTGCATTTCATTATTTGTAAAATTTAGAAGTACGATTTCTTGGGTAAAAATTTCGTATCTTAGAAGTTTCGGTTGAACTGACATTGAGCAAATAAGGCAGGATAAAAGCCAATTCTTCCAACTAATCTGAACCTAATCTTAACCCCAAATATTTGAATCTTAAACTAAGAATAATGAATAAATTCTGGATCAAACTCTTTCCTGTTTGCAGGTTTCGGAGAGTCCAAGATCAACATCAGCTGGAACACAGCAACGAACAGAATCAGCCAGAGAAAAGTTTGAATCTGAACGTAAGTTGGCATGACCGATGACCATTCAATGACCATTCAAAGCATTGAGTTGATTTGGCATGTTAAAGTCTAACTGAAAACGCCAATTATTTGTACATAATTTTGTGTCATCCCAAATTTCAGAAGTATACACCCCATAAAATAAGTTATGATCAGCAGCGGCGGCACCAGACCTGTTAATCTGGGGGGGCAAGAGGGGGCAAACTTAAATTTAGGGGGTGGAAACAAAAATCTATAATGTAATTTTGTAAAGTGTATTGGGCTTTTTTGATGGTGCCATGCTAATTATGATGGATGAAATTGAGTTTATTATTTACAGCGCAAACAACATTGTAACAAATTGGGTGTAATGGTTTGGGATTAAACTCAATTTCCGCCATCGGGGGAAAAAACTGGGGGGGTGGGGCAAACTGGGGGAAACCCCCCCCCCCCCCCCCCCCCCCCCCCGCTGATGATCAGTAATGTAATATGTTTGATAATTCTACAATTTATAGTTTTGTCAATTTGGCAGATTTCAGAAATCCCTGACCAAGACCCAGTTAAATGACGCGCCAACTGCCTTCATTGTAATAAAATTCCTATTACATTAACTGGGAATACATTGATTATTCTACGATTTCGAAAGATAAATTTGGTCCAAGAAGGGTAAATTTATTCTCTCATGTTCATTTTATTTTTCTTGTTTTGTAGGATACTAAAAAGTGTACTTTCATTTTGAACAGGTTTGGATAATCGAATTTTTTGTATTCCCTGTAAAGTACAAATAGTCTCACATTTCCACAAAGCGAACAAACTGCAAGAAATCAAAACATTCTGAAATATTTGCATAATTAATATACAGTGTCTCAAGTCACACAGATTGCTTGTCACGCAACTCGCACTAAAACTTGCATGTGCATTTGTAAAATGTCGTACTTTATGCACTGAAAAAGCTTGTTGCATGAACTGTTGCACCAAAATGATTTCTGTGAAATATGTAAATGATGTTCATATTTTATTGTACATGATGTTCATATTTTATTGTACTTGTGTTGGCAGTGGTTGTGAATTATTGCATTGCACCCTGTAGCTAAAGTTTATCAAAATATTATAATGAATAAAAATAGTTTTATAATAGTTTTATATTCTAGAAGTCATGTTGTCCTTAAAGGTAGTATACTTGTTAGGTAAACTGTTAAAAAGGCATGATTTCCACTGGTAATTCAAAGCATAGGTCGAGAAAACTACCTAGTACGGTTTTTGTGCATGAATAAATGGCTCAAATAATTAAAATTTCAAAAATTATTTAAATTATTAAAATAAAAAAATTATTTGAGTCAAAAGATTCAAATAATTTTGTAATTTTTCTCATGAATTGGGGCAATTCAGACGAAATAATTTCACAGGATGGTTACTATCATTACCATCTTGATAACAAGTAAGCTTAAAGATAATAATTCAGATTTTATTTTGGAGGGTAATTACCAAACAAGTAGACTACCTTTAATATAAGAGTAGGTGCTTATAAAGTACCAGTTTGTAGAAACCAGGTTTTTAGCCCTAACCTTTCTCAGCCCTTCTTGAAGTTGTTTATGAAATATAGGAATTAGTTTAATCAGTAATTATCATGAGAAAACAATGTTTGGTTTCAATGTTTCGGGAAGGTTGTCAGTAAACTTAATAGATGTACATTGAGGGTAATTATTTTAACTTTTCGTAATCCATAAAGGGCAAAGATTGCTAGCTGAGCTACAAGGGAGACAGGATATGAGATATGAGTTGGAGAGAACTCGAGAGGAGCTGATGAAACATGCTAAGAACCTACAATCAAAGACGGCTGATCGAAGGACTAGGGGTGAGTCTAAAGAATAGACTTTTATCACTGTGCGGCCATCTTCCCTTTTTTCAATTTAAATTAAAGTAACCAAAGCAAAGCTTGCAGGAAAATAGTTTGGCCCCGTGTTGAAATTGTAGTCCAGTTAAGGATGATATGTATTGACTATTGGCACTCATTTCTTTTTCTTATTCATTGCTAATCATTGCTACGTATCTCAGATGACGATCTTGAAATTGGCCTGACGACCCTCACAGGTGATGCACTTTATAAATTTCAACGTGTAGTTGCTGATAGCATTGTATAGAGCCTTTGCACAGGCGGCCATGACAGGCCAGTCACATTGTCACCATGTCACGCACGACTAGGCATTTTGTGAATCTATTGTCACATCATTTAAATATGAAGACCTGCCCCCTGTCATGGCCGCCAATGCAAAGGCTCTATGGATTCTCAGTTTTTCATCTTGATGCTCATTTAGTTTCTTTGTCTATTCATTAATGTCTCTGTCTGGAATGTTCTTTTTGCCTGTCAATATTTATCTTTATGTGTTAGGTTAATTATTTGTTCTGTGGTTACGACAAACTTTGAACTTTTTGTGAAAAGAGAAGCTACATGTACATGTATGTTGCTTGCATATTTAGGACATAAACAAAAGTCCTCACATGTTGTCTCATCATATCGTCAACAGTGTAGACCACATCTAGTTCTCATCATAAAGACCAGAGTTGGGAGTAGAAATACCATAATCCACATTTTTTTATGAATAACCTACGTTATGCTATAAATTCAATGCATGCAAGCCTTTCTCTAGTCTAGATTTTCTGGAGCTCCATTTCAAAAGAGCAATTTACTGTTTCATGTCGTCTTTTTCAAAATCACTCATAAAATAGTTTCGTGGTAGTTCTCTTTCTGAAAAAAAATAATTTTGTGCCAAACACTAGTATAGTTTCATAAAAACAAAATTTTAAACAAATGATCGTCTGTCTTACATTTAGCGCGAGACCTGTGGAAGAAGAAATACTTTGACGAGAAAAAGAAAACGAGTCCTTTTGAGGAGCAAGTCAACAAGCTTAGAGGTCAGCTAGATCAACAACATCGGAAGCTGCTCAACCAGCTTGAAGGTCGAGGTCCGCAACGGAAAGGGTTACCTCATGTTGCTCCGTCAAAGAAGGTGGGGTTAAGTTGCCAATGACTGTCTTATGACTGCCCTAATTAACCCACTGACACGCTGTTTTAACAGCCCATTTTAAATTACTCTCAAGATTTTCAGCCAATATTTTTCAAACTTTGATAGTTCCCCATTTAGACAGAACCAAATTTATGGTGAATGCACTTTTAAGCTCCCGTGGAAGCTTGATCCAAGGCAACTCCAGAATGTCGGGCAGGTGCCCCACATGTTTGTATGCAAAACAAATGCTGTTCATTCAAGGGGCTTTTACCACAGGAAATCAATCAATCATCCTGTCATTGTTCAAGACAAAGATTTGTGCTCACCCAACATGACTATTACGCCCAATCCCCATGTACTGTTGAAAATAGTACCTTGGTGCAATGATGCATGGATTTTAGCTTAGTGCAGCGCAGGGTTAATCTATTAACAGCAAACTATATAATATAATAATAATTTAAACTTATATAGCACACGTATCCACTTGAAAGTGCTCAAGGTGCTGGTACATAGCAGTTGATTTCATGAAAACGCTTTGGACAAGAGATGCATTTTCAGTACATGTTTGAAATTAGGTATTGATGTGTAATGGCAATTTGTTCCAAATACGAGGCGCAGCTACAGAAAATGATCGGTCTCCCCAAGAATAAAGTGATTTAGGTTCTGAATTGAATGTATGCTTTAACCCCTTCAAATCCTTAATGTATCCTTGCCGTATTTATTTGTCTCAGGTCGAATTTTTTTCATGATGTGCAACTGTCTGTTATATTTCTACAGAATGACCACAAGATTCTCATATTTAAGTTACGACATCAAATTGATGATTTGAAACGGAGAGTGGAAAATGCAAAGATGAGGCTGACTTCGGAAATCAAGGTATGGAAACTGCTTAACAAAAAACATGTACACATGTTTTTAGGTGGTGCGGTTCATGCAAACATATGTATAAAGTCAGTATCACAGTATCGATAATTACATAACTGGGTTGTTTTACAGGTTTCCCCAAGAACCAATTTTTTCTCGTTCTCTCATTCTATGTTTGGTTATTTTATTGATATGGTGATTCAGCACTGTACCAGATATTGCATTCAAATTTAACTCATTAATGGGTTTCTGAGAAATATTCTGAATTGTGTATACTTAGAGAATTTGATGGCAAAATACGGAGTTTGTTTTTCCATACTAGCATGGCGCTTGAAGTGCCTAATCACAACTTGCACGGTCGCATTCAAAACCAGGCTTTCCTGGCATACGTCATATGTTACAATGGACAGAAATCAACGTCGCAGCAACCAACATGCTAACGACGCGAGGGAGTCATTGTTCATGCAAGAAAAGCCTCGCTGTTTTGCCAATATGGCGGTTTCGTGCAAGTGGTGAATAGACTACTAAAGTATGACGTCAGTTGCAAGGGTTACTGGGTCTGAACATTAACTGGTAATCTGGAACATCCATTGCTAAAGCACAGGGAAACAGTTCACTGGTTTTTAGTGTAGACCCAGTAAACACGGCAACACACAAAGGTTATGTTTTGACTTCAGTACTCTTTTTCCTCCCACTAACTCAGCTACGCAACCAAGCAGAAACCGAACTAAGAAATCTCCGAATGGACGTCTTACAACGCAAGATCACTGTGACGGTTTCTAGCTCCAAACTCAAGGACGTGGACGACAAGCCAGGGGTACGCACAACGCCCCTGAGGGGAAGCGGCACTGGGGCATCCTTTACGCCGCGTGGTGCTCTTAAAGCGAGCCTCAAGTAGGGTTCGTTTGGGTGGTCTCTGCTATTGGACTGGAAAAGGTCAATCACATTGGATTCTTTGTTCATGCTGAGTGGATTTTGAGGTCAGAAAATTGAACTTGGGTCGGGTGAAAGGCCCTATTCAGAAATGAATCTGTAATAGCATATCAGCATTGTTGCCTTAGAAAGTAGATAAAAGTTTCAAATTGTCAGGATTATAAATTATGTTCATTTTATAAAAATTAATTTGAAAATTGGCAAAGAACATTAGGCACAAACGGGATATAAACTCCAATTTTCTAGTTGAAGGTATCAGAGTTTTACCCGAAATGCCCAACTCTTTTCTGTTTCTCATCATTTTTATCAGCTTATTATACCATACTCGGTGCTCTCCGAGTCTTGTGTGGGATTCGAACAAGTTTGCAGCTTCAAAACATACTTTGGTTGGAATCGAACCTATCACAATTAAGCTGGCTGCTTTAATAAGAGCATATGCGGTGTGCCTTGGTGGGATTTGAACCCATATCGACCGAACTCTCCACTTTGTGTCGCTAGGTGGGATTCTAAACCTCACAATTGAGCCTGTCGTGATAAGCTCTGAGTTTGGATAATCAGATCAAATTCCGGCCTAAAAAACTTATAAAATTTATCATTTACTGCCGATTGCTTGCATCACAAAGAACTACTCCTAATGATGAATGTAATTGAGTTGTCAAAACTAAATCTAAATGTATTTGACGTCTCTAACTTTTTGGTAACAGGGTGCCGGATTTAACTACATTGGTGCCTCATAAGATTTATGTAATTATCCCATATGCATGCATGAAATGTAAAATATTCTTTATTAATGGCAATATGTAGCTCAATATAATTCATAGTAAAAATCATACTTTTTATTAAAATGTACAGTTAAGATATTTTATTTATTCCTTCTGTGCTTATAATTTTTAAAAGGAATGTACATATTTATGGGATAAGGTTGTTTGGGTATTTGGTTGGGATTACCGAGCATGTATCAAACCAGTGAGTGGGGTTTTTCAGTGCTGTTGGTTAAAAACCAAATGGTGTGTTTTTTATGGATGTGTGTTGAGGAGTATACACAGTATTTCTACTCCAAACGCAGAATAAAAGTAATTTTGTCTGTCAGAATCACTCTATTATTCACCTGAAAATTAAAAGAAAATTTAAATTTCTCAAAAAAAAAAAGGTTTTTCTCCGGACCACCCTGTATACTTCTCCACATACTGAACACTTTGGCTGCGTTCGGGCGTGCAGTTCTCGCTACTCAGCACAAAAATGGATTAGCACAGGATTTGTTTGCTTTATTTTGCAAAAATGGATTGCCAGTCAAAATCGTAAGTGATGTGTATTGAAAGGTATTCTTCTACTCTTGCGAACAACACAAGTTGGTGTATAATTTTGGCTTGTAATCCATTTTATAAAGCAAATAAATCCTGTGCTTAGCAAATTTTCGTGCTAAGCAACGCCATGAAATTGGCCCCAGTTGACACGTTTAGCAAATTCACAAAAAATCCAACCTATATCCTGCCATGGAGGAAGGTTCCTCCATGATCCTGCCATCTTCGTACAAATCAAATGGCACTCGTCAGGAGTAAGAGCACACTCCCCATCCCGAGTGTCGTTCTTGCCATTCGCGCGCGCAGGAGTATGCTCGTGTTAACACGAGTAGTACACGCCCGAACGCAGCCCGAGTTACTCCCATGCGGTGTTGTGCCTTTCTAATTTCTGCCATTTCAGTATTAGGAAACCTCCAAGTTTTAACTCAAGCTTTAAGTTTGTTTTACTTTTCAAGTTTTCAAAGCATTGTTTGATGTGACATGCATCAGCGAGTCGTGAAAACAAATGATGCAGAGCCGAAAATGAACAAAAGCAGCCGGTGGATTATTGTTTAACATTACTGGTCTTGTGGGCATACAATTAATTGTTATTATATACCTCATACATTGAGTCTCGTTAACTGATTGGTTAAAAGCAGATCACCTGACATGGAATAGTTTAACCATTTCCGACGGCAACTAAAAAAAGTACTATTGTTTGACCTTTGCGTCATAGGTCAAAGGATAGTACAATTTTGGGCAACTGAAAAAGTACTATTGTTTGACCTCTGCGTCATAGGTCAAAAATACCAATAATTTTGACACATAAAATCAATGTATGAGGTATATAAAACAAATATTGACTGCTCTTTATTCGGGTTATGGAGCAAACTATCGTCCCTCGGTTATTTTGAGACGGCAGGCCTGCTATTTTCCCTCGGCCGTATCACCCTCATGAGCAGTCAATATTTGTATACTGTTTATTTTAAAATGGAATAAACTTCAACTATATCCAGGGTAATATGTTGTGTGCAGGTTAATTGTGAGATATTCTTTCTCTGCAATTTTGTTGTAAAGTTTAAAGTAAATATTTAATTTTGTCTTCCTTTCCCGAAAGATCACTGTTTGGAAGTCTTATATTACTGATAAAATTTTGAAAATTTGAGATTTTTGGGATTTTTCTTAGAAATTAGCTTTGAAAACTGCTGAAATAGGTTCCAAATGGGCTAAATTTTCATTAGAAGTCATTTCTGAGACATTTTCAAAAAGCAAATTTTTGGGCCACAAGGAGCTACATTGTCCAAAATGTTTATAGTTGGAAGAAAAAATACCCCTACACAAGACCAGACTCATTCAGCTGAATGATTTGCGGGCATACAACATATTCATGAGCTCGCGGTGCACGAATCTCTGCTATTTACTTGGGTGCACCTTTTGACGTCGACTAGTGACTGAAGACAGTATAACCAGTCTAGGCAATGCATTGTATTAGGTGGGGTACAATGGCCGACGGTGGCTTCAATTTTAGACGTCGTTGCTTCATCCAGTGTATATATCTATATCGATGAAGAAAACGAGTAGGTTTAGCGAGTTGATTGGTAGTAGTCTGGTGGTAAAACGTAGGACCATGGTAGGACTATCAATCAATAGATTGGTTCCCGATCCCAGATTGGTTCGCTTATTGCGAAAATGTAGGGATCGGTAAAGGGCAGCCATGACGGGCAGAATTCTGCCCGTCACGTGGTTATTATTATTTTTATTTGTTTAGTAAGTGCGCAGATTTTGCATTGACATTTTGCATTTGCATTGAACAAATCCAATTATGTAAATAAAGTACATTGCCTAAAGCAAAGGGCTTGGCCAATTTTTTAATATAAAAAACACAATGCGCACGCGCAAAGACGACCAATTAGTGGGTTACCGTGGCCGAGCGGTTTAGGTCATTGACTCGCTATCATAGGTGAAAACTTGGGGTTGCAGGTTCGAACCTCCCCACGGCTACGGTACCTGTGCCCTTGGGCAAGGCACTCAACCACACTTGCTCCATCCTTCGGAAGGGATGTAAAGCCGTTGGTCCAGTGTTTTAGGTAATGGAAACGCACTCTAAAGATCCCAGAGCATTCTTTCGTGAAGAACAAGGGGGATCATCCCCTCTGGCCATTTCTAATTCGAATTCTTCATGGGTTTCCTCACGCTTGCGAGTGACAGTGCAATGAGCACTATTGAGGAATCCTTGCTTTACCTGTCCTTATATTCTCCTGTGTGGAATATGTGAACGGGAACCAGTCTATGGGCGTGTTTGTTTCGGACGAATCTGCCGATCCCGAGAGATACTGGTCCCCTGTCCATGTGCACTACGCTGCTCTCGCTATACAAGGAGCAATAACCATGGGTGATTGGCCGTTGTATTACCACGCGTGATTGGTCGTTGTATTAAATATATGCAGGATCTATTTTTAGATGTAACCAAGTCGGTGTACAAAAAAAAATTCATGACAACAGAGGGCATTCAAACCAACAGGTATACATTTGATTTATTTAATAAATTTATTTACATTGGCACTTCAAGCTTAACTTTATTATCAAATTATTTAGCTCAATGTGCTCAGGCAGGTACTTTCACAAATGCAGAAAGTTAAAAAGGATTGTAAAACGGCACTACCAAATGATACCGTACGTAGCTTATAAGTGTTAAATGACAGTCAACTAGCAGAAACTTGGCAGCACTACGGCTCTATAGCACAGCCCGAAAGGCAGTGTCACGGGCAGTCAGGACAGAAAGAACTCACTATAGACCAGCAAGTAGCACTCCCTGGTGTATAGTCATGGTGGATAATGAATAACAAAACAAAATCAGGAGGACATACCAAAAATACAAAAGAATTCCACAAGATGGTCACCACCCTCCAGCAATCAGGGTAGTGGCACAAATAACATTGAATGATCGGTATGTGCATTTTTAAAAGATAAAACCTAATGACTACACTGGGGCTGAACTGTGACCGACCATGCATGAATGTAGGTCCGGTCACATAGAGTTTGCTCAACAACGAGTGAATTTCGCAATCGTTAATTTTGTCGCTGGGTTTTGCATATCCTATTCAATCTTTGCCATCCCGTATAATTATTTAGTAATTTTGGCAGTGGTGTACTCGTCAACGCCCAGGTTTGTACTGATACATTACTTTTTACTTGAAATGGCGCTGTTTGCCGTATTTTTAAGCCGCCAAACATCAATATCACGACGGAGGGGAAGTAAATATGTGGACAAGGGAACCAGTCTAACAAAAAAACCAAATTCTGCACCGTACCACCGCCCACAAAAATATTTAGCCCACCCCCCTCCGGCTCCCACTAGGCCTCTAGTTCTGCAGAACGTCCATTCTTCGGTTCAGTAACCACGCATTCCGGACGAAGCAGTGAGGCGTGGAAGGAGCAGGCAGATTTTGCAACAGTCGACGGCCGGTCAAGATGCTGGCGATACGGGACGTCCTCGACAAAAATCTATGCTGCTGGGATTTTTCAGGTACGTAAACTGACTTTATAATCGACGATTGTAACTGTTTTTCCCATGTTTTCATGCTCTGTGGGAATGGTAAAATAAAAGTAAAGCTTTAATTTCTACTTCTACCATTTTGAACAATCATGGTAAGGGTTTCAGGAACCTTTTATTTATTTCATTAACAGCAATACTTTGTCTTTTCTCCTCAGGTTTTGATCACCAGCCAAGGGTCCAGTTTAAATGTAAGTATCAGTGCATTGTTTGTGCTTGGAGCCAATTTTACCATGAAAATCTGGGCAATTCTCAATTTGATGTTAATGATATAACAATACATGTAGTACTGGAGTTTTATACATTCACTTCCAAAGTAGGTACCTATTTGTCTGTGTGGAGAGAGGCAATTTATGGTAAAATGCCTTGCACAAAGGAATTAACCAAGGTATTGAGTACATATGACACTTAACTGTTTGGATATCAACATTTCATACTAAAATTGGCTCTGTGCATGTATATTTTTAAGGAAAGAACTGACCTCCAAATTTAAATCTTGTGGCAAAAAGTAAAACTAAAACCAAATTGGAATACGTGGCCGGTGAAATTAAATAAACTCAATTGGCTTGAGAGATGAACTGCATTTTCTGGAAACCATTATGTTTGATAATTTTAAAGCCAATTAAGTTTAAAAAAATAACTAAAATATTGGCCTTTTCGCAATTTCATTGCTTGAGAAGTCGGTGGCAAAATCAGTGTACACAAATTTACCGCCAAATGTCTAATATATATATGTCCTTTAATATCGCATTTCATGTCTCTTGACATCTAAAAGGCAGTACACATGAAATCTTGTGATCTCGAAAATCAGAAATGTTCACAGATTTAAGCCTACATGTAACTTACACAATATCAACATGATGACCGTAGAAAACTTCCCTGAAATGGTTTTGTCTGAAGTGCTAGTCTTTGAGAAATGAGTAAAACAATTAGTTTTCGTCTCATGAGACGAAAATTCAATTCCCCCCAAAACTATTTCACCCCAAATTACTTCGCCCAAAAACCACTTCGTGCACAGGCCGTGGTTCAGGGCGAAATGAATGCAAACCTTTTTTTGACTGTTTTCTCAAAAGTTAGACGAAGTACGGAGCTGGTTTTTGCTCAGGTTGGTTTTAATCATGCATATCTTCAATCACACAGGGGGATAAAACTATTTGTAACAGTTTACCAATCATGTATACTATCTTTAATGCATTTTACAACTACATGTATCAGGAACCACCTCGATATTGATGTATAGGTTGGTGGCTAAGCCAGAGACATTGGGAAAATTCCCCTTCTCTTCCAAAAGATGGTTTTAGGATCTTTAAGGTGCAATTACACAACACTGGACCTCGGGCTTTACATCCCATCCACAGGATGGAGCAATTGGGGTCAAGTGCCTTGCTCAAGGGCACAAGTACATGTAGTCTTAAAACCACAACCTTCAGGTGTTTCCACCTGAAAGCCAAACTGCTCAGCCACGATACTTAAAGATAGTATACATGATTGGTAAACTGTTACAAATAGTTTTATCCCCCTGTGTGATTGAAGATACGCATGATTAAAACCAACCTGAGCAAAAACAAGCTCCGTACTTCATCTAACTTTTGAGAAAACAGTCAAAAATGGTTTGTAGTCATTTCGCCCTTGGTGAACCACGGCCTGTGCACGAAGTGGATTTTTGTCTCATGAGACGAAAACTAATTGTTTTACTTATTTATCAAAGACTATAGCACTTCAGACAAAACCATTTCAGGGGAAGTTTTCTACGGTCATCATGTTTATATTGTGTAACTATGTAAGTTAGGCGTAAATCTGTGAACATTTCTGATTTTCGAGATTACCAATGAAATACACTGCCTTTAACTTATTTTGCAATTACTGCAGAAAAAATTGCATTGTATTTTTATATCATCATGAAGACTAAATCTGTGCATATCAAGTTTAATTTGCGAAAAGGCTACATGAATACGTACATTGTACATGAATACGTACATTGTACAGCCTTGACCTATACTCATCTGTAAATAATCGAAAGGTTCAATGTTGTGACTGGCCGCAATTTTCAATCATACATGCTGGTAAATGTACAGCACCAAAACCCATCATTTTTGACATGAAAGATTAGAACAACCTTAAAATTGGAGGTCAGTTGAATTCCCTATTTTTAACTTGTGCTACAGACATTCCATTATGCTCTTCCCTGCCGAGTACGAACTGCATGTTATATGAACTTATGTCGGCTATTATTCCAGCAAACACATCAACATTCACTGTCCTTATAGGTAGCTCATTCCGTGTGAAATCACCTCGAGGTTGTCAGGGGTCCGACTCGGATGAAACTTTTTCTAAAAATACTTCCACCTATGTGGAACACAATTTTAGAGACCAACTCCAACTCGTTGCTTTGTCCTTGATAGAAAGCAAATCCACGTGCCTAGTGTGTGTGCATATAAAGTCAATAGGACCATCCATGTGGGCACCATGGGGAGCCAAAAATGGTTACGATAATCAAAAATGAGAGTTTTCAGGGAGCGACATCTCAAAAAGGAAACGTGGTACCGTACATTTGATAACAGAATCATGCAGATTGGATGCCAATATCAATTTTCAGGTAGAAATTCCCAACAATTTTTTAGCTACAGGCCTCTAAAAATGTAAAAAACTTCAATGGCACGGCTATGATTGGGAAAAAGTGGGTAGGGTAGGCATTTTTTGGAGGTCATATATCAGCAATGAGTTGGAGTTGGCCTCTTAACATGTTTATGACATAGGTTGAAGTATTTTTTAAAAAAGTTTCGTCCAAATCTGAGTCGGACCCTTGACAAGTTTTCTGAAATTTAGGTGATTTCACACGGAATGACCCAGGTACCTATTTGTGGAGAGAAGAAGCAAAGTGCATTGCTCAAGGACACATGTACTAATTTAAAGGAGCGTGTCCAGATCACATTTTTGAACTCCCATTTTTCCATGGGTGTTGAGATTTTGATACCATATAATTTGCATACCATATTTGTCTCATTACCGTTCTGAAATTTCACATTTTCAAGGATATATTGTAAAAAAACACTGATGTTTTGTAAACTAATTTGTCCGGTTCCATGTGCAGTAATTACACCAACCTTTTTGCTTCCATATACAAATTGGAGATTTTTGGAAAAGTATTTTATATGATTGTTAGGTTAGAACAAAATCAATTTTTTCGTAAAATCTGAATATGCTCCTTTAACCCATGTTTAGCACTAATCAATGTCTCAAATGCAATCCACATGAGAACTTTTCGTTTTGTAAAAAATGAAATGTGTAACATGCAGTTTGTGCTCTTGCATTTATAACGAGAAAAAACTTACTGAAATGGCCAGGGAAAGAATTGAGTACAAAACATGAAAATGGCTAAAAACAAATTGTTTTTTTTTGGTCAAATCTGCACTCGCGTTTTATGAGAAAAATCAACTTAATTCTTACCTATAAATTGATAATCATCTTAAAATATAAATAAGTTTGTGTGCATTTTCAATCTTACTAATGGGTATTCAACAAGCTTTTGGACCTGACCCTCACAGATTGAAATTTGGTGTGCTGAGTGGACTCCTTCAGAACTAAAATTTTATATCATTTGGTCAATTAATTTTTGAGATACGGGTTAACAAACTTTGACTAATTAGCATGATTTGCTATGTTTGGACAATTATATCTCTAAAAGTAATGGACATAGAGAGATAAACTTTACATCATTTTAAAGCTCTTGAAACATCAAAATTGAATCTCTTACCACAAAAAAGTTATGTAAATTTATAACCTTTGCAAAAATGCGTAATATTTTTGTATTTGTTAGCTTAAGATGTAAGGAACATTTCCAAAAAGATTTGGGATTGGCACTCTTTAATACATTTTTTGAGTTATGGTATGTTTAACATTGGCTAACATGTAAATACCCAGTTACATGTTAGCCAATGTTAAAATTATCATAACTCAAAAACTGTAAGAGTGCCCAAATCTTTCTGGAAATGTTCCTTACATCTTAAGCTAACAAATAAAAACAAAAATGTACCCATTTTGACAGATATGCATTTTTGCAAAGGTTATAAATTTACATTAACTTTTTTGTGGTACGAGATAAAATTTTGATGTTATATTATAAAATGAAGGCCATTTCAAAATGATGTAAAGTTTATCTCTCTATGTCCATTATTTTTAGAGATATAATTGTCCAAACATAGCAAATCATGCTAATTAGTCAAAGTTTGTTAACCCGTATCTCAAAAATTAATTGACCAAATGATATAACATTTTTGTTCTGAAGAAGTCCACTCAGCACACCAAATTTCAATCTGTGAGGGTCAGGTCCAAAAGCTCGTTGAATACCCATTAGTAAGATTGAAAATGCATATTTTAAGATGATTATCAATTTATAGGTAAGAATTAAGTTGATTTTTCTCATAAAACGTGAGTGCAGATTTTACCAAAATAAAATTATATTTTGTTTTTAGCCATTTTCATGTTTTGTACTCAATTCTTTCCCTGGCCATTTCAGTACGTTTTTTCTCGTTATAAATGCAAGAGCACAAACTGCATGTTACACATTTCATTTTTTACAAAACGAAAAAGTCTCATGTGGATTGCATTTGAGACATTGATTAGTGCTAAACATGGGTTAAAGGAGCGTATTCAGATTTTACGAGAAAATGGATTTTGTTCTAACCTAACAATCATATAAAATACTTTTCCAAAAATCTCCAATTTGGAAGCAAAAAGGTTGGTGTAATTACTGCACAGCAAATCATTTATATGTGCTATTCCAATGTGAAATTTAAATTGTGTTGATCTGAAATTAATTGTTTATTTTGCTTTATTTTTCAGAAATGGCAGCTCCAGAGGCCGCAAGCAGTTTGGTTCCAGACGGAATATGCGTTGGTTTTTAAATCTTTTCGTGAGTGATGTCTTAGTGCGTCGTGATCGCTGCTTTTTTTAGTTAATTGGGTATGTTGTGTTTTTAAAGATTAATATCTTGAGATTGCAGTTATCGTTTATTTTGTAATTATATTTTCTTGTTTAATAAATCATTTGAATTGTACAGGATTTTTATTAATGTTTTCTTTAACAGTTAGAGGAGGGAAACCTCCACTTCAATACGTCAGAAAATCGGACAGGGGGCAACCCCTGTTCGATTTTCAAATTTAAATTTTGGACCACCGAACCCTGGACTATCTGTAAAGACAATAGCAATTAGGACCTTGCATAAATTAAGTTAATGAACATTTTGCTTGCATATATTACTTGGTGTATTGAGAGTACAGAATAAAATGAGACTTGTTTACAATTGAAACCTTTGTTGTCACTGACTTTTATTTTATATACTTTATATATAACACTGTTTACAAACAACTACTACATTTGTTAAAGTACATTTAACAATGCTACAAGATAAATAAATACAATTGGTTGTTGCTAAATGAAGACAAGAATATTAAGTACAAGTCAATGTTTACAAACTGTTAGTCAATTTTTTGAGAGAATAATTTTAGCAAGTTTTGGTTTGTTTACAAACTGATAGTCAATTTTTTGAGAGAATAATTTTAGCAAGTTTTGGTTTGTTTACAAACTGATAGTCTATTTTTTGAGAGAATAATTTGAGCAAGTTTTGGTTTGTTTACAAACTGATAGTCTATTTTTTGAGAGAATAATTTGAGCAAGTTTTGGTTTGTTTACAAACTGATAGTCTATTTTTTGAGAGAATAATTTGAGCAAGTTTTGGTTTGTTTACAAACTGATAGTCATTTGTGGGAGAGAGACTTCAAAAAATTTGGGACAGCTTCTAGTTTGTTTACAAACTGTTAGTCATTTTTGAGACACTGAAGGATGAGTCGAGTTGATTCTAATCATAGAAGGTTGAGCAGCCTTGATTCTTTCAACATTTGTCTGCAGGGAAAATAGAAGCACATTTTCAAACAACATAGCTACTACAAATGTAACTTTGTGGAAAGAATTCCATTTTTATTCAAAAGATTGTTTAATAATTTCACATGATAAAACAAGTGGTCAGATATAGAGTTCTACCAAACTGATTAATAAAAACAGGGCAGTTTTTCTGGATAGGTGAATGATTTCCATGCTGTTAACTGCAACTCCTAAAGGCCCAATGCATCATTAGTCAATTTTTTTCAGAGACTGGAGATACCTTATATGGCAAATGTGAGTGTATTGATCACAGACGCTGTCTTCGTAGGAAGAAATGCTAATGCGTATTATACGCTATCAAGTATGCACACGATGTAACGTGTTCGAAATACGGCGCAGCCGATGCGAGTCACAAAAAAATACGTTAACAATTTTGATGCATGTGGCGATTTGTAGGAAGTGACGTATTTGAACGTGATCAATTGGGACTTACTATGGGTCAATCTTGGCCACTCTGAAGACGATGCAGTGAGGTCTGCCAAAGCACAAACAGATCTTGTAAATATTCAGCTCCTGGTCGACATCGCTTGACACACGTGTTCGTCACCTGTCACAAATGAAGAAAGTATAACATTATAAAATGCTGCAAGTTTAGAGGAAATTAAAAGGTGGATAGTTTCTGAATTCATAAATAAATTGACAATTTTTCAGTTTGGCTGGAAATATGAAGACACGTTAGGTTGCTGACAAATAAAGATTCACATCTGATTTGGTTGGAGTCCCAACCAAGCACCAAGCACTGCTCTAGAATGCAGACGGTTGTGGGTTCAAGTCCACCCAAGCACAGATTTTAACAGAGTTCTTGAAAAGGCACTGAGCATAGAGTTCTGATAAATTACATCGGAAAAGGGCAAGAGATTAGTCCATGATTCAAACAGGTCCTTTAACACAAATGCACTTGAGTCAGAGTAATTGAATGGTTAAAAGACAACTGCTCTAGGTTCGAGTCCCACCTAAACACAGGTTTTTTAAACAGTTCTTGGGAAAGCTCTGAGCATAAAGTGTTGATAAATTGCATCGGAAAAGGTCAAGGGATTAGTTGAGAAGCTGATCATTACAATACCTGAAAGCTGCTCATGATGACAAATGAATTCCAACAGGAGAGAGACATGTACGTGGAGTCCAATAGTCCAGGTGAGGCCAAGCATGGGCAGCAACACAAGGGAGCTTCACAAACTGGTCCTGTTAAAAGGAAATCAAATGAAATGCATGAATATGTAAAGTTTACTCCTTAACAGTTTGGAAATTTGTTTTCAATCACCTATATCTCAATTATTTGTGACTAGCTGTTCATATCATGTAGCATATCAACAGAAAGCTCATTTATGTAAAATTTAAAAAATCAATCTCAAATTAAAAGTAGGTAGTTTAAAAGAAGATTACAAGTGCATTTAAAGCTTGATATTAAAGATGCTTGTATGAAATGCAAAAATTATTCAGCTCAACCCTGTTAATAAGAGGTCATTAAGACTTTGCCGATTACCTTGTTATAACAGACACCTTGTATTATCAGAAATGGAGGGAAAATGAAGAACAAAGGATTGGGATCTAAACTTTTCCTTATTTTATATGCAAGTGCAAAAGAGGGAAAATTAGCATACATGCTAATTTAGTAAAGTTATGTGTTGGGGCATTCTGGGTAACATCATGATGAAACCATGGCCACTATGTGACTTCTAAAAAACCAAACTGAAACTCTGCTTCAGGGGAACACCATTCATGAATAAACATGAGCAAACTGAGGGAAGACATGTGTTTGGAGCAAAAAGTGTATTGGGGCATTCTGGGTAACATCATGATGAAACCATGGCCATGATGTGACTTCTAAAAAACCAAACTGGAACTCGGCTTCAGGGGGACACCATGCATGAATAAACATGAGCAAACTGAGGGAAGACATGTGTTTGGAGCAAAAAGTGTATTGGGGCATTCTGGGTAACATCATGATGAAACCATGGTCATGATGTGACTTCTAAAAAAACCAAACTGGAACTCGGCTTCAGGGGGACACCATTCATGAATAAACATGAGCAAACTGAGGGAAGACATGTGTTTGGATCAAAAAGTGTATTGGGGCATTCTGGGTAACATCATGATGAAACCATGGCCATGATGTGACTTCTAAAAAACCAAACTGGAACTCTGCTTCAGGGGAACACCATTCATGAATAAACATGAGCAAACTGAGGGAAGACATGTGTTTGGATCAAAAAGTGTATTGGGGCATTCTGGGTAACATCATGATGAAACCATGGTCATTATGTGACTTCTAAAAAACCAAACTGGAACTCTGCTTCATGGAAACACCATTCATGAATAAACATGAGATGGGCAATAGAGCACATTTAGAATGCTGCAGTGACATGTAAATAAGCAGCAGATTTGCATAATTAAGGCAAAAATAGTACATCAAGATGTCAGTATTAATTAATGATGCAGTAACATGTAAATGAGCAATTATTTGCATATATTTAAATAAGACATATTTAAATTCCCTCATTGCTTTTTCATCAAAATTACGTGCGTGAAAGCACAGTGTGAATTTTAAACCCAAAAATATAGCACCGTAGGGGCAAAATAGACTACCCTACCCTGACGTCCGTAGAAATTCAAGGCGCCATTTTAGTAAGCAAACTAGATGCGCCTCATGTCTGTTTGACATGCCTCTCGCGGATGCTGATTTTTCCTCTCATCCCAAGTTTAGTTGTTTCATTTCAATGGTGATTATAGGCACCGTACATTTACCAAATATTGTGTCCGATACTTTGCTCAGTTGCGCTACCATGCTACACCAAGAGACGAATTTGGGTTCATAGGGAAAACTTGAAGGAGTATACCAACTGTGCCTTATCGCTCAGCTGGTATTCTGCCTGGTGAGTCAGACGTCTTGGGGAAAACCTGAGGAAGTATACCACTGTGCCTTATAGCTCAGCTGGTAGAGCATCTGCCTGGTGTGTCTTGGGGAAACCCGAGAGAGTATACCACTGTGCCTTATAGCTCAGCTTATAGCTCAGCTGGCAGAGCATCTGCCTGGTGTGTCAGAGGTCTTGGGGAAACCTGAGAGAGTATACCACTGTGCCTTATAGCTCAGCTGGTAGAGCATCTGCCTGGTGTGTCAGAGGTCTTGGGGAAACCTGAGAGAGTATACCACTGTGCCTTATAGCTCAGCTGGTAGAGCATCTGCCCAGTGTGTCAGATGTCCTGGGGGAAACCCAAGGGAGTATACCACTGTGCCTTATAGCTCAGCTGGTGGAGCATCTGCCCGGTGTGTCAGAGGTCTTGGGGGAAACCCGAGGGAGTATACCACTGTGCCTCATAGCTCAGCTGGTAGAGCATCTGCCTGGTGTATCAGAGGTCTTGGGGAAACCTGAGAGAGTATACTACTGTGCCTTATAGCTCAGCTGGCAGAGCATCTGCCCGGTGTGTCAGAAGTCTTGTGGAAAACCTGAGGGATACCACTGTGCCTTATATCTCAGCTGGCAGAGCATCTGCCTGGTGTGTGAGAGGTCTTGGGGAAACCTGAGAGAGTATACCACTGTGCCTTATAGCTCAGCTGGTAGAGCATCTGCCTGGTGTGTAAGAGGTCTTGGGGAAACCTGAGAGAGTATACCACTGTGCCTTATAGCTCAGCTGGTAGAGCATCTGTCCAGTGTGTCAGAGGTCCTGGGGGAAACCCAAGGGAGTATACCACTGTGCCTTATAGCTCAGCTGGTGGAGCATCTGCCCGGTGTGTCAGAGGTCTTGGGGGAAACCCGAGGGAGTATACCACTGTGCCTCATAGCTCAGCTGGTAGAGCATCTGCCTGGTGTGTCAGAGGTCTTGGGGAAACCTGAGAGAGTATACTACTGTGCCTTATAGCTCAGCTGGTAGAGCATCTGCCTGGTGTGTCAGAAGTCTTGGGGGAAACCTGAGGGAGTATACCACTGTGCCTTATAGCTCAGCTGGCAGAGCATCTGCCTGGTGTGTGAGAGGCCTTGGGGAAACCTGAGAGAGTATACCACTGTGCCTTGTAGCTCAGCTGGTAGAGCATCTGCCTGGTGTGTCAGAGGTCTTGGGGAAACCTGAGAGAGTATACCACTGTGCCTTATAGCTCAGCTGGTAGAGCATCTGCCCGGTGTGTCAGAAGTCTTAGGGAAAACCTGAGAGAGTATACCACTGTGCCTTATAGCTCAGCTGGTAGAGCATCTGCCGGTGTGTCAGACGTCTTGGGGAAAACCTGAGGGAGAATACCACTGTGCCTTATAGCTCAGCTGGTAGAGCATCTGCCTGGTGAGTCAGAGGTCTTGGGGAAACCTGAGAGAGTATACCACTGTGCCTTATAGCTCAGCTGGTAGAGCATCTTCCCAGTGTGTCAGAGGTCTTAGGGGAAACCTGAAAGAGTATACCACTGTGCCTTATCGCTCAGCTGGCAGAGCATCTGCTTGGTGTGTCAGAGGTCTTGGGGAAACCTGAGGGAGTATACCACTGTGCCTTATAGCTCAGCTGGCAGAGCATCTGCCGGTGTGTCAGAGGTCTTGGGTTCGAATCCTGATATTAAGGGCCCTTACAATTTCTCCCTCATCCTACAGTATTAAAGTGCGGATGCTGCTGTAACTGTTCGCCGCAGCACGTAAATTACACCACGAGAGGCATGTCAAACAGACACAGGGCGCGTCTAGTTTGCTTACTAAAATGGTGCCTTTACATACTTCACTTTATGGAAATGATTTCGCATGGGTGGGCTATTTTGCACTTTTGCTGCTGTATCATCTTTGAGGAAGCTCTACCCATGCATGCCTATAAACAGCTAGACAAGTTTTAGTACAGTGGAAAGTCACCATAAACGAGCTTCGTATCTGAACCATAACAAGCGTTTGTTTTGGTGGCGTTTGATGCAAACAAATGGATATACTAAAATGGGAGCCATGAGCGATGTTCACTGCAGCTAATTGTTCTTTATGGTGTTCATTATAGCGAATTTCCACTGTAATAAAATTGGAATGATGGCCAAAAACTCACCTCTCCTGTGTTTTCAGTATCCATGGCAACACGTCCATTTTTGTAGTGTGTAATATCAAGCTCCACAGTCCGTACGGCTCCATCTCCAATCTGTTAATACATAACAAAAATTAGTAACTGTGACAGAAATGCAACCAATCCATGCCTTGACATTAACCAAGGCCACTGGGGCCAATGGCCTATAGTGCCCTGCTGAGTGGGCCCTGATACCAAGATATACACTTTTTGAGGCCAACTTGGCCAACATGCCCTATCCCAGGCCTTAACATTAACCAGGGCCACCAAGGCCAATGGCCTCATGACCTGCTGAGTTGGCCCCGATGCCCCTTCAAGATACACACTTTTTGAGGCCAACTTGGCCAGCGTGCCCTATCCCAGGCCTTGACATTAACCAAGGCCACCAAGGCCAATGGCCTCATGCCCCGCTATGCTGAGCTGGCCCTCAGCTGATGACCCCTCAAGATACACACTTTCTGAGGCCAACTTGGCCAACATGCCATATCCTCAAATTTCATGAGGATTGTATACACCAATAACCAGTGCACATTTGAATGATGTTGGCCTTGGTGCCCCTCCAGTTGATATTTTGTAAAAATCAAGGCCGTAGTGACCTGATCCATTTTCATAACATTGAAGAGTAAGAAATGCAAGGCTGATCATTACTATTTTTACCTTAAAATGAAATATCAAGCACTTTTTATTCCGTTGAGGGGCCGTCCAAAGGTGTCGACATTTTCACAAAAAGTAGTATTTTTCAAGACCTTATTACCAGAAAGAATTAGAAAGTTGATCACGGCTTCAGACCTTGTGTAAAACATATGAGATAGGCTGAAATATTTCTAAGCAAAATCTTAAATTTTAAATTCCCACTCGAAATTTCGTTTCTTTTCCATCAAATCTGCACATTCCAATGCTAGATGAGTCATTTTAAAGAAAAATATTTTTGATCAACTTCCCCCTTACGTCGTGTTCCCCCTTACGTCGTGACACTTCTGAAGTCGATTTTTTATTACTACCAGACTTCAGAGAACAATTACCATCCGCATATAAAGAATATATGACCTCATGAATCAAACACCAGCTTTATATGTTGATACTACCTAAAACATAACAAGAACGATTTTTAAAAAATCTTCTAAATTTGCAAGTGTGACATTTTGAAACTTTCGCTCAAAATGGAACAAAATTCGCTCATAATGTAATTTGAATCGATAAAGTCCAGATTCTACAGTTTGGTAAAATCAGCAACTACCTTTTCCAGAAAGAAACTGGTCAAAAAAAACTTGAAATGTAATCGCAAGAGTTGAAAAATGCCTTGAATGTCTTCTAAATTATGCCACCAAGACTGTCTAACCGTTTGTAAATTATTTTAAATATTCTACATTATTTAGAAATTGCACAGAAATTTCTTTACACAATTTTGTTAACTTGAAAAGGCCATTTTTACAAATGCATCAAAATGTCACACTTTGGCTCCTGTTTTTATGGAAATACCCAAATAAAGAAAGGTATTTTTTCCGTATACTTTGAACAAAGATTTGAAGGAAATTACTTCCTGGAATCAACAGATAATCTAATTTTAAGATATACTTCCCACTTCTTCTTCAAAAATTGCATTCAGTTAGTGCACAAGATAACCATTCCCGCGCCCCCTGTTGTCGCGCTTACGCACGGGTCGCTCGCGCTGTAATTTTGTGCATTACTTTATGCAGTGATTTTATCATTTATTTGGTATTTTTTACGTATACCGGTACATGTATTGAACAAAGATTTTAAGGAAATTATCTTGTGGAATCAACAGATAATATAATTTTAAGATATACTTCTCACTTGCACTTTTGTCGCAAATGTTGCTTTTTTGTAGAAAAATTGCATTTTCTCCTTCAAAAATTGCCTTCAGTTAGTGCACAAGATAACCATTACACGCGCGCGCAGCGCCCTCTGTTGTCGCACTTACGCACAGACCGCTCGCCGTGTCATTTTGTGCATTACTTTATGCAGTAATTTTATCATATACTTATCTCAGGAATGCAACATTTGCGACAGAAGTTCAAGTGGGAAGTATATCTTAAAATTGGATGATCTGTTGATTCCAGGAGGTAATTTCCTTCAAATTTTTGTTCAATGTATTAAGGAAAAAATACCTAAAGAAATGTTCAACTTACGTACCCTCATATTCAAAGTTTAATGACGACTTCTCACTTCTGAAGCCTCAATGACCGTCTTCAGTCTCGATTCACTGGAAACAGAAAATCACCAGAAGAAGAAAAAAGAAGTTAGTAGGGCCCTATTTGCCGAACTCATGTGGTTTTTGCTGAATAATAAAATGCCTCTCACGATGTCACCATACTTGTTTAATATAATTTTATTAGGTATCTTTTTCATATACATTGAACACGGATTTGGGTAAATTTATATGTTGGAATCGATAGCTTATTCAATTCTAAAATATACTTCCCACTGACACTTCCGTCGCAAATTTTAATTTTGTAATTTTGGCGCCCCATCAATTATTGTAAATGTTTCATTTTCAGCTCATCTATTGTTGTTTTTTCATTTTTAGCCTTTTTATCCGATATTTTGAAATTTTGTCTCTTTGGCGCTCCATCATTTGTACTCGCCACTGTAGTTGATCTGAGTGTATCATTATGCGGTGCATGTGTGAGACCGTTAACTTGGTCCACATGCGCCAACAAAAATAAAAAGTACACCAAAAGAAACAAATTCTGCAAAAATATTTGACAAACACTCCCACTTTCTCCTCCTCTGCCTCCTCCCCGTCTCGTCTCCTTGCGTTGTCTCCTCCGCTGTCTTTGTTCATGGCCATGGGGTTAGTGGTTAGTATACAAATACAACATGTACAACATGGTTTGATGGGAGATAGTGAAAACGACCCCGAGGTGTTGGATGATTGGCACTATCTCCCGAGGCGTAAGCCGAGGGAGATAGTGCCAATCATCCAACACCGAGGGGTCGTTAGTTTTCACTATTTTCCATGAAAACCATGTTGTATTTGTTTTACTTTACCTCATAAATATTCATCAGTCAGCCACGGTATTTCATTGGTCCATTCCACCATGTTTTTGATCGTGCAGTATTTGGTTAAACTAAAACATTATTTTCAATTTGAATGCGGAACTTTTGATGATGTCAACTTTCCGGACTTTAGAGAAATGTCTTTGCAAGCCGAAGCGGATCGTCGGCATCGATTTCTTTGCATAGTATTGGCTACCCCTAGAACTATGGGGGATATACTCTCCCCCATAGGTAATGTTGTTTTTTTCCAATATGGCGGCGCCTGAACTTTAAGATCGGACCGATACGGTTTAAGCTAGCGCAATAATCCGCTGCCCAATCGCCACCAAACTCCGTCTGATAGTTCTTGAGACACTCACCTTGCGTGTGTCTACGGAATTTCGGTACCATTTGTCCACTAAATTCTCCGAAAATAATGTTGGGAAATGAACGGGAACATGTGCGATGCATCCACGTGCATGATCAATGCATTCGGTAAAAGCCGGATTTTCCGGAACTCCCGGAGTTGCCGGAACTGCTGGGATTTATTTTTGTCCCAGTAGTTTCGGCAACTCCGGGAGTTCCGGAAAATCCGGCTTTTACCGAATGCATCGATCATGCACGTGGATGCATCGCACATGTTCCCGTTCATTTCCCAACATTATTTTCGGAGAATTTAGTGGACAAATGGTACCGAAATTCCGTAGACACACGCAAGGTGAGTGTCTCAAGAACTATCAGACGGAGTTTGGTGGCGATTGGGCAGCGGATTATTGCGCTAGCTTAAACCGTATCGGTCCGATCTTAAAGTTCAGGCGCCGCCATATTGGAAAAAAACAACATTACCTATGGGGGAGAGTATATCCCCCATAGTTCTAGACTAGGGGTAAGTATTGGCCGGACTTGGTGCGAACTTCGGCATAGAAAGTCGTTTAATTCTTGTTCTTCCAACTGTTCTACTTCATTTATGGTCATTCCCCTGTATTCTCCGTATGTTGCAAGTATGCAAACTGCATTTTCTACTGCTCGTTTTGTTTCTTTAGCGTCTTTTTTGTCCAAAATTTCGTCAAGTTCTTCCCCTGTTAATCGCAAAGCGAGCACCACCACCAGACGCCATTTTGATTTATGCTGTAATAGACTGGTACAGTAACTCTTTCACTAATCTCTACTGCACAAACGAGAAGCACATGCGTCGTCGGTAAAAAGATCACAGTGTACTGGGACAAATCTAGGCCGTGTGATAGTACACACGGCTGAGTTGCTGGAATGGACCAATGAAATACCGCGGCTGCCTGATGAATATTTATGAGGTATAGTAATACATATTATACACATCAATCATGGGGTTAGTATAAAAATCAAACATGGGGTTAGTACATGCTCGCCGCGGAGTTGAACCGGGGTCCTCTGATCTCGAGTCCTCTGCTCTCTCCACTAGACCTGATGAATATTAGAACGAGAATTTAGCATTAACTACACCCACATGGCAGCCTCGTAAAGGGCGCCCTCTCGTGACGTGAGGGCGCCCTCTTGTGACGTAAATTACGACCAAGGCGCCTTAAAAAACAGTCGTCGGCCCCGGCTTTAAATTTCATTTAGTCCCGTAACATGGAGCAAGTTCGGGTGGGCGACTATAGTTAACTAGACTAACCTACCCCCGGCCCCGGGGCTTGGTTCCTCTAGTCAGACTAGCTAGTCAAACGACGCAGCGTTCGGGTGACATCTAGTTCGAATATGGTTAGTCTAGTTAACTATATTCGCCCGCCCGAACTTGCTCTATGTCACCCGAACGTTTGACTAGCTGGTCTGACTAGAGGAACCAAGCCCCGGGGGTAGGTTAGTATAGTTAACTATAGTCGCCCGCACTGCCCATATCGACTATGATTAAGTCTAGTCGCCCACCCGAACTTGCTCATAGAAAGAACAAGCGGCACTGTGTACAGCTCAAAACAGTACGTGCAGTTTAGCAATGTGCCTATATGGCAAACCTAAAGAGATTAACAAACGGAGTGAGAAAATAACTTTTATATCAGCTATGTTGGTTTCTAAAATGTTGTATTCGTCCGAATAAAACACGCACTGGTCTGGTCTAAGTCCAGTCATACCAACGAGCACAAACGTTACCAGTCCAGATCGAGCAATCATCATGACCACAGACACGGATCCAATCGTGTTCCAAAATGATCCATCGCCATTCCCAGAGACGTACTGGCCACTCAAATGAGCAACGTTTACATCCGGCCCTCAGGACTCAGCGAAGGATTCACCACTATTCATGATTTCAACTTCTAACAACCCTCAAACATGTGTTACCGGTCGTTGTTGTTGTATATTTTATGGCATCTTCGGCAACTATACGGTTTTAGCTTTAACTATACTATCAACTTGAGATGACGAAGAAGAAGTTGCAGTTTTAGAAGTGGTAGGAAAACCCCCAGAGAAATGACCCAGGGGAAAACCCACGCGGTCAAGTAGGGACTGCAAACCCAATCCACATACACGCCCCGGATCCGGGTTCGAATCGGATCCTGATTCCCGCTCCACATACAACGACTGAATACGAGGACCGGCTACCGTAGTGTTTAAAATAGCACTAAGCATTACGTCATGCATTTATTTTTAGGAGCGCATAACCGTTAATTTTCAAAGCGCGCTATTTGAAAGGGGCTATTCCATATTTGACCACTACAAATTTAGTATATTAACCTTAAAATATTACACATGCCCATTTTAATATAGCATCAAAAAGCAAATTTAAACCTTGTCTGCATCATATCACCCAGTGAGCTCTATTCGAGATGCTTACACCGGGTAACACCAACTTACACCGGAGCGTTCTTTTAGCCATCACGTGCTACACGAGTCTGCCCCGGTGGCAGCCACCACTACCCGAGCTCGCGAGCGGGTCTGTGGTGTAAAGCAAGGTGTAATGACGTCGATGGGTTCCCAAAGAACTAGGGGGCTCACAGCTAGCTCTGGATGGCGGACACAGTGGCCAGCCAGCCTCATCCTTCGTTCCCATGGCCAAAATTGTAATTTTTCTTAGAAATTAACTTAGAAAACTGCTGAAATAGGTTCCAAATGGCCTAAATTTTCATTAGGAGTCATTTCTGAGACATTTAAAAAAGTCAATTTTTGGCAAATTGAGAAAAATTGCTGGACTAATAACCCCCCTTATGATTGTTTTAAATTTTTTGCCAAAAATTGTATGATTTAATTTTTTTCCAGAATTGCAGAAAATGTTGCTTAGAACACCGATGATATTCCTTGAATTGTACCTCAAAAATGAAGTCCAACACCATTTTATTTATAAGTATGATTTTAATGACAATATATTAAAAACAATGTTTTAATGAGCAATACTAAAAAGGAAATGAATTATAAATTGTATGTGTCTTACAGGGAACAGTTTGTTTCACCTTTTAACTTGTTAAAAATGATATAACAGAAATCTGCAGAAAAGAAAAACTGGTCGACAAAACTAATCAAATCTTCGTTCACACATGATTATAAAATTAAAGAGATATTAAGTTATTTCAGATTAATATATTTACACTGTATTTACTGCATGATGATTTAAACAAAACAGCTGCATCAAGGCAAAAAAGAGTAAAACTAAACTCCTTAAAAAAAGTCAAGTTTGACTGACGATTTCTCTAGTTACTAAATCATTTCCCTTGAATTTGGTATCATTGGAAAGCCCTGTTATTCCTCTTTAGGATGATGTGTCATTTTTTATGATTAATCAATTGGGGGATGTGCAGTATAGTAGAATACAGGGGTGGGCGGAATGTGAAATGTCACAAAATTCACTGCTATTGTCATGCAGTGCATTCTCCTTTTGCTTGGAGTATGTGTCAATGCACTTTTTGACAATAGCAATGCATTTTGTGATATCTCACTTTACACCCGCCCCTGTATTCAGCTGTGCTGCACATCCCCCAATTGCCTAATCATAACAAATGACACATCGTAGTAAAGAGGAACAACAGGGCTTTCCAATGATATAAAATTCAAGGAAAATTATTTTGCAACAAGAGAAAAATCGTCAGTCAAACTTGACTTTCCAAACTTGTTTTGAGGAGTTTATTCGAAAATGGTATTTCCATACATAATGCCGATGGCAAAATTTTACACCATTCATGTGAACCATTGTAAATTTCATCTGCACCAATTGTCAAATATGCAGCGCGATATGTGGCCGAGGGTATCCCCCTACCATTGTTCCCCCATTGTCTCAAACATCTAAGGAATTTCCAAGGAATTCCTTTCAGTTTTTAGGGGGGGGGTTGGTGTGTGTTGAGGTATTGAGGTTTATCACGCTACGTCACGAGACGTCCAAAGGTTTATTAGCATATCTTCAGTGTTCCAAGTCAGCAGACGCACGTGAATTTGTGTATTTCTATAATGCGTACTAGAATGTAAAAATGTGTGGAAGGCGCGTGATTTGAACGCAGACGTCCAAAAGATGTCAAAAAAGCATGTGGGTGAAAAACATATATTGTGCTTGGTATAAATTGTCACGACTTGTGACCTTGCTGGGTCTGCTAGACGTGTTATGTAACTTTTAGAAAAATAAATTGGATTTATTTTTTGTTGAGTATACTTTGGGTACTCACAAATACACACTTGCATAAGGGATTTTTAATGCACCACATGTCATGCAGGTATATGGGGTGTAGTTCGCACGGGTAACTGAAAATAAAGTTTTAGCGTTTTTTTCAGACCTGTCCCATCGGTTTCAAATCGGCCGAAACTTCAAACTCGCAACCCGTTGACTCAATCACGTCTTCTACCGTCAAACCCTCTGCAATCTCGGCGAGGGTCAACCCTGTCTCCTTGTCCACTGTGAACACGCACTAAATAAAAACAGAAATTGTTCTGATTAAGGGCCATCTAAAGTTGTCAACATTTTCAAGATTCTACAAAGACTACGAAGGATGTCGAAGGCCGCATAGGACTATAAATGCGAGGTAAAATGCTGACATTTCATAGTAGTGACAACAAAATGTTAAAAAGTAGTATTTCAGGGGGAAGGAAGGGGTCTGGAAAAATACTACTCTGTAGAACTGTGAAAATGTGTACAGCCCCTTAACGGATGATAAAATAATTCAATTTGTTATATGTCCAAGTAAAATACTAGTGTGGTGTTAGCAATGGCAACAAACAAAATGACAGTCATTTTTAAGCATATAAATTTAAGACAAAAAGTAAAAACCATGCGTGAATTTTAAAGGTTTTTCTGAAACATTACTGCATCTGTGTGGGTAACATTTCCTGCAGGCTAGTTTACCTACATTCTTTGCTAGATATGTAATGCCGTTGTTCCAGAAATTTAATAAAACATTTCATCCGCAAATGATATAGTGGACCTTTATAGTAACACACAGTGAAACTGGCCGTGTGCATTTTCAACTCATCGAAATGGAATTAAATTTGGTGTAAAATGATGGACTGGAAATTAGACTCACAAAAGCACTTGCGACCCAAAATAATTGTGATTTTCAGTGCGTCGTTTCACACCAAATTTCCTTCTATGACGTCTGTCAAATTCACACTCAAATTCTGAGTGTGAATCCACCCTAAGCCACATACCTTCTCCGTTATAATCATATCAACACACTGCAGTCCAGTCAATGGCAGCGTACAAGAGTCCAGAATCTTGTGTTTTCCACCTTTCGCCTGATGTTCCATGGTTACAACGACCTTGGTGCGTGCCGCTGATACTAAGTCCATGGCTCCACCCATACCTTTTACCATTTTACCCTGTAAATAAATAAACAAACAACACTACATTACTCACAAGTTTATGAGGTAACCACCCCTCCCAAAGATCACTTAAGATACGCCTCAAAACCCGATATATATTTGAACAGACAAATAACTATTTCAAGTGTTTTTTAAGACCAACTTACGGGAATCATCCAATTGGCAATATCTCCATACTTGGACACTTGCATAGCACCGAGAATCGTCAGATCAATGTGGCCTCTGCATGGGAAAATAAAAATTATTTGAACCCAGAATTACTAGTTCAAAGTATCTAGCTACCTACATTGGTTTTCTGCCAGAACTAGACTTCTTGTTAGATTTATTTATCGGCTTTTATACATTACATGTATTACAGTTATAACACATTGTCATCTCAAATTGGGTGACAGCACTACAGGTCCGCACCAAAAACAAGGAAACTTTCAATACATTTACTCAGTGATCACAACTGAATTTCTTTTAAAATGGATAAAGATTTATATAACTAGATCTGGGGCCAATTTCATAGAGCCGCTTACAGTGCAAGCAGTAACGGCATGCTTACTGTAGCAGACGAGTTAAGCACTATTTCATGGTCACGGTGTGGTTAAGCATGCGCGCGCTTGATAACGGCTATTGTTTGGCTCTGCAGTTAAGGCATGTTTTCAGTTGCTTACTGTTAACGATGTCTATGAAATAGCCTGATGCTCGGTTAAGAGAAAACAGGCTGTTAAGCAGCTCTATATAATAGGGCCCTGTTGTGTTTTGCTTTTAATCAAAAAGCTAATTGTTTTTTATACATCTGGTAAGATCTGAAATCATACAAACATTTGACAATTTTAGCGCTGGGACAAACCCTAAATAGAGAATTAAATTAATACCCTCTGATCATAGCAAAGGACTCGTCGCTTCCAAAGTATGACGCTTCCAGGATGACAGTCACCGTTTCCTTGCTCAGAGCACGGGATACGAGCCTGACAGGCAAACTAATACAGTAAACTCTCATTAAAGTGCTCTTCAGAATAATTTGAGCTTTATATCCAGAGAGCGCCATAACCAATGCAGAGAATAGCAGACGGGACTTGGAAAAAACAAGCTGTATATCGAGAAGAGCCTTATATCAGGGGGTGTTATAACGAGAGTTTAACGTACCCTCTGATCATAGCAAAGGACTCGTCGCTTCCAAAGTAGGACGCTCCCGGGATAACGGTCACTGTTTCCTTGCCAGCATTAATGAGGTCTGGGTCTTCCTCCCCCTTCACTGGAAACGGGCCCTTGAGAAACGAAAATGAAGTATGAAGTATTAGCTTTTGGGAATTTCATTTTCTATCTGGAAAAGTGAGCTGGTTTTTAGTTATGTACTAGGCCAGATGCAACACTACAATAAGTTTAATAGGGATATTGTGAAATGTACGCAATATTTTATTGAGGGTATGCATTCCGTTTGAATAATTTTGTATATGATTAGACAATTGTATCTGCATGACAGACGCACCTTCTCACAGGAATAGGTAAAAACAGTCATTTGAAGAAAACAAAATTCTAAAATTTACAACATACCAATGTCCCTAACTAATTGTGAGTAGTTTAAGTGTAATGATATCCCTCAATATGGAAATACCCAGGTTGAAATACCCAGGTTGCCGCATGTATGAGACCTGGGATCGATTTTATAAAAGTTATACCAACGTACCAAGATAAGAAGACTGACCCTTCCTAAGACGTGTCTTAGCATTTTGTTAAATTTGCCCCGGGTAGGTAATTATCTGTGTTAATGTTTACAGTCATCATGTGAAAACAAATCCCAGGTTACGTTTAACACCGTTTATTTGTTTTCATCGTAAAAAGGTACCCCAGGTCAGAGTTGGCTAGTGTGAAAAGCACTCAAGGTCCAATACAACGTACCAATCCAAGAACACCGTTCTCGCTTTGTAGATGAACAGTAATCCCAGGTTTGATGTAATTACTGGCCAACATTGGCATACCGATTCCAAGGTTAGCTGATAATCATAGACTCAGGAAAATAACCGAATGCAAAACAGGTACATCTTGAAGTATTGGAAAAGATTTTAAAATGAAAAGCTTGTTTTGGTTTGGTCATGAATTTTTTTTAAAGAATCAATCAAACTTGTTTGTGGACAATGCAAGGGTACTGCTAAGACTTTAAGGTTTAGTTGAAGTATCTTGACATTTTTGGGAGGGGGAAATGTTTTTGGCCCAAAATAATCCAGCGTCAGATCACGAATAATCACAGTGCCAAGTGGTCAACTTCACATCCCTACTTTTCAAAGACATCAAGTGGGGTGTTATGGCCGAGCGGTCTAGTGCGTCGAACTTAAGTTCCTGTGCTAGTACTAGAATGTAGGTTCGATTCCGGGCCGCGACGGGTTGTGGCACCTGTGCCCTTGAGCAAGGCACTCAACCACACTTGCTCCCATTCCTGTTATTGGCGGTCTCTCCGCTGTTGGATGTGGTAAATAAATAAATAAATAAATAAAAAAAATATAATAAAAACACGAACTGTTTCAGACTCTACAAAGGATACCATACATGCCATCTTTGAATTCCAGGGCCGCTCTACGTATAATGCATTCCCTCATCAACGCAGCATCCGACTTTGTCTCTTGTTTCGTGCCATCTTGTTTCAGAGTCAATCTCTGCAGAAGACAATGTTCAGAAACTATTACTGGAGTTTTCAAACTCAAACAACTAAATTTATTTATTTATTTATTCACCACATCCAACAGCGGAAGGACCGCCAATTACAGGAATGGGATCAATTAACATAGATATTCGAATAACTATCAATTTCTAAGTTGAATTATAAACGGCCAGAGACACCGAGGATTCCCTCCCCTTGCTCTTCATGAAAGAATGCTCTGGGATCTTTAAAGTGCGTTACCTAACACATTCACAGCCTTTTAACGTGATATTGTGACGCGTATTGCTTTGAGAAAAAGCAATATGTAGCGAATTTAAAGTGAAACGATGCACTGAAAATCACAAAAACAATTTCCGTCCAATTTGATTCTGTGGGTTTTTTGTGCATTGTTTTACTCAAAATTCCCTCGACACGACGATTTTCAGAGTGACGCACATCAAATTTATGCGTGAAAGGCTCAGTATGAATTTGAAATAATGTGCACCGCAATCCAATACCTACAAATGAAAAGCTCAAAAATAAACGTTTTGATAACAATTTGCTAGATAATTACCTCGATCCGTTTCTCAAGTTTTTCCGACTTGACAATCCGATGGATATAGATACATGGAACGTGGACATCTTCAGGTGTAAAGGTCCCAGTATCAACAATCTCTTCCACCTAACAAAATGGAAAATAAAAAATAAAATAAAAACAGACAATTTACAACCAGAAGGTGATTTATAATAATTAACTGTACAGCTAATAAAATTAGATCTATTCTTTAGTTAGATTCTGAAGGCATAGCCAATCTTGAAACTCCCGGTTCAAGGCCTGGTCAATGCTACTGTGTTGTGTCCTTAGACAAGACACTTTACTCTACCTAGGTCTAAAAATGGGTACCAGCAAATATTGGTTGGGAAATCCAACTAACACCGTAAAACCTACGATGGACTGGCATCCCATCCAGGGGGCGTAGCAATGCTCCTAGTCACTCTGTGCCATGGAAACCAGGGATAAGTGATGGCCTTATGAGCCAGTTGGCTTGTGCAACAAGTTTATCTATTAGCCAGATTCATTATTCACATATCTGGTGGATAAATGCCAAACTAAAGTGTTTTGTATCCAGAATGAGAATGAATGCAATTTACACACTTTATTGTGACTGTGATTACCTCGACTATGGTGACTTTAGCTGCTCGCGCCATCGAAGGGTTGAAATTACGAGCCGTTTTCCTGAATATCAAGTTTCCAGCTCGGTCTGCTTTCCATGCTTTGATTAGGGCAAAGTCTCCCGTTATAGATCTCTCCATGATGAAATCACGGCCGTTAAACTGTCTTGCCTGTTAAAAAAAAAAAAGTTAAAAATGGAGCCTTTTCTTTTAACGTTATATCTGTATCAGCGGCCATAATTGGCACAATACGTGGCAGAGAGACTACCTCTACTACCCTTCTGCCTCAGCACACTTCTCTTTTGTTAATGCACCACCCCTCCCACCACACCCCATCCCCCTTCCCCAACCCCCACCGCTTCCCCGTTGTTTAGAAAGCTACTGAGAAAGGGGATCTGTAAAAATTTGTTGGCTTTAAAACTGGATTCTGCAATAGCTAATTCTGTTTACACAAATTGCGATAAAGAAGTAATTTGCAGATTACAGCCATCATGGATGTGAATTCACACTGAGATTTTTTGCCCATAAATTAGACGTGTGTCGCTTTGAGAAAAATCAGTGAAAAGGGAATTTGGAGTAAAACAACGCACTAAACCACAGAAACAACTTGGGCAGATTTGAGTTTTTGTGACATGCCTTTCTAAAAACCTGTGTACAAATTTCCAATATACGCTCGTAACCGGGACGGAAACTTGTTACATTTGAAGCTGTCCCGGTTACGAGCGTATATTGGAAATTTGTACACAGGTTTTTTAGAAAGGCGTGTTGTCACACTATTTGTAAACCTTTTGGGCCTAAGTTATCTCTTCAGAACCACTGAAACGTATTTCTTTTATTTTGAGACCAGACAAAGGTATTTTCTGGAAAATAAGGTCTCTGTTGCCAAAATTCCCCCTTTACCGTGAAAACTCATGTAAACTCTCTAAACTCCTTCCACATCATTTGTTTCCAAATGCGACACACATCACAATTTTTACCTCTCTGGGTTCGCTCGTTATCGCAACCGATCCCCCATCACCATATTTGATTGGAGCACCTCCTAGGTGGACGAGAGTCCCAAAGGCTGTTGGAGTATAGAATGCGGGGATACCGGCTCCGCCCGCACGAATTCTCTCTGCCAGTGTACCCTAGAAAGGAATTGAAAATATTTTTCAAACAAAAATGTCAAATATGGTCTAAATATTCCTACATGGGCAATATAGGCTGTGAATAATTTAAATGTACACAATTGATAATGGAATATTCGGATGATTTTAGATAATGAATATTTGCACAATCAATTGATGACGAAGATTCTTCTAAGTTGCCGCAGGAAAGAAAAATTCCAAAAGTAAACTTGAATGCAGAAGAATTAAAAATAATTTTACTGCCGTTTAAATTTTCGTGCAGTACTATTGTTTGATTTTAAATATATACACAAATTGTGACTAAGTTGATCAAATAAATATTTGAATAGTAACTTATTCAAACTTGTACAGTCCTAGGACAATATTAGGTTAAACATTTCACCCCATTTTTCCCACGTTAGTCCTAGTATAAAATGTCTTACCTGTGGTGTAAGTTCAACTTCCAACTCTCCTGATAAATACTGCCTCTCAAATTCGGCATTCTCACCGACATATGACGACACCATGCGTTTAATCTGCTTCGTCTGCAGTAGGAGGCCCAAACCAAAGTCATCGACGCTGGACATTAGAATTATACAGACGAATAATATACATGAAATTAAATCTTATCTTACAGAGTTAATAAATGTTATCATGAACATTAAAGATAGTATACATGATTGGTAAACTGTTACAAATAGTTTTATCCCCATGTGTGATTAAAGATATATTTTAAGAAAACAGTCAAAAAAGGGTTTGCAGTCATTTCGCTCCAAAACCACTTCGCCCTGAACCACAGCCTGTGCACGAAGTGGTTTGGGGGCGAAGTAGCATTTGGGCGATGTAGCGTTTGGACAAAGTGATTTAGGCCGAAATGGCACTCGGGTGAAGTGGTTTGGGGTGAAATGGCACTTGGGCGAAATAATTGTGGAGCGAATTGAATTTATCCACCAATTGTTTTACTCATTTCTCAAAGACTATAGCTTTCTATGGTCATGTTTATATTAGGGGCGTTCGAGATGCTGACACCGGGTAACACAAACTTACACCGGAGCGTTCTTTTAGCCATCACGTGCTACACGAGTCTGCCCCGGTGGCAAAGAATTCTTTAACTTCAAGTCTGATCAGTCTTAGTTCAACACGCTGTCTCGTTTTCTGCTAAACTAAAGCTTTGTCAAGAAAGCCTAAATGCAACAGGAGTACATGTACGTAGCACACGCGAGGGCGCGCAACGTCATTGTCTATGTGTTAGAGCACATAATTACGCCTGGAATGAAAACCACGCACTCAACGACGCTCATAAAGAGTAACTGATAATCATTTTTCTGTGCTAAAACAAACAAGCAAAGTACATGTTTTTTACACTAATTCTGCACAAACAACATTCTCCCCAAACTGTCGCTGGTTTCACAAGTCTGTTTCGCAACACAAACTACCCTTTTTGGACCAGAAATCTCACTGTCAAACAAATATCTTGCTGTGTTCCAATGTAAATATGAAGAAAAAAAACGTTTCAAAAATAAATATCGTCAGAAAGTATTCTTTATTTTTAGCATCTATTAAAACAGTTGGAATTGAACAATGTTGAGATGTTTTACAGCGCATTTTTCACGATGCGCCAGATCGCATACGGCAGAAATCCACTGTGAAACCGACCAGTATTAGTGTACCCAGTGCGCGCGCGATGACGTCACAGATTTTCAAGTCCCTATCTAAAGCCATGGTCAATTACCAGTATAAATTAATATCCGGAAATGGGACCTTACCCAGCATTATTACTGACAGCCGTTATGCCTTTAACTCCAGACTTCAACAATCCATTGATAAGATTCTCCGGTATTCCACACAAACCAAAACCTGTTTAGGAGGGGAAAAGTATAAAAACAAATTCTAGACAAATAAACATTTCAGTCCTTGTTTGCACTTGTATTTAAAGGAGTGTGACCAGATCACTTTTTTTTACCCATAACTCCCCGGGACTTACCTTATGGGTCATGAGATTTTTATATCATAACATCCATTATATTTTTCTGATTACGAAACTGAAACTCCCGCGCTTCTAGGCCGCATATTTCCGAGGATATCGTCGAAAATCCACCGATTATTTGTAAACTAATTTTCCAGTATCAACATTTATCCGCTGAAAGCCGACTCGATAGTTTTATTAAATGTTTTACTGGAAATCGCGAATGTTTTAGTTTTTTTTGGACATGGGAGGTGTGTATGGGAGTTACTTGATAATATTGGTAAGTTACATCGAAAACTATTTTCCAGAAACTCTGGTCACGCTCCTTTAAGACAAAAATCAATTTTCTTATGGCGAACGGAACAACTACTTTCTCGTCTTACAAATCTTACCTCCAACGAGGAGAGTTGCATCATCAGGAATATCACTAACTGCCTCGTTTGCACTGTCGTAGAATTTGGCAAGATTTCGAGAACTGGCTGATAAACAGCGGACGGCAGTCTAGAGGAAAAAGGGAAACAATGTCAAACACAGGCCTACTAATAATAAGCGATACGGACGCCCACTGGGACACGACGCACATGACAATTTTTCTCTCTTAATTTTGTGTTTTTATCGTCAAACTTGTATTTTTACATGGTTTATAGATCATAAAAAGACAAATCCTAAGTGTCCGTGCATGGTAATGAACCAAAATCATGTTTCCTAAACAAATTTACACTTTCTGGGGCATTACCATGTCATTAGTTGGAAGAATCTGTCATGTTTGTGGCAAATGTGTACGATATTTATACCGATATTTGATTTACCGTAGTCATTTTAAAGAAAGATTTTATGACCAACCTTCTCCATTCTTCCATTCTTAATTCTGTCAGTCGCCGCAACGTCACTGGAGTTAAAACAACGTTGTGCCCAGGCCCCATGGTGACAAGCGAAGGAACAAAGCCGGTCTGTGAAACATGTACACGTATCTAACATGTCTAAGCATGAACGACTTTGTTTTCACTCCAGTCATGGCGTTATGCCCGTATACAAAGGCACACGACACCGGATCACAAAAGTGCCAGGATGTGCGACCGACAGAATACCCCCAATTCTTTCCTGCAGCATGCTATTCCCTATTGGACATGTGCATGTTTGACCTGTCCGGAAATTGGGCAAGTACTTTTTCTATCAAAACCTACGTTTGAATTTAAAAAAATTGATGTTCAAACGCTCATTAAAGGGAAGCACTACCTTACCTGCCCACCCCCAACTGCAGAATTCTTGAAACCTTTGAAGACAGTCGGTATGTACAATCTTGTTTTCACCCGGCCGACAATCGCAACTCCCAAGGCAGTCGCCATGTTTGAAACGATACTCAGACTTCACATGCATTTAGCTACGTAGTACAAATAAGCACCTGACTAGTGGGTCGACGTATGCTCTTTAATTAAAGGGACAACCACTTCTCGTAAAACGATTGAAATTGAGTAAAATTTGATATTTATTGCATGACGAATTTAAGAAATGTATTTTCTGTAATCGACAACTTAGGTGATTTACTTTCACCTACTCTTCTGTTCCAAATGATTTATTTCTCATAAGAATTAAATTGCAAAAGTAATTAAAATTAATAGAATTAAAGTAAAAACAAAAATGAAATTTTACCACATTAATCAATTTCCATTCAGAGGGTTGTCAACATGACAAATCTAATTAAACTAAGCCTTTTCTGTCAAACACCTGCAGTCGATTTCACGAAACATTGCGCAGCTTGCACAACCTTTGACAAATGGCGCAAGCCCCATAGCCTGCGTGTTATCTCCGGAAGAATGTTGCGCAACTTACGCAATAAAATGTTGCGCAAGTGGGCTTGCGCAACTGCGTAAGTTTCGTGAAATCGGCTGCTGTTTTTTTTTAACTCCACATTTGAAAAATTATACAACTTATTTATTTTTCAGAAAGTACAATGTATTTAGTACATTTTATGGTTATTAAAAAGTAAGTAGCACTGAGGTTCAATGCAGTGAATCTTGTATAATTCTGTAAGTTATTAAATTCTTTTGAGAAAGTAAATTATATAATGTTGTTCCAAATTTTACACCACAATCCATATATCAAAATATTAAATCTGTTTTGCATATCGGAATACAAATGGAAACCAAACGGAAAGTGTAATGCAACAATTAATATATAAAACACAGAAGCCTCATTTTTTGAGCCATTAGAAAAATAGATGTTTTGCTATTAAATGTTATATGAGTTCCCTGCTCAATCATTTAGAGAATAAAACATCAGACTGTAATCATGAAGTTCATAAACCTGATATCCAAAGGTAGATTGATTGAATTGATTGCTGGCTTTTAGTCCTGGTAGTGATGAATTCCTCTCAGCGCTAATTCTTGATGTAGGAGTGACGCACCGGTGTCGCCTCGCTACACGCCAGTGGCTTCGGTCCATCGTACGTGTTACAGATTAAACCAATTAGATCGGTATTTGCTGCATATTGAATTTTGTCATTGTGAACCTGCAATGCCAACAAAAGTATTACAATTTACAAATTTTAGTCGCCATCTGAAAAAGAGCAATGACTTAATTGCCCAAGTCACAAAGGAAGCTGATTTTACAGTTTATTTAAATTAAGACTCATGGAAATGACTTGCAGGGATTTGGGAGGACTTGCGAGGACTTGCAGGGCCATGCGAGGACGAGCAGGGCCATGCGAAGACGAGCAGGGCCATGCGAAGACGAGCAGGGCCATGCGAAGACGAGCAGGGCCATGCGAAGACGAGCAGGGCCATGCGAGGACTTGCAGGGCCATGCGAGGACGAGCAGGGCCAATGCGAGGACGAGCAGGGCCAATGCGAGGACGAGCAGGGCCATGCGAGGACGAGCAGGGCCATGCGAGGACGAGCAGGGCCATGCGATGACGAGCAGGGCCATGCGAGGACTTGCAGGGTCATGCGAGGACGAACAGGGCCATGCGAGGACGAGCAGGGCCACGCGAGGACGAGCAGGGCCACGAGAGGACGAGCAGGGCCACGCGAGGACGAGCAGGGCCACGCGAGGACGAGCAGGGCCACGCGAGGACGAGCAGGGCCACGCGAGGACGAGCAGGGCCACGCGAGGACAAGCAGGGCCATGCGAGGACTTGCGAGGACTTGCAGGGCCAGGCCAGGTGCAGGTAAACTTACCCCATTGAGTGTGACCCAAGGCACATATTTGTGAGGGGGGTTAAGAGCCTTTGTTTTGAGTGCCATCTGATGTTCCAAGGCGTTTCCCAGAGAACCCTTAGCACACGCCGCTATTTGAGTGTAATTCAGTCCACACATGCCAATGCACTGTTGGATTTAACACAAACAAGACTGCCACAGTTTAACATTGCTTCAGGCCTTGTCTAAGTACAAAACATACAAGACTGGCTAATCAATTTCTAAAAGTTTACTAAAAAAAACTTGTGTTCTTAGCTAGAATAGCAGAACACCAGTCAATTATAATACACACATCGCATAAGATTTTGACTGCTAACACATTTTTACAAAGCAAATGTATACATTTTTAATTTAAGCAAATTGTTCTGCTAAAACAGCTTAATGACTTTGATCAACTCACACCAATTGCATTATTAACGGGTTGATGAGTGAGTTCCATGCAGTAAACTGCTTTGAATGCAGTATCAAATGGGCCGTAATGCATGGTGCAGGTCTCAATAATGTTTCCTCGGCATTCGGTGGGGCCGTGTGGGCACTGGAACACCCATTTAGAACCTTGCTTCGTTTCCTGGATTTATAGAAAGCAGGGAGAATAGAGTAGACACACAGTAACAATATCATTGCCCCCTGTCATGGCTGCCCGTGCAAAGGATCTATTTGTTATTTAATTTGAAATATAAAGTCAACCGCAAAACTGCAATAGACCAGTTCGGGGTTTTTCGCACACAATGGAATTAGCATACTCATGTATATTTGGTACAGCGGACCTTTCACATGTATAGATTGGTTCCCGAGTAGATAGCATACCGCAATAAGGAACCGGTTCATAGTATGTCAAAGGTCCGCTGTACCAAAAATACATGAGTATATAATGCTAATTCCATTGTGTGAGAAAAACCCCGAACTGGTCTATTGCTTCTGAACAGACTTGGGCAAATCCTCCCAATAATTGATTAGAATCGATTGCAAGTTAGGATCAAAATTAAAATTCCATTTTTGGAAGGAATCGATTTCCATTATCTTGGCAATTTCGGAAGTATCTGACAATTCTGAATGTGAATGGATGCATCAATTACAAAATTCCAGAAATGCGGCAGTGTTTGGTGTCGGTCATTTTTTTCTCCAAATTTCAGTGCCAACTTTTGTTTTGAAAATGAAATAGAATCCAAAAGAAATCACATATTTTCCTAAGTTGAATCAAGATCGACTCCAATAAGTGTTGCAATCGCTCAAGCTATACTGGTGTAACGACGAACAAGGACACCTTTTCTGAACTTCAAAGAAAGATCACCAAGAGAAATAACTTTGAAAATGATTTTAAAAATTTAAACAACTCTGAATGCCGCAATAGGGCGACACTTCGGGAAGACTCTCCCCAGGGACCACCGAAATTTCAGCAAGAATCACTCAAAATGACACCTTATTTTTTTACCCAAAGCTTCCGAAGATGGTTGCAGACAAAGAGAAACAGCTCCAGTCCCAATAAAAATGGTTCTCGACCTAAAAAAAATGGTTGTTGACCTAAAAAAATGATTTTTAAACTCAAAAATATTAGGGCGACACCAAAATGTCGCCCTATTTAGCAGGTCGCCCTAATATAGCTTTTTTACACACAAAATGTCGCCCTATCCTAGCATTCATAGTAATTTGAGAACTTGCAAACTGTAATGATGACAATGGGGTGGTTTTACAGCTGTCACAGGTCACTAAGCACTCCCGTGTTTGTCTTCCAGATCAAGAAGAGAACAATAGAGCCACGTGGGGAAACGCACGTGGCTGCTAGCAGAAAAGCACAAGGCTCTATTGTTCTCTTCCATTCTGTAGGAAAAACAAAACATATTTAGTGAACCGTGACAGCTGTAAAACCGCTCTATAGACCGCATCGAATAGCCGCCATTTCGTGGGGCACCTTTTGTTACTTAAACCGTTTAACAATTGAAGCACAATATGTGCAACCATGCATGTCCTCAAGTAACAAAGAAACTGCCCCACGAAATGGCGGCTATTCGATACAGTCTATACAATGACAACGTTGAGATCTTGCGTACCTTTGCGTTGCCATAAGGAACCAATGTCAACTGCATGATGTCGTTGAGAGCGGAGTAAGCCCCGTGAACTTGTTCCGTGAGGAATTGTTCACAGTCGGGGGAGTAAGACTCGAAGTACAGGGTGAAGTTCACTTTGGGTGCATTGTTAATTGGTGTCTGCTTCTTAGCACACTGTTCCTCAACCTGAAATTGGGAAGGGGAAACATTTAAATATTGTCATGGAAAGAAAAGTGAAAATAAAGGTAAGAATTAGTAGGCCTCTTGAGTATTGTTTTTAATAACAATAACCAATAACGTTTAATTAACAGTATAAAACAATGGAGTGTAAATTACTTATGCCACACTATTCAAACTACACTAAGCAGGATAGAAATACACAGGCCCTTAAGTCACAATGTATGGGAAAGAGGTATTTTTTGCTGTATACAAAGATTCAAAGGAAATTACCTCCTGGAATTGTGCTCTGCATGCAGCGCAGGTAGATTGGTTCCCGATCCCTATAGATTGGTTCGCTTATTGCAAAAATATAGGGATCGGTAAAGAGCAGCCATATGACATGCAGATTTTGCATTGGCATTTGTAACTTGGCTGTGCGTGTCGAACATATCCAATTATGTAAATAAAGTACATTGCCTAAACTAACAAAGGGCTTGGCCAATTTTTAAATATAAAAAACACAATGCGCACGCGCACAGACGACCAATTACAGATTAAGATGAAGTGCCCTTAATACCTGTCCTTATATTCTCCTGTGTGGAATATGTGGACGGGAACCAGTCTAGCAGCGCAGGCTCATTGAAAAACGGGTGTGGTTGAAACCCGGAGGTAGCCGGAGGTCGGAGGTAGAATTTATTGTGACCGTGTAGTACATGCTACAACCTACCACGTAGCTCCAGAGCCACCGTCAACACACCAACTACACGTTAGCAAAAACAATCTACCTCCGGGTAACTTTGGGTACCTCCGACCACCTCCGACCTCCGGGTTTTATAAATTTCCTTGAAAAACTTACATTGCACATTTTTGACACTTCGGGCGAACTGCACCACAGATCCGGAGGGAAATTACAGGCTTCCACAGCAAAGACAGCGGCCACAAGAACAACAGCTAACACATATCGGTACGCCATGACGATAACTAGCAAGTTATCCGCCGAATTTGTTTAGAAATCAGTCTGGCGATCTCTCTGCATGCACAATAGATCCTATCACGTGATTCCATCACCTGTCCGATGGTCGCGTGTCATGTGATGCAGAGTGCATCGAACCATGATCGAACTTTTGACAACAATAACACAACAGCCGGCCGGAAATAGCGTTGTATTTTGGTTGTTACACAAGTGCAGTATTAAATATAATGCAAACGATTTTTCTCCTAAACAAGTAAATTTAATGGTTTCCTACCTCATGTTCTACTGTCACCATAACCATGGAGGAAGAAACAAATTGAATGCTTTGGCAACGTACGTACGCGCCAAGAACAGATTTATAAGCCACGTACTTTGATTAGTGATGAAGAGTTTTTCCGAGCAGGTTTTTAACGCAAACTGATTGGTTGGTGGAATTTATGGGGCGTGGCGTAAAGACGTATGGTCGGTTCATTAAACCAAGCCAAGATAAAATCAATCTTAAAAGACATTACTGCTTGTTAATTAAATTCAAGTAAAATATTTATTTAAAGAGTTGCACCACAATGAAATTACACAAATAAAAAAAACAAATAATAGTGATATTTATCCAGTCACAAACCTATGGGGCTCTGGGGACATAACAATGTTCATCGATTTTATTCTCGTTTCTGTGATCTTCCGAAACGTTCATCAAGGAAAAATGCAATTTTTGACAAATATCATTTTTATTCTAACTGTAGTAAAATGAAATAAAATAAGAAAATTTAAAGAAAATGCACAGCACCAGTTTGACTTTACAAAAGAACGCACCTGATTGGCTCAAACGTGGTTGCTCAACCCTGGCTCAACCAATCGTGACAGCCCTTTTATAATGGTACAAGCTGGCACCGTTCAAAAAGTCATTTTCTTGGTTTATTTCATCTAAGCTCAATTTAAAATAAAAATTATATTTGTCCTTGATCAAAAGCGTGTGAGAAGATCACATGTTAATCGCTTCACAAAAATGAGAATGAAATCGATAAACGATGTCATGTCCCTAGAGCCCCATAGGTTTGTGTAAAAATTCCCTGCTTTGTCATCTAATCCCTAACACTATGAGCAAATAACAATGGAAATTGTGCACAAACCATTATTAACAATGGTGTGTGCCCAATTTCCATTGTTAGTTGTTCATAGTGTAATGCCTTGAGAATGTCGATAAGGTTTATTGAAATTGAGTAAAATTTGATATTTATTGAATGACGAATTTAAGAAATGTATCTTCTGTAATCGACAACTTATGTAATCGATTTACTTTCACCTACTCTTCTGTTCCAAATGATTTATTTCTCATAAAAATTAAATTCCAAAAGAAATTAAATAGAATTAAAGTGAAAACAAAAATGAAATTTTACCACATTAATCAATTTCTATTCAGAGGATTATCAACACGACAAATCTAATTAAACTAAGCCTTTATGTCAAACACCTGTTTTTTGTAACTCCACATTTGAAAACTTATACAACTTATTTATTTTTCAGAAATAAAGAATTAAAGTGAAAACAAAAATGAAATTTTACCACATTATCAATTTCTATTCAGAGGATTGTCAACACGACAAATCTAATTAAACTAAGCCTTTATGTCAAACACCTGTTTTTAACAAGAAAGTATTTAGTACATTTTATGGTTATTAAAAATGACATACGTAGGTAAGTAGCACCGAGGTTCAATGCAGTGAATCTTGTATAATGCATAGTTCCGAGATTGCCCAGTTAATCCCGCCCCTTAGATGCTGTTGCTATATGTGCTCACAAGCCATCGCAAAAAAATGGCGACACAACGTACAAAGCAACGGGACTCTGCATGGAAAGCACAGATTCATTGGAGAAAACTCAAAGGTATTTATGTTTTAGGGTCGACAGTTACTGTATCCGTACTAGCACACACTGAGCGAAGGGCTAGTAATGCAGGGATGACATATATTCATAAAAATGCGCTTTCTACCTTAACAGCGAATCGCTCGACATTGAAACCAAAATTCATACAACATACAAACTGTATGGGCAGAAAATCGCGTGATTGTTTGTGATGATTGCATCACTTTGACCTATGTGGGCGCCGTCTGCATGCTAGCTCTGTTGTGATTGGTCGGCGGGTTCGGCTTGATTGACAGGTCGGAACTATGCATTCTGTAAGTTATTAAATTCTTTTGAGAAAGTACATAATGTTGTTTCAAATTTTACACCACAATCCATATATCAAAATAATCCTTTTTGCATATCGGAATACAAATGGAAACCAAATGGAAAGTGTAATGCCACAATAAATTTAGAAAACAGAGAAGCCTCAATTGTTTTTATCTGAACAATTACAGCAATACTTTAAAGAACGCTGAATGCCGCAATGGGGCGACATTTCGGCAAGACTCTCGCCGGGGACCACCGAAATTTCGGCAAGAGTCACTCAAAATGACACCTTATTTTTTTACCCAAAGCTTCCAGAGATGCTTCCAGACCGAAGAGAAACAGCTCCAGTCCCAATAAAAATGGTTCTCGACCTAAAAAAAATGGTTTTTGACCTAAAAAAATTAATTTTAAATTCAAAAATATTAGGGCGACACCAAAATGTCGCCCTATTGAGCACGTCGCCCTAATATACCTTTTTTACACACGATTTGTCGCCCTATCCTGCAATTCATAGTTTTTTGAGCTATTAGAAAAATATATATTTTGCTATTAAATTTTATATGAATTCTCTGCTCAATCGTCTAGAGAATAAAACATGTAATCATGAAGTTTATGAACCTGACATCCAAAGGTAGATTGATTGAATGATTGCTGGCCTTTAGTCATGGCAGTGATGAATTCCTTGGCTAATTCTTGATGCAGGAGTGACGCACCGGTGCCGCCTTGTTACACGCCGGCGGCTTCGGTCCATTGTACGTCTTGCAGATTAAACCAATTAGATCGTTAGTTGCTGCATTTTGAATGTCCTCATTATGAACCTGTAATGCCAACAGAAGCATTCCAATTTAATTCAGCTGTTATCTGAAAAAGATTAATTTATGTTTAACAATAATAATAATAATGATGATTAGATTTGTATAGCGCACATATCCACCCTGCAGGGTGCTCAAGACGCTGTTACCATTATTACCGCTGCCATCAGGGAATCACCAGAACCATTTCGCTTCAACTAGGTGGCTGCTGGTCAGGCGCACAACCCTATCAGCAGTTAGATTGTGGCATTCCCCTTAACAGCTTCCCATATATCGCTTGGGTTGACGAGGCAACTGGGATTTAGTGCCTTGCCCATGGACACAGGAACGTTGGTCGAAGTGGGGCTTGTTAAATATTTCATTAATTTTAGTCATATTTATGTCCCAGCTTTTTAATTTTCCAAAACATACATTTGTTAATACCAGAGGGTATCAATAGTAATTTCACACTTAATTCTTTGTAGCCAACCTTGCAATGATCTGACCCTAGGGGTGTTATTCTGAAAAGTAAATATGAAAACAATAACCATTTTATTGTGGAAATGTTAGTTGTTCAGTCATTGAAAATCTGAAATATACTTCAGAACGTTTTTATCAGTTTTGACATTGGGGGCGTTCGAGATGCTTACCTCGTGTAACACGGGGTTTACACCGGGGAAAGCCCCCAGAAGATGCAAAACGAACGACACAGGGTCTCGCTTTGAATTCTGGGAACACGTGGTCAAAGGTTGTACGGGTGGAGCTTTATAAACGCCGTTATCGTTTGACTCAGGATGAAAAATTAAGCCGGCGCCACGCAAAAATACTAGCCCTAAAATACCGAAATAAACTTTGTCAATGCCCACAAACATCTACTGATTCAGCAAAATGTATTTACAGCCCTATTCCCTCCTATTTTGTGTCATAAATAAGTATTTTTCTTCGTACTCATGTCGCGATTCCAAACTGTCCGCCACGTTTTACTACTCGCGGTTACTAGGTGACGTCATTACACCTTGCTTTACACCACAGACCCAGCCGCGAGCTCGGGTAGTGGTGGCTGCCACCGGGGCAGACTCGTGTATCACGTGATGGCTAAAAGAACGCTCCGGTGTAAGTTGGTGTTACCCGGTGTAAGCATCTCGAACGCCCCTAATGTAAAAACAAAAGAACCCTTGGACTACAAAATTCAATGTTAAAATTAAGACCATCACAGGTCACAAAATATGAAAATTATTTTATTATGGTTCCTTTAAATCAAGACCCGGGGACTTGTGAGGACTTGCAGGGCCTTGTGGTAATTTACAGGGGTATTTGAGGACTTGCAGCGACTTGTGAGAGGCCGGGTGCAGGTAAACTTACCCCGTTGAGTGTGACCCAAGGCACATATTTGTGCGGGGGGTTGAGTGCGTCCGTTTTGAGTGCCATCTGATGTTCCAAGGCGTTTCCAAGGGAACTGTTAGCACACGCCGCTATTTGAGTGTAGTCCAGTCCATATTTGCTAATGCACTGTTGGATTTAAATTTAGAATACATGATTGGTAAACCGTTGCAAATTGTTTTATTTCCTTGTGTGATTGAAGATGTGCAAGATTAAAACCAAACTGAGCAAAAACCAGCTCCGTACTTCGTCTAACTTTTAAGAAAACAGTCAAAAAAGGCTTTGCAGTCACTTCGCCCCAAAACCACTTCGCCCTGTGGCATTCGGACGAAGTGGTGCGAGGACGAAGTGGTTTAGGGTCAAGGTGGCTTTGGGGGCGAAGTGGTAATGGTTTTGGGGCGAAGTGAATTTCGTCTTATGAGACGAAAAATAATTATTTCACTCATAGCACTATAGCACTTTATACAAAACCACTTTAGGGGAAGTTTACTACCGTCATCATGTTTATATTTTGTAAGTTATGTGTAAATCTGTAAACATTTCTGATTTAACACAAACAAGACTGCCACAATTGAACATTGACATACGAGACTGGCTGATAAATTTCTAAAAGTACACTTAAAAAACTTGTGTTCTTAGCTAGAATAGCAGAACACCAGATTTAGATTAAGCAAATTTTTCTGCTAAACTGCTTTATGACATTGGCCTTTGAGCCCGCCGCACACGAGAGCTATGTGCTGAGCCAAAATTCATTCGTGGCCGATGGCGTAAGGAGATAGCTCTCGTGTGCGGGCAACTTACGTGAGCATTTGGTCACTCGTGCCACTTGAGACAAATATCTAACGTGTTTGATAATTTTGGCCTCGCGTGGCCAAAATCTCACGTGTGCGGGGGTGATGAGCCAAGTGCTGAGCTAAAATGAATGTAGCTGGCCAATTAAAAACCATCCCCATATTCACGTGATATGAATACAGTGCGCGCGGGCACCGCTAAGGTCACCAAACTTTTGCTGAAGTGTGGTGAACTTGGCGGGGTTCGCGCGCGTGGTTTTAATTGGCCAGCTACATTTATTTTAGCTCAGCACTTGGCTCATCACCCCCGCACACGTGAGATTTTGGCCACGCGAGGCCAAAATTATCAAACACGTTAGATATTTGTCTCAAGTGGCACGAGTGACCAAATGCTCACGTAAGTTGCCCGCACACGAGAGCTATCTCCTTACGCCATCGGCCACGAATGAATTTTGGCTCAGCACATAGCTCTCGTGTGCGGCGGGCTTTAGGCTCTGATCAACTCACCTTATGTGCATCATTAACAGGATCATGATTGACTTCCATGCAGTAAATTGCATTGAATGCCTTATCAAATGGGCCGTAATGCAGGGTGCAGGTCTCAATAAGGTTTCCTTGGCATTCGATGTCTCCGTGTTGGCACTGGAACACCCATTTGGAACCTTGCTTCGTTTCCTGGATTTATAGAAAGCAGGGAGAATAGAGCTTTTGCACCAGCGGCCACGAAAGAGATTAGGTTTTCATATTTGAATTATGTGACAATAGATCCACAAAGTGCATACCCGGTTTTGACGCATGGTGACAATGTCACTGCCCCCTGTCATGGCCGCCCGTGCAAAGGATCTATTTGTTATTTAATTTGAAATGTAAAGTCAACCGCAAAACTGCAATAGACCAGTTCGGGGTTTTTCGCACACAATGGAATTAGCATACTCATGTATATTTGGTACAGCGGACCTTTGACATGTATAGATTGGTTTCCGAGTAGATGGCATTCCGCAATAAGGAACCGGTTCATAGTACGTCAAAGGTCTGCTGTACCAAAAATACATGAGTATGCTAATTCCATTGTGTGCGAAAAACCCCGAACTGGTCTATGGCTGCTGAACAGACTTGGGCAAATCCTCCCAAGAATTGATTAGAATCGATTGCAAGTTTGGAATCAAAATTACAATTCCATTTTTTTAAGGAATCAATTCTCTTTATCTTAGTGATTCCAGGAAGTATTTGACAATTCTGAACGTTAATGCATACATTAATAATAAAATTCAGGAAATGCGATAGTGTTTGGTGTAAGGTTTGCGAGATATTTTTCTCCAAATTCAGTGCCAACTTTTGTTTTGAAAATGGAATAGAATCCAAAAGTATTCCCATATTTTTCTAAGTTGAATCAAGATCGACTCCAATAAGTGTTGCAATCACTCAAGCCTACTGCTGATGTAACGACGGACAAGGACACTTTTTCTAAACTTCAAAGAAAGATCCCTAACAGAAATAACTTTGAGAATATTTTTACTAATGTGAGTAATTGCAAACTGTAATGGGGACAATGGGGCTGTTTCACGCTGTCATGGGTCACTAAGCCCTCCCGTGATTGTCTTCCAGATCAAGAAGAGAACAATAGAGCCACGTGGGGAAACATACGTGGCTGCTAGCAGAAAAGCATGAGGATATTGTTCTCTTTTGGAGGGCAAACACGAAATGTTTAGTGACTCGTGACAGATGTGAAACTGCTCTATACAATGAAAACGTTGAGATCTTGCATACCCTTGCGTTGCCATAAGGAACCAATGTCAACTGCATGATGTCTTCGAGAGCGAGGTAAGCCTTGTGAAGTTGACCCGCAGTGAATTGTTGACAGTCGGGGCAGTAAGACTCGAAGTACAGGGTGAAGTTCACTTTGGGTGCATTGTTAACTGGTGTCTGCTTCTTAGCACACTGTTTCTCAACCTGAAATTAGGAAGGGGAAACATTTAAATTTTGTCATGGAAAGAAAGGTGAAAATACAGTTAGGAAGTAACGCTCTTGTTTCTAATAACAATAACCAATAACATTCAATTAACAGTACAATGGAATGTAAATTACTTATGCCACACTATTCAAGCTACACTTAGCAGTTTAGAAATACAAAGGCCACGGAAATGAGGTATTTTTTCTCGTATACAAAGATTCTAAGGAAATTACCTCCTAGAATCAACAGATCATCCAATTCTAAAGATATGGCCAATGAAATTAGATTAATAATTTCTCGTCAGCGCCCGCATGTGATTTTGACCCCGCACAATTCCATTATGCCAAAATTTCATTATTTTGCAAAAAAAAGGGGAAAAATTAGATTCAAACTACTTCCAAATGAGAAGTTTCCATTTGAGTTGTGCAGCTGAGATCTGTGTTTTGCAGCTTTTGTGTTTATTGTCAAATATATTGCTCTTTTACAAAGCAGACATCTCCTTTGTCATTTTCCATATATTTGTCATCTCAACTTGTTCCTTCAAACAAGCTGGGCATACCTGGAATTGGCACCAAACTTTCCAACTGCACTTCTGTCGCAAATGTTGCACTGAGAAGCTTAAGTATATCTTAGAATTAGATCATCTATTAATTCCAGGAGGTAATTGTTTAATGTATACAGAAAAATATAGCGAAAGAAGGCAATTAATACAGTGATTTAAAACGAACTAGGCCTACATGATATACCCGCTCTGCAGGTTCATTGAAAAACGTACATTGCAAATTGTCGACACTTCGGGCGAACTGCACCACAGATCCGGAGGGAAATTACAGGCTTCCACAGCAAAAACAGCGGCCACAAGAACAACAGCTAACACACATCGGTACGCCATGACGATAACTAGCAAGTTTTCCGTTGAATTTTTTTAAAATTCAAGTCAAAATTTACACCACAATAACGAACCGAACTTCTTGCGGCGCGGCGCACAATCAGTACAGTCTGGCGAGCTAGCTCTGCATATTATACCCGGGGAGCGATTTTTTTATCTGCGCAATCGATCCTATCACGTGAATCGTGCGCGTGATCAAGGGCGTGTTTGTTTCACGACAGATCCGGATCCAGATCCCGAGTTATTTTATGCGCAGAAACAAACGTAACTGCTCTCGACTAGGAATTCAAGTCACGTGAATTGGATCTGCGCAGATCTGAATCTGGATCCGTCCGAAACAAACTCGCCCTAAACAATCACCTGTCTGATGGGCGCGTGTCATGTGATGCAGAGTGCATCGAACTTTTGACAACAATAACGCCGGAAATAGCGTTGTATTTTGGTTGTTACACAAGTGCAGTATTAAATATAATGCAACCGATGTTTCTCCTAAACAAGTAAATGTAATGGTTTCCTACCTCATGTTACTGTTATTCTCTAATAAGCTGCGCTTAAAGGAGCATGACCAGAGTTTCTGGAAAATAGTTTTCGATGGTACTTACCAATATTTAATATCAAGTAACTCCCATACACACCTCCCATGTCCCAAAAACCCGAAAACATTCGCGATTTCCAGTAAAAAAATTGAACAAAACTATCGAGTCGGCTTTCAGTGGATAAACGTTGATACTGGAAAATTAGTTTACAAATAATCGGTGGATTTTCGACGATATCCTCGGAAATATGCGGCCTAGAAGCGCGGGAGTTTCAGTTTCGTAATCAGAAAAATATAACGGATGTTATGATATAAAAATCTCATGACCCATAAGGTAAGTCCTGGGGAGTTATGGGTAAAAAAAAAAGTGATCTGGTCACACTCCTTTAAACGCGAATAAATCATTTTCTAAAGCGGGCCTCCCACTGTGCGATTTTTGCCACGAATTAGAGCACGATTGGGTACCATTGGCTACGATTGTGTGTATAGTCTATAGCCTTATAGGCAGTCTCCGATAATCGTACCAATTCGTAGGAAATTCGTGGCGAAAATCGCACAGTAGTGGGAGGCCCGCTTAACGCGCCGTCGCTGCGCACCATCGCTGCCCACCTGTGGAAGAAAACAGTAAAAATACACTTTAGGGCGTGTTTGTTTCATGACAGATCCGAATCCAGATTCCGATCTGTTTTACCGCGCAGAAACAAACGAAACCGCTCTCAACTCGGATCTCAAATCACGTGAATTGCAATTTATTGACCAAATTTCTGTTCCAAGTTTCTCCCACGACCTTCGTCGTAAATAAACAAGCATTCTAAATTTATTTATATCGTGTGTTGCCTCTGACAACTGAAACGACACGGTTTTACTCACACAAAATCTCCACGATGTTTACGTCGCCATTTTGGATCTAGCGCTGAACCATCTCTCGAGAAGGATTCCACAGATCACATATCTCGATCAGGATGTGCGCGAAGTGAACGAGTTCACCTTGGATATGCGCCGATGTAAGCTATGTAAGCTATGTTGCAGTACCCATGAATTGATTAAAACCATCATTAAAATTAAGCCAAAAACCCCTCTTTAATACTAGCAATTAATGTATCAAGAAAGTATTTAGTACATTTTATTGTTATTAGCACTGTAGCACTGAGTAGCACTGAGGTTCAATGCAGTGAATCTTGTATAATTATGTAAGTTATTAAATTCTTTTGAGAAAGTACATTGTATAATGTTGTTCCAAATTTTACACCACAATCCATATATCAAAATATTAAATCTGTTTTGCATATCGGAATACAAATGGAAACCAAATGGAAAGTGTAATGCCACAGTGAATTTATAAAACACAGAAGCCTCATTTTTTTAGCCATTAGAAAAATATATGTTTTGCTATTAAATTTTATATGAATTCCCTGCTCAATCATTTAGAGAAAAAACTGTAATCATGAAGTTCATAAACCTGATATCCAAAGGTAGATTGATTGAATTGATTGCTGGCTTTTAGTCCGGGTAGTGATGAATTCCTCTCAGCGCTAATTCTTGACGCAGGAGTGACGCACCGGTGTCGCCTTGTTACATGCCGGCGGCTTCGGTCCATCGTACGTGTTGCAGATTAAACCAATTAGATCGTTCTCTGCTGCATCTTGAATTTTCTCAGTGTGAACCTGCAATGCCAACAAAAGTATTACAATTTACACATTTTAGTCGCCATCTGAATAAGAGCAATAACTTAATTGCCCAAGTCACAAAGGAAGCTGCTTTTACAGTTCATTTAAATTAAGACTCATGGAAATGACTTGCGAGGACGAGCGAGGACGAACAGGGCCATGTGAGGACTTGCAGGGACTTGCGAGAGGCCAGGTGCAGGTAAACTTACCCCATTGAGTGTGACCCAAGGCACATATTCGTTAGGGGGGTTAAGAGCCTCTGTTTTGAGTGCCATCTGATGTTCCAAGCCGTTTCCAAGGGAACTGTTAGCACACGCCGCTATTTTAGTGTAATCCAGTCCAGATTTGCCAATGCACTGTTGGATTCAACACAAACAAGATTGCCACAGTTTAACATTGCTTCAGGCCTTGTCTAAGTACAAAACATATGAGACTGGCTGATCAATTTCTAAAAGTTTTCTAAAAAAAGTTGTGTTCTTAGCTAGAATAGCAGAACACCAGTCAATTATAATACACACATTGCATCAGATTTGGACTGCTAACACATTTTTACAAAGCAAATTGTTCTGCTAAAACAGTTTTATGACTCTGATCAACTCACCTCCTCTGCATTTTTAACAGGATCCTTAGTGACATCCATGCAGTAAATTGCATTGAATGCCTTATCAAATGGGCCGTAATGCAGGGTGCAGGTCTCAATAAGGTTTCCTTTGCATTCGATTTCTCCGTGTTGGCACCGGAACACCCATTTGGAACCTTGCTTCGTTTCCTGGATTTATAGAAAGCAGGGAGAATAGAGCTTTTGCACCAGCGGCCACGAAAGCGATTAGGTTTTCATATTTGAATTATGTGACAATAGATCCACAAAGTGCATACCCGGTTTTGACGCATGGTGACAATGTCACTGCCCCTGTCATGGCTGCCCGTGCAAAGGATCTATTTGTTATTTAATTTGAAATATAAAGTCAACCGCAAAACTGCAATAGACCAGTTCGGGGTTTTTCGCACACAATGGAATTAGCATACTCATGTATAGATTGAAGCGCAATATGTGCAACCATGCACGCATGTCCTCAAGTAACAAAGAAACTGCCCACGAAATGGCGGCTATTCGATACAGTCTATACAATGAAAACGTCAGTGAGATCTTGCATACCTCTGCGTTGCCATAAGGAACCAATGTCAACTGCATGATGTCTTCGAGAGCGGGGTAAGCCTTGTGAAGTTGACCCGTGAAGAATTTTTCACAGTCGGGGCAGTAAGACTCCATGTACAGGGCGAAGTTCACTTTGGGTGCATTGTTAATTGGTGTCTGCTTCTTAGCGCACTGTTTCTCAACCTGAAATTGGGAAGGGGAAACATTTAAATATTGTCATGGAAAGAAAAGTGAAAATAAAGGTGAGAATTAATAACCAATAACGTTTAATTAACAGTATAAAACAATGGAGTGTACATTACTTATGCCACACTATTCAAACTACATATACTATGATATAGCAGTTTACAAATACACAATATATGGGAAAGAGGTATTTTTCCCGTATACAAAGATTCAAAGGAATTTACCTCCTGGAATCAACAAAACATCCAATTCTGAAGGTATACTTTCCAACGGAAATTTATAAAACCCGGAGGTCGGAGGTGGTCGGAGGTGCCCAAAGGTACCCGGAGGTAGATTGTTTTTGCTAACGTGTAGTTGGTGCGTTGACGGTGGCCTAGACTTGGTTCGAGATCCGAGATCCTGTTTTGTTTTCCGTTTCCGATTTTTGAAATGTATGGACAGGGAACTAGTCTATTTCGGTTCAGAATCTGTCGCAAATGTTGCATTTCTGAATATCTTAGAATTAGATAATCTATTAATTCCAGGAGGTAATTGTTCAATGTATACAGACAAATACAGGGAAAGACAATTCATTCTTTACAGTGATTTAAAACGAAATACATAGACTATTGTGCTCTGCTTGCAGCGCAGGCTCATTGAAAAACGTACATTGCACATTTTTGACACTTCGGGCGAACTGCACCACAGATCCGGAGGGAAATTACAGGCTTCCACAGCGAAAACAGCGGCCACAAGAACAACAGCTAACACACATCGGTACGCCATGACGATAGCTAGCAAGTTATCCGCCGAATTTGTTTAGAAATCAAGTCAAAATTTACACCACAATAACAAACCGAACTTCTTGCGGCGCGGCGCACAATCAGTCTGGCGAGCTAGCTCTGCATGCGCAATCGATCCTATATCACGTCAATTTGAATCGTGCGCGTGATTCATTCACCTTTGAATCGTGCGCGTGATTCAATGATGGTCGCGTGTCATGTGATGCAGAGTCCATCGAACTTTTGACAACAATAACGCCGGAAATAGCGTTGTATTTTGGTTGTTACACAAGACAGTGCAGTAATATAATGCAACAGATTTTTCTCCTTAACAAGTAAATGTAATGGTTTCCTACCTCATGTTTTTCTGTCACCATTACGTTGATCATTTTGTTGAAGGCATTGGCAACGTATCTGCATCTGCATCTGTTGAGTACTGTGCAACCTCCCTAGGGATATCCCGCACGTAGGCCTGTGTACACCAAGGCTGCGTTCGGGCGTGTACTCGTGTTAACACGAGTATACTCCTGCGCGCGCAAACGGCAAGAATAACGACACTCGGGTCAGTGAGAGTACGCTCTCGCCACTCCCCAACAAATGGGGAGTGTGCCCTTACTCCCAACGAGAGTCATGTGATGTGTACGAAGATGGCGGAATATGGGTGGGATTTTTAGTGAATTTGCTCAACGTGTCAACTCGATAACTGAAACAACAACTCACTAAGGTTCGTTTTGGACGGCATCAAAGGTTCTCACGACTTACGGCCTGTATTTTCTCAGTTTCTTGTGAGCATTTAAACGGCGTTTCTTGTGCAGTGATGGCAAGAGAACTGCACGCCCGAACGCAGCCAGAATGTTGTACGCGCCAAGAACAGATTTAATTATAAGCCACTTTGATTGGTGAAGAAGAGTTTTTTTCCGAGCAGGTTTTTAACGCAAACTGATTGGTTGGTGAAATTTATGGGGCGTGGCGTAAAGACGTATAGTCGGTCCATTAAACAAAGCCAAGATAAAATCAATCTTAAAAGATATTACTGCTTGTTACTTAAATTAAAGTAAAATATTTATTTAAAGAGTTGCACCGAAATTACACAAATAAAAAAAAAAAAATACTGATATTCATTCAGTCGCAATAAAATGCAGCGAATTTACCTTGTTGGGAAAACATTAAGGTACTAGTATTAGAGTGCATTAAAAAAAAATCAAATTGGCATTTAAAGACGCAATTATTAAAACAGTGCCTCTTTAAAATGAAATCATAATATGTTGCCATCCATCCACTTGTTCAAATTTCCATTTTGTACGTGTTTTAAAGCTATAGCGGTGATTTGTGCTGAATAAAACTACTACAAAAGCTAAATATGGTTACAAAAATATTACAAAATTGAAAATCACTAATACTGTCGATCGGCTTACTGATACACCTTTGCAAATTCGTGGCCGGCCCCAGTCGAAATAGGGCACATAACATTTGTAAATTTTAAACCTAATCAAGATTAGTGGAAATTATCTTGCATTTTTATTGGAATCGGAAGTGTGTTAAACTTTGAAGTACAAAAAAAGTGTGAAGATTAAAGTAATTATCATGTTAAAGTGAGATGTCAAAAAACAATTTTTTTATTTTTCTTAAACCGCGGAAAGTGCTTGCCAATTAAAGAAAATTAAAGAAGAAATCGGCCCAGTCAGGAGTCGATATTTTATCTTAAGATTCTTCCCCCTATTTCTTGACGCAAGGATGAGGAAGGGATTTATCTCCGCGGGAGCAGGCAGGAGGCTTCGGTCCCTGGTAGGTCTTGCAAATCAGACCCTTCAAGTCCTTCCGCGCAGCATTTTGAATTTCTTTATTGTGCACCTAGGAGCAAAAAGAAAGTAGACATTTGGGGAAAATGGGACAAAGAATGATAAAAATTAAAGGTAATGCATGTCAAAACAAAGTTATATGAGGAAACAATGATCAATGGAAGGTATAATAAATTAGGCTACATAGCTTTTGAAAAATGATCACACCCAACCCTACAAGACTTCATAGGATTAAAATGATATCTGATGATTAAAATACTTTTTCTTCAGTTTTTCGGGTTCTGTCAATTTCCTCAGTAAAGAAAACATTTTATGGTGCACAAATTGGTGAAAGAGGCAAAAATATTTTGATGAAACTCACCCCGTTGAGTGTGACCCAAGGCACATATGTGTGAGGGGGGTTGAGTGCGTCCGTTTTGAGGGCCATCTGATGTTCCAATTCGTTTCCAAGGGAACCGTTGGCACACTCCATTATTTGATTGTAGTCGAGTTTATTTTCATTTATGCACTATGTTGGGAAAAAAGAAAAAATCAAAGTGAAAGTTAATTGTCCCTGAGAAAACAAACCTTAATCTAGCAGGTCGGGCCTAAGCATCGCCCCCAAGAAAGGGCATCTGAAAATCTGAAAATGAAGCAATGTTTTGTACGCACTTCCTCCTGCCATGGTCAAATCAACATCCTTTGTGTTTTCCTTATTGTTATATCACTTAAACCATGGAGGAAGGCTCAAACGTGACGTGTGCGTATGCGTATGCGCAGTGAATGGTGGGAGGAGGAATTTGTCAATTCAGCGAAAAGAAAGAAAAAAAGAAGTTTTTTTGTGTTCAGCCACCATATTGTAATTTTATGCTTTAGGCGGTCACGGTTGACCGGGGGATAGAGGCTAATGGAGGAATTATTTTACGTCCGCCCGATCAAGCACTGTCAAGAAAACAATACTTTTGAGGTCGCGAGCTTGCAAGGTCATTTTATTTATAGAAAATTTAACCGAACCGTTGTCGCCAGCTGTTTACATAATAAAATGGTAACGATGGGAACATTTACAGGTAGAACTGAACAATATATGCACTATATGCGACAACTGGCAGTCAAAAATAACACACACCGATCAGGTACATACATTGTATGCTTTTATCTTTTGTATGTACGTTCATAGGGGTTATCAATTGTTATTACTGGGTTTATATTTTGTTGATAAGATAAACGAAATTATCAAAATGTTTTATCTATGGAGGCAGAAATTTAATGATACTGAAGACTACAGCGTTTTGCGAATCACACTGAACGACTGTATATGGCCTATGCAAAAAAGTTTTGTACTGGCAACTTCTCCAGGCGTTTGGATTTGTTTAACTTACTTGTTGAGAATTTGAGACAGGATCCTGTGAAACCTCCATACAATAGATGGTGCTGAACGCAATGCGAACTGAAGGAGCAAAATGCAAGATGCACGTCTCCAAGATATTCCCCCGGCATTCTTGTTTTCCGTGCTGGCACGTGAACACCCATTTGGAGCCTCTCTTTGTCTCCTTAAAATTAAATTCAAAAGTTTTACATAAATAAACCGTACACTAAAGGAAAATTTATTACCAAAACCAAAACAAGAAATCAAACCAAAAACAAAACAACTTCCTCAAATGCACGAACAAACAAAAAATCTAAAACAAAAATGGTCATAAAATGCGAAGTTTCAACTTGCTAATTTCGAATTGAGCAAAGATAATTTAAAAACTAAAATCGATTAAAAAGCAATTAATGAATTTGATTTAATTAAAATTGTACCTAAAGTTTCAATTTATTTAAATTTCTTGTAAATTGTTTAAATTGAGGAAAAATAATTTGGAAACTAAAACCAATTAAAAGCAATTTAAGAATCGGCTTAATTTGCAGTCCATTCAAATCCGTTTCAGTTGTTTAAATTTCTTGTAACCTGTTTAAATTTCTCTCATCGTGTCTTTCATCGTACCTCTGCATTTCCATACGGCACCAATGTCAGGTTCATTATTTCACCAACGGCCGTGTAAGCCTCGTGCAGTTGCCCATTGATAAAACCCTGGCATGCAAAACAGTACGATTCATAGTACAGCGCAAAGTTGACCCTGTGATCATTGTTGTCCGTCCTTTGTTGCACAGTACATTGCCTCTGGACCTGAAAATAAAACAAAGTTGTCAATAGCAATTAAAAGTACCTTTTTTACACGGGAAAAAATGATGTGGCGAAGTAACCGTTTTGGGTTACTCGAGATGGCGTACTGGGCTTTAAAATTTTTTTAAAAAAACCCGAATGATAAAGGTAAAGAATTTATGCCTTCCACGGCAAAAGAATCACAATCAACTAGGTGTGAATACAAGATTCGTCTAATACAAATTCTAAAAATTCTACAAACCAAACAAACATATCGAAAGCTTAGGCCTACATCACATGCTTCAGCGATTTCCGGAGAACTACACCAGAATTCTGGCGGAAAATTGCATTTTATCGCAAAAACAGACGGCACAATGATCAGCAGCACAGATAATCCAATTAAGTTTTCCATAATTTAATCCACGACTGTCTGTAGAGGCAATTACAGAAATATAGGGAGTTGATATCGAACGTACGTCCAAAACCATGCAAAACGAAGGTTCCTCTTGGTCTTCACGCGAGTTCAGTCACGTGACAATAGAGGGCGGTTCTTTGGCCAGCTGGTTTGGACCGGACTGACCATTGCATTGTCCAGTGTTTCCGTTCGTGCTGCTAGTCTGCAAAATAGCTCTAGTTCAAAACCACTTTAGACGTCAGGCCATTTTTTGTATTTCCATGAAAATTCGGCTATTTTTGTCCTATAGGCCTACTGTATTGCACACTATACAAGGTCTTACAAAATCATACTTAAATAAAACAAATTTAAAAAGCTTTTTTAACGAGAGGGCAATTAGGTTTATTAGGATCAAATGATAACATACGCATGCGTATTGTCATTCGTAAAACTTTTTACCAATGGAAAATGCGCATTCAAAGAGCTATTGCATATTCATGTGACATTTGACCTTTCACCGAGGAACACGTGTACAGTGTACAATGTCAACAACCAGTACCACGGTCATTCATAAACTGCACTGCACGTGCGATGCGATGGGTGTACGTACGTAATACATGGTGAAACCAGTAAACTCGTGTTTTGGTGACGTGTTTCAAGTTAAAGGAACACGTTGCCTTCGGGTTGCGCTTTATTGGGCGTTTTTGGGCTATTACAAGCGTTTGAAGTATAATGAGCACGATCTGAAAGATGTTTAAAAAGTAGAATATAATGATCCACACAAACGTGCCTTAGAAATGCTTCAATTTTGCGTAATGTCTCGAAGCAGCACGCTCCGCCATTTATGGGAGTCAAAATCTTGACTCCCATAAATGGCGGAGAAATTATATTAGTCTTATTTCCAGTCGCAGCTGTTGAAATACTTCTGAACAATTATTTCTATCGGTTTGTCCCATGACAATATTCTTACCCTGATTGGCGAGGTTTTCGTTTTTTCTTTTTTGACGCGTCTGCTGTGTTCTCTTGACGATCCATTTTTTGACAGCCAGTCGGTGTGTGTGTGTCTGTGTGGGGTGTCGTTGAAACCCGGAGGTCGGAGGTAGAATTTGTTGTGACCGTGTAGTACATGCTACAACCTACCTCCGGCTTGTTATTTTAATACTGCGTAGCTCCAGGCCACCGTCAACGCACCAACTACACGTTAGCAAAAACAATCTACCTCCGGGTACCTTTGGGTATCTCCGACTTCCGGGTTTTATAAATTTCCGTGTGTGTGTGTGTGTGTTTACATTTCACACATGTCTCGGGAGGCGGAGAATGGTATGGTACCTTGCGTTCATCTGATAGGTTTACCTGACCACTGGCTACGGCGCCAACCTAACTCCTGCTCGTCGCTGCATTTTGCCCACTACCCGGACGATCGTATTGACGGCTTGAAATACGTATACATTTCGCGGGACATGTAGTGGGGGTCAGAGGTCAGTGTTTGTTTTTTTAATTACCATTCACTAATTATAACACATTAAATGTGTTTTATTGCAAGAACAACTCTTAATAAGTATAAGGAACACCCTCAAACGTGAGATTTCGTGAAATCTGAAGGCAACGTGTTCCTTTAAATTTGACATCATGACGGTTGAACATCTACAAAAGTCTGTGGAGAAAGTTCTAGAACCGCTTGGTTTTGAAATTCACCCATTTAAGGTATGTATTTACAGTGCCATCGAGATTGATTGGTTCCAAACTCCACGGCCACGCATATACTCCACGTCTCTGCATATGTACGCAGCTAGCACATGCACTGCATGCACGGCACTTCTGCATAGTAAAAATACGGCCTAATAATACCGGCGGCTGCATCACGATGCTGCCTACACAAAAGTTATTTCTAACGGTTCACCGTTAATCCGATAATTAGAGGTTAACCACAGGCCCATGGCATGTCCACATAGGATTATTTTAGAGGAATAAATTAGCCGTTTGACCCATCAGCCTTCCTACACTTGTTTGTGGAAACAGAACCAGTATATGCCACTTGACCCATGGAGCTTGACCCGACCTTATTTGCACAGTATAGTAAATATGTTTAAAGATTTTTGAGAAAGGGTTAAAATGGTTTATCCACCGCAAAGTCTGATACTGAATTCACAAGGTCACAAGCAACAAACACTGAATCAGTAAAACTTACTAAAAATATATTTTTTGTCTATAACTAGGACTATAATATAGGACTTGATTATATGAACCTATCAATTGTTTCCCCTTAGACTGTTTACGCATCCATTAGCTGATAGATGTGGCCAGTCTTAAATGGACGATAAAGACCGACCAGTCTTAAACACTTTTTAGCCTGGCGCGCGCCCTATTCAGCACTTATGGAACACGCACATGCACACAGAAACTGCACGCGCCCGAAAGAAAAATGTGCACTGTGACAAGTACCCGGTGGTGTGCTTGCACGTACAACTCGATGCGCAGCTGATATAAATGGCCCTTGTCTGTGGCTTGGGCCATTATCAGCGCCCAGGACCCTATCCGGTTTTAAACGTATGTTTAAAACTGGCCAAACCTACTTTTAATCCCTAAGTAATTTTTTCCCCGTTTACAGATCGGTTGGTACAATGAGACAGTGCAGACAGCATTTCACTTGTCATACGACGAAGACACACTTGCGTTTTGTGTGTTAAGTACACCGTCAATGTACGAGAAAGCTTTTCTTTCCTACGTGAGGACATTGACATCTTTAACAAGCAGGGATCCCCTTGACGATTGTGTGGCAATGCAATACCAACGTCTTAAGGAGGTACCTTACACAATCTGAATACCTTCTTATAAAGCTTGCTTTTGCTTAGCGGTGTTGCCAGACTTTTCAAAGTGGGAGGAGGTGGAGGTGTGGCATAACACTTTGGAGGGGGCACACTGAATCCCTTAAAGCAGCTTACACATGGATTTGTTCATACCTCAAATCCCATTGGGGGTGCAAAGAGAGGAGCACAATTTTTCGGGGTTGGGGAAATGTGCCCAGTGACTCCCCATGATTCAAACTGATTGATAGTACATGCACGTTTCAAATTGAACTTTTAGTTGTTGATATTAACAAACCCTGAATATGCATTTAACCTTTTATGAATCTAAAACAAAATTTTTCATCCTGAGGAAATTTATCTCTTTTTCACTAGCTTTTGCTCAACATGTGGACACATTTAAAAATTAAAGAGACTTTACAAAATGCTTGTGTTATCAGGAATGAAACCAATGAAGAACAAGGAATTGGGACCTTACACTTTCCTTGTTTTAAGCAGAATGTTGTATTAACAGTGCTCTTATTATCGATGTTTGACTATTGATGATAGAGCATATTTTTCCATTTTTATCCAGAGTCTGCCAGAATACAAAATGGAAACCATACAGGACTACGAGCTTCATCCAAACAGACGGCCTAAAGTTCTGGTGCAGACTGCCGGTCACGTCTCTGGTGCCGCGTATTACTATCGAAGATCAGATATGAAGCAGGATCCATGGGGTGATAAGGTATTGGAAGGGGGATATGAACTAGGGAAAGCGCAGTTACCAGACTTTTATCAGCACTATATGCCAAATTTGTGTCTTTTCGTTTTAAATTTATTTAACAATTTGTATAGAAGAAACAATAGACCGATCCAGTATTCTCCGCCCATTTAGCAATTGCCTAGCAACATGTGCAGTATAGTCGCGTGGCCGCGCCCTGGTCAGCACGTATTGAAACAGGCAGCTAGGGCTGAATGCTCCTCATGGAACTAAGAAGAAGAATCAATTAAGGATCGTTATTAAGAGCCCAACGACTAGTGGTAATAATGTGAGAGCACCTTGAGCATGGATATGTGCATAATTTAAATGTTTCCGTTGTCTTGTAAAAACGTTCACAGAAAATCTTCGGGGTCAGCATCCACCCACGATATGGCGGATGGTTTGCTTTCAGAGGGATTTTGATCTTTCCCGACGTACGAACCCCGAACTTACAACGAAGAGACCCTCCCAACGTGATTCAGACTGACGAAGCTTTGAAGGATCTCTTGGACAAGTTTAACAACCACTGGAGAGAGAATACATACAGGGATTGTGTCGAAGTTCAGGAGCGATATTCGGATGAACAGGTTGCATACTTTGGAACACCGCCGGCTGAACGGGCTAAACTTCTCGGTTTGACGGTCGAGGACAAAACTGGGGAGAGAGAATATCGGTATCATTAGCAGTGTGTTCTCTACGACTATAGTATACGTTTGTCCTACAAGTTTGTTCACTGTGATAAGAGATGACTACAACAAATTTGTCATGTTCATTGCACCCAAATTCTACTTTTTGAAATACAGTGAAACCCGTCTATAGTGGCCACCCTCGGGACTGTAAAAAAATGGCCACTATAAAGAGATGGCCACTATAAAGAGGTGGCCTCTTTATAGAGGTTTCTTAAGCATTATACACATGGCATTTTGGACCAAAGGTGGGTGGCCACTATATGCAGGTGGCCTGTTTATCAAGGTGGCCTTATTAGCAGGTTTCACTGTACATATACCAGGTGAACCATCTTACACAGTATGGTAACTGTGGTTATTCGAGTTGCCTGTAATTCCCATTGTCAAATTTAGCAGGGGGAATAAGGTACACGTATTGTCTTTGTGAAAAATCGACAAATGCAGTGAACTTTGATAACTTAAAAGCCTTGTCCAACTCAGATACAGGCTTCAATAGCAGAACAATAGAATTGACCATGTTTAACTAATTTATTCCTTGGTTTGAATGAAAAAAAATTATACCAGTGTGTGTGGCCTACCTGTTGAGGGCGCTGTTCAACCTGACCATGATTTCCATGATGTGCCACAAATGTCCACTGGCCCCATAATGTCCGTATTGTGGCTCAGTTGCCATCTCTTCTTCGTAGTCGTATTACTCCTTGGTGCTATTCCATTCCAATTTTGCCCCTTTGCAGTTGCTTGTTAGTTTAACATGCCTTATTTATGCGCACAAGTCTATGATGTTTATTTACGAGTCTTTGGGTGCACATTTAAAAAGACCGTTTTAACATTGATATTCAATAACCTTTCATAACTTACCAATGAAATCAGTTTCTGTCAAAGTTTAGTTTAATACCGATATGTACCAGAATGTGTATTTATATTCAGCTTGTTTTAAAACTTGCAAAACACCAAGCATTATATTCAAGAAAATACTAAAATGTGATTTTCTCACTTCCAACACTGCAGTTGTTTTAAAAGCTTATCTTCAATAAAAGAGCCTTAATTTTTTATTCTACTCGATCACACACCACACCCGCTATCCCACTAAAAAATTGGCTCAAACATTGTTTAATACAAGATACAGTAAAAAAAAATGGGAGTTCAAAATAGTCTACTCCTTATGCTAAATTTTCAGCTGCAACCTCTACTGTAATAAATCCTCACTGTGATAAAACATCGGTGGTTTTTTTGATGATATACAGATTGAGAGCATGAAATTTCAGGATGGTTACAAGAAGAATATGACATGATATGGTATTAAAGGCACAGGCTCGTCAGCAATGCGCGCGCCCCAAATTCGTGCCACAAAATACGCAGCTCCATGCCTTTGCTATGGAGCCGCGTATTTTGTGGTATGAACTTGGCGCGCATTGCTGACGAGCCTGTGCCTTTAAAATCTCAACTCCCGTGGGATAAACGCGAGGATCAAAAATGTGGACACGCTCCTTTAAGGAGTACAATTCTTTGTGTAAATTTAAATCACTTTTCAGGAAGACAAATTGAGCATGTATTATCCTATAATCCATAATTTTCTATACAAAATTTTGTAGACATCCATAATTCAATCAATAACTGAAAGCTAAATATATTCTACTTCCTATAATATTTCAATTTGCGAATTGTTTGAATAAATTCAATATTTATAGTACTGGAACCAAATCTAATCCTGTATTACACAACCCCTTTTGTCCGTTTCTAAATCCTACCGCGAGTCTCGCTCTTGGTGCTTTCTTTTGTGATAGAAATTGCAAATGAAAAGACGTGTGACGTAACACAATGACGAGCCAGCCAGTGCTAATTTGCATCAAAACAAAGCCTTCCAACTTCTCCACCCTGTGTGCAAATAGGTTTAATTAATAATTGTTTATTGAGTTGGGTTAGTTTTTTAGGGGAGGGGGAATGGGTTAAACAAAATTGAGAGTTCGGCAAAGTTATATCTTTAATATTTTATCTATCCGGCACACAACCAAGTCAACTCAGCATGCAGTTACTACACTTCCCCCTTCTACGTAATAACAGTTGGTTCTTGGCGACCAGTCAACTCTCGTAGCTGGGAGATCCTCAGAGCAATGTCAATGAGGGGTCGAAGAACGACTTGAGCGTCCAACGAGAATTTTGACTTGTCCGATTCGTAGCTATCAATGTACATACGTATGGTTGTGCCGCTGCTTCCCGTGCCACTAAGGCGGAAAATTATGCGTGATCCATCTTCAAAGATTATACGGATACCCTTTAGGAGCAATAAAATAGGTTTAGTTCAAGTGGGAAATTGAACCCAAATTTCCATGACAAAGAGCAAGTTCGGGTGCTTCCAAATCAGTTCAACCCCGTGTCAATTCACACTTGTTCTGAATCATCCAAGAGATCGGCACCTCGTCCCTCATTTGAACAAGTGGGAACTCGCCCCTGCCCTTTTCCCACTACCGTTCTCGGCCCGGGGCCAAAATGTTTAACCCTGGTCCTGTGCAGAGTTGAACTCGTTCGGGGAATGAGCAATCTCAGGGGTGGCGCTGGGGTGATACTTGCAAGTCGGAATCGGGGCTTATTTTCACCCCAGCGTCGCCCCGGGGCCACCCCCGAGGATCAACTCCTATACCGTGTTTTGAGACCACCAGTTGGCTTCATAGCTCAATTGGTAGGACATCTCCACGTTAAGAAGAAGGTCTGCAGTTCAAATCCCGGTGGAGCCAAGTTGTTTTTCACTGCATCAAAATTTCCCAAATTCATTTGTATTCCTTTAAGAAGTCATCAGTTTAAAAATGTGCATACCTGTTTCTTAGCCACAGACTGGTCAATTGGGTCGACGTATTCAAAATCGTCAGCCTTTGCCACTTTGTACGTTCTGTCACCCTCTGTGTACTCCCGACCAATGAATGTCGACACTTTATCAGCATCTACTAAACTGCGCAAGTTTGACATCATTTGTTGCGTTGGTTCAGATTCAACATTCTCGTAGTCGTATCTGTGAAAAAAAAGTGGGGAAAAAATGATTATGCTCATCCGATTTTTATTGTATATTACAGTTCAAAGTTGCTATAACGAACACCACTATAAAAGCTCCCAGCTATTAAAATAACAGACATTCCAGGGGGAACACAGACATTCCAGGCGGTATCTGGGCACCGTCAGGAATTTCCATTGTGTTTTGATATTTTAATGAGCGTGGATCTGCTCCAGAATTCTTCTTATGGTCGCGAAAACTCGACCTAGCCTGCGCGACTTATGTTGCCTTTTCTAAGATCGGGTCACAAATTAAAAACAAAAATTGTATACCCAGCACGACATGTGACAAACGGACTCCCCTACTGCCCCCTATACCTCAACACACAATTCCCTTTTGTTAATGCACGAACGCTCCCCACAGCCAAAACTGGAAAGGAATTCCTTTAAAATTCCTTGGATGTTTGAGACAATGGGGGAACAATGGTAGGGGTGGAGGGGAGGGTGGGGTACCCTCTGTCACACATCGTGCTGCATAAGGAATCTTGAGGGGCAAAATTGAAAGTTAAGTCTGCACCTTGTGAAGAAGTTGCGGCCATATTTGTTCCAATGATCTCTGAGTATTTCCTCCACACTCTGTTGCCGAGCGGCCATGATCGACATCCATGCAAGCACCGCCCACAATCCGTCTTTCTCACGTATGTGGTCGCTTCCCGTCCCAAAACTCTCCTCTCCACACAGCGATAAGCGGTCTGCGTCCATGAGATTACCAAAATACTTCCAGCCAGTTGGTACTTCAAAAAATTCAATGCCTTCGGCTTTTGCTACCCTGGCATTAAATGAAATGACAATTTCAAAAAATACAAATTTTGGCTTATTTCTTCGCTCAGTGCTCAATTTAAATTAATTTGAAAATTGTTACCATGAGTCCTCAGGGCTTGAAATATCCACTTAACCACTGGACTCACCTGTCTAATGCTCCACCTGTGGGCATGCTACGGGCGAGTCCTTTAATGCCCGTTTTCTTAAAGTACGGGATGCACTTTGCATTGGCAGCGATAACCGCAATTAGATCGCATGGCGTTACAAAGAACCCGTTCTTGCCGAGAATCATGTTACGATCCTAGCAAAAAATGAAATTAAAAATAAAAATAATGCATGAAATTGAAAAACTGCCAAAAAAGACGTTATCTTTATGTGTGATTGAGGATGTGTATGATAAAAACCAACCTGTGTATAAGTCAGTTCAGTACCTCATCTACATTCTGAGAAAACAAAGGAAAACTGTGTCCATGCTTTCAAGAAATTGATCAAAACCACTGTCCTATTTAGGCTGGTTCACTGGCTATGCTGCACAAAAAACAGAGCCATGATACCACTGTAGGCAGGGGTCTACTTTTGTTCACATACAAAGACTTGGTTAGAAATTGCATATTATGCACGCATTTAGGGAGCACGTGTGGTCTAGTGGGTATGAAGTGGAACTCCCAGTCAGAGGTTGTGGGTTCAAGCCCCACTTCGACCAACGTGTCTGTGTCCCTGGGCAAGGCACTTAATCCCAGTTGCCTCGTCAACCCAAGCGATATTTGGGAAGCTGTTAAGGGGAATGCCACAATCTAACTGCTGATAGGGTGAAGCGCCTGGCCAGCAGCCACCTAGTTAAAGCGAAATGGTTCTGGTGATTCCCTGATGGCAGTGATAATAATAATAATGGCAACAGCGCCAGGAGCGCCCCGCAGGGTGGACATGTGCGCTATATAAGAATCCACCATTATCATTTAAATAAATGTGTTTTACAAAGAGGAACACTTACGCCATCGCCATCAAAGGCTGCCCCCAGTTCGTGAATCCCTTTCTTCATCAAGGTCACGAGGTCAGCGGCATAGGTCAAGTTCGGGTCAGGATGATGACCTCCAAAATCTTCCTTGGGGTCACAGTTCAAGCAGCAGTCGAGTGGTGCCCCAAACTCCTGGCAGAAGATACGCTTAGCGTACGGGCCAACGACTAAATGGGTAGACAAAGTACAAAACATATGACAAAACTAGTTATAATTTTATTCAAATTATGAAATGCTGAAATAAAAATATTAAATAGTGTGAATTTAAATGCATTATTAAAATTAATTATTTTAAAATCCAAGTGTTCGTAACATGATATACAAAAGCAGCCAAAACATGTCTCCTTTTTTTATTTAGTTTAAAATACATCGCAGGTGCTAAAACAGATGGTTTCTTTTTGTGTATGATGATTGAAACCTCAGCGTGGGCAAAGTTTGCATTGTTTATTCAGCTGTAATAACAGAAGTACTGCATTATAATTTTTTGCACAAATAATCAGTGCACAAAAACTACAGCAAATGCACTACATGTATATAAATTTTACTTTAAACAAAATATTTTTTGTTTTTGTAATCACCTTTTGAATGAGATAGTCCACAAAACATCTTGAATACAACTTACCTCCATGCATAGCATTCACAACAAATTTCATGGGCCCACCTAAAAGTTTCTTCAGTGCTTCAAAATCAAAAATCTCTCGCATGAGGGCCAGATAATCAGAAACCGAGTCAACGACCTGTTCAAAAAAAATAAAAAAAATAAATAGCAACACACTAGTCCACAGGATGACCACACGTACCAGTTTCTTTGTTAAAAAAAATTCAAATAAATTAATGTTTGGTGTGTCAGTCCTAGTCGCCACAGAAATCACAAACAAATGTGGGGTGAGAGAAAAATCAAAATTGAACCCAAGACCACTGACACAATGGGCAGATGCTCTACCATTTGTGACAGAGATCTTAGGTGCAAATCCCACACAAGACATTATGATTTCATATCTTTACAAAGAAACCTGAAGCTTTACCAAAATATTTACATTTCAGTTTTACCCAAATTGCTATAAATTTCCTTCATCTTTTCTCCTAAAATTAGATAAATTAATTTGAAATACCTCAATTGTAAATGGCCGACTTTCGATGTCAAATTGCTGAGTACCCAGATTGCTAACATCAACGTTAATGTCTGGACAATGCCTGACAGTAGAAATCGTCTTTGATAACTCATAGATGGCGTCAGTTACATTGGCTGGTGCAGGACCTACAACAATCACCCAAACGAGGCACTCAAGGTTTACAATTATGCTTGATTAATTCTCAACAAAAAAAATTTCAATCAAATTAGCTGGATAACATTTCTTCTGAAATGGTATTGTGAGTTTTAGTGTCTAATAGTCTAGCACGATGTAATCAAGTTCCTATGCTTTTTAGGTGCGATAGTGTGTTTTCTACTCCTTGGGGATGACACTTGGGAGAAATTAAATGCGATAGAGGAATCTATTACCTAAAAGTAGTTTCAAAGGTATTTTTTCCGTATATGAACAAGGATTTGAAAGAAATTACCACCTGAAATCAACAGAATCTAATTTGAAGATATACTTCCCACTTGCACTTTCGTCGAAAATGTTGCTTTTCTATATATAAAAAAAAATCACATTTTCGCCATCAAAAATTGCTTTCAGTTAGTGCACAAGATAACCATTCACGCGCTCATGCAGTGCCCTCTATTGTCTCGCTTATGCATGGAGTACTAGCGCCGTAATTTTGTGCGTTACTCTCTGCAGTAATTTTACCATTTATTAACTGTGGTGCTACATCACTACGCTGCCATACACAAAAGTTATTTATAACGGTTCACCGTGAATCCGATAATTAGGGGTTAACCGCAGGCCCATGGCATGCCCACAAAATACAGAATCAGCATGATCAGCATGCCACTTGACCCGACCTTCCATTTGCACAGTAAATATGTTTAAAGATTTGTGAGAAAGGTTTAAAATGGTTTATCCAGTGCAAAGTGTGATAATGAATTCACGAGGTCACAAGCAACAAACTAAAAATACCTTTCTTGTCTATAATTTATCTTGATCTTGGACTATACAGGACTTGATTATGCACCTATCAATTGTTCCCACCTCCTGCGCTGCCCCACCCCTCAGGCTAAGGTGGAGATTTGGTAATGCCCCAGGGTGTGGATTTTATCAATTGTTCCCACCTCCTGCGCTGCCCCACCCCTCAGGCTAAGGTGGAGATTTGGTAATGCCCCAGGGTGTGGATTTTGTCGCATTGAAATACAAATGTCTATGCATCCGATTGCAAGATGTGCATGTTTTTCGCCCGTGGGTGGGGATTTTTGTCACCTACATTTTGCTGCAGGGGTGGGGATTTTGTCATGCAAATTCGTAAAAAGTGACAATCCCCGACTCTTAGGTTGGGCAGCGGAAAGAATTTACAAGTCGGAGGTCACATAAGCCCTCCTGCACTAAGCCTATGGAACAACTCAGAAATATTCTAAGTTTTTCCTAGTAAATTCTTCATATTTTGTACCCTCCAAATTTTTGTTTCTTCATTAGATTTGCACTTATTGATGTATAATAAATCATTTCAAGTCGAAATTAGTGACGTCCGAGTACTAAATTATGCAAATTTTACGCACGACTTAAACTATTCCTTGTTGAAATTCCATATTATGCTTATAAAAATGCGTGTGCCACGGCCATATTAATTTTCAGTAATTTTTTCCCCGTTTACAGATTGGTTGGTACAATGAGACAGTGCAGACATCATTTCACTTGTCATACAACGAAGACACACTTGCGTTTTGTGTGTTAAGCACACCGTCAATGTACGAGAAAGCTTTTCTTCCCTACGTGAGGACATTGACATCTTTAACAAGCAGAGATCCCCTTGACGATTGTGTGGCAATGCAATACCAACGTCTTAAGGAGGTACCTTACACAATCTGAATACCTTCTTATAAAGCTTGCTTTTGCTTAGCGGTGTTGCCAGACTTTTCAAAGTGGGGGGAGGTGGAGGTGTGGCATAACACTTTGGAGGGGGCACACTGAATCCCTCAAAGCAGCTTACACATGGATTTGTTCATACCTCAAATCCCATTGGGGGTGCAAAGAGAGGAGCACAATTTTTCGGGGTTGGGGAAATGTGCCCAGTGACTCCCCCTGATTCAAACTGATTGATAGTACATGCACGTTTCAAATTGAACTTTTAGTTGTTGATATTAACAAACCCTGAATATGCATTTAACCTTTTATGAATCTAAAACAAAATTTTTCATCCTGAGGAAATTTATCTCTTTTTCACTAGCTTTTGCTCAACATGTGGACACATTTAAAAATTAAAGAGACTTTACAAAATGCTTGTGTTATCAGGAATGAAACCAATGAAGAACAAGGAATTGGGACCTTACACTTTCCTTGTTATAAGCAGAATGTTGTATTAACAGTGCTCTTATTATCGATGTTTGACTATTGATATCGAGCATATTTTTCCATTTTTATCCAGAGTCTGCCAGAATACAAAATGGAAACCATACAGGACTACGAGCTTCATCCAAACAGACGGCCTAAAGTTCTGGTGCAGACTGCCGGTCACGTCTCTGGTGCCGCGTATTACTATAGAAGATCAGATATGAAGCAGGATCCATGGGGTGATAAGGTATTGGAAGGGGGATATGAACTAGGGAAAGCGCAGTTACCAGACTTTTATCAGCACTATATGCCAAATTTGTGTCTTTTCGTTTTTAATTTATTTAACAATTTGTATAGAAAAAACAATAGACCGATCCATTATATTCTCCGCCCATTTAGCAATTGCCTAGCAACATGCCACACTTGTGAGGCACGTGTGCAGTAGAGTCGCGTGGCCGTGCGTCAGTGCCCTGGTAAGCGCGTATTGAAACAGGCAGCTAGGGCTGCATGGTCCTCATGGAACTAAGAAGAAGAATCAATTAAGGATCGTTATTAAGAGCCCAACGACTAGGGGTAATAATGTGAGAGCACCTTGAGCATGGATACGTGCATAATTTAAATGTTTCCGTTGTCTTGTAAAAACGTTCACAGAAAATCTTCGGGGTCAGCATCCACCCACGATACGGCGGATGGTTTGCTTTCAGAGGGATTTTGATCTTTCCCGACGTGCGAACCCCAAACTTACAACGAAGAGACCCTCCCAACGTTATTCAGACTGACGAAGCTTTGAAGGATCTCTTGGACAAGTTTAACAACCACTGGAGAGAGAATACATACAGGGATTGTGTTGAAGTTCAGGAGCGATATTCGGATGAACAGGTCACGTACTTTGGAACACCGCCGGCCGAACGGACTAAACTTCTCGGTTTGACGGTTGAGGACAGAACTGGGGAGAGAGAATATCGGTATCATTAGCAGTGTGTTCTCTAGTAAACATATTTATGATACTGAAGACGTTTGTTCACTGTAATGAAAGATGACTACAACTAATTTTTCATTGCACCCGAATTCTACTTTTTGAAATACAGTGAAACCGTCTATTGTGGCCACCCTCGGGACTGTAAAAAAATGGCCACTATAAAGAGGTGGCCTCTTTATAGAGGTTCCTTAAGCATTATACACATGGCATTTGGGACCAAAGGTATGTGGCCACTATATGCAGGTGGCCTGTTTATCAAGGTGGCCTTAATAGCAGGTTTCACTGTACATGTACCAGGTGAACCATCTTACACAGTATGGTAACTGCGGTTATTAGAGTTGCCCGTAATTCCCATTGTAAAATTTAGCAGGGGGAATGAGGTACATGTATTGCCCTTGTAACTGAAAAAATGACAAATGTACAGTGAACTTTGATAACTCAAGTCTTGTCCAACTCGGATACAGGCTTCAAAAGGCATAACAATAGAATTTACCATGTTTAAAAAGGCACAGGCTCGTCAGCAATGTGCGCGCGCCAAATTCGTGCCACGAAATACGCAGCTCCATGCCTTTGCTATGGAGCTGCGTATTTCGTTGCACGAATTTTGCGCGCGCGCATTGCTGACGAGCCTGTGCCTTTAACTCAAACCTCTAATTTATTCCTTGGAGGTTTGAATGAAAACAAAAATACCAGTGTTTGTGTGTGGCCTACCTTTTGAGGGCGCTGTTCAACCTGACCATGATTTCCATGATGTGCCACAAGTGTCCACTGGCCCCGTATTGTCCGTTTTGTGGCTCAATAATCGCCATCTCTTCTTCGTGGTTGTAATACTCCTTGGTGCTATTCCATTCTAATTTTGCCCCTTTGCAGTTGCTTGTTAGTTTAACATGCCTTATTTATGCGCACAAGTCTATGATGTTTATTTATGAGTCTTTGGGTACACGTTTAAAAAGACCGTTTTAACATTGATATTCAATAACCTTTCGTAACTTACCAATGAAATCAGTTTCTGTCAAAGTTTGGTTTAATACCAATATGTACTTATATTCAGCTTGTTTTAAAACTTGCAAAACACCAAGCATTATATTCCAGAAAATACTAACATGTGATTTTCACACTTCCAACACTCCAGTCGTTTTAATAGCTTATCTTCAATAAAAGAGCCTTAATTTTTTATTCTACTCGATCACACACCACACCCGCTATCCCACTAAAAAATTGGCTCAAACATTTTTAAATACAAGATACAGTAAAATTTTCAGCCGCAACCTCTACCGTAATAAATCCCCATTGTAATAAAACATCGGTGGTTTTTTTGATGATATCCTTGAAGATGTACAGATTGAGAGCATGAAATTTCAGGATGGTTGACATGATATGGTATTAAAGGCAAGGCTCGTCAGCAATGCTCGCGCGCCAAATTCGTGCCACAAAATACGCAGCTCCATGCCTTTGCTATGGAGCGGCGTATTTTGTAGTACGAATTTGGCACGCGCGCATTGCTGACGAGCCTGTGCCTTTAAAATCTCAACTCCCACGGGAAAAACGCGAGGATCAAAATTGTGATCTGGACACGCTCCTTTAAGGTGTACAATTCTTTGTGTAAATTTAAATCACTTTTCAGGAAGACAAATTGAGCATGTATTATCCTATAATCCATAATTTTCTATACAAAATTTTGTAGACATCCATAATTCAATCAATAACTGACAGCTAAATATATTCTACTTCCTATAATATTTCAATTTGCAAATTGTTTGAATAAATTCAATATTTATAGTACTGGAACCAAATCTAATCCTGTATTACACAACCCCTTTTGTCCGTTTCTAAATCCTACCGCGAGTCTCGCTCTTGGTGCTTTCTTTTGTGATAGAAATTGCAAATGAAAAGACGTGTGACGTAACACAATGACGAGCCAGCCAGTGCTAATTTGCATCAAAACAAAGCCTTCCAACTTCTCCACCCTGTGTGCAAATAGGTTTAATTAATAATTGTTTATTGAGTTGGGTTAGTTTTTTAGGGGAGGGGGAATGGGTTAAACAAAATTGAGAGTTCGGCAAAGTTATATCTTTATTATTATATCTACCTGGCACACAACCAAGTCAACTCAGCATGCAGTCACTACACTTCCCCCTTCTACGTAATAACAGTTGGTTCTTGGCGACCAGTCAACTCTCGTAGCTGGGAGATCCTCAGAGCAATGTCAATGAGGGGTCGAAGAACGACTTGAGCGTCCAACGAGAATTTTGACTTGTCCGATTCGTAGCTATCGATGTACATGCGTATGGTGGTGCCGCTGCTTCCCGTGCCACTAAGGCGGAAAATTACACGTGATCCATCTTCAAAGATTATACGGATACCCTTTAGGAGCAATAAAATAGGTTTAGTTCAAGTGGGAAATTGAACCCACATTTCAATGACAAAGAGCAAGTTCAGGTGCTTCCAAATCAGCGATTTTATTTTTGCACAGGCGTAGTACGTTTTTCACCCAAACACAACTAGTTGATTTTTTCCGTTATTTTGACTAAACAGACAAATGACAAGAACGAGAATTCATCTAAAGTCTGCACCAACGACTGACAACAAACGGTTTACAAGCAAATGTTGGCAACTTCCTCTTCACTGCGAGTTCAACCCCGTGTCAATTCACACTTGTTCTGAATCTTGCCTCGATGGCGAACTCATCCCAGAGATCGGCACCTCGTCCCTCATTTGAACAAGTTGGAACTCGTCCCTGCCCCTTTCCCACTACCGTTCTCGGCCCGGGGCCAAAATAGTCAACCCTGCAGCCGATTTCACGAAACTTACGCAGTTGCATAAGCCCACTTGCGCAACGTTTTATTGCGTAAGTTGCGCAACAATTTAGCGATGATAACACGCAAGCTATGGGGCTTGCGCCATCTTTCAAAAGTTGCGCAAGCTGCGCACTCTTTCGTGAAATCGGCTGCTGGTCCCGTGCAGGGTTGAACTCGTCCCGGGAAATAAGCAATCTCAGGGGTGGCGCTGGGGTGATACTTGCAAGTGGGAATCGGGGCTTATTTTCACCCCGGCGTCGCCCTGGGGCCACCCCCGAGATTTTGTCTAGTGGCAAAAGGTCTAGTGAGGATCAACTCCTATACCGTGTTTCGAGACCACCAGTTGGCTTCATAGCTCAATTGGTAGGACATCTTCACGTTAAGAAGAAGGTCTGCAGTTCAAATCCCGGTGGAGCCAAGTTGTTTTTCACTGCATCAAAATTTCCCAAATTCATTTGTATTCCTTTAAGAAGTCATCAGTTTAAATATTTGCATACCTGTTTCTTAGCCACAGACTGGTCAATTGGGTCGACGTATTCAAAATCGTCCGCCTTTGCCACTTTGTACGTTTTGTCACCCTCTGTGTACTCCCGACCAATGAATGTCGACACTTTAACAGCATCTACTAAACTGCGCAAGTTTGACATCATTTGTTGCGTTGGTTCAGATTCAACATTCTCGTAGTCGTATCTGTAAAAAAAAAGTGGGGAAAAAATGATTATGCTCATCCGATTTTTATTGTATATTACAGTTTAAAGTTGCTATAACGAACACCACTATAAAAGCTCCCAGCTATTAAAATAACAGACATTCCAGGGGGAACACAGACATTCCAGGCGGTATCTGGGCACCGTCAGGAATTTCCATTGTGTTTTGATATTTTAATGAGCGTGGATCTGCTCCAGAATTCTTCTTATGGTCGCGAAAACTCGACCTAGCCTGCGCGACTTATGTTGCCTTTTCTAAGATCGGGTCACAAATTAAAAACAAAAATTGTATACCCAGCACGACATGTGACAAACGGACTCCCCTACTGCCCCCTATACCTCAACACACAATTCCCTTTTGTTAATGCACGAACGCTCCCCACAGCCAAAACTGGAAAGGAATTCCTTTAAAATTCCTTGGATGTTTGAGACAATGGGGGAACAATGGTAGGGGTGGAGGGGAGGGTGGGGTACCCTCTGTCACACATCGTGCTGCATAAGGAATCTTGAGGGGCAAAATTGAAAGTTAAGTCTGCACCTTGTGAAGAAGTTGCGGCCATATTTGTTCCAATGATCTCTGAGTATTTCCTCCACACTCTGTTGCCGAGCGGCCATGATCGACATCCATGCAAGCACCGCCCACAATCCGTCTTTCTCACGTATGTGGTCGCTTCCCGTCCCAAAACTCTCCTCTCCACACAGCGATAAGCGGTCTGCGTCCATGAGATTACCAAAATACTTCCAGCCAGTTGGTACTTCAAAAAATTCAATGCCTTCGGCTTTTGCTACCCTGGCATTAAATGAAATGACAATTTCAAAAAATACAAATTTTGGCTTATTTCTTCGCTCAGTGCTCAATTTAAATTAATTTGAAAATTGTTACCATGAGTCCTCAGGGCTTGAAATATCCACTTAACCACTGGACTCACCTGTCTAATGCTCCACCTGTGGGCATGCTACGGGCGAGTCCTTTAATGCCCGTTTTCTTAAAGTACGGGATGCACTTTGCATTGGCAGCGATAACCGCAATTAGATCGCATGGCGTTACAAAGAACCCGTTCTTGCCGAGAATCATGTTACGATCCTAGCAAAAAATGAAATTAAAAATAAAAATAATGCATGAAATTGAAAAACTGCCAAAAAAGACGTTATCTTTATGTGTGATTGAGGATGTGTATGATAAAAACCAACCTGTGTATAAGTCAGTTCAGTACCTCATCTACATTCTGAGAAAACAAAGGAAAACTGTGTCCATGCTTTCAAGAAATTGATCAAAACCACTGTCCTATTTAGGCTGGTTCACTGGCTATGCTGCACAAAAAACAGAGCCATGATACCACTGTAGGCAGGGGTCTACTTTTGTTCACATACAAAGACTTGGTTAGAAATTGCATATTATGCACGCATTTAGGGAGCACGTGTGGTCTAGTGGGTATGAAGTGGAACTCCCAGTCAGAGGTTGTGGGTTCAAGCCCCACTTCGACCAACGTGTCTGTGTCCCTGGGCAAGGCACTTAATCCCAGTTGCCTCGTCAACCCAAGCGATATTTGGGAAGCTGTTAAGGGGAATGCCACAATCTAACTGCTGATAGGGTGAAGCGCCTGGCCAGCAGCCACCTAGTTAAAGCGAAATGGTTCTGGTGATTCCCTGATGGCAGTGATAATAATAATAATGGCAACAGCGCCAGGAGCGCCCCGCAGGGTGGACATGTGCGCTATATAAGAATCCACCATTATCATTTAAATAAATGTGTTTTACAAAGAGGAACACTTACGCCATCGCCATCAAAGGCTGCCCCCAGTTCGTGAATCCCTTTCTTCATCAAGGTCACGAGGTCAGCGGCATAGGTCAAGTTCGGGTCAGGATGATGACCTCCAAAATCTTCCTTGGGGTCACAGTTCAAGCAGCAGTCGAGTGGTGCCCCAAACTCCTGGCAGAAGATACGCTTAGCGTACGGGCCAACGACTAAATGGGTAGACAAAGTACAAAACATATGACAAAACTAGTTATAATTTTATTCAAATTATGAAATGCTGAAATAAAAATATTAAATAGTGTGAATTTAAATGCATTATTAAAATTAATTATTTTAAAATCCAAGTGTTCGTAACATGATATACAAAAGCAGCCAAAACATGTCTCCTTTTTTTATTTAGTTTAAAATACATCGCAGGTGCTAAAACAGATGGTTTCTTTTTGTGTATGATGATTGAAACCTCAGCGTGGGCAAAGTTTGCATTGTTTATTCAGCTGTAATAACAGAAGTACTGCATTATAATTTTTTGCACAAATAATCAGTGCACAAAAACTACAGCAAATGCACTACATGTATATAAATTTTACTTTAAACAAAATATTTTTTGTTTTTGTAATCACCTTTTGAATGAGATAGTCCACAAAACATCTTGAATACAACTTACCTCCATGCATAGCATTCACAACAAATTTCATGGGCCCACCTAAAAGTTTCTTCAGTGCTTCAAAATCAAAAATCTCTCGCATGAGGGCCAGATAATCAGAAACCGAGTCAACGACCTGTTCAAAAAAAATAAAAAAAATAAATAGCAACACACTAGTCCACAGGATGACCACACCAGTTTCTTTGTTAAAAAAAATTCAAATAAATTAATGTTTGGTGTGTCAGTCCTAGTCGCCACAGAAATCACAAACAAATGTGGGGTGAGAGAAAAATCAAAATTGAACCCAAGACCACTGACACAATGGGCAGATGCTCTACCATTTGTGACAGAGATCTTAGGTGCAAATCCCACACAAGACATTATGATTTCATATCTTTACAAAGAAACCTGAAGCTTTACCAAAATATTTACATTTCAGTTTTACCCAAATTGCTATAAATTTCCTTCATCTTTTCTCCTAAAATTAGATAAATTAATTTGAAATACCTCAATTGTAAATGGCCGACTTTCGATGTCAAATTGCTGAGTACCCAGATTGCTAACATCAACGTTAATGTCTGGACAATGCCTGACAGTAGAAATCGTCTTTGATAACTCATAGATGGCGTCAGTTACATTGGCTGGTGCAGGACCTACAACAATCACCCAAACGAGGCACTCAAGGTTTACAATTATGCTTGATTAATTCTCAACAAAAAAAATTTCAATCAAATTAGCTGGATAACATTTCTTCTGAAATGGTATTGTGAGTTTTAGTGTCTAATAGTCTAGCACGATGTAATCAAGTTCCTATGCTTTTTAGGTGCGATAGTGTGTTTTCTACTCCTTGGGGATGACACTTGGGAGAAATTAAATGCGATAGAGGAATCTATTACCTAAAAGTAGTTTTAAAGGTATTTTTTCCGTATATGAACAAGGATTTGAAAGAAATTACCACCTGAAATCAACAGAATCTAATTTGAAGATATACTTCCCACTTGCACTTTCGTCGAAAATGTTGCTTTTCTATATATAAAAAAAAATCACATTTTCGCCATCAAAAATTGCTTTCAGTTAGTGCACAAGATAACCATTCACGCGCTCATGCAGTGCCCTCTATTGTCTCGCTTATGCATGGAGTACTAGCGCCGTAATTTTGTGCGTTACTCTCTGCAGTAATTTTACCATTTATTAACTTTAAAAATGCAACATTTCCGACAAAAGTGCAAGTGGGAAGTATATCTTAGAATTGGATGATCTGTCGATTCCAGGAGGTAATTTCCTGCAAATCCTTTTTTAATGTACATGTATACCCTTTCAAATTATTTTATCATCTTAGTCCTGGTTGTAAAATGTCCACGTCTCATGACAAATGCATAATTAAACTTTATGTACCTCCGTTTGCGATGTTGAATTTGATACCGAAGTCCCCGTCAGGCCCCCCTGGGTTATGACTGGCCGTCAAAATAATCCCCCCTGCGGCTTGACGCTTCCTGATTAAACACGAGATCGCTGGTGTCGACAATAGGCCATTTTGACCAATCACAAGCTTGCCAATCTACAAAGTATACGGGAAAATGTAAACCATGTTAGGAATAAAACAGCACGAGTCACCGAGCTGTTTCGCTGCAGCCGATTTCACGAATCCTTACACACTGCATAAGCCCGCTTGTGCAACGTTTTATTGCGTAGGCTGCGCAACATTCCTGTGAAAATTACACGCAAGCTATGGAGCTTGCGCCATTTTGCAAACGTTGCGCAAGCTGCGCACTCTTTTGTGAAATCGGCTGCTGTACTTGGACATTTCAACATATTTTTCAGCACAATGTGTTTAGAAGTCAAAGTCCATCCCAATTGATTTGCTCTTTATATACCGGAACCAACCACACTTCTAGATTTTTGCCTGAACATTAAAAACAATTTTTATGGTGGTAGGCCTACCAGCATATCAAAAAAGACGTACTCGATTTTCTTCATATTTAGGTCCATTGAAAATCATACTTGGGAATATATGTTTGTAGTTTTCCCATAGATGCAACATTTTTGCTGGTAGAGTAATTCAGCAACACCGTTTCACACACTTTTGTATACATGTAGGCAGACGGGAAGATTACCATGCACGGACACCCACTGGGACCAATACACAACTATGGGACAACTCTCAAAAATGTTTTAGTAAATTTTTTTTTTTTAATCACCATAGGCCTACTAGAAAAATCCTAGGTGTCCGTATATGGTAAACTAATGAACCTTGTCTTTAAAAACACATAAACATGTTAAAGGAGCATGACCAGAGTTTCTGGAAAATAGTTTTCGATGTAACTTACCAATATTATCAAGTAACTCCCATACACACCTCCCATGTCCCAAAAACCAGAAAACATTCGCAATTTCCAGTAACAAATTGAACAAAACTATCGAGTATGCTTTCAGCGGATAAACGTTGATACTGGAAAATTAGTTTACAAATAATCGGTGGATTTTCGACGATATCCTCGGAAATATACGGCCTAGAAGTAGAAGCGCGGGAGTTTCAGTTTCGTAATCAGAAAAATATAACGGATGTTATGATATAAAAATCTCATGACCCATAAGGTAAGTCCCGGGGAGTTATGGGTAAAAAAAAGTGATCTGGTCACACTCCTTTAAAATAAATAATATAACTTTTAATGTTTTATGACTTTGATTTTTGAAAATTTTTCTAATTTCTTTCTTTCTTTCCATGCTATCGTTTCAAATTGTGCACGAAATAACACCGCCATTTGTAGAAAGCCAGCTTTGACCTCAGAGATAAAAATCTCACCCCATTAGCAGCTGCTATTTGTACGATAATCTGCACGGCAGTTTTCATGTAGAAGCGACCATCACCGCCAACGACCAGCGTGCATCCCTGGCGCGTCTCGCCGTCAATTGCGGCCAGAATGCTCTGGACGAAGTTGGCAGTGTACCGCCAAGATTGAAACACGGTAACGTGCTTCCGGAGCCCGCTAGTCCCCGGTTTCTGACCCTCACATGGGGTGGTTGGCTCGCTCTTGATGGAAAAGGACTTGGTAGACATTTTCGTCCAGTGTCTGATGATTTTCCCGGTGTTTTTCAGTTAAAACTGCACGATCGAGCGACAGCGCGCGCACGTACGCATAACCCCGGTTCGGCCGGCTCTAGGGTTGTGTACATTGTAAGATAGTCAGGACTTCAGTGCTACAATAGTCAGGACCCTTGCTGCGCGGTCTTTTTGACAAGCGCCCTCGTCTCGTGCATAATACATTCTTAGTTTTAAAAAAGGTACCATTATTTGTTTGGGTGTATTTAACAAAATCACCAGAAAAAAACAAGCAAACAAAATCGCACAACAAGCAAAAAGATGCCTTTCTGTTCTTTTATTTCAGTTCAATCCGGGCGGCCAAAAGGAATTCCGGGCATGGTATGATGTAGCCAAAACAAGTTTCACTGCATCTAATAAAACTTTAAAAAACACCCCCGAAAATAAAATAAAATCTTCTTGCTAAACATTGCTAAGCAAACAAAGCTCAAAGCGTAAATATCGTGGTTAAACACTGCATTCACGCGTATGCAAAATGTATACATTTTAATGTACAGATAATGTACATTTTATTAAGACGATTCATTTTGGCAATTTCAATATAAAAAGATGTTTGGAAGACTTTTTTACTCCTAAAGCTGTACTAAAAATAACTGTTTCTACATTAAACCCTGTATTTGGACGATACAAGCACATATTTTTATTCACACGCTTTTAAAGGTAGCATGATACTTGTTTGGTAAACTGTTAAAAACGGCATGATTTCCACTGGTAATTGAAAGCACAGGTCGAGAAAACTACCTTGTATAGAAATTTCAGCCACATAGATGCAGTAATACTTCAGAAAACCTAAAAAAATCCAAGTACGGTTTTGGTGCATGAATTAATGGCTCCAACATTATTTTGTCATTTTTCCCATGAATGGGGGCAATTCAGACGAAGTAATTTAACAGGATGATTACCTACCATCTTGATAACGAGTAAGCTTAAAGATAATAATTCATATTTTTTTTGGAGGGTAATTACTAAACAAGTAGACTATCTTTACTTACTGCTTTTCCAGCTTTATTTGAATAATGTTGTTGTGCTAAATAATCATAAATTGTTGATTAAAATACCTCGAAATTATTAGTAAATCCCTATTTCAAACAACCATTGCGATTTTTTGAATTTTCAGCCTATTCCACAAATTTAAATCGCCTTGCGAAGTCCCAGTGTGAACAAAATTTATCTTTTAACTTTCAAAAATCTGAAAGGATCTTGATGAGTTTGATGTTCTGATCAATGCGCCTTCATCGTGTTCAGCAGGGATGAAATTGTATATTTTGGCTGTTTTCTAATCACACTTTTAATGACCAGAAACAGTCCCATAAAAGGTAAAAGGTCTCGACAAGTGTTTCAAAAATTCTCTTTGCGGAATCCGAATCCATGTTCCTGGCTTTTCCGCTTGATGACTTCACCCAAACTGGGCGAGCCGCAGAAGAACACGTTGATTTTGCCGCGTTTGTGCCGTGCGATGTCATCAAAGACCCGCTTCCAGTCCGGTCGACCGGCCTGAGTACGGGTCATCAGGCCCGTAATGGTATCTCGCTGCTTCTTCTTGTGTATCAGATCTAAGGCCATGTGCAATCCAATTGCCTGATGAAGAAAGTATAGAATCGTTTCGTATTTATTTGGACAGCATTCAACCGTGTCCCCTAAATCAGTTATGTGAAATACAAACTGGGGAAAGCTCCAGATTACCACACGTTCCAGGCCTAGTCTTCGAAACGAGACTCGAACGCATCTGGTAGCTCATTGTTTTAAACGTCAAATTGTTTTGTTTTATCTGTCATATTTTAACATGGTTACGACGGATCCTTTAGACCAGTCTTACGAATGAAAGCAGTCTTTATTGGGTATTAATGTTCTGCTTGTGTCGATATTTCTAAACGTTTGGGTTTTTTTTCGGCTCGACATTTTCTCCGAAACAGAACGATCAAGTGGACACTTTTGAGACGCTTGGTGGCAGCAAACAAACCGGTCTATTTCCATTGTTACGTATTGAGCATGCGCACTTTGGTTCAAACGTGACGTAACAGTGGAAATGGTCAGTTTGTTTGCTGCCACCAATCGTCTCAAACGTCTCCTATTGTATACCTTCATGTCATGTTTTCCCAGTGCTGCCGTCATGTACAAATTAATATTAATGAACTTCTGGGATGACATCATTTCCTCCTGTTCCAATTCGATGTGATTTAGCAGACTAAGAAACCACTCAAATGAACTTTGCTGCCGTGTGATCCAAAAGAAATCAACCTGAAAACAAATTTACATTCGAATTTTAAAATATTAATCTCAGAATGATAGAATTTTGGACAAAATGTCCACGAGTTTTTGAAATGCAGTGAAAAACAAAAAAACAAAAAAACAATGCCCATTTTTTGGTGTCTCGTACCCTTTTCAGTCTTAGCAATGAAGGCGTATCCTCAAGCCAAGCGTAGTTACAGTTCTTGCATCTTTTGGTCGCCATCTTGTGACGTTCATGAATGCTCTGCAGTATGGAGGCAAATGGCGTGACCCCGATTCCCGCACCAATTAGCACCGCGTGGTCACTCTCGAAGATGTGCTGTGATGGCGCGCCATACGGGCCGTCTATATACACCTGGGGAGGGGAAAATAACCATATATACACCTGGGGAGGGGGAAATAACCAATTAAATATCCAAATTCGGCTTGTTATTATTCTGTGACCTCGTAAAATGGCTTTGGCACTATCGTTGATTCTAGTAGTTACCTGTGTCATTATTATTATTCCAACTTCAATAATTATGTCTTTTTCAACCCCAAGCGCTAGACATTTTGTTGACCAACAATAATTATTAAGGGCCAACTGAACATTTTATCTGAATGTCGGCTGACCAAAAATTGGATGGTGTGGACGTCATTCCAGACAATGTCCGACATAATCCAAAAAGTTGGGCCATGTAGCAGATGAAACGGACCAATAGCAGATTAGAACGCCTGTCACGTGAAGGCAGCAGCCAACCGCAGTCGAGATATGTTAGGTTGTGTATACATCTATGCAACACCCAACAAGTTTGCCAAAAAATGTTGGCTCGTGCAGATGTGCCTGTAAGTTTTGCAGAAAGGATGCAGAAAAAAGTGAAAGAAGCAGTGCCATTTTGGGAGTCAACGAAGTCATCTTCACGATCTCATTAGTGCCGCGCTTGCGCGATTGTGAATCGTTTCCTGGAACCAATGAAATATTTCGCACAACTCCCAAAATGGTGCCTTTTGCATTTCTGAGGTATTGTTAGAACGGCCCATGTACCTCAATGCCCGTATGTTCGTCTGAGTTTGCCAGCGATTGAACCACGTCCAATGAATGCTGGGTAAGCTTCCTGTTGAAGCTGCTGCTCCGGCGCCGTGAGACCGGCGGAGATCGCCTGTCCCAAGAGACGAAACCCCGGGTCTGTGATGCGGGTTTCACGGTCGTATTGCTTCCACTCGGAACCGACGCCAAGGAGATAGTCTTGTGCTCGGTAAACACACCACTGTCCTTCCTTGACATTCCTGAAAGGTCTTTAGAACCAGCTGCTTCTTTCACAGACGTCCCATCCTGGGCATAACATTCACTTATGATCGAGCTCATCCTATTTATTGGAGGAAGTACCACATTCCCAGAGACCGGGTTTTCTTTAGTCGATTCCTTTGTATCGATACCACTATCAGCATTGCTTGCGTCTGATAATCGATTATTGTGCTCAACCAAGATTAAATGGCTTTTAACATTGTTGTGTTTATCGATTCCGATTTGTGTGTCCTCGTTAGTCGGCGTACCAGGCACCCCAAGGCCAAGTTTGTCGTCTTGACCACCAGTCGTTGATTTCTCTCTCTTGGGAGACATCTCGGGTGATTTCAATGACCCTTCTTCAGCGAGCACGTCCAGAGCTTTGCTTTCCTTTCCTTCAGTGGCTGGATTCTCGAAAGACGCCGCCTCCTTGTCTTGGCGTTGCTTGCAGACGGTGTGAAGTCGTTTGGTCCAGTTGCCGATGGCTCGAATATGAAGAGTGATGAAGTCTGTCACGAAGTGAGACAGAAATAGGTCAAAGTTTTGGTTTCTAACCGAATTAGGTTCGATTTTTAATGTGATTTCAAGACGAAATATTAGACCCAATACCTTTTTGCTCAGGCGCGCTGGAAATGGTGAAAGGGTGCCACTCATTCTTGGCTATCGTTGGGATATTAATGTGGACATATTCACCGGGGTGGAAACGCAGATTGGGCGGCCGAGGAATGATTAAATAGGTCACCTGCAAAATAATAGAAAGTTCTCTTTTATAAATATCGATGTCTAGGCGGTTTTTGACAACTGTAAAGCGTATACTTAGATGTTCGAAGAAAGAAATGCCATATATTAGCAAGGACTATAGGCCTACATGTATAAGCTCTTTCCATCGGCAGCCATGTTTGTGACAAAGTTTTCGTATTTAAATATATTTAGATAACGAGAAACACAAATTCAAGATGTATGACGAATGGAAACCAGTTTGCCTACTAAGATGGCGTCCAACTACCTTTTGAAACCAAATACCTACATTTGCGGGTAGTACCACAGCCTTCTTAATGTACGTCCTGCCGCCTCGGACTCTGCGCACCAGCTTCAGTCGTAGGATACGCTCTATGACGTACAGAGTACCAGGCAAGACGAACCACATCCAGAACGTTCGGGCGTGCAGAATGAGGAGAATCCAGAAGAAAATGAAGAACTGATGCGTCATGTAAAACACCTGAGTGAAATGTTGAATGGAATGATTCGGTGAATTGTTGAAATGAATTGATTTGAATTGTTTTATTATTTCACGCATAAATTGGTATCGGGGCTCAAAGGTTCAATTCTCAACATCACACGTTCAATAACAATTTAAACATTAACAAAGAAAACAAATACAAAGTATTTGCATATAAAAAACAAAACAAAGATCAGAAAAATAATAAACATGAAACCACTATCAGACAAATGGAGGTACCTGTGTTACATCAAGTGAAAACAAATTAGGTTGTTGCAGATTAGCTAAATTTGTGGCATCTTCGGCAACTAAGGCACTTCATGTCAATGACTACTCGGTATTAGCTTTGACTATACTTCATTGTCAACCTGAGATAACGAAGAAGGAGCTGCAGTTTTAGAAGTGGGAGGAACCCCCCCCCCCCCCCCCCCGCCCCCACCATAGAAATCCCAGGGGGAAAACCCACGCGGTCAAGTAGGGACTGCAAACCCAATCCACATACACGCCTCGGAATCGAACCCTGGACGTGCCGCGCCAGAGGTGAAAGCACAAACGTGTTTATAATTAATATTTTTTGAGAGGCCGCGTTTCGGCGACAACAAACCTGAAAATATCCCCGCCGCCGGATGAAAGAGAATGAAAACACGAAGATGATAAGTAGAATGATTGTGATGACGTCACCAGTGACGTTGGCAGTGCCGGCCACCCAGCCAATGCCAGGCGATGTGGTAAAAAGGTACTCTGCTATCGAGTAATTGGAGGGTCCGGTGGACAGGTCGGCTAAAGAGATATAACACATATGTACTTTTCAATATAATATGTTTTTATCAATCATAATTGTTTAATTTCATATAAAAACCAAATTGTTAGGTTAAAAAAAACTAAGATTCAGATTTTTCCTCACCATAATTCAAGACGTGCCCAAGTATGTGAATGATCGACAGACCGACAATGGCGTAACCGACTAGTTTATGGAAGTCGACATGCTGGTCGATCATGTCGAGCGCAATGGTCACGTTGGTGCTCCGGATGAGAGTGAGGCATTTACGCAGCATCAAACACAGGATAAACACGCAGTCGAAACTCAGGCAACGACCTGTGGCGATAATGGGTAATTAACCAACTATTTAAACTGTCTAAAAACAAAATTAAATCGCAATGAAATCGTCTATCATCTCGGAAATTGTTAAGAAGTGTAAAAGCAGCGAATCACGTTTGTACCAACTTCGCGTTCGGTAGCTTTGCAGACAGACATTTTAATTGAGATTATGCACCTATCATTTGTTTCCCCGCCCCTCCCCTCCCCTCCGCTGTCTCAGGTCCAATGTGGAGATTTGGTAACGAGTTTCAAGCTGTGGAAGGGGATTTTGTCACTGTACATTTTGGTACAAATAGGGCAGACAAAAACGAATTAAAAATTTAGTTTAGGATCCGGGTGTTTTACGTCTCATGTCATCACCGAGAAAAAAGGGCGTGAAGTGTCACGCGCATGGTCGGCGTTTGGGCTAAAGGTGACCTAAAGGTCTAAATTAGTCATTTGTCTTCATTTTTTGATTTTGCAACAACCCCCCACCCCCGGTAAGTAATCTATCCGTTCTTCCTTTAGTGAAGGGTATAGGGGTGATTAGTTCAGAAACATTTCTCAATCGGTAGTTGGATTTCAGTTGCGTATCAATACAAGATAGATAACTTGCTATTTCGTGCGTGGTAATTGCATGGACGCCATTCTGGTGTGCAGACCAACGAAAAAAGTACGCATTGTGGCCCTTTGGTAACAGCGCCCTGCACGACGGGTGTGCACTTAAAGTGTTTGACTCTCCATGAGGATTTCAAGAAAAAAATGGCGGAGTGTTATCCTCGTGCTTACCAGCACCCCTGGCCACCATAAGCCACGATCGATCAGGAAATTTGTTCCACGATTCCAACACACCCCATACAATAAGGCCTGCATGCAGCAGCAAATACAATGTCACGAAGATGATCGTGCTTCGGTTGTTGCGGAGACGTTTCGTGTCAACTATTCTTGAGAGAAATCTTCCACAGCGGCCGACTTTGACCGTGGTCTTCGCCGATGAGGACGGGGGACGCAACCAATCTGCTGCACTGCATCACACGCAGTGGAATAAAACAAGAGAAGTTTGTTTTCGCAACCATAACCAGAAACGCATTTCTGACGTAATCACTGATTCAACCAATAAACGACTTCGGTTGCCGGCAACCAAAGCCGACCATTGGCTGAATCAACAGTTAAGTTAGGAAACACGTTTCTGGTTATGACCGCAAAAACAAGCCCCAGAAGGATTTTTACAACAAAATTTTTACGAATCAGCGACAATGTTTTGAATATTGTTAATGCGATTTCTATCGTGTTTTTGGAGTTAGTTTTGAAATATACATTGGTACACCTTTTGTGACACACGAGTAAAAATTAGTGCCAAATAGGCTTATAACGTTACATTTTGGTATTTTCTAACTTCGGATGTAGCAAAATTGTGAAATGACTTTTGTAACAAATTCTTAACTTTTTTTCAAATTTTGTATTATGACCGAAGAGGTGTTTTATTTCCAGTGTATAGCATCTTCTACACATACACGTATTTTGAAAAATGAAGGTGCTTATTTGCATAAACGTGACGTCATCACACCTTATCGTCAGGTTATCTGCAATATCTGGATATTTCTCTAACTGTTCCCGTAACTCATCAAAGCTGATCGTCCCGTTGCCGTCTGCATCGGCTTCTTGGAACAAGACATCGGTGAGTTCGTCTAAAGTTTCCTCGCTCAGCTGGAGGGCGCTTTCTGCCGTGCAAGACTTGAGCACAGTGCGCAACTCGCTGAAGTCGATCGATCCATTACCTGGGAGAGAGGTTCGGAAAGGGGAAATGGGTTAGGCCATTGCATATTGAAATTCAGCCCAAAAAAGGTCAGTAATGTTTTAAACATTCTTGACATATTATGTTACTTTGGGAGACCTGTATATAGGCCCCCTATATATATGCTATGAAATTTTGTATACTTAAAATTTCAGTGCCAGGGTACAAAAAGTCTCCCCCTATAACTGTCTAAAGTTTCGACTGTTCCTTGAGCAAATGTCTTTTGAGTTGAAGATAAAATCTGCTAGTTTCAGACAAATTTAAATTATTTAGATTTAAGAGCTATTATTACCATCAACGTCGTAGACTCGAAACAAGAAGCGAAGTTTGTCTGTGGCCGAGCCATGGACGAGAAGTCGAAGCGCCACCAAGAGTTCTTTGAGGCTGATGCTACCGGACGAGTCCGTATCGATAAGATGAAAGAACCGTTCAGCAAAGAAAGACTGAAAGAAAATCGATTAAATATCGATCAGCAAAAAAAGGAAAACCAATCAATATCTCATTTATACAGATTAGGATTTAGTAGGGCTTTGATTCGTAAATTGGAAAGGTGTGAACGGAGTCTATCAAAAAAGTGAACTGGGTTTGTCTCAGCTGCAATTATATAGGGTTTACCTTTTTGACATTGAGTGCTTTGGTAAATTCCTCCAAGTAGATGTCCCGATCGTCTCCGGCGACTTGAACGAACTGCTGCTCAAAACGTGCAAGCCACGAAGTGTCTTTGTCCATACTGAAACTCAATAAATGGTCAAGAAACTAACATGGTCATCCGTTGGCAAGAAAGTCCTTCGAATGGATGTATCAAACAGCTTACCAATAAAGGTACTTGGGACCAAGGAAGTTACAAAACAACTGAACCAAAATAATGAAACTCTTCTAAAGCTGATATCGCAACATATGGGGATAGAGGCAAAAGTGAAATGTAAATCAAACGGAGATGGGAAATTCTTTCCGAGGCAAAATGTCTGCCGCCCACCTTGACGATTTATGGCAGTCTCGTAAATTGTCTAAGTTAGCGTCTCAAAAGACGCAGAGCACAGCACGCAGGTCTACTCCAATAACGTAAACATAATGCTTAAATATTGCCTCCCCTCGACCTTTGGAAAAATGCCCAAACAAATTATTTCCCAACTTTTTGTTTGGAGTGCCGGAAGATACTAGGCATGGTTCACTGGTACGCGCGACACCCCCGTTAATGGCGGGGCTTTGAGTAGGGATCGGCCGGGGAGATTTTGGGGCGTTAGTCGAGTCTGCCTCTGGTAAACCAAACAAGCACGCCAATTTTCGTTCAATTTGCGTCGTATCTAGAGTAAACTTCACACGGGGTTATCTTTCAATCCGTTGGGTCTTTACATCCATGGTATTACCAGTTAGGTCGAGGCCGATCAGTTCGAGAACGCGACCACAAAAAGTAGTATAAAAAAGGTGTCAGAACCTCCTGGGCATTAAAGGACAACACCGAGCTTGCGACACCTGATGACTTGAGACTTGCAGAACGCGGTCGAAACTTCGCGATCCTCATCGCTGACCACATCCTGAGACAACGTGGGGATTGTCTTAAGTTTACATTATCAACTAAAGTCAGCTAAATAGGTAACGCCAACTACCAACCCTTTAAGTAGAGACGACTTTGGGGAAAAAGGAAAAACAAAATCAAATTTCTGTCATGCTTCCGCAAGGCAAAATAATCCCCGCTGATTCAATTCTAAATGAAATCGAACACCGTTAATTCCCAAGTGCAACTATAGTTTATTCTCCCTCTTCCCAGCAAACTATGTCATAAAAAGTATTTTGTTACCAAATTGAAGAATCATATCAATATTAGTGTGACGTTTAAATTCCGGATAAGTGTTTTGCGTGCATCACTTAAACGAGCCGTGACAGAAAGATGTATAGCCATAAGCCCGAGGTGATCCGAGGAGGTCTGAGCTATTGCAATGGACTGGGGGCTTCAAGTGTTCATGTAATCCGGTGTCGGCCATTTTAAATGACGAGTGAATAATTTCTTTAGAAACTATAGGCCTAGTAATATCTGTAAAAACGATTGTAGAGAAGAAGTTTGGAAAACTTGAACTGGAACGCATGATTGAGAGGTCATGGGTCACGTGACGGCCGTTGCCTTGGTAACGAGACCCTGAAAAGAATTTCTTTAGAAACTAGGCCTAGTAATATTTGTAAAAACGATTGTGGAAAAGAAGTTTGGAAAACTTGAACTGGAACGCATGATTGAGAGCTACTTGTGTAGTTGCTTTTCCTGTTTACGCCATATTAAAGGTTAAAAGACCAACAATACTCTGACAGGACAGAGGTCATATAGTCGGTGACACTTTGATAACGACAACAATAGGATGATGAAAATGACAGTAGCATCAACGATATTGTGCATAGTTAACGAGTAACTTATGACCTAGATAAGGTTACCAACACAATTATGTTGACATTGATTAATTTTGTGATGACATGTCAATATTGAGCGGTTAGAAAGAAATGACAAAAGGAAACAAAATTCCACTGGTACCATAACACATCACATTTTTATTGACTCGTCGTGTTCTGCGAGTATACGAACTCACGACGCTATGGTGAACTTACGATCTTACATTTTGATGAAATGCTAAAGTCGTTGACTTTTTAAGTATAGTTTTGAAGCCAATTAAGCATTGTGTCACTAAAAACAATATCTCCGATTGTAATTTGCTCCAATTAATGGAACCTCGAGAAAACCCTGTAAATCAAGTAGCGCCGTGCGGATAATGTTGCAAAACGACAAGAATCCACAAAGGCCATCATTCCTCGGCTCGCCCGAACCCTCAGGCTAGGATTTCACTCACAACAATTTGAACTACACAGAGGTTCTGTTTATTGAAAGCATAAAGTGTAATTTGCACTTACGTGCGTTGGTACACCGCAGTGAGCTAATGTTCGCCTGAAGTTGTCCAGATTTTTTTTGGGGAAAAAGGACTTCGTTCTAATCTAACAATCATATAAAAATAAATACCTCACCAAAATACGGGAAGAAAACAAGAAATTTGCAATTCCCAATTTCGACGCAAAAGCAAAAAGGTTGGTGTAGGCCTAATCACTGCACTGCTTTATGTGACCGGATAAATTAGTTTACAAAACATCGGTGGTTTATTTACGATATCCTTGGAAATACACCGATGAGAGCGCGAAATTTCAGAATGGTAATGAGAAAAATATGACACATGATATATCAAAATCTCAACACCCATGGGAAAAATGGGGCGCGGGGTTCACAAAATATGATGGACACGCTCCTTTATCAAGCAACTGTCCAAAATTAAAGCCATGGAAACACACTTTATATTTAAAGGCAACTATGCACATTTAAACTTTCAGTTGGAACAGGTAGGCCTATGCCGACTGTGTCTAAATTTCAGTGGCTACGTCATCTCTCGATGGTCGCATTCTGTGAAAAGGTTTGCCAGCCAAAGATTCGTTGGTCTGTTAATTGAAATCCTTTCAAATTTAATCAATTTCCTAATTCCCCTTTGAATCTAAGACCAGATTTTAATGGCCCGAGACATCATCTCAAGATGAAGAACATTAGCAATGACCCAAACCAACCCCTTCTTACATCATCCTCATGTCTTCTCTGTGCACTCCAAACTGCCTATCAAGACCCCCGGTCGCTTCTACCAATAACTTCTCTTCCGGGGCACGAGACGTGAACAAACAAACACCACATTGCAACAACAATAACCAAAAGCAAAGTGCAAGATAAACCCGTCCAAGTCCATTGCCACCTCCCGCAAAGCTAACTAACTTAAAGGCCGCATATATATATACACAGGTTTTGCCAGATTTTGATCAACCATTTGTCTCTACTTAAATGGAAAATGTAACTGGTCTTCGCAAGATGACATCTTTTTATAAGAAAATTATAATTTAAGATCAATTTAAATAAATGAATCTGCACCGACACTTTATTTTTTTTTACAAAAGCACCAGCCCTCACATATGCAGCACGATATGTGGCAGAGGGTATTATGGCTTCGTTTTCTGTACAGTATACAGGGAACCAGCAGCCTAAATAGGAAGGTGGTTTTGCACAAATTCTTGAAAGCACTCACACAATTTGTATTGTTTTCTTGGAACGTATGAGGTACTGAGCCGACTTATACATATTAATTGGTTTTTATGAAACACGTCCTCAATCACACGTGGAGATAACACCTTAACAGATTCCCAATCATGTCATCAAGTATCTTTAACTTCTTCAGGCGCACCACCGTCTCCAAAAACGGTCACGTAGAGTCAGCTTATCAAAACACTCGTCGTCCGCAAGGAACTAGCGCCGAGACCTGTTGATTCGAAGCCTAATATTTCAAAGAAAAATATGTTTGTTTTGGCCTGTTTTACGCGTCCGAAACACGCCATAAAATGCGTCTGTTTTTCCTCAGTATTAATGCGCCATAAAAACGAGTCAAAGAAGTCATATACATTTTTGGACTGACAGAATAACTGTATATGAGCAGACACTCTGCCCTTGTCACGATTTGTCTTCGGGCACTTTGCTTTGGAATGCTGCGGCAAACAAAATACTGAAATCCTCTACAAAATGCGTAGCCATTACTGGATGCTTTTCTTTGCAGTTTTGGTGTTCGATGGTTTCACGCCAGATTCTTCATCTTTCGTATATGATCCGGCCCCTAATGGGATCCGGTTGCTGAGATTAGCCGACTTAAGTCGTTGCCCTGTAGCCACCTATAGGTTTTTCAGCATGGTCACAAAGTGCGGGAGAACAGGAAGAAACATTGTCAGTTTTAGAGGTGGGAGGAAAACCCACGGAATCAAGCAAGGACTGAGAAGCTTATCCACATATGACCCGGACGGGATTCGAACCAGGGCCACAGAGGTGGAAGGCGAGGAAAGAACCACTACGCCAACCCGATTCCCCTCACGCCAGATATAACTGCACAACTGACTTGCCTACGACCGAGAAGACCCCATGGTTTAGTTTAGAAAGCATGCAAGCTAAAAGGGCCGAGGAGTTAATTAAAAAGCTTAACCCAATCGTACTTATGGAGTTACATGTATTGTCAATGTTGGCATGCGTTCGAAAAACGCGTTCAATTTGCTGCTTAAACAACTGAACTTTGAACGACGCAGAAACTTAATGTTTTCTCATTTTCGTTTTGGGGTAAATTAAGTAAAATCGTTGAAAAAAAAAAATGAACATTATGAAAAACGGAATGACATGCAAGATGACCAACAAGACATGCAAGATGGCCGGTGACCAACAACTCATCAAAATTTGACAAACTTCAACAACCACCTAAAAAAAAATCACAGTTAACATTATAAAAGTCCATTTTGGTCACTTACCCCGTCAACATGTCAGTGTTTCCCATCTCAGTTTCTGCCTCGACACACTTTTTCCCTTCTCCTACTTTTGCCATGCTGTACTCGTCAATAATACGCCCACATCGAGATCGCTAAAAGTGGCTGTCGGGTTTGGTAAAATCACTAAAATAAAAGCCTTGGCGCAACATGTAGGCCTAGGTTTGCGATATGGACCTCTACTCGCGAAGTGTATAATGGCCCACGTGCTGTGATATAGAGCGTATGCGTTGGTAATGTATACACATTAACCATGACACGTCACACGACCGTTAACTTTTACAGCCAATCAGCAGTGGATCGAGATCGAGATCAAATTACGCGAACGTTGCCAACGTTCGTGTTAAAGGCCTATTTTTCCCCCAGGGACCATAATTTTACTTCATGAGTGAACAAAAGAAAAATTACTCGAAGCGTTGATAGCAATGGTATTTATTTCTTCCCAAGTGGTACTTTCTGTAAGAAATTAATTAACTGATAGGGATTTTTCTTTTAAAAAGTGTCTGCGCACACTGTTTTTGCCATTCGCTTGACACAAAAGCCATGCATAGATTTTAAAGGTTTTAAAGGGGATTTTTCTTTTTAAAAGTGTCCGCGCACACTGTTTTTGCCATTCGCTTGACACAAAAGCCATGCATAGATTTTAAAGGTTTCCTGAAGCATTGCTGCAGTAGCTGAAATTTATGCAGGCTAGTTTACCAACATTCTTCTTTTGATGTTATGCCCTTATTCCAGGAATCCGTAAAAAGCTTCATCTTGCAAATTATACATTGGGCCTTTAACGATCGCCGACATTCCAGCTTTCAATATAGACGTGTGTGTAAAAACGCAGCAACAAGTGGCGAACGTTGGTGGTCGTTATCAACGTTCGTTTAAATGGAACGAACTCCTTTGAACGGACACTGTCATGTTTACAGCCGGGTCTTGGAAATGTAACTAGTTTTGTTATCGGATTTCTGCCAATTAGTACCGCCAATTGAGTTCAGTGTACACAATCTGTCATGACAAAGGTCGAATGTTGACGGGGATTGTATTTTTAAAACACATTTTTTACACATTGTATAGCCATGCCGCGTTGAGACATCACCCCATGGTCGCGGGAAACCTATTTGGGGCAACTGGTTTTTTTAACGCAAGGGCTTTGGGCAAATTTACCAAGTTTGAATCACACAAAAAACGTTGTTATTCGTTGACAAAGACCAAACAAACAAGTAAACCAAACAAAAACAAACTAGAGCTTCGCGTTTGTGTTTTTTACAAACGCAAGGTGATCGGGTGACATAAACATTGAAATGATGATGACGACAGAGTTTTGAGATTGTTTGAAAGCTTGAGTTTGATGTTGAAAAAGTATTGGAATTCTCAAGACATGACTCTGACTATTCAACGCTAAAATTGTGTATCTGATGACGTCATAATTGTCAATCTCATCATAACGTTACTATTGTGTGCACAGATTGTTCAAGTATCTACTGAAGAACAAGTTTTGACATGTATATGTGGTGAAATAATCTTTTCAATATCTATTACAGTTCTAAAGATGTTGTCATTTGAGATCATATTACTGTAGTATATCGCCGTGTGGGGAGTTGGGGTTCAATTGCATCTAGAATAAACTGACGCTCCGGTCAACTTGAGTTGCGGTCCACCATGTCCATTTATTTTCAACACAGCAACGATTTCCAGCATGTCACATTCACAGTTTTCGGGGAGAAGACATATTTACTCTGGTCCGCCGACTAAGGCTAGCCGTACATAATTACACCCAAGATACAACAGCTAAGTCACCAAAAGGAAATGTCCTTGTGCTATCAAGTGTTCATTCAACTTTCCTGGCGATGATGCCACGGAAACTAGCAGTTTTACATCTTCAAAAGTCCAATTTTCTCGGTTGTAAATCAAGCCCTGCTTATTATGTCTTGTCTGTCTGACTTATTCACTACACGCGCACGTACATCCTCCTTAAAAAGATACATTATGACCTCTGACCCGAGACAGGCCGCCTAGATACAAGTTTTATTATTAGAAGTCGAGCACTATATATGGGCGCAAATCGTCAGATTAGTGGAGGCTTGGCATAGCGCCCTCAAACGACCGAGTTAGCTTAATTATCAAGGGACCCAACAAATAATTTCTCCACATTACGTAACCACCGTGCACGTGATGACGTCATCAGTGGTATATATGTAGTCATCAAGTCCACATGTGAGGGAACATTTTGTTCCGTAGAACTATGGTCAAATTCCTACCACTTTAGCTCTATTTGCATTCAAAATGCTAAAAAAGTGTACATTTTCGAACCTCTTCCGGTTTGGACTGGAGGTTTGGGTCACACAGGGGTCATGCCATTGTATGATTTGTTCAGTTCATTGCGACCTATCATGCTGTGAAAGAATTGTTCAAGTATCTATTACGATTCTTGAGATATAAATTTTTGAAATAATAACCATTTAATTTTTGTAATTTGACACCTGTGACGATATCATGACGTCACAATGTTGTGCACAAATTGTTCAACAATTTGATAAACATCAAGTTCTTAAATGTGGCGAAAGAATCATGCAAATATCTGCTGTAGTTCCCAATATACAGCATTTTTAAACAATTCAGCTCCAAATTTGCGTATTTTGACACCACATTACGTAACTACCGTCCATGTGATGACGTCACCAATGGTATAGTCAAAAAGTCCACATATGTGGAAACATTTCGTTCCGTAGAAATATGGTCAAATTCACTACCACTTTGAATCTATTTGCATTCAAAACGCTTAAAAAATGCACATTTTCGAACAACTTCCGGTTTGGACCGGAAGTAGGCGTCACACAGGGGTCATGACATTGTATGATTTGTTCAGTTCATTTAAACTTATCATGTTGTGAAAGAATTGTTCAAGTATCTATTACGGTTCTTGAGATATGAATTTTGGAAATAATAACCTTTGAATTGTTGTAATTTGACACCTGATGACGTCATGATTACGTCACACTTGATGCCATCATGATACTATACATTCTGGTGAAAGTCTGCCGTAGGGCCTATGTCTGTATCTAATTTACTAACGATTCAGCTTGGTTTGATAGGCATTGTTGCTGGTAAGTGTAAAAACTGAGATTCTCAGTTTCGTTGAACTTTGACCTCCAATTGACCCCAGAAGGAAGGGTCAGATGAAAATGCCCACACAAAGAAAATTGTAGCACGGAATGTCATCTATAAACCTGCTAAATACGAAGATCCTGGGTCACGTGGTTTTCAAGACGGAAGCATTTTAAAATATGCATATTTTGGTTTTTTGGAGGGTGTAATTTGATACTTGATGACGTCACGATGACGTCACGCTTGATGCCATCATAATATTATACACGCTGGTGAAAGTCTGCCATAGGACCTATGCCTGTACCTAGTTACTTAAAGATTCAGCTTGGTTTGATGGGCATTGTTGCTCAATAAGCAGTGATAAGTGCACAAATTGAGATTTTCGTTTTCGTTGAACTTTGACCTCAGATTGACCCCAGAAGGAAGGGTCAGATGAAAATGCCCACACAAAGAAAATTGTTGGCCAAGATCTGATATATAAGCCTGCCAAATACGAAGATCATGAGTCACGTGGTTTTCCAGACGGAAGCATTTTAAAACATGCATATTTTGGTCATTTTTTTGTTGTAATTTGATACCCGATGACGTCACGGTGACGTCACACTTGTATGCACACCTTCACATTGGGGTTGATGTTCATACCAAGTTTCAAGTTGATAGCTTGAACCGTTTCGAAGAAAAGCTCTGGAAACGTTTGAGTGGAAAAAGAAGAAAAAAAAACTAGAGGTATGACGTTTGTTGTTACAAACGCCAGGTGATCGGGGTAAATGAACATTTTGTGATGAATTTCAGACGTTGTTATCACCTGTGGAATGGCAAAAATGGAAGTTCAGCAGCCGATTTCACGAAACTTTACTCAATTGCGCAAGTCCACTTACGCCATTACTTGCGCAATAACTTATGGCGTAGGTGGACTTGCGCAATTGCGTAAAGTTTCGTGAAATCGGCTGCTGTATACACTAATCCGGTAACTAATATCTCCTCCCTGCATATCCGCCATAGCTGGGGGTTGATAGCTTGCACCGTTTTGAGATATGAATTGTTGAAATAATAATCTTTGAAATCTTGTAATGTGACACCTGTGACGACATCATGACGTCACAATTTTGTGCACAAATGGTTGAACAATATGTTGAACATCAAGTTCTTAAATGTGGCGAAGGAATCATACCAATATCTGTTGTAGTTTTCAAGATACAGCATTTTAAAACATCTCGGCTCCAAATTTGCGTAATTTGACACCACATTACGTAACCACCGTCCATGTCATGACGTCACCAATGGTATAGTCAAAAGGTCCACATGTGTGGAAACATTTCGTTCCGTAGAAATATGGTCAAATTCACTACCACTTTGAATCTATTTGCATTAAAAATCCTAAAAATTTGCACATTTTCGAAGAACTTTCGGTTTGGACCGGAAGTAGGCGTCACACAGGGGTCATGACATCGTATGATTTGTTCAGTTCATTTAGACTTATCATGTTGTGAAAGAATTGTTCAAGTATCTATAATTATAATTTAGGCAGTTTCAACCCTTTTATTTTAAAGCCCACATCGATTTAAAATCAGTGTCAATTGAAAGAGTGGTTATATATTGACTAGAAGAAATCTGTTTATTTTTTTCAAATCGGATTTTGCATTGCGAAGCTACAGTCGGTTTGGATAATTGAAAACAGGGTAAAAATTCATCGGCAGGTCAAAGGTTATCCTATGTTTTTCTTTATTTCTAATTTGGCACCGACAATGGTCACTGTGGCTTATACTTTTGGTTATATATCTTTGCTCAACTCTATCCTGGATGGCCCAAAGTTGGTACAAACAACAGTTATTAATATATGTACAAGGACAGATAATTAATTTATATTTAAAATACCTCATTTGCATAATAAATTAATAATTTATGCAAAAACGGTCAATTTTCAAGGGAAAACTCATTTTTCTCAAATTTATCTTAAGCAGGTTTGATTATTACAATGCATCTTGCATCATTTAATTAAAGTATTTACTTTAATTAAATGATGCAAGACATTGTAATAATCAAACCTGCTTAACTACAGATAATTAGTTTATATTGAAATCCCATAATTTGCATAATTTATGCAAAAATGTTGATTGTTAAGGGAACCTTATTTTTCCCCAATTAATGTTGAAAAATAGATTGATAAGAGATACTGATATAATCAAATCTGTCTATAGTCAAGATTGGGACTTGCATCAATAATTTAATTGACATAATCAATCACTGTATGTGTTAATTACCAAGCCAATACTATTTTGGAGAGGTGTGGATTGAGGGCAGCAAAAAAGAATGACAGGTAGCGCATCCACACACAAACTGTACAACTTTCCAAATTGCTTACAAAGTTACATTAAATACAAAACAGAGAAGAGAATGACGTATTATTCTTCAGAGATAAATAATTTATGTTTTGATCAAAACAAACGGATGTGGAGCCTAGAGGTTATATTTAAATCTTTACAAATAATAGTAATTACAGATGTTACTACGGGCAGGAGGCTCAACTATGGATGACGATTCTGCATCATCAAGGGACTCGTACTACCCTTTTTCATCTTCAGGCTCACTGGTGGTATGTCACAGGACGAGGACCACAGAAAAGCTGCAAAAATAATTGACAAAGAATAATATTACTCAACAAATTATTTGCCTTCATTTGTTAAGTAACAACTAAATATCTTTAATTGGTGTATCTGATATCACGTATTGTCTTTGAATGTTAATAAATTCAATATCAGTTACAAAATTGGCACACAATTTTGCACAGATTGACGTAAAACGCAGGTTTTCTAACGCTGCATCATTGCTTGTTTCACGGGAATTACGAGATCATCGCGTATGCAGTGGGCACACCACCGCCGTACGTCCCGGCCCTACACACGGCGTGGAACTCGGTCGTACGTCGGTGTGGACATTGCACGCGAGCGAAGTCTCGGATTCCTGCTCAACATGCCCTCCTAAAAGTACATTTTTGCGACAAATGGTAGGCCTTACGGACTTTTTGTCAGTATGGTAGGATTGTTTAATGTCTACTTTTGTATACATACCTTGTCGCTTGGTGATTCACGTTGATTATGGATCGCTTTATGGACGAGAAAAAATGTTTTTGATCGCAAAAGTTGCAACCCGCGGTCGATTTTGTACGCGAATGGACCCCAGGCTAGCTGGAAACATACTCTTTTCCGATGATGACGTTTCTAAGCCAACCGGCCAATCAGAACGCGCAAATCTTTACCCGAAGTGTTCCGATCTTATTTAGCCCGATTCGTTTTAGCGTTGAAGTGTGTACCACTGACACGAACTCGCCGGAAGTTGTGTGTGCCCATAGGAATGTGCAGTAACCACGGGCGCTGTGTGTGGAGTATATGGGGCTCTCTGTTTACGATAACAGAAGTAGTCCGTCTGTGGAACAGTATTACGGTTCTTGAGATATGAATTTTGAAAATAATAACCTTTGAATTTTTGTAATTTGACTCCTGATGACGTCATGATACTATACATGCTGGTGAAAGTCTGCCGTAGGGCCTATGTCTGTATCTAATTTACTAACGATTCAGCTTGGTTTGATGGGCATTGTTACTGGTAAGTGTAAAAACTGAGATTTCCGTTTTCGTTGAACTTTGACCTCCAATTGACCCCAGAAGGAAGGGTCAGATGAAAATGCCCACACAAAGAAAGTTGTAGCACAGAATGTCATCTATAAACCTGCCAAATACGAAGATCCTGGGTCACGTGGTTTTCGAGACGGAAGCATTTTAAAATATGCATATTTTGGTTTTTTGGGAGGTGTAATTTGATACTTGATGACGTCACGATGACGTCACGCTTGATGCCATCATAATATTATACACGCTGGTGAAAGTCTGCCATAGGACCTATGCCTGTACTTAGTTACTTAAAGATTCAGCTTGGTTTGATGGGCATTGTTGCTCAATAAGTGCAAAAATTGAGATTTTCGTTTTCGTTGAACTTTGACCTCAGATTGACCCCAGAGGGAAGGGTCAGATGAAAATGCCCACACAAAGAAAATTGTAGGCCATGATCCTATCTATAAGCCTGCTAGATACGAAAATCATGGGTCACGTGGTTTTCCAGACGGAAGCATTTTAAAACATGCATATTTTAGTCATTTTTGGGTTGTAATTTGATACCCAATGACGTCACAATGACGTCACACTTGTATGCACACCTTCACATTGGGGTTGATGTTCCTACAAAGTTTCAAGTTGATAGCTTGAACCGTTTTGAAGAAAAGCTCTGGAAACGTTTGAGTGGAAAAAGAAGAAAAAGAAGTGGAAAAAGAAAAAAAAAAAAAAAAAAAAAAAAAGACAAAGAAATCGTACAATAGTAATAGGTGATCGGAATGAGTTCCGATCACCTAATAACATGGAATGGACGGGTTCACGCGGTATACTTGTGAACCAGCCGAAATCTCGTCCGGTAACTTTATCCGCCATAAACACGAGGTCTAGCCGGGACTGAACAAAAAAATATCGACCTGAAATTCGCCTCCATAGTAACGACCGCATCGGGTTTGATTCAAAACGGATTCGGTTCCGCTTTGAAATCGGAAAAGCGGAACACACCTAAACACATAGACGTTGTTGAATGTTCAAACAATTTTACAAAAAGTGATTTTGCGTTTGTATATACGTTGTTTTCCTGGTTTTGTTAATTAGTGTTATAATTTCCTTTATCGTGGCATTTTTTTAAGTTGACATTCCACAGCAGGGTTAGGAAATCGCGAAGTCAGTCAATTGGAGAATTTCAAAAAAGATTTTCACGGTTTTCCCCTAATTGCCAGTTCTAATTTCGTAAATACATACCACGTTAATTTGTACAATGCAATTCCACTTGAAGCGAAACAACCATTGTCGATCGAACATAAACCATGCAAGGTCAGGGAAGGGCCCTGCCATACGGCAGACCACTAAAGTATTATAATAATCGCTCTTTTGTGACAAATGTAAAATGTTAACCCACGCAAAGCTGTCGATTTTTGCACTAAAGACAGACCCGTGCTTTTGCCATATTAGAACATTGGTTATGAACTTGATCATGTCAAATCAGACGATTTTCGTTCTCTGTTTTCTTTCTTTGATCGGAGGGACATTTCAGATATGCTGTCCCACTTGCTCAATCCGATCGATAGATCCACTGAACGCACATCAAATAGCTCAAATCAAAAGCAAAATGAACATCATCGAGCAAATTCGACGGGACCCATTACTGATCTACAACCCCGAGTACCAGCGGCCGATTGTCACACTGACGGACAGGCAACAGCAACAAATTCTGAGGAACGTTCCCGAACTTTTCATAACTAAGGAGGAGTTTAAACGCGCCCAGTCCGCGACGGGTCGAGTCAGCCTTCCTGGGGTTAGGATGTACGGTCCCGCGAGGCGGAGGAAACGTGCGACCGAGACCCGGGTCTGCCTGCCGCAAACTGCAACAATGCCCCTGATTCTCACGGTAACGGCACCCGGGTCAGAAGTCGTCGAGCTTATTCAGGTAATTTTCAATCACGTGTACCTCATCGTGTTTATCTAATTAAAAGAAGCAAATGATGACAAAAAACTATACACACTGACGAAAAAGGAATTTGGAACAGTGTGCCGATTGTCGTCGCATCTCTTGCTACAGAACACTTGGGCGGATCCAGGGGAGGGGGGGGGGGGACGTTGGGGGCGCACGCCCCCCTTCCCCCTTTTCAAAATTTATTTTTTTAAATCCACTTTTGTGCACACTTTTCCTGCTTAACGTGGTTAAGTATTGCCTCAGATCGCACCACATAGCATCTAGAATCCATCTAGAAGCCGTTAGGGCTTCGCGCTACGCGCTCGCTATTTCATTGTCATCAGCATTTCATGCTTACAAATTTCACGCACCCCCTTTTCAAAATCCTGGATCCGCCCCTGTCATCTGTAGAGTATACTCGTGTGTGATGTACCGTCTTGGAAACACCCATATCCTATAGTTCATCGTGGTTATAATGGCAGTGTAATGACTCGGGACTCGAGCCTCGGTACTCGAGTACCGATTTTCACTGACTTGACTCCACTTGACTTTAGACTCGATCCTCAAATGACTCAACTTTACTTGAGACTCGAATCCCAAATGACTTGACTTGACTCAAACTTTTTGACTGGAGTCTTCCAAAAATATATCTTATCTTTTATGGTTTTTTTTGGGACCGAATTGTATTTCAGCACTACAGAAACCCTGGCCAGAGCAACATAAATGCGAGTTTCAGCGTTTAGACTCATTTGAAATAACCAGCTTGAACAAATTTACCGTCGTTACTACTCGACCAATTTGCCTGACTTGACTTGACTTGACTTGGGATTCGAAGGCAGTTTGACTTGACATGGGACTCCAGCAGAGTGGGACTCGTTACAACCCTACCTTAAAATGTATATTACAACAAAGTCCACAAACAAACCATCAACCGTCGCTTTGAACAAAAATATTACGTAAAGGGAATTTGGAGTAAATGACGCAGGACCACAGAATCAACTCCGGTGGAAAAATATAGTGATTCTGTGATTTATCAGTGAGTTCTTTCGCTCCAAATGGAAGACTTTTGAGAACGATCGTTGGCAGCAAACAAACCGGTCCCTTTCCATTGTTTGAGCTATATAGTGCGCATGCTCGGTCGGACGTAGACAATGGAAACGGACCGGTATGTTTGCTGCCACCAAGCGTCTCTAAAGTCTCCACATCGCTTTTTCTCAAAGCGACGCACCATATATTACATTTACGCACATAAAGATCCAGTCGTGTGAATCCAGCCGATCCATTATAATTCTTGATTCACTTTTTCTTTTCACACAGATGCCCAATCAGGGTCTGAACCAGTGGATTTTAGAGGAGACCTGTGATCCCAGCCAAGCACCACCGCCTCCAGACGACTTCGTGTGTGGAGTGGTGGACCGAGTAGTTCTAGCTCTGTTCATTCACTTAAACACCTCGGACCCAATAGTCGATTATGCTCACGTGATAGTGCATTCATGTGTCACTCTTATGTAATCAATCGAATGACTTCATCTCAAATCAGAACGGCCGATCTTTATACAAGTTTTGTCTTTGTTTGTAGCATGACATTCTTCACTAGCATATATTTTGAATATACCTACTGAAAAAACTGAACAAAAAATAACGGCAATAACGCCTTTATGTGCCTTTAATTTCTTCTTAATTATCTCAAACAAGGGCCACATACTAAACGGATATACTAGGATTTGCTATTGACGAATTTCACCATATAGCCCGTTCTGCGCACTTCCATATTGAAGCCGAGGCCCTTCGTGTCAAGTATACTAGACTGGTTCCCGCTCCACATATTCCACATACAACGACTGAATATGAGGACCGGCTATACTGTGGTGTTTAAAATAGCACTTTAAGCATTACGTCATGCATTTATTTTTAGAAGCACATAACTGTTAATTTTCAAAGCGCGCTGCGCGCTATATGGCATGAGTGTACAACATTTTGAAAGGCGTTATTCCATATCTGACCAATACAAATTTAATATATTAACCTTAAAATATTAAATATGCCCATTTTAAAATACATGTATGATGTAGGCTAGCATCAAAAAGAAAATTCAAACCTTGTCTGCATCACCATGATCATCCAGTGAGCTCCATTTTTTAAATCTGCTGTTGCAATCCCGTAACTATAGCCACTGACAGCCACTGGTATAGTTTTAAATCCGTGGCATCACCATAAATACACACGCAGCAGCACGCGTACGTACGTACGTGCACGCGACGTCAATTCAAATTATCGAAACAATGACGAAGTGTACCCGACGATTAACGGTAACGTCCGGACGACCGGACGTACATTCGGGTAACTTCGGGAACCTTCGGAAAAAGGAGGAATTCCTCCTGTTTCAAAATGGCGAAATTGGCGGCTGCCGGACCTTAAATTCAGTCTAGTCAAAAGATTTTTGGTCCGGGTACCAGACTATATTTGTACAGTGACTGTACGTGTGTGTTGTTCTGCGTCGCATGTACAGTTGAAGTCAGAAGTATAAATACAACTGTATGCAACAAAGTGTTAAAATCAGTGTGCTTACACCATTTTTTTAACAGTCTTCACTAAATTCTTAATTTTGTTGAATTCCTCATGCACGTGCATGCATTACCATTTTGGGTGATGATGGTAGTGGTGTACATGTATTTATACTTCCGACTTCAACTGCATGTATAGGACTGATTGTGCATTCACGTGCCTACATTAGTTCACTTCTGAGTTTGATAAAGAGGCTCTCCGTGTTAAGCTACGTAAGTGCGCAGATCGGTTCCAAATGGGTTAATTTGGGATTCGCCTATACACAGGTTGAAAAAAAATTCCTGATGATTTTTCCTTAACCTATTTTTGTTAACGTTGCATCGACGTCGTGATAAAAGCAAAACACCAACATAAAATTTAGATTCACTGTCAAAATATAGGGTATCGTGTTGGTGGCCAAGTCGTTTCAAAGCTGAAACAAGGTCATTTTACATCAACTAATTACCCAATAAAACAACATTATGGGCATTAATACGTTGCACAATGTAACATTTTACGAGTGCCCAACATATGAAACCAAAGTCTACTGGCGCGGTAAAGCCTACTTTTCGGTCTGAAATTCCATCACGTCTGCATTTTCAGAAAATTATAAACACAAACCATGTTTTTTTGACAGGACCTGTGCTGTTTTTGAGAAGAAGTCTAGGTTAATGGGCGACTTTCTGTTGCAAACTACCAAACACGTGACCTCTAGTGCCCTTGTTATTGTTGGGCGCCTCCAGATGTCGCCATCCCAAAGTCATTTTGCAATGATTATTTGAACCAATTTGATGGAGAAAAAACACTCGGATGCTCATGCAAATACGTGCACATGGAGTCCGATCCGTTTGGCTTTCTTTTCCAAACGCAAAATTTTAAAATAAATTCTCAACCATGGTTAATTCGTCAAAGCTAAACAAAACTATATGTTCGTCTCGGTGAAAACAAAACTCGCGAGTCTGGTGTACTGACGTACTTCCCTTCACATGCACACTTAGTATCCACTTGACCAGACTAAAAAATGTTGTTATGTGGTGCACGCGACAGGTGTGAAGTACAGAATCAATACCGAGTTCACCGTAGGAGAGAATGGTATAAGCAACCAGACTGTTGGTTGCTATACAGTGGCGTGCACCACATAGCAACAACAGCGCAGTATATGTGACTGTCCAAACTGCACCTCCATTTGAAAGTGAAGAATTTGGGGCGTCGGCCATTCTGCAAATGTTACACGCAAGAGGCTAAATTAGACCTATCTTATTTTTATAGACTACAAAATTTGCTCTTTAACCAAGCATAAATGTCGTAATTTTTGTACCCAATTTCGAGAATCGTTTTCGAATTTTTAAAATCTTAATATACTCAGAGTCCAGTGAATGGATAATGCAAATTTTGTTGAGGAAACGTTCAAACTTTTTTCACTTCTTAGAGTGCCCCAAACGTTGTCCAATTAGCCGAACGAGGTCTGTTGTGGTTGTAAAACTCGGTGGGATTCCGCAGTGGGGAACCCTGCGTGTGTTTTACCGAGAACAGGTCAGATTAGATGGGGGATCAGGGATGATGGAGCCCGTCATCCGTCATGATTCGGTCCGGTCAGGACGGAACTCTCTCCTGATCCCGGACGCCAAAGGTTACAAGCCGATTGGAATTGTGAAATGATTATCTTCAAGCAAGAAATCAGTGTTTAATTGACACTATTAGCACTATATAGCAGTCACGTTTCAGATGTTGAGCTGTTGTACATGTATTAAGTCATGCGTCTTAGCTTTTCAATTGCAAATTTTGTTTGACAAAAAGAAATCACCGATACCCTCGTTTTTGATATAACAATTTGAAATTCCTCAATTGCTGCATATTTAATCGAAACCTAAGCGAATAATAAACTTCTATGGTTACGATTAGACGTATAGGCATATAGTCAATTTAAAAACAAAATGGAAATGTTGTTGGTTTTGGATCGTTAAAGATATACCGGTACAGTCCGTGCGTTTTGCACCTCGAAAAATATTGTTTTTAGAGACATAAAAGTTATTCGCTTTTAAATGAGACATCAAACGAAAAAACCCCGAAAAATCACTGAGCCGTGATCACCGATAGACGCTTTAGTCTAATAAATTTAGCTATTTAGAGCCAATTACCATGGCAATCCTGGTCGGTTCCTCATGTGCAGGCTAGCTGCTCTCGTATACGATTTGACCGGCAGTTCGTAACATAATATGGGCCTATATAGACCTTTTCAAAGTTCGTGGCTTTCTGCAATAGGATTTTGTCCACCGTGGAAAAAAAGTGTTGCTCACGTGCACACCAGCCGTTCGTTCAGGCGCATGATCCGTGACCGTTCGACTCGTTTTTCGCGAACACAAAAACCTGGGGCCGATTTCACTCACGCTTAGCGGTGATGGCTAATGCCCAAATCCATCGCGAAACTCGAAATCCATCGCAACTTGGCGTACAATGGAATTGAAGTTTAACGATTGACCCATGCAGACCGCCCGAACCATAGAGCTCTATGGCCCGAACTCTGTGCCGAACTCAGTGCTTGACATTTAACAGGTGAGGGCGCTCTTGACACAATCATCAGTGCCCTCTAGAGGGCGCTGTTCCTCACGTTCGTTATTTACCGGTTGTTTACCTATCGAAGTCATTCCTGTCAACTTTCTCTCCATATTTATGTGGGTGACCTTAAAAAGAAACGATGGCAGAAATAAATCTTGATAAAGATGAGTTAATGAGGTACTTGAATGGTGAAATTGAGTTTACTGATTGGAAACAAGGACAAGATGTAAGTAACGTAATTTCCTAAATTAAATTCGAGGTTTTTCAGTTCAGATCTCCCATTTACTCATGACTAGTAGCTAAGATAATCTCAGCTCTTTTTTTATCATTTTTCATTGGGATGTGGTCTTTTCACGTGTAGAGCTGAGAGAAGTTATGAACATGAACCCGCCATCGCAAAAACAGGACAAAACAAATGTGTCATTTTCTCACCATGACACACTAATTCCCCCTAAAACTCACCCAAACCTTGCCAGGCATAACCACTACGCAGGTCCTTGAGGGAAATAACCAGCCACGATGATTATTTTGCCAACAATTCTAGCGAAACAAACTGGTATGCGTATGCTCACAGCCTAACCGTTGTCATGTTGTGTTTAAAAAATCTATCTGCCTAGTCTGTGTACAAAGGAATACCAATGCGCATTGGTTACCAGACTTGACCTTCACGTCCAGACGTGAAGGTCAAGTCTGGTAACCAATGCGCATTGGTATTCCTTTGTACACAGACTAGACACTTGGTTGTTTTTGAACAAGACAAAAACGGCTAGGCTGTGAGCATACCAGTTTGTTTTGCTGGAATTGTTGGCAAAATAATCATCGTGGCTGGTTATTTCCCTCAAGGACCTGCGTAGTGGTTATGCCTGGCAAGGTTTGGGTGAGTTTTAGGGGGAATTAGTGTGTCACGGTGAGAAAATGACACATTTGTTTTGTCCTGTTTTTGCGATGGCGGGTTCATGTTCATAACTTCTCTCAGCTCTACACGTGAAAAGACCACATCCCAATGAAAAATGATAAAAAAAGAGCTGAGATTATCTTAGCTACATGACTAGCATGACTAGACTCTCTCAAGCATGTCAAGTTAGCCTATGTCTAGCCCCACAAATATGGCTGTAAATAGCTCACTTTTGAAATGACTTTTTACACTGTCGCTATTACAGCCCTATTTGAGGTCCGTACAGCATATCAGCTAAGATGGCAGCGCCCAGGGCATGCACATCAGAACGTTGTCCGAATTTTATTTTGTCCACTCCAAAGACCAATGTTTCAAGACGCCGTAGTCGTAGATGGCCAAATTGACGATTCCGTAAGCGTTACCGTTATTTTATGAAACACTAGACTCAGGATTACAATGGTGTATGTGAAAGTGCTCTGGTCTGATGTGCTTCGGACGATATTTGTACTGAAACTTTGTCAGATTTGAGCAGTTTGAGACTTGGTATTGTCGTACGGACCTCAAGTAGGGCTGTAATGGCGACAGTGTAAAAAGTCAGATTTCAAAAGTGAGCTATTTACAGCCCTATTTGTGGGGCTAGCCTATGGCCTACCCTACCTGGTTACTCACTCTGTACTGTTGCTTCATAACTAATAATCAACTTCTCAATTCTTATCGTAGTTTTTTCGATCCGTTTTTTCGATCCGTTGGCAGAAGGTAGCAAGCTTAAAGGAGCGTGACCAGAGTTTCTGGAAAATAGTTTTCGATGTAACTTACCAATATTATCAAGTAACTCCCATACACACCTCCCATGTCCCAAAAACCCGAAAACATTCGCAAAACAAAACAAAACTATCGAGTATGCTTTCAGCGGATAAACGTTGATACTGGAAAATTAGTTTACAAATAATCGGTGGATTTTCGACGATATCCTCGGAAATATGCGGCCTAGAAGCGCGGGAGTTTCAGTTTCGTAATCAGAAAAATATAACGGATGTTATGATATAAAAATCTCATGACCCATAAGGTAAGTCCCGGGGAGTTATGGGTAAAAAAAAAGTGATCTGGTCACACTCCTTTAAGAAAAAGAAGGGAAAAAACTGAAATAAATATTCCGTCTTCATCTTTGTAGTTGATGAAGTTATTTTCAACGGAGGACAATGTGCCCGAATCGACGGTGACAACGGAAGAACCAGAAGAAGATTCAGAAGATGAAAGCGACGACGACGACGTCGACCTCGAACAAGATGTGGCCGAGGAGGAACAAGACGTGGCCGAGAAGGAACAAGAGGAGGAACCAAACAAGGAAGATGAAGATGATGATGATGAAACTGGCAGTGATGACGATGAAGAAATGATGCTTGATGAGAAAGATGAGGAGTATGTTCCTCCTGGAGTTAAAACACACAAAGGTGCATTATGATAGATGATCGATCTGTAAACAGGGGTCAATTTCATAGTGCTGTTTAGCACAAACATTTGCCGAGTACAGAACAGGGTCGTAGTCGAGTTGGTCCATGGACTTAAGTCTATCACAAGTCCAGAGCCGATAAAATCACAAATATTTGGCCAATAAATACCCTTACCCAAGTGTATCAATATTTGTTGAAATCATCAATATTAAATTAATAATATTTCAACAGTAATAAATAATTAACATAATCACAAATTCAAAACAACAAAGACTTTGAACTTCAGACACAAAATAACCTAAAGCAGAATGTGTATCCATAAACCCTGAAGAAACATGTCAGAAAATTATCACTCTTCAAACTTTAGTATGAAATCGCTGAGATTAAGCAACTTCTTGTTTGTATCCTCGCAGGAAAAGTCGGTCGACCACGGAAACCTAAATCTGTTGTTTTGACCCCAAAACGAAGTCGCGGCCGACCACGCAAATCCAAAGGGCCAAACTTTGGAACAAGGGAACAAGGTACGCGAGTCTCCTTCAATTTGTTTCTCCATTTTCTTTAATATCAGTTTGATAAAAGAGTAAAAACAGTTCCCTCTAATAGTTTCTATTATTTAAAAGTAATTTCAAAATGTTGGGGTCATTCAGTGTTTTCGTTTAATTTTTCTAAAACAACTGAACAAAACTCAATATTTTTAAAAGTGAGGTGAGAACTTTGTCATTTATGATTTTACCAGAGGATTTGGCAATGTCCCACGAACTAGCCCTAAGCCGAGAGGAACGACGCTTACGTCAGAGGAAGGGCGGAAGCCGTAGCCGTGTACCCAAGCCGCTGAGGGGCCTAATGGGAGAGGCGCACTTGTGTTTCGCTCGTCGCGAACACCAAGAAGCAATAATGATGTGTCTTGAGATCATTAGGCAAGCTCCACGGTGTCCGGATACATATCAGCTACTGGGGATGATCTACGAAGACAAAGAAGACATGCAAAAATCTCTTCAGGTTCGTTAATGCTAATTGAGGCAAGCCGGGAAATCCTACATGATCTCTGGGAGGAGTGATTAACTCATTGAAGGGTTTATCCCTCTGTAGGGCTTGTTAAGCTCATGTAATAGCCAATCCCAATCAGTGACCATCAGTTGGCTTCATAACTCAATTGGTAGGGCATCTACACGTTAAGCAGAAGGTCCGTCTACATAATACTTATCTGTGAATTTATTCCTTGCAGTTTTCTCTTCTTGCGGCCCACTTGAAACCAACAGACACTGAAGAATGGACTCACTGTGCTGAGATGTGTTTGGAACAAGGCGACAATCAACGAGCGATTCATTGCTACTCAAAAGGTTCCTGGTTAAACTTTGTGTTACCTCAAATCCAAGATTAGACAAATTGTGGAATTTTTAATGAGTATTACCCAAAGCCAAATCTCTACACGAATTGCAAATGATACAAGGTTTCTGAGCCAATCAAAATGTAGCTTGCATTTGGTAGTGCAAGTCAACCAATCACAAAGCTGCATTGGCTTCGGCCAATGAGAGAGAAGCTTGCATTTGTCAGTGCCAGTCAACTGGTCAGAAATTGCAGTCCCTAAACCAATCAAAATGAAGCTTGCATTTGTCAGTAATAGTCCCGGTATTGGTCCACGCATTGTCAAACGAAAAATAGTTTTTAATCAGATTTATCTGGTTGCACAAGCAAGTGTGTATTATAGTAGAGGCTGTCACGTCTTGCTGTAGTTGTGGAGTATATTGTTTTTGTTTGGTTGCCATAGCGATCAGGTACAACCCCAAGGATCTGTCCAATCACCTTCAGCGGATTAACCTGTATGAACAACTCAATGACAACAAGAAGGTAAGAATAAACAATAAATGTAATTAGTTTTAAACTATTTTAAATTGTAAGCCTCAATATAATTGTTGACCAATTCCTGAAGCCACAAACACTACTAAGTTGTGTGATAAACAACTCACTTTCTAGAGCACGTCACATTTCTGTTATGGCTAAATATTTTTCTTAAGAACTCCAGTAAGATTCAGAGTTATTCTAACAATACTAATTTACATTTTCTCAGACGCTGGAGTGTTACCAAGTAATGCTGAAGGCCCTACCTGAAGACAGTGGGAAGGAGTACATGCAACTTGCTAAGGATATGGTTAAGGTAATGTAATGGAATATATTTGCCTATAGATACACGACATAACCTGCATGAAACTTAGAAAGTGGACAAATTTAGCTCATTTGCTCTTTTTGGTTTTTCAGTTCCACTAAAAAACTTGCAAAACTTTGTACAAAGTCTCAGACTCTTAACATTTCCCCTTTTACTGTAACATGTTAGTTGCATGCCGATATGCGCGTGTGGTCTAGTGGGTATGAAGCGGGACTTCCAATCAGAGTTTGGGGGTTCGAGCCCCACTTAATCCCAGTTGCCTCGTCAACCCAAGCGATATATGGGAATGCCACAATCTAACTGCTGATAGGGTTGTGTGCCTGACCAGCAGCCACCTAGTTGAAGCGAAATGGTGATTCCCTGATGGCAGCGGTAATAATGGTAACAGCGCCTTGAGCACCCTGCAGGGTGGATATGTGCGCTATACAAATCTACTCATTATTATTATTATGTTACACCAACATGTTTCTTCGACCATTTACGATGTACTTACAAGATTTTGTGCTCTTTTTGGTACTTCAGGTATACCACAAGAGTGGAGATATTTCCTCAGCAGTTGATATTCTGGAGATAGCCTTTGCTAAACATCCAAAACTTATCAGTTCTGCAGGTAATAGGCACTTTGCACGTGCGACCATGACAGGGGGCAGTCACATTGTCACTGTGCGTCATGCACGAGTAGGCAATTTGTGGATCTATTGTCACATCATTTAAATATGAAAATCTGCCCCCTGTCATGGCCGCCGGTGCAAAGGGTCTATATAAATGTGCTTCAACATCGATGACAATTTTGCATATGTCACATGACTTCATGTCAACAAAAAAGAAATTGTAAAAAAAAAGCAATATTTTCTACTTTTCCATTCACAAAACCATGGTCCAAAAAACTCAATTTTCGCAATATACTTCCTTGTGACCATAAACTAACATTTCTACCTTCTTTCCCAGATGTGAATATTCTAACGGAACTTCTGATCACAAATCGCAATTATCAACGAGCCATTCAAGTCATCTGTAATCACTGCAGTGTCGTCATACGGTCTAGAATGAACAACGATGTCGTAAACTTAGAGCAAGTCTCGGTCATTGGCAACAGGTGAACGGGAAAATAAAATGGAAATTGTTTTTTACTTGAGTTAAGATGAGTATTTAAAAAAATGTAAATTTGTGCTTTTTCCTTTGTGTTAAGTTTCGACTGGCTTAAATCTTCACAATTTCAATGTTTTTATTTGCCAATCTAGACAAGAGATTATGAGTGTTGAGGTGCCTGACGGGATACCGATTGACCTGCAGACGAAGCTTGGTGTATGTCTCGTACATTGCAGGCAGTTCCAATCGGCTAAGGTGGGTTACCAGGGAAAAAGCCCACATCTGTTAGTTTGCAAGATATTAGACAGTTTCGGCATCTCAGTTTAATGGTACGTGTTCGCAGACGTATCCGTGTGACATAACACTAATTTGGTGTAAACAAGTCGAGATTAATTTTATACGTACCGCTCCCGTGTCAAACGGCTCCCATACGTTGTCCTACGTGTGGCTGATCCGCATCACGTACGAGGAGACCGCATAAAGTGATGACGTCAAAGCTGAACATGGTACGGATACGTATACGTGCGCGGATTTTGAGCTTGCCGAAACTATCTATTACGGGTTCGAATCCCTCCAGAGAACACAGCCAAGACACGGACCAAACTCTAGAACAGAAATTGATTCCTGGTAGTCATTTGTAGAAACTTTGTGCAACATTTCTTACAAAAACTGTTTCCACGCTCCAAGAGCATTCTCCAAGATTTGCATAAGAGAAACTTTTAGGATTTCAAATTTCCCTTTCTAGAAATTCTTATTTAAATCCATGCCATTTTTGGTCAATTGCAGCTACTGTAACATGATTTTAATTGGCCATTGCATGGTCATGTGATCAAGATAGGTGGTTGTGGGTTCGATTCCTGCCCGAGGATGTAGTGTCTTTTGTCGTTGTGATGGGTTAGAAACTGTTGTTTATCACTTAATTCAACACACGATTGTGACATCACAGCACATTTACCAGATACAATATACTTTTCTCTCATCATTTTTCAGGACGCCGTTTCATCGCTGTTAACCAAAGAAGCTAATGAACTGGGCGATTTGTTCTTGGATGTAGCCGAGGCATATATTGAACTGGGCAAGTAATGTTTTCAAGCAGATTAGATTTTTGTAAAATCCATTTTCAAGAAGACAAAAAAGTTTATCAAATTCATTGTGGTGGTCACTTAACAGAATGCAGAATTTGATTTAAAGATATTGTCTCGCATGGCAATTGAAACGACAGTCATGTTTTCAAATAAAGTCAGAAATCCTAATTTACTTTAAAAACCTGCACAATTAACTTGATGCTATATGTGTTTTTAACGACAGGTTGTTACACCGACGCACGCCCCATTCTGCAATCATTGATTGAAACTGAGAATTATGATGTAGTAAGTACACATTAGAAAGTGTATACAGCTATGTTGTTGTTGCTACGTGGTGCAAGCCAATGTCGAGCAATCAACAGTCTGGATGCTTTCTCTCCTATCATGAACACGGTATTGATTCTGTACTTCACACCAGCCGTATACACCGGGTCACATTACATAGCAACAAAAATTTAGTCTGGTAATCTGGGTACTAAGTGTGCAAGTAAAAAGAAGTACATTACTTCATTAGACGCTATTCATGGGACTCTCGTTAAAACTTGTGATATATCATAGACATTTAAAGATAGTATACATGATTGGTAAACTGTTACAAATAGTTTTATCCCCCTGTGTGATTGAAGATATGCATGATTAAAACCAACCTGAGCAAAAACCAGCTCCGTACTTCGTCTAACTTTTGAGAAAACAGTCAAACAAGGGTTTGCAGTCATTTCGCCCCAAAACCACTTCGCCCTGAACCATTTCGGCCTGTGCACGAAGCGGTTTTGGGGCGAAGTGGTATTTGGGCGATGTAGTGTTTGGACGAAGTAATTTGGGGCGAAATGGCACTCGGGCGAAGTGGTTTGGGGCGAAATGGCACTTGGGCGAATTGAATTTTCGTCTCATGAGACGAAAACTAATTGTTTTACTCATTTCTCAAAGACTATAGCACTTCAGACAAAACCATTTCAGGGGAAGTTTTCTATGGTCATCATGTTTATATTGTGTAAGTTAGGCGTAAATCTGTGGACATTTCTGATTTTCGAGATTACCAATGATGTATACTGCCTTTAAGGACCTGCAGTGGACTACAACCATACCTAATTAGCATCCTTGAATCCCTCTGCCCAGGCCGCAGTGTGGCTCCGTTATGCAGATTGCCTAACCTCGCTAGGAGAACTGGAATTATCCATGATTGCTTACCGCCAAGTCCTACATAAAGCTCCCGGTCACCTTGACGCAACCATCGCTTTGTCCAGCTTGGAACAGCAACAGGGGAACTCGGACGTCGCACTGGAACTTCTGTCAATAGGTACAAATGATTGGGCTGTGAAAACACCTTGCTCTTTGGTGTATACATTGCATTTGCGCGACAACATTTTTCAGAGGGGTTAGCACAACACTTTCTTAAGAAGAATTTTAGTAAACTAGCCTGCAGAAATTTCAGCTACATAGATGAATCAGTGCTTCAGAAAACCTTTAAAATCCATGTAAAGGCGCCTTTGGTCCGTTTTGTTTTTCATCCGTTTGCGTAGGATTTAAGTCTGAATCGCTCCATAGACCGATCCATAGACAAACGGACGAGCGTAGCGCAAACGCAATGCATTACGGACCTAAAGAAAGGCCCCTCAAGTTGTTTATGTTAAGGCGAAAAACAATTTAAAATACATGTTTCGCTTCCCCGCCCGCTTCCTTTTTTTAGGCCGCCTGGATTTATTTTTTATTTCCCAAAAAATGAGAAAAAATATTAACAAATCTGTCGGAAAATAAATACTTGCGAGTTCGTAGTCTTCTATAGAGACTCTCTCGGTGACTTTCTACATCGTGTAGCTACTGTACCATTGCTAAATATGTCTTCGCATGAGTCTATTTTATACCTGCAGTGGCCTAGACTAAATGCTTTTCGATCTTGCTATTTAAATTGAATGTTAAAAAAATATGTGTGCACACGCACATTTTTAAAACCATCTTTAGTTAACTAATGTGGTGTTTGTTACCATTGCTATAAACACACCGAGTAAGTTTTTTCTTGTCAACTCATGAAGTAAAATTTTGGGTCATTGTAAATGATACAATGGGCCGTTAAAATAAACAATGATGCCAAATTTTGATGTAGTCACACTTACCAAACATCACCGAGTATTTGCCGTGTGTTAATCTCGGGGGAATCGTCTGATTTTTTTGCTTCAGGTGTCAATGATCCAACTCCAGACGTCCAACTCATCTGGCATCGGGCATTGCTGCTGTTTGCCAAAGGTCTCATGAAGGAATTCATTCAAGACAGTCTTCTGTTGCTAAGTGCTTACTTCAAGGAAGCATTCAAACCGCTGAAAGGACATGGTAATTGAAATGGGACGTAGACTGAACGTGCAAACTATGTCACTCAGTGGTATCACACAGTATGAAGTGCTTTCATTAATTGATACATATTTGTAACGAAACGAGAGAAAAAAAATTGGGTTCAGTGGGAAAACCTGAGGGAGTATACCACTGTGCTAATAGAGCATCTGCCCGGTGTGTCAGAGGTCTCGGGTTTAAAAGCTCCCTAATAGACAGCCGAAGTGTGACGTGCGTTGTCATGGCAATTGGCTCTAAACTATCATGGCCGTCGGAAGAAGTGCCATTGCAAAAGCACTGAGACACGGTTGAGTGACTTTTAGTTTAGATCCAATTGCCTTGGCAACCAACAAAAGGTGACGTATTCACTTCGGCAGTCTATATGGACACGTTCAGAACTTTTCCCTGTAATCTCAAAATAGTGACAGGAAATAAGTACATTCAAAATCTAAAATATTTCTCTCCGTCGTAGTTTCCAAGGAATTGTGTGGTAATATTGCGGCCATTGGTGACGATGAATGGTATTCTCTCTACTGTAAAGTACTGGAAGCGCTTATCAAACTGGGACGGCCTAAAGAAGCGGATGATTTATCAGAAGCTGTCGTTTTATCCAGGAAATTCCAAAGAGAGCCGAGGAGGCAATTGGTAGGTTTTTGAGACGTGCAAAAATGCACTTATGTTACCTGGGGATTTTTTAAATTTTTATTTGTCATCCATATTGTAACTCTCATGTTGTGCTTTTCATTGCGATTTGGTGGAGGACGATTTTGCTGTGCATTAATAGCGAGGTTTTTGTTTCTTTACTTTGCAACAGGATATGAGACTGATCGGCATCTGTGTGTGGTTTCAGAATGCAAGATACCGAAAGTGCTTCCGTGAAATGCGACATGTCGTCATGCAAGTAGGTTGCCCATCTCGGAAGATTGTTTTCCCAAGAATGGGTACATATTTTGTACTTCTGTTGTCGAGAAATTTAAATGAAAAAAAATACCCTCTAAGCTTTTTTACCTTTGTTTTTCGGCAGTACCCGGGCAGTATAGCTGCGTGGAATCTCTTCAGTTTAATCACCAACGTCACAAACGATACAAGACACCACAAATTCTGTCTCCGCCTGACATTAAAAGTGGGTGAAATTATTTAAATTCATTTTGTAACAAATAATTACAGCATTTATATACATTTTAGCACTCTTACACCAATTAACGCCAGGATTATTTCAAACATTGCTGTCCGTAGGCACGGGTTTATTTTTAGTTGAAGCATGAAGGATGGAAAACAACTGAACTCATTAACCATGCACAGTATTGTTGTTATGTCGATGCACTGTCACTGTAGACCCGAATGTTGCTTAGTTATAAACTGTTTTGCCCATTTCCCTCGTCAATTACTGCGAGTGAAGACGTTAAATGCAGTAACAAGTGAATTTCTCCTAAACGTGTTAACAAGCCCTCCGCTACACCGATGCTGAAATCATGGTGTGTTTAAACGTCCTCCAGCGTCAAGTGGTTAATATACACCGCCTGATAACTGGTTCATATTTTAAGCGAAAGCGAACGCAACATGAATTTGATGTCGCACTAACAATTGTTTCAAAAAGAAAGTAATGTCACTCTCCGTGTTGGATTTACAATCAGAAACTTCATGATAACTTTGCGCTGTGTCTTCTAAACGGTCACAACGCCATGGTGAGCGGAACTTTCAAGAACGCCATCGGCGAGTACGTACGGGGCTTTCGACAACAGCCTGATGACCCACTCCTAAATTTCATGATCGGTATTTCAATCTTTCATATTGCCTGCCAGCGGTATACAACCAAGCGACACTCACTCATTGTACAGGTTCGTTAGAATTGTGTCAGACAATTTTTGGTCATGTTGTTAACATTTTGTAGGGAAAGAATTGAGAAGTTGATCATGGCTTCAGACCTTATGTGCAAAACATATGAGACAGGCCGACACATTTCTAAGTGTTTCCTCACAAAATCTTAAATTTTACCATCAAATCTGCACCTACCAATGCTTGATAAGTCATTTTAAAGAAAAACAATTTCTTCTCAACTATTACTTTTTGTAGTTTATGCCATATTCAGTCAAAATTACATAATGTACACAAAATTCAGGTACCAAAATTTTAACAAAATCAGAGTAAACTGTGCCTGTACATGTGATCAAATTGTTTTTCGGGTTTTGTTTTGAGCAGGCATTTGCATTTCTGAAGAGATACGAAGAGTTTAGAGGCGTCAGTCAGGAAACATGTTACAACCTCGGCAGAGCTCTCCACCAAATCGGTAAGTAAAGAAAACTGCTAAGCACAGAATGTTTTATGTTAATAGAAAACAATGGATACCAGGCAAAGTTGCAGTACATGTGTATTGTATGGTGGATTTGGTTGGTATTCGGCAAAGACTATGATATGGTACATAAAACTGAAAAAAAAACCACTAAAAATTTTCATTATCTTACCTTAGGTTTACTTCACATGGCTGTTCGCTACTATCACCGAGGTCTCGAAATGCCGCCCTCTATTGACGACCCCAGGTTTAACCTTCGATCCGAACTGGCCTTTAATTTGGCTCTGATCTATCAGCAAAGCGGCAACGAGGAATTGGCCATAGAAATACTGAATGGCAGTGTTGTATGATGACATAGCGAGGTTGAGAAAGTCCACAGTTGGAACCAAGATGGCTGCACTGGGTTGGCTGTTGAGATACTGAATGGCAGTGTTGTGCGAGGACACACTTGGAACAAAGGTGGCTGCTGAATGATAGTGTTGTGTGAAGACGTACCAAGGTTGAGAGAGTCCACAGTTGGTACCAAGATGGCTGCCAAGTTGTCCTGTGACATGGCCCTGCAGTAAAAAAACAGACTTTAAACACAGAATTGTGTACTCGATGTAACTTTCTGAATAATTTGGAAAACGTCCAATGGAAACCTGTGTAGACTGAAAAAACAAAAGCAGTGTGAATTAAGAACGGTTTCTGCCCCGACATTTAAAGAAACATCGTTTAATATACAGAGGGCAACAAGTAAGTCCAGAGAAGTAAATGTTTCAGTGGTTCACTAGCTAAAACGTACGTTGTTAAAGATGGAACTTTATTGTTTTCTTCAACATATCAACACAAGAACACTTTCTTATGTTAAACAGTACAGTAAAGGGAGATTAGCTTGAGTATGGGGTATTATTACTAAACAAAAATGTGCCACTTGAAGAATATCGAAATGTTGTAACTTTCTTTCCAAACATTTTTGTACAAAAGCAATAAATATGGTTTAAAAAAGCTACACGATTGAAAGGACTTGCAGTATTTTCATAAAAAGGGCTGTTAACAATTTTAAGACATGGTGAATGTAAAGTAATTTTTTTTGTTTTAAATGTGGTACACTGACAAGTTTTGTTTTTCAGAACTGAACAAGTAAATTACACAACTATACTCAAAGTAGCACATACAAAAACAACTCATCGGCATTTGTATGAAATTACAACACATGCAGTGCACAGCTTGGTCTTGGCTCCAAGACGTTTGTTTGTTCTCGTAGCACGCGGTATTCGATTCTGCTGTGCGATTGTTTCGACATTGGTATCAATCCTTACGCTTTTGACCAGACTTCGACAAAGGTTTTGGATATTTGCTCTGTGGCTGCTTAACTTTTGTGTTTTGACCCAATATTCCCCTGAAAAGTCGGGGAAGCCAATCGGCGATTAAGATCAGATGCGCTCGTGATTTATTCATTTGAAACAAACGGCGCACACGTACTACATTGTACAGCTAATAGGATGGATTCAACGCATTACTATGGTAGCGACAACGCGAGAGGCCAAATTTGCATATGACTGTCTGTCGTCACTCACGTGAGCAGTTCATTAGCGCGGTCTGGTACCGCTCACAACTCTACAAAGTAGCACAGCTATGATTTTCGTTTTGAAAAATTCATCTGAGCGTAATATTAACTTACCAAGACGATACATTACATACAGCGCACAAATGGAAATATTTAAAATCGCAATCCAATTAAATCAAATCAAAGACATGTATCATATTCAAACGCTGATCAATACATTTCTGATATGGCATTTTTATGGTTAATGTAGACTTGAATTTTCATAGGTCTTGCTATTACTCTTGATTGCCCAAAATGGTCATAATCATGTGCCAGTTTAATAACGCAGCTTAAGTGAAATGGTGCAGTTATTGTGGTAGAAAAGTTGTGTACTATTTTGTCACGATTGTGATCAAACACATTTTATTGTTGCGTCGCTTTTTTCGGCCAGCTTTACTTGAGAAGTTAACACACGCTGAAACATGGATACGCAAACATGAACTCATTAAAAAAAAATACACGTTTAAAAAAACCGTCGCAAAGTAGCATAAATTATGTTGGACGGTTATCGGCAAAAACTGATACTTTTTGGCAGATTTTTCGCTTCATCTGTGATGCACTTTGATGTATAATCCACGAATACAGATCAAATTTAGCAAGTTATGCCAAAGTGAAAACAGGGGCCAAGTGCAGAGCAGATTTAAAAGATAGATTAAGCTATTTGTACACTTGTGAAACCTCTATATTGCCCGACGTTCGGTTACATTAATTCCACGGCACTTGGGGGCCGGCCAACATTTTCATGGTTCTACAAAGCATGGGAACAGAGGGGGGTTGAGGGCCGCGTAGCACTTTACATGCACTGTAAAATGTTGATAAGTAGTATTTTGGGAGAAGGAGGGAGGTCTTGAAAAATACTATTTTCCGTAGAACTGTGAAAATGTTGACAACTTTGGACGGCCCTTTATAGACCGTATAGTATATCTGCTATTTCGTGGGGCAGTTTCTTTGTTCCTTGAGGACATGCATGTTTGCACATATTGTGCTTCTATTGTTGAACGGTGTAAGTAACAAAAGGTGCCCCACGAAATGGCGGCTATTCGATACGGTCTATTAGATAGAGATCAACCAACAGAAATTAAAAGGACTATAATAGTATCCCGTTACAGTGGTACATGTTAATTTTCAGGGATATTCAACTCAATGAAATGCCACCTTTTCTTTTTAACACTGGTTTCAACAATTCTGTACACGTTTCTACCTTGCACTCAATTAATCTGTACAGTATAATATTTACACGCACGTTGTCTGTTGAATGCAATACATTTAGTAATGTGGATTTTGTTACGTTGCCTAAATTGACAAGGCCGAATGTTACCAAAGTCAAGTGCACAGGAACCACCACTGGCATCAAAACAATACAAGTATACTAGTTTCTTCATGATATGAATAGGGCTGTGTGGTAAAGTGCCTTGCTTATGAACACAAGTGTAATAACATCTCATGGACAGGAATCACTACCTACTTGGCACAGGAACTTGGGTCCAGTGCGCTAGGCCATAACACACCAGGAATCAAACCTACATTACAGCTACTTGAGTTCAGTGCACTACCGGTCGACCACTAGGCCATAACACCCCATGAATCAAACCCACATTCCAGCTACTTGGCACAGGAACTTGAGTTCAGTGCGCTAGACCACTAGGCCGTAACACCCCAGGAATGAACCCCATATTACAGCTACTTGGCATAGGAACTTAAGTTCAGTGCACTAGGCCACTAGGCCATAACACCCCAGGAATCAAACCCACATTCCAGCTACTTGGCATAGGAACTTGAGTTCAGTGCGCTAGACCACTAGGCCATAACACCCCAGGAATCAACCCCATATTACAGCTACTTGGCATAGGAACTTAAGTTCAGTGCACTAGGCCACTAGGCCATAACACCCCAGGAATCAAACCCACATTCCAGCTACTTGGCATATGAACTTGAGTTCAGTGTACTAGACCACTAGGCCATAACACCCCAGGAATCAAACCCACATTGCAGCTACTTGGCATAGGAACTTGAGTTCAGTGCACTAGACCACTAGGCCATAACACCCCAGGAATCAAACCCACATTGCAGCTACTTGGCATAGGAACTTGAGTTCAGTGCACTAGACCACTAGGCCATAACACCCCAGGAATCAAACCCACATTGCAGCTACTTGGCATAGGAACTTAAGTTCAGTGCACTAGGCCACTAGGCCATAACACCCCAGGAATCAAACCCACATTGCAGCTACTTGGCATAGGAACTTGAGTTCAGTGCGCTAGACCACTAGGCCATAACACCCCAGGAATCAACCCCATATTACAGCTACTTGGCATAGGAACTTAAGTTCAGTGCACTAGGCCACTAGGCCATAACACCCCAGGAATCAAACCCACATTCCAGCTACTTGGCATATGAACTTGAGTTCAGTGTACTAGACCACTAGGCCATAACACCCCAGGAATCAAACCCACATTGCAGCTACTTGGCATAGGAACTCGAGTTCAGTGCACTAGACCACTAGGCCATAACACCCCAGGAATCAAACGCACGATAGTGGTCTTTAAGCTTTGCCTAAAAATGACATATTGGGAGACTTTCATTGGAAAGTGAAATAAACGCAAAATGGAAGATCTTATAAACTAGTCAAATGCTTTGATTCTAAGCATCTTAAGTGGTTTTTTTAACCTGTTGTCCAATTGTGGTGTGTCTAATGGCATTTACTTATATTTCATTTTGCGACGAAAGTCTCCATTTGCAAGTTTACTCAGTTTCTACAATTTGCTTTGCAAAAAAGTGATGGAATATACATGTATATCACTACAATTACACCTACAAAAAGCAGAATCTGTGCCTTATACTTCGGAGGGACCGTCCCTTGATCAATTTATACGCAAACGGAATTATCCCAACTTTTGGAATTATAAAAATCATTAGGTAAGACTTATCGTCTTACACAAAAATCAAGTTTGATGCAAGATGTCATTAACTCTTTGGATGCAAATGAAATTGCTTTTTCCCCAAAATGAAAGAAAATACAAACTTTTACGCTACAACTTTTGATTAATATGGTAGATTAGGCTGGATCCGAAATAGTGGCTTTGGCTGTGGCTATGGCTGTTGCTACGGGCGGACAATGAAAGTCCTTAGAAACAGCATAGCCACAGCCACAAATTCGGATGCAGCCTTAGATTAGATTTCAACATTCTTTCCATGTTTCTTTTTCTTTCCCGTTGACCAATCACATTCCACATTGTAACTTGCTGACCAATCACACTCATCACAGTTCCTGTTGACCAATCAGATGCCTCCAAGTTGCTTGATCACAATTTGTGTCCACCAATCATGCACCAAATTGCACTAGACACTGGACTCACTGGTAGCTCAAAAACACATGACAAGTTAGAAGCTGGATACAGTTGTAGACATCCGATGAATTTTTTATTTGTTTTAATGTGGTGCATAAACTTGATTTGTATGGCTTTTGAAGCAAACGACGACAGCTTTCATTCACTGTAGCCGTGGTAATCAGAGCGACATTCTAAACGCACAGAGAGATCAATTTTTCTACTTCGGTTATCACGTCAACCATTGATGTCCACTGATGTATGGTTATGCATTCCCGGTTTGAAGAACATAGTTCACTTCCCTCTCAAATCAAGTTGACGTTGTTTGAAATCCCGATATCCAAAGCATCAACATGACCGATGCATGCTTATGTTACACATCGGATGATGGGAAGACTCCCAAATGCCGAACTGAACGGCCCGCTTTTGTTGACGTTTTTCACCAAATCAGCGTCATGACATCAGGGTTTACACAAGCTCTATTCCACGCCACTGCGAGTGTTGTGAATCCTTAACCCCTTCATAGCGGAATACTCATCTTCTGGTTGATTCAGTACCTCAGTTGCTGCACTGATTTAAGCTTTGAGCGATAACCACGCTTGGTACTGAATTGGGATAGTGACACCAAGAACCAGCAAACATTGATATCGGTGTTGGAGTATCGAATATTGCAGTCCCCGCTTTAGGGGTTAACAACCCTCTGTAGTTATTCGTCGGCTGGGGGCGTTTTGGGGTCACCCTCAATCCTGGGATCAGCTGGATCTGGGGTACCTAAATTGGAGAAAAAATTGAATATTTTAAGTTAAAGAAATGGACTTATGTTTGTACAAAACAGTATTTTTACCAACTTAAAAGAGCAGGATTTGTGAGCATGAGATGAGAAAAATCATAGAGATTCGAACCCAAGACCCCTGGCAAGTGCTCTACCAGCTGGGCTACGAGGCACAGTGGTATACTCCCTATGGTGAACTGACGCACTGAGAATCACAAAAAAAAAACTTGACTCCAAACTTGATTCTGTGATTTTCAGTGTGTCGGTTTACACCAAATTCCTTTCAGGTTGCATTTACCTGAGGCGAAGCACATCAAATTAACGCGCATTAATGTGTGAAAAACAATGAGTGTGAATCCACCCTTAGGCCGGGCCTGGCTTTCAATAGACCTTTATCACGGTGCGGCCATCTTCCCTTTTCCCCTATTAAAATAAACGTAACGAAAGCGAGGCTTGCCGAAATAATATGGTTTGGCCGCGTGTTAAAAATGTTCATTGTGTGCATTACAATGACATGCGCGCGGTACGATCAAGAAAACGCGCAGCGTGGACAGTGATTCTCCCAAAATAACAACGGAAGACTGCACGCGCTATCGCGCAGACACGCACACGCACAGATCATGCCCGACACGTACACGTACTATGCAGTGGGGAACAAGACAAAGATGGACGCACCGTGATAAAGGTCTATCGTGCCTTTTGGATAGGACCAACATTTATTTCATTGAGTTTATTTGCAAAAACAGACCAGTGCCTTTAAAAATATCTCATGTATCTCAAGATTTTCTGTTGTGCCTTTCAGAAAATACCCAGCAGAATGCAGCTCCGAGGCATTCAATTAGTAGAAGTGACTTGATTTTTACAAAATTAATACCTTTCTTTTACTTTTTGTTGGGTATTTTCTGAAATGTGTAACAAAAATCACGAGGTACATAAACAATATTAAATGGCGCTCATCTATTTTTGCAAATGATTTCCTCAAATATTCATTCAATAAACTGACTTCTATCTGTGAGTGCAGAGTTGGTCTGAGACACGGAATCATCACTGTCAGCTGTGCCAATAGGTGTCGTTACACCTGACGCTGTCTTGGTTTCCTTGGTAACATCCTCCTTATTATCCTCCTCCCCTCCTGACGTCACATGCTTTGTTTCTTCCCGTTCCATCTCCTTGGCTTTATCTGCTTGTTGCTCAGCGTACTTCAGCTCTTGCACCCTGTATTCAATCGCTCGGTAGATCTGCTCCGCGTCTTTTGGCGAGGCCTGAGGGAAAAAGCACAGAGATAAAACTTAATTGTCAACCAGTGTAGTGCAATAAATAATAACTGGTTTTGTAAGAACTCTGGATGCGGCAATAGGGCGACATTTCGGGAAGCCTCTCCCCGGAGACCACAGAAATTTCGGCAAGAACCACTCAAAATGACACCTTATTTTTTTACCCAAAGCTTCCAAAAATGGTTCCAGACCTTAGAGAATTGGTTCCAGACCTTAGAGAATTGGTTCTAGACCTAATAAATATGGTTCTCGATTTTAAAGAAATGGTTTTTGACCTAAAAAAATGGTTTTTAATCACAAAAATATTAGGGCGACACCAAAATGTCGCCCTATTGAGCATGTCGCCCTAATATAGCTTTTTTACACACAAATTGTCGCCCTATCCTAGCATTCATAGTTTTTGTATAACGCAGGGATGCCAGTGGCTCTTACCTTCAGGGCCGGAACAAAAATCTACTATCGTAACTGCATGTGTGTGCACATGGACTTGCAAGCACAGTATACTGTACAGTATGCATGTACATTGACAGTGTGCAATGCAATGAATATGTCAGTATGTACATGTATGTCATCTAACCACTGCTGTTTGGGTACAGCGCCCTCTATGTACCTCTGATCAATAGTCTGGTTTCGTGATAATTTAGCCGTGAATGATTATGGCCGGGTTACAGACATACTGCATGTGTGCAAATCATGGACATAGGCTGTACATACATGACATAGGGCATATCCGCAGACATCATTGATCAGAAAGTGAGACAATTTTCCACATTTTTTTGGACTTGAAGAGTCGACCCCACTCCCCCTTCCTACGCTTTGTATAATCGTGAAAATGTTACGGTTTAGACGGCCCTTTATCGGATGAGAATAGCTTTTGCTACAATTCTTACCGAGACAAGGAAAACTCTGATGCTATCACTCTCCCCACCCCTTGCCGAGAGACGGATGTTCTTGGGAGATGCTTTCTCTATCGTCATTCCGCTCCAGATCTTGGTGTTCAAGACGACTCTAAGGCTACCCTGCGTTCTCATTACTACCGCACAATCAAACAAAAAAACAATGTTACATTAAGAAATTTTCAAAATGCAGTGTACAGAAAATCCGGTATAAAATAAAATAAGAGGAGTGGAGAGAGCGTACCAAGTCTGGATCGGAGTGATGTTTGTTCAGATGATGCCCGCACAGACGACGCCCGCACTAAATCGTTAAGTCTCAGTAAACCACGGCCACGTTCCTGCCATGATTGGTTCTCAGCATCAAACACATACAGCTTACACTGTGCCTATAGATAGAGAGACACCATATTACAAAACCACAGTCAAACTACCACGACTTCAATCAGGGCAGTCGGGTTGACGTATAGACCTTTATCACGGTGCGTCCATCTTTGTCTTGTTCCCCACTGCATAGTACGTGTACGTGTCGGGCATGATCAGTGCGCGACAGCGCGTGCAGTTTTCCGTTGTTGTTTTGAGAGAATCACTGTTCGCACTGCGCATTTTCTTGATCGCACCGCGCGCATGTCACTGTGATGCACACAATGAACATTTTCAACACGGGCCCAAACTATTTTATTTCGGCAACCTAGCTCTCCTTACGTTAATTTTAATAGGGAAAAAGGGACGATGGCCGCACCGTGATAAAGGTCTTCTAGTACTTTCTCGCCTTTCACCTCTAGCGTCCGGGTTTGATTCCTGGGCGTGTATGTGGATTAGGTTTGCAGTCCCTACTTGACCGCGTAGGTTTCCCCCCGGATGATTTATCTGGAATTTTTCTAAAACTGCATCTCCTTCTTTATCTTAAGTTGATAATGAAGTCAAGTTAAAGTGAATATCGTACAGTAGATGACATAAAGGGCCTTGGTTGCCGAAAATGCTACTTCAACCGCCATCCAGAGCTATCAGCATTCTCCACGGGACACAAATTATGAAATATGAAAATTTTACTTAGAAAAACTTGGACATTTTGAAGACGGTGTCATTGGTTTTGTGTCTCATATTTGTACCAAAAAGCGCTCTAAAAGCGACCATGGCAAACACTGCATATGACATGTGACCATTACACTTGACCTTTGACCCCAAACTGACCTGGAAGACATTTTCCTCATCTTCCTCGCCCGTTTTACTGGGGACTTTTTCAAACGTCATTCCTGAGCTCTTTTTGGCTTTTTCATACGCATTGGCATTTTCCAGGAGAGATTTTCCCGATTCTGGGGGGGAAAAAAGGAAAAATATATCACACCGCTTGATATCACAAGGATTTATATTCTCTGAAATTCTCTTTGTAGCATTTTTTCCCATATTTTATCTAATAACTCCAATCCCTCACAACCCCCCCCCCCCCCCCCCCTCCCCCAAAAGAGAAATTTATGAGGGAAAAAAAGGATAAATACCTTGTGCTTTTCCTGGAGATTCTTTATCTGAAGCATCCGTCTGCAAGCCAAAAAAATAATTTAACAACTGAATTAAAATAAGTAAACCATTTTCAGGGAGAGAAACATTAGAAATGTGTACACAATTTGCGGAAGGTTTTGAAAATAAAGCTTTCATTTGTTTCAAGTTGACTTATTGTGCGTTACGTATGCACTAAATGCGCCAATTAGTTGTTGTGGCCGAGATCGTTTTCAATAGGCGGTATCGAATCGCTGCCATTTCGTGGGGCAGTTTCTTTGTTCATTGAGGACATGCATGGTTGCACATATTGTGCTTCCATTGTTGAACGTTTTAAGTAACAAAAGGTGCCCCACGAAATGGCGGCTATTTGATAGGGTCTATATAAAGCAAGATTTGGGGTTTTTAGACGCACCGTCACTGAAGCTGTTGGGCTGAGTTCAACACTAGGTGCCGTACCAGATGCTGCTTCTTTTTCCTTTAACTGTGCACCCTACATAAAAAAAAAATAATATAATTATTACACAAACTGCTAACCAACTAGCAGGACCTGCAGCCGATTTCAGGAATCCTTACGCGCTGCGTAAGCCCGCTTGCGCAACCTTTTATTGCGTAAGCTGTGCAACATTCCTGTGATAATTACACACAAGCCTCTGGGATTTATGCCATTTTCAAAAATTGCGTAAGCTACGCAATTGTTTGGTGAAATCGGCTGCTGTAGTAAAATCGCACAGCAAGATTAGTAACCTGTTCCCACCCTGACAAAGTCTTTCAAGTAGACTAGACTTTGAGTACTGTGGCAGAGCGGTTAGTTCCAAAGGTAGTGGGTTCGAATCCCAGTCCGACCCATCCATGGTGCGTGTACCCTTGAGCAAGGTACTTTGCCACGCATTGCTTCTCCCCACCCAGGAGTAAAATGGGTACCTGAGAGGGTAGCAAAAGTTGATGTGTTTGATTAGCCGCTGAGCGCCTAAGGCAGCCTGGGCTGTATACTCCCCAGGGAGCTGAGATGGTATATGGAGTGATTTAATGGAGCCCTATGATCAGGGTGATGATAATGTAGGCGCCTTGATCGGGATTTCCCCGGATAGGTGCGCAGTATAAATCCATATCATTATCATTATCATTATCTTTTAAGAGGACTCTGCTTGGGTCGGAATGGGAGGCCACTAATTCTAGTCTAGAAAAAAAAGGAGAAATTACTCATTGGTAAAACAACTACAACTAATAGTTTCACTTTACCCTTGCTTGATTTTAAAAATGGAAATGTTTTTCTACTAAATTTTAGGGGACACTCAATTCCAATTACTTACAGCGACTCTTTCGTCCATTTTCTGACCAAAGACAAATGATTTGTTGGATTTACTCAGAGCCTTTGGGATGTCTTTGGCTTCCTCCTTACTGCAGCTGGGGAAAAAAACAAAAAAATGAGTTCAGTTTCAATGAGATGTAATCATAATGGGCCTCATCGGGATTCGAACCCGAGACCTCTGATACTCCGGGCAGATGCTCTACTAGTTGAGCTATGAGGGCACAGTGGTATACTGTACTACCTCGTGTTTTCCTTGGGTTCGTAGGGATAAACTGAGGAAGTATATTACTGTGCCTCGTAGCTCGGCTGGTAGAGCTTCTTCCCGGTGTGTCAGAGGTCTTGGGGAAAACCTGAGAGAGTATACCACTGTGCCTCATAGCTCGGGTAGTAGAGCATCTGTCGGTGAGTCAGAGGCCTTGGATTCGAATCTTGATGAGACCCATATAATTTCTCTCTCATCCCATGTTGGTTATTTCATTTCAATGGTAATAAGGCACCATATCTCGGCTTCGTCTCCGGCTCCGTTTTCAATTTCGCCATCTTGAAGCCGCATACCAAACTTCGGCTCGGCTTCAGGCTTCATATTGAGGCTTCGTTTTGGCCCAAATGAGGCTCCAAAACTTTGTGACTTCATGAACTCGAAAATCATGTAACAGCAACAAAAACTTTGTGAACTTTTGCAGGTTTGCTAAACTTTGCCGCCGACAAAACTCGTCTGCTAGCGCTTAAAAAAAGAGTGGAAGTATTAGGCCCAACTAGTATTCCAAACGGTTTTTGGTTTGGCTTCGCTAAAGCGAAGCCGGTTGGAGCCGGAGCCGCATGAAGCCGGAGCCTGAAGACGGAGTTGAGATTTGGAAAAGGGCCAGGATTTCACCGCCACTTACCTGCTGTCAACTTTAGCAAACTGGAGGAAATAGTTGTCATTTGTAGCGCCGTTGTGATCTTGCAAGATCCCAAAGTTCATATTAGTCTGGGGGAAATTGCCGAACGTTCCGAACCCGGTGTCTCGACTCGTTTCATTGGAGGAGAGCTTGATGAAATACGTTGGTTTGGGTTTGCCATTGGCCGCGCTGGCCCCGGCGCCTCTGTCCTCCTTTGGGGGCGTGGCTGTGGTTTCTGTCGAGGGGGAGGACGAGGACACCTCGACGGAGCCGTCTTCTAGATTGCGGGGTTTGTTATCTGGAAGAAAACATTCAAGGCATGCTTTTATTTTTGTTCCTAGCTGCACTAGAAAAATTTTTTTTTACTGAAAATCCAACTATCCAATGAAAGAAACACCCAATAGCCGGAAGCAGACATCCGGGAACTCTCAATATTGACTGATCTTGAAATTATGAAAAATGTAACTGCATTAAAAACAATTGTGTTAATAAAAGGATCAAGTGGAAATAGACTACCAGAAACAGTTCTTAAAATTGATCGGAAAAGTTAAAATTCCGAACTCGCTTATTGGATTAGAAAAAACAAAATGTTCTGGTAAATCTTAGTAAAACTATATAAAAGAAATCCAACAAAGAATTTATTAAATGTTGATGCAAATGCAAGCTTGAAACAAATGCACAATTAGTATGTATACCAGCTAGTATATAAAATTTGCAGCTGTAAATTTCATGGTTAGTTCTATAATTTTGAAATTAGTTTTTGGAATATTCCAAGTCAGTTCCACTGCTAAAAAGATGGAGTGAAATCTGACCACTGACCTCTATACAATGGACTGGGTAAGCGACTCCCTGAATGATAACCGTTTGCCATCTTACTGCAGCAAGACAATGCCTTGCTTGGACTGGTTATGCTACTTTCACTAGACTACATGTGTTAAGTGGAATGCAAGCTATCGTATGGCCTGGGGAGCAGTCTAGGCAAAGCATCGTCTCTCCTGGAGCAAGATGGCTGACATGTTGCTTTGTTAGATAGCCATCTGCTGTTGTACACCCGTCCATTGTATAAGAGGTCAGTGAATCTGACAGTGCAGTGCATAATGGTTGCTATCATTATTAGTGAATTGCAAGGTATGGAACGGTAACTTTATGATTCAAACATGGCTGCCACAATGCATCACATGGAGGTGCTTAGCAGAAGATGATTTGCTAAGAAATATTCCACTGCAGCAAATGCAATAAACAATTTATTAAAGATAGTATACATGATTGGTAAACTGTTACAAATAGTTTTATCACCCTGTGTGATTGAAGATATGCAGGATTAAAACCAACCTGAGCAAAAACCAGCTCCGTACTTCGTCTAACTTTTGAGAAAACAGTCAAAAAGGGGTTTGCAGTCATTTCGGCCTAAAACCACTTCCCCCTGAACCATTTCGCCCTAAACCACGGCCTGTGCACGAAGTGGTTTTTGGGCGAAGTAGCATTTGGGTGATGTAGTGTTTGGACGAAGTGATTTGGGGCGAAATGGCACTCGGGCGAAATGGTTTTGGGGCGAAGTGAATTTTCGTCTCATGAGACGAAAACTAATTGTTTTACTATTTTCTCAAAGACTATAGCACTTTAGACAAAACCATTTCAGGGGAAGTTTTCTACGGTCATCATGTTTATATTGTGTAAGCTAGGCGTAAATCTGTGAACATTTCTGATTTTCAAGATACCAATCATGTATACTGCCTTTAAGCCATTCAAAGAAAACGTAACAAAAACAAAACAGCGTACTTTGTTATTTAAGAGCAAATGCCATGAAGCACAAGCATTTAACTGTGACAACTCGTAAATTGAAGAAACCTGTTACTCAAATATATAAAAATCAGTAAATGGAAACAAACAAAAAACAGAGATGCTCCGAGGTCTTGGCTGTAAGTGTAAAGCAAACATGGTGAATGCAATGTTCAGCTTGAATGGACTGCTGCGTATCAAAGATAATCATCATGGCTTTGCAAGAATGGGTTGCAAGTTTCTTCAAACCAAAATTAGCATGAATTTCAGGTCATGGCCTCTGTTGCTCTTTGCAACCATCCCATAGTTTTGGATTTGACAATGGAAGTGCCCTTTACCAAACAAATGTGACAGTGTCCCTTCAGTGGAGAAAATTTTGTTGGTACCCTTATTTTCAGATATTTATCCCCAACACAATTTCTGTTGCATTAGCAACAAGGCACCCATTTTTGCAGGAAGGGTAAGTCATTGACGAGCCAATATTGGCTCATACAGCCAGTACTCATCCCCGGTTTCTGTGGCATGGAGTGACTAGGATGTACTCGTCCTGGATGGGATGCCAGTCCATCGCAGGTCTACCTCCAGCAACTAGTTGAGTTTCCCCAACCGTATTTGCTGGTACCCATTTATACACCTGGATTGAGAGAGACAACGTGGAGTGAAGTGTCTTGTCCAAGGACACAGCGCGGTGCAATGGCCAGGTTTCGAACCATGGACCTCTCGACCGAAAGTCCGACATGCTATCCACTAGACTAACACGTCTCCATTTTTGCAGAGCCAGTCACAAATGTGACCCGACCGTGCGAAATGAGTCGGATGTTGCAGTCTGGGCATTTTCGCGACCACAATCAGAAATTAGTAGTGGATCTAGCATTCTGGGAAGTACCCGGGCACCACCTCAAATTGTCTAGTTCCGTCTAAAGGCCTGTTTTGGCCAACATGGTCCAACATGCATTCGACGATTTTGGCCGACCAAAAGCTGGATGGTGTGGACGCCACTCCAGACAACATCTAACATGTTGGAGCATGCAGCTATCGGCCGACTTTGTTTGAGCTTGTTGGAGGAAACGGGCCAATAGCAGAGAAGAACGCCTGTCACGTAAAGGCAACAGCGAACCGCTGTCGAGATATATTGGATCATATTAGGTTGTGTGGACAAGCGCAACCATGCAACGCCCAACAAGTTCAAACTTCATGTTGGACCTTGCTGGCCAACAAATGTTGGCTTGTGTAGACGGGCCTTAACATTTCCATTGTATTTTTACATTTCAACTCTAATGCTCCTAAATCCTCCAAAAATACTATTCTTTTACATACACACTAGGGAGTTAGGCTTAATGGGCCTGAATCCACTGGTGATTTTAAGAACTAGGGCCAATTTCATGGAGCTGTTTAGCAGCCGATTTTGTGCTTCATGGAGACCGTAACCTTAAGCACTGGCAAACGTGTGCTAGCTTCAGAGGCAAATTTGCTAAACACTAGTGATGCAACAATGCCTGTTTCCAAGCATGCACATGCTTAAGCACGCCGCGGCCGTAAAATAGCCTTAAAGTTAGCACAACTTTTCTGCTAAAGTTAGCACACATTTTTAACTGCTTAAGCAGTGCCATGAAATTGACCCCTGGACACAAAAACTTGGAGTTTTGCACGGTCCGGTCACAAAAATCCGAAAAGAGCATCCCTGAAAAATAAGAAAAGTTGTTACAAGATGATGTGCTGCAAACAAAATGAAACACGACAAAGCACATGCTTGCAGAACTATGATGATTTTGGATGCACATGCTGAACTGTTTTTGCGTCTTGGGCAGAGAACGGGGGAGCGGGGCGGGGGGCCAAGGTGCACTGTGGCTTACCTTTCCCATTCCACTGGGATCTAGAAAGGGAGAAAGGATGTAAGGAGACTTTGGATTTGAAAGCTCCTCCTGTGGCGACTGAAAGGAAAAGAATGAACGCTGGGTGAGGCTCACGGTCGGCATTCACATGTCCATCTTTCGGGTACTTACAAATGTAGGAGAGTAAACAAATAACCAGAGTAAAGCCTGGGTTCATATTTTACGAAAGCGAATGCGAATTTGACGTCACAGTGAAGTTTTTGGGCCGCAAATTTGCAGAAAGTTGAACTAGTTTTAACTTGTGCAAATGTTTGCTACAAAATCTTTAACGTCAGATTGTTGTCAGATTCGCTTTTGCATTTGCTTTCACGTGAAGTATGAACCAGGCTTCACCAGTCGATTTCAATAGCCAACGTTATCAATCCTAGTCAATGAAATAACCACGGTAGCATCTGTCACCAGGGTCAATTTTGTAGACCGGGTAGGTTTAGCCACTAGATTATAAACCATAGCAACTTTTGAAAAAAGGGCGACTTGTGTCGATCACTAGGGTAAATTTAATCACCACATCAATAGAGCTTCTGCACCGGCGGCCATGACAGGGGGCAGGTTTTCTTATGTAAATGATGTAACAATAGAACCACAAAGCACCTACTCATGCATGACGGACGGTGACAATGTGACTGTCCCCTGTCATGGTCGCCGTGAAAAGGCTCTATACTGCCCCTGGTTAGAAAGTGAAATATTAGTCATCACATCCTTCCATCAGGAAGGGTGATGTTAAAGCAAAAATGTCACCACCTAAGTTAAAACTACAGACACTTTGCACGGCGGCCATCTCAGGGGCCAATTTAATTGTCACACTGCCTCGTGCACGAGTAGTTGCTTTGTGGATCTATCGTCAAATCATTTAAACATAAAAACCTGGCCCCCAACATGGCCACCAAAGCAAAGGATTAATAAACTTTACACCTGGAGCTCCACCAACCTATAAAAAAACAAGATAATGGACTAGGGGCCTTAGCCCTGTTACCACTGTCATTTATGAGTCTTTCCACGGTAAAGGGGGCATTTTGGCAATACAGACCATATTTTCCAGAAAATACCTAAAATGTAACACAAGTGTCCGTCCCGGTTACGAGCATATATTGGAAATTTGTACACAGGGTTTTTAGAAAGGCATGATGTTGTCACACTTATTTTTAACCCTTTTATCTCTTCAGAACAACTTAAACTTATTTCTTTTATTTTGAGACCAGACATAGGTATTTCCTCGAAAATATGGTCCGTGTTGCCAAAATACCCCCTTTACTGTGGAAAGACCCTTATCTGAATGGTTTGAATGAAAATTGAAAATGGCATTACCTGCAGCAAGCGTTGCCCAGTGCGGTGATGAGTGGCAGAAAGGGGAGGGTCTTAATAACGGCTTGGCTGGGCTTGCCGCGTCCCCTTCACCATCTGTTCAATACAAGAGGTACAAAAAAAATATCATTTCAAAGGAATATAAGCCTTATTGACGTTATTCTCATGCATTTTACACTCGTGCATATGCCAATAGAGCCTTTACATGGCGGCCATGACAGGGGGTAGTCACATTGTCACAGTGCGTCATGCACGAGTAGGCACTTTTTAATATGAAAACTTGCCCCCTGTCATGGCCGCCGGTGCAAAAGTCAGACATCTTTTGATGGACAGACATCTTTTGATGACAGTTTTTATGAGCTTTTGTCTCGACCAGGACAAACGTTTTTTTTTTTTTACATGTATTGTACGAAGATTAAAAATAAAATAAAAATAAAAGCTCTATTCGCCATTTACCCATTTACTACGAAAAGTCATTTATTAGAAAGGTAATTTCCATTGCATACCTGTTGTTTTGGGGGCAGATTTGGCCTTGCCGTGAACCAGGGTCGGTGGATTCAGCTTGAAGCCAGACTTTGACTCCTCTAAAATAAAATAAAATCAAAACAATTTCAATTTCCTTGTCGAATGTTTAGTGGATAAATAGAAAAATTAATAGATAATGACAACATTCATTCACATCCTCACACAATGCAATTGAAACGATTTCTTTTTTTGTTTTACCTTTCTCTGGTTTGTTTTCCCTTGAAGAACCTGTAGATAAGACAAAAGGAACATTCAGATAGTCGTTAAGAAAATGTTAAGCAAAACGGGAAGACATCTGTTTAAGGCCTAATGTATCATTTGCAATGATCCAAAAATTGTCTTCGTGAATTGACTAGAAACAAACACGACGTGAACTATTGAAAATGTACATTTAGGGAGGAAAGTAAAAAAATGATGGTGTACATGTACAGTTTAATATTTATTTTTCTAAAATATTTCTGCGTGTATGTGGTTGAAAATTCTGCAGGCTAGTTTGCAAACATTGTTTTTGACACCCCCATTTTTCCCATGGGTGTTGAGATTTTGATACCACATCATTTGCCACATTTATCTCATTGCCATTCTGAAAGTTCGCACCCTCAATCCATCAATTTCCAGGGATATCGTCACAAATATACTTAAGTTTAGTAATTTATCCGGTTACATAAAGTAGTGCCGTGATTACACCAACCTTTTTGCTTCCACACCCAATGCAATGTTCCCATTTTCATCTCATGGATAGAATTTGGGGGTGGGGGTATTTTATATTATTGTTAGGTTAGAACGAAATTCATTTTTTCTTAAGAATCTGGTCACGCTCCTTTAATGTCAAATCACAGGATATTTGATATTTCTACAAGTACCGTCAAGCAATAAACTGATATTTGTTTTTTTCCCACATTACCTCTACCGACTCAAAAGAGCACAGAAGGATACATTTTACAAAACATGATGTTGGATGACTACGATTCTTACCAGCAAACATGATGGGTCGTTGCGACAAGACGTTCTGTGAGGCTTTGGGGAATTCCCCGGGTTCTTCCTTTTTACTGGCACTCTGATCATCTGTGACAAGATAATTGAAAATCATGAAAGTATGCAAGGCAATGCATAACACATTTGAAAATAAACACTTTATTGCAGTGAGAAGTTTATCATGAACAGTAAGCAAAAAAAAAGCAGTGTATTTTTAGGAAAGCCCTTTGAAGACGATGAAATGTCGTTGATCAAAACCTTAAGGGAATAAGCTTCGAGTTAATCGGAGTTTTGAGATAAAAATTGTGAAATCTTTTGTAAATTGTTATACAGAAACACAAAGTTGTACTCCAAGCATTTTGTTTTCAGCATTGTAAGTTAGAATGCAGCATGCATAAATCAAGTGTCTGAAAAGTTTTCATTAACATAAAACATGTGAAGGGTCGAAAAATCCACAAATCAATTATCCACTTTACCGTCTTGTTCAGATGCTAGCCTGTCCAGCTGTTCTTCTGCAGGTCTCTGTAATGAAATTATATACAGTGGAAATGAATGGAAAGACATATAGTGCTTATTTGTTTTAATAATCAAAGGGATATCACAATTTAAAGGCCCATTGTATCATTTGTAATGACTCAATTTTGTTTTTCATGAGTTGACAAGAAAAACCTTACTCAAAGTGTTGATAGCAATGGTAACAAACACCACATGAATTTATTTCCGGCCAAAATGATATTTCAAGTTGGAAATTGACAACCGAAGGTAGTTACCATTCACTTGTACACAAAATCCATATATAGATTTGGCAAAGTGGTTTTGGGGCGAAATGACTGCAACCCCTTTTTTGACTGTTTTCTCAAAAGTTAGACGAAGTACGGAGCTGGTTTTTGCTCAGGTTAGTTTTAATCATGCATATCTTCAATCACACAGGGGGATAAAACTATTTGTAACAGTTTATTAATCATGTATACTATCTTTAAGTTAAAGTGTTACATTGGGAAAGGGTAAAAAACCAACCCTAATTAACTCTAAGAAAATTTGAATGGTCATACCTTGAGGACACGGCTTTCCATATTCTCCCCAAACACAAACGACGAAGGACCGATGACCCCTCCATTTCCTCCTCCATTTCTGTTATCCATACCTGCAAGCAATATTAAACATTCTGTTTAAAGGCCCATTGTATCATTTGCAATGACCCAATTTTGTTTTTCATGAGTTGACAAGAAAAACCTTACTCAAAGTGTTGATAGTAATGGTAACAAACACCACATGAATTTATTTCCATCCAAAATGGTATTTCATGTTGGAAATTGACAACCGAAGGTGGTTTTCTAAAAAAGCTCGTGCACGGGACCTTTTTACCATTCACTTGAACAAAAACCATATATAGATTATCAAGGTTTTCTGAAGTATTGATGCATCTAAGTAGCTAAAAAAAAATTCAGGCTAGTTTACCAACATTCTTCCTTAGATTTGTTACACTCTTATTCCATGAATCTGTAAAAAGTTATATCTTGCAAATGATACATAGGGCCTTTAAAACTGCATATCTTTATTGACATACATTCATTCAATCATCAAGATTTTGTTTTTTTTGGGAAACTGAACGTTTTGAAAACTTATGAGGATGAACCACTTTGATGCGAAAGTATAAACTTTGGTCTTTCCACGTAAAGGGGTTCATTTAGCAAACAAGACCATGTTTTCATACAAATACCTTTATCTTATCTGAAAAGAAACATCATTTTGTTCCCAGGCGATAAAACATGCAAGCCCTCAAAGAACAAAAATTTGTTTGGCACTGTGCCCATCTATAACCTCTACCTACAAATTGTCCACGCAACGTATGTAGTATACTTAACTAACAGAGGCAAACACTTTGGGACTTTTTTCTGTGTTGGTTTTACTGCCTCAATCTAGTGATACGCTTTGAGTCTGTGATGTCGTTTCTGTACTTCCTAATGTTGATAGCAGAACAGGAAATTGGTTGATTCCAGCCTACTGTTATTATTACTCAGGAACCGGCCGTGACGTTCGTCCACAGTTATAAATACTTCCTGATGCATTGGGTTTAGTTTGACATCATGCACACGGATCAAAACAATGTTAGATTTTTTAAATAGATGTGAAGTAGTTGCAACTGCATGTATTTCAAAGGAAATCTGAAAGCTTTTGCAATATTGAAAAACTACTTATGATGAAAGTATACATTCAAATGTTGTAGAGCCACTTTTTAAGTGTAGTTTAAAAGGTCAAGCTTTTTAATCTTTGTTATTAAATACAAGTGGGTCTTTCCACATTAAATGGGACACCATTATTTATTCAACAAATTTATTCAAGACAAATCAAAACAAGAACGTACAGAAATCTTACTTGGATTAAAAACTAAAAGAAAGACCATTTTTTTCCCCAAACAAATAAAGTTTTTCCAAGGAGATGTTTTATAGTGCACAGAATGACGCGGCGAGTGGTCTGTGCTTAAGCGCAACAACAGAGGGCACTGCGCGCACGCGTGAATGGTTATCTGAAGGCAGTTTTTGAAGGAGAAAATGTGATTTTTCTACAGAAAAGCAACATTTGCGACAAAAGTGCAAGTGGGAAGTATATCTTAAAATTAGATTACCTGTTGATTCCAGGAGGTAATTTCCTTAATTTTTTGTTCAATGTATACGAAAAAATACCCTTTTTAGAAAACAGGAAAATAGGCCTACAAGGTGTTTTTCGGTAGAATTGTTTTCCGATGTTTCAAATTATTTTCCTGTGGTTTTTAGGCGTTTTATCGTACGTTTTCCGGTATTTAGTGTTTTCTCCGGTGTTTTCCGGCATTTAGAGAAATTTTCTGTATTTAGAAAGTTTTCCTGTAGCCTACTTTCTGGCGTGTTTTTCAGTGTTTTCAGGTGACTGCCGGTTAGTTTTCCAGTGTTTTCCTGTATTTTCTGATGTTTTCAACAATTCTTTACAAAGGCAACAAGGTTCTATAACGTATTAATCCTAGTAAATAATATAACCCGTTTTTCACCACGATTTTCTCAACAAGAAACCAAACATTCCATTCATCATGTTCATTCAAAACAAACAAAACTGTATTTGTTTGTACAGTCAGCGCTAGTTATGCTTGATTTGAGTGCAGCATTCGATACCGTTGATCATGGCATCCTCGTATCTCGACTTAAGAACTATCTCGGTATACACGGCACGGCTCTCGAATGGTGCAGGTCCTATCTCTCAAATAGAACCCAGCATGTCCGCATTGGCAATGCAATATCAGATCCTGTTGTTTTAGAGTACTCTGTACCACAAGGGTCTGTGCTAGGCCCACAGTGGTTTACTCTTTATACCTTGCCAATTCGTGATATCATCTTGAAACATCATCTGAACTACCACGTCTATGCAGATGATACTCAACTCTACATAACCTTCAAGTCTTCGCAGGAGCCTGCCGATTCTTCTATTGCAAGACTGGAACAATGCATCTCCGAGATCCGATGCTGGATGAAAAACAACTTTCTAAAGCTAAATGAGGAAAAAACGGAGTTTCTCTTGTTTGGATCACGCCAACAATTAACAAAGGTGTCTGTGCCATTTATTACAATTGGTGATGCACAGATAGCCCCATCGTTGCAGGCCCGGAACTTGGGGGTTATATTTGATTCAGCAATGACATTTACACCTCACGTCGCTAACACTGTCCGTTCGGCATCATTCCAAATTAGAAACATTGGTCGTATACGCAAGTATTTGAATAGAAGTGCCACCGAGCAAATCATCCATGCATTTGTGACTTCACGACTAGACAACGGAAATTCACTACTCTACGGACTCCCTCAGAATCAAATATACCGTCTTCAACGTCTTCAGAATACCGCTGCCCGCATCATCACCTTATCCAGGAGGAACTGTCACATCACCCCCATTTTGAAGGAACTACACTGGCTTCCTGTCTCCCAAAGGATTATTTTCAAACTCATGCTTCTGGTCCACAAAGCTCTCAACAACAAGGCTCCCTACTACATTAAGGAACTACTACATGAATATTCTCCAGCAAGAACTCTTAGATCAAGTAACCAGCAACTTCTCAAGGAACCAAATTCTAAGCGAACATGGGGCGCCAGATCTTTTTCTGTTGCAGCTCCTCGACTTTGGAATTCATTGCCACTTGACCTCAGATCATGCCACTGTACAACTAGGTTCAAATCACTTCTAAAAACTTACTTGATGTCGCAAATTTTCGAGAATTAATTACTTGTTGTTGTTAACAGCGCCTTGAGCACCCTGCAGGGTGGATATGTGCGCTTTACAAATCTCATTATTATTATTATTATTATTAGTCAATCTTGAATGAAATCCGGCAGGCTTACCGTTCTGGTCGCCAGCGGTCGCTTCGGTCTCACATTCTGACGCATCTGGAAGAGAAATAAGCACAAGATTTTACCCAAAACCTGTCTGAAACTACACGGCAACAAACGATGTTATAAAAATCACGTACGGACGAACCGTCCCAGATAATTTAGCATGGAAATTTCCATTGTACCTGACACTACATTCTCGACCTGCGCCATTTTTCTGGATATTGTTAACAACCTCATCCCCGTATGTTTGCATACGTCGTTGAGTGAAATAACAATTTTGAGCTCGAGGCGGCCAATGCAGAGCCGTCTGGTGTCCATCGTCCACCACGTATAATCGCTAACAATAACGCGCCGATGCCAGTCCATTTGAGGCAGACGACGTGCTCTGTGATTGATTAGCGCCTGCCGATTTATTTCGCGTTCGAAAAACAACATTTTTACCCGAAAAAATGGAAAATCGCTTAGCTTTGACTGCATCTTTAACTTTGGTTGCAATTGCCGTGCGATGGGCAGTTTCTTTACACCCATACTCAGGTTCAGAGTTTGATAAACGTAGACCTTGTTTTGTAAACCGTTGCAGCTTTTTCGTGATAAATTAGCATGTCATGTCATGCTATGCCGTTTTGGCATTTTACACATCTTTTATTCAGATTCATCAAGTACAAACAAACTCCATTTATATAACCAGTCATTTACAGAATAGCTGGGCCCCGCATGGGTATACTATAACTACCACACACCTACACCTTCGCCACTAATTCTCCCTAATAATATGACAATAATGCCCCAGAAAGTGTTAATTACTAGTATAATAAGGGAAACAAATTTAGCAGTGATAAAATTTTAAGTTTTCCTTTGACTTTAGTGCATGGAGTCTGAACTGGTGAGGGTGTACAGTACTTTTTCTCCTGCATCATTGAACAGAAATTTATTCAGACTTTGGCATGCTTTAAATATTTTATTTGATTTAGGCAGATATATCATTTGTCGACAGAATTGTGGTATTTCCTATATTTTGTTTTTAACAGGAGCCGACAAGCCTCCTATGTTTGGAGATTATGAAGCACAAAGACACTGGATGGAAATCACTACTAATCTGCCCATTAAACAATGGTAATCTTCACATAAACATGCACCAATGAATGTTATTGTTGTAGCTCCTTGGGGAGCGTGTGTGGTCTAGTGGGTATGAAGCGGGACTCCCAATCAGAGGTTGGGGGTTCGAGCCCCACTTCGACCAACGTGTCTGTGTCCCTGGGCAAGGCAATTAATCCCAGTTGCCTCGTCAACCCAAGCAATATATGGGAAGCTGTTAAGGGGAATGCTACAATCTAACTGCTGATAGGGTTGTGCGCCTGACCAGCAGCCACCTAGTTGAAGCGAAATGGTTCTGGTGATTCCCCGATGGCAGCGGTAATAATGGCAACAGCGCCTTGAACACCCTGCAGGTTGGATATGTGCGCTATACAAATCTAATCATTATTATTATTATAACTTCAGGTGCGGATCCAGAGGGGGAGGGGAGGGGTTCAAAACCCCTCCCTGCTCCGACACCAACAAATAAATGTAATTAGCCTTTTATTAGCAGTATGGCGAACACAAGAAGAGGGCGCAATTTTATTTGGGTATGAATTTTCTTAATTGTATTATTTTTATTACACGGACAGAATTATTAATAAAATAAATAAGTGCAAAGTAAAAACTGCAGTTATTCTGCTTTTATTTGAATTTATACCCAAATCAAAGTGTGCCCTCCTATTTTGTCCGCCATACTTCAAAAAGGCTAATACATTTTCTGTGTGTCCGCCTGTCTGCAACAAGCTGACATAAACAAAATCTGGAAATATTTCTGGATCCACCCCTGAACTTGTGGCCTGGTTAAGATTTATGGACTTGTAAGTACTTGCAGGGCCTTGTGATGACCTAAAATTAAAACCTCCCGATCTGTGTGTTCAAAAAGAAAAAGCCACAGTATCAATCAGGAACTAAAAACCCAATTCTTACACTGGTCACTTGTGGGAAAAACTTATGGTATTTTTTTCGTATACATTGAACAAAGATTTTAAGGAAATTACCTCCTGGAATCAACACATAATGTAATTTTAAGATATACTTCCCACTTGCACTTTTATCGCAAATGTTGCTTTTCTGTAGAAAAATCACGTTTTCTTCCTCAAAAATTGCCTTCAGTTAGTGCACAAGATAACCATTCACGCGCGCGCGCAGCGCCCTCTGTTGTCGTGCTTACGCACAGACTGCTCGCACGTCATTTTGTGCATTACTTTATGCAGTAATTTTATCATTTATTTATCTCAGAAATGCAACTTTTGCGACGGAAGTGTCAGTGGGAAGTATATCTTAGAATTGAATAATATAAATAAAGAATTCCAACATATAAATTTACCCAAATCCGTGTTCAATGTATATGAAAAAAATACCAAACTTATTAACTTATTTCAGTGCAATTAGAACTAAGAAGACCTGCCAAGAAAATTGTATTTTGGACCTTGCGGAATGCAAATTATTTGTTTTCTGTTTTACGTCTTTCAGGTATACAAACAGTACAGAGAATGATCTTCAGTATTGGGGACTTGATTACCCGCCACTCACTGCATATCACAGCTGGATCTGTGGTCTGATGTAAGAATTGTGGCTCCACTTACGATTGTATTTTCTCGGATGATGTTCAAGGCTTTTCATGATGACGTGTTATGAGATAGAAATGTTCTCAGGTCTGTTACAACTTCCTTAAGTTGCAGTTGAAATAAATTGGGATGTGCGATGGACTTGTGAGGACAATAGTACAAAAATGGATACCACTTTATGAAACCTTTTTGGAGTATATTTCCAAAAACATATGCAGTATTTTATATTTTATGTCTGAATTATTTAGTTTCAAGTTCAAGGTCAAATTCACTTCAAATTTGCACATGGACATTAGAATTTGTTCTTTAATTCTGTCTTTGGACAGATAATTTGCTTTGCTAGAAAACACGTTTGCAATGTTACAAAAGAAATGTATTTTCTACTGAAATCATGCTATAAAGTATCAATATTTCATCTAGTTTATTTCTGTTTACAAACATGTTTCATTGACAGAGCTGCCAAGATCAATCCGGATTGGGTCGCCCTGAATTCCTCCAGAGGATATGAAAGCTATGAACACAAGCTTTTCATGAGGTACACAGGTGAGATATAAGACCTATCTTAGATCACAAGCAAAATGCCTTGCCCAAGGGCGCACACACACCACAAATGCTGTTCAATTTTCCATGCTATTTCTGATGTCTCTCTCCTAAATTTGTCTGCTTCCAGTTCTGGCTGTGGATTTTATTCTCTACCTACCAGCTGTCCTTGCATTCTGCACTGTAGCTCTGCCTCAGCAGTCAGAGATTCGTCAACTGAAAATTGCTGCTACGTTTCTCATGTACCCATGCCTAATTATCATTGACCATGGACACTTCCAGTATCCTAAAAACATTTTATCAGTTTGTACCCATTTTCTTGAATGCTGTAACTGTATTCCCACCATAAAAAAAGGGTCAATAGTTTTCAATTTCATCAAAGATGAAAAAGTCCTCTTTTTTGAAAATTCTGCATTCCGCATTTCTTTTTGATGTAGTGAGCACTACTAAACATGAGTACATGTATTTGTGTGCTGACAGCAATTCAAATAAACGTTTTTGCAGTTTCTTCAAATCATATGAGTTTGACAAAGAAAAATTAAAGGGAAAAAGCATGGTCACATATTTCTAGATCATAATTCTTGACAAACGATTCATTTTTCTTTCTAGTGACAGTATACTTGTAAGATTTACCTCGGAAAAAGGTGAAAGTTTTAGACAGTTCATTTATTTATTTGTCTACTGCACTAAACTTTGTCACTTTTAAATGGAACCAGAAAATCAACTTATAATTTTGTTGGTCATGCGACTTATCAGAATTACTTTTAGAATGTTTTACCATGATGCCATGTTTTACTTTAAAAAGCAAATGTTATTGAAATTCTTTAACACTCGGACACAGATACAACAATGCTAGCCTTGGCTTTGCATTGTGGGCCATCATTTTCATAGCAACGAATCACAACCTATTGGCATCCATAGCCTTCGTTTTAGCTCTAAACTACAAGCAGATGGAGCTGTACCATGCTGTGCCGTTTTTTTGCTGTCTGCTTGCAAGATGCATTTGGTAAGAATCGTTTAGTTTTATTTATAACTTTACAAAGTATTTTTTACTTGTGGGGTGTTATAGCCTAGTTGTCTAGTGCACCGAAACTAAAGTTCCTATGCCAAACAGCTGGAATGTGGGTTCGAATCCTGGCCATGGCAGGTTGTGACACTTGTGCCCTTGAGCAAGGCACTTTACCTCACTTGCAGAAGCAAAACGTTACCCCTCCCAGCCCCACTTGTATCGTAAAGAGACTGGTCAATCCGGTTTTGTTTCGATGTAGTTCACAATCTCTGTAGTTCATAATCTGGTAGCCCTTGCCTTAGAGTGGCCTATGGGCCGTGTAATGGGCAACTTGCATAAAACAAATTGGAAACAAAATTTTTTTTTTTCTTAATTTTCTGCCTAAATTTTAGGGAGACAAGGCTTCCCTTCATGTATCGTTTCTGGAAGCTCGTTCAGATCGGTTCAGTGGTTCTCGCCACGTTTGCCATGTGCTGGTTACCATTTCTGTCAGAGCCACAAGTTGCTGTGCAGGTCTTGCGGAGGGTGTTCCCCTTTAATCGAGGCTTGTTTGAGGTGAGTTTCTGTTTGTGACGCTTGCTACTTTCACATCCAAGGGTTTTCATCTGTAAAAAATTGATAAAAATCTTCTTTTTTTTTTATATATATGTACAAGGTTCAGTTCCTTAATAAAATATTGATTTCCTTAATAAAACAAGATTACTTTCCTTTTCTTTTCCCTGTTTTGCAATCTAAGTTTAATTAATTTGAATATGAATACACTTTTTAATTAACTCTTTCAGTAAACTGAGTATGCATGGTAGTCATGCCTATGTACTTATTATACCTAAGTAGTGTATGGCATGGTGTACATTTTGAAGGTGGTATACATGTATTGACTTAAAAAATGGTATGGCCTCAGAAACTATATCTTGCATTAAGGCCAACTCAGCAGGGCATGAGGCCACTGGCCTTGGTGGCCTCGGTTAATGTCAAGGCCTAATCTATTGTTTAGCTACAGCATGCAAATTGTGACTTTGGACCAATTAGCTGACTTGATACGTATGTAGTTTGTACAAAAAAACTAATGCTAAATGCTGATTGGATAATTACAGGACAAGGTAGCCAATCTTTGGTGCAGCATCAACGTTGTTTTCAAGATCAGGAATTATCTATCTCAGAATGCATTGGTCCAACTCTGCCTTGTTACGACTGGAGTCTGTCTACTACCGCTGTCCATTGACTTACTATGGGCAGGTAGAAAGTCAACAGACAACACAATGAAATTTCTATACGCATTGGTAAGAACTTTGCCTTGTAAAGTTTATTTCAAAACTTACCAGGAAATCCTGAAAAATTATTTTCGAAATATTCTTGTAATTATTTTCGAAATATTCTTGTAATGTAGTAATATTTCTGTAAGGTAAAAATAAAAATGGGGAGTTGCGATATTGAAAACCATTTCCTCCAAGTAAACTATCAATTTGAGTAATATAACAACGGGCTGTACTGTGTTAAAAAAAATAAGAACATTTTATTTCCCAACTAATAAAAATAAATTGAGACACCTAAAATATTGCTTCATATCCACTGAAGTAACTTTTTGTTATGTTGCAGGTGAATAGTTCTTTAGTATTTTTCCTATTTTCATATCAAGTTCATGAGAAGAGCATTCTACTTGTAGCCTTGTGAGTATTCTAGTTATGGTATCTTTATCTTTATGAAATTATTTGAATGACTCTTCGCCCTACACCTATTTACTGGGATCTACTGAATCGGCCAAAATACCCTAGTATACAGTACAACTCTGAAATGTTAACTTGAGACATTGTATGTGTTTCATGAAAGACAATTGAACACATTTCAAATTATACAAAAATGTTGACAATACTACTTGAACAAAGAGGCTGTCCCTGAGCAGGCTAATTTATAATCAGAAATACTACATCATCATAAAGAAGTTCCTGGGTAATAAGTCCTTGGACAAGTGATTAACCATTTTTCTTGCTATTTGTAAAATTCTGGTTGTGTTATTTTTATAAGTCAAATGAAATTATTTGAATATTTGTTGCATCTCTAACTGTGAAATTCCTGACACCTATTATTAAACTAGGATCACTACTAATTTGCCAAAATACCCCAGTTTATTCATTGTGTTTATTCAAGAAAAGTGTACATTACTGGCTGGCAAATTTCATGGTCAATGTTTTCCACCTGGATGGAAGGGACTGTCCCTAAGCAGGCTAGTTTATAATGAATTTGTCCTTGATGTTTGTCAAATTATAGGCCGATTTGTTGTCTACTTTCTCACCACCCTCTACTATGCACCTGGTTTCTACTTATATCGACGTTTAGGTAGGTATCTAGTTCCAAACATATTGCTGATAATAATAGATAGTTCTTATATCGCACATTTCGTGTCTTCCGACATCTCAATGCGTTTTACCACTGTCATGAACCACCTAAACATTGAGATGCATAGGCAGGTGGAGAATCCCCTTCTCTTTGTGAGTGAATGCTCAGTGATCTTTTAAGTGCATTACACAACACACAGGACTTATGGCTTTACATCCCATCCAAAGGATGGAGCAATTGGAGTTAAGTGCCTTGGTCAAGGGCACAAGTATCTCAAAGGGTTTTAAACCCACAACCTTGGTTGTTTCCACCTAAAGTTTGCAAGTCAGTGACCAAAACTGCTCGGCCACGTTATTCTTTGAATACCATAAAATTTTAGGTGTATCTGTATTCTAGTCTCAAAAACCTAAGTTTAAAACTTACCTGATGAAAATGTCCATCTGTAATGCATTCATGTTTCATCAGTTGCTACTGGAGAACCTAGAGTGTGACATCACGTGTTGCTGTAATGGTTCTTAACATTGACCACTCAGCCATCTGCGGGTTTTTCATTCTTTTACAGCATGTTACCGCTTCTGATCAAGGATCAACTCTTGACACCCTGCCTTGCCCTGTGCGCCATGTTCCTCATAGTCGCAAGGTTATCATTCTCGGAAACGGTGGTGAAGTTCAGAGTTTTGGTAAGCTGCAGATAATACTTGTTATCAAAACATTTTTCCAACAAAGAACAAGTACTGTTAATTTAGACCGCACGGCTAGTGACTCCAAACGTTTACTAGACATCATATATTTTTGTTACACCACGGCCAGGACATATTCACTGTTGAAATAGAAGCAAATTTCCACAAAAAAATGTTTAATTTACTGTCGGTCAAGTAAGTCGGTTTGGTGCATTGAACTCAAGACTGCGCCTAATTCTTCAGTCGTGGGTTCGATTCCGGTCGCTTCCATGGTGCATGTGCCCTTGGGCAAGGCACTTTGTCATAAGTTGTCTCTCTCCACCCAGGAGTAAATGGGTACCTGCAAGAGTTGCAGCCTTTGAGCGCTTGTGTCAGGCTGCCAGGGCTGCATACTCCCCAGGGAGTTGTGCCCAATGACCAGGGTAATAATGTTGTAAAGTGCCATGAGTATCCTGCAGGTAGATGTGTGCATTATATAAGACATTATTATTAGCACAGAATGCAGTGGACCGACATTTATATTGCTGGAAAATTTTGAGTAATTTTTTTTATTTTACTTTGTCAGTTTTGGCTGTCCATACTTGGAGCTACCGTTCTGACCATAGCCAGCGTAACCATACCTCCACCACCAAGATACCCAGACCTCTACGCCGTTCTGATTTCCGTCTATTCCTGCGCTCATTTCGTTTTTTTCCTGGCCGTCTTCCACATACTGCAATTCAACACACCCTCCAGCGTCCCATCAACTGATGGTCACTCTCGGACCAATCGCAACAAAACAACGTCTGGACACCAACTAAAGCAGAGTACCGGGAAGAAAGATAGACACAAACGAAAGACACAAAAGATGGAATAGGATTTTGGTTTCTGCATCCAGGGTTTGGATGCAGAATTAAATTTCCTGTATTTTCATTTAAGGCATTCTATTTTAGGTAAAAAAATTATTTAAATGCATACATGTCATTTTCCATAAACGCAGTATTGACTTTGCTGTCCTCGGGAAAACAGTTTAAAAGTGTTATTCAAAAATCTATTTTCACATTTAAGATTCCACTTAAAAATAGTATACATGATTGGTAAACTGTTACAAATAGTTTTATCCCCCTGTGTGATTGAAGATATTCATGATAAAAACCAGCTCCGTACTAAGTCTAACTTTTGAGAAAACAGTAAAAAAAGGGCTTGCAGTCATTTCGCCCCTGAACCACGGCCTGTGCACGATGTGGTTTGGGGGGCGAATTGAATTTTCGTCTCATGAGACGAAAAATAATTGTTTTACTAATTTCTCAAAGACTACAGCACTTCAGACAAAACCATTTCAGGGGAGGTTTTCTACGGTCATCATGTTTATACTGTGAACATTTCTGATTTTCGAGATACCAATCATGTATACTGCCTTTAACAGACAACAGCACAGGATTTAATATCAGTTGCAATTTTGGTGCATTTACTACTTATTTATGTATCTATTATGGTTGTTTATATCAGACCTACCTACAATGTATCAAGTTATACCTGCATTTCTTTAAATTTCCTTTTACTGTATGTTTCGTCAACACCAAATAACGGTTAACATCTAATGAGGTTAAATAAAAAAAGATCAATTTATGAAATTGATTGGAAATCACAGCCAAAATGCCATTTTAAGGTCAATCATGTCTGTATAACACGATCTTTGGTATAATATTCACACACATTCTCTAACTATTTAATACTGTTTTAATATAGTATTTTAATCTCATTTGTTTATTAAAATAACATGGTTTTTAAATTCCTTCCAGCAGGCAAGATCCGATATCCATTAGAATGATAGATTTAACATTTGCTGATGTACATACACGATGAAAAAGGAAAGCCTGGTAAAAATGAGCTTGTTTTTTTTGCAGAAATACTGAAGTTGAGAGACGGAGGTACCCGTTTCTATTCAAAAGTTGAAAACTTTTTATGATAACACGACAGACTTATTCTCCTCTGAAAACTACGAAAGAGAATAAAAATATGTTTTTCTGTTTACAAACAGTACCACTGTGATTTTTAATTGATTTAACATTTTAAAATTTTCATGACGACTTGAAAACTAGGAGCGTGTTCAAAAATAAAATTGTTAAGTATTGTAGAACTGGTTTTAAAATTTCTATTGAGCACATTACTGGACTTTTTAAAGATGTATTCTCATCGGGCTGTCAAAGTGTGTGCAGAAATCTTACCCCTACTCGAAGTATTCTTGAAACCGCAAAGCTTCGTCTACCTAAACTAGCCTCTATTCGAAGCTGCACAGGTCTCGACGCAATCCCCGAGCACCACTCCCTCGATACTTAACTTCACATGCTGCGAGCAAGTGTCTTGGCTGAAGTCTAATGAAAGATTACCAATGCGAACGCACCTTAATACTGATGTTATGATTAATAAAATTTGTACAACCTTAAGGATTCGGGAATGTAAACTTCCGACCTTAAGATCCCAAAGTTTCCCCACTGTCAGGAAGGCCCTTCGCTCTGTGGATGTCAAATGTCGAATTGTTTCCTCCACTAATGAAGGTGAATCCCCTAGCTGTGTCGGCAACAGAAATATGGTTGATGTGTGTAGGTCCTGCAATGGGGAAAAAATAATTGACACTATTTATTTTTTGCAGGCAGTGTTTCCAATCTTTTGAGGCTGCTTTTCTGCGATACAATACCATTTCTGACAAAGTAAAATTCATGCATTTTAGCATTTTTAGACCTTGTCAGAATATATTAGATTTCTTCAGGTCTAAAATAGATTTAAGCGAATATATTCTCTGGAGTCTATCAGAACCGATTCCAAGTTGAGAATTGGAATTGCAAATCGATTCAATTCAAGGAATTTGGCAGTGTTTTGTATCTCAAATTATTTGTTATAATTTTAGTGCTACTTTTGTTTTCAAAATGGAATCAAATCTGAATGGAATTGCTGTGAATCAATAGCCAAAGTCTTGTCCCAAGTACAACACAAACAATGTCTCATCCAGTCTGGTCCACTTTCATACCTTCACAAGATGCACTATCTGTATGAGATGAAGTCCAGGAACTAGTGTTTTCCCTTCCACATTGCACCTTCAGCTACAGAAAAAGAAAAAAAAATGATTTTTGGAAATCCATCAAATTATCAATCCATACACCATCTGCACGGTGGCCATACTTGAGTTGTGGATCTATCGTCACGTCATTTAAATGAGAAAACCTGCTTCCAACATGGCTGACGATGCAAAGGGTATATACAGGAAGACCCTTATGCATCTTGATGGTATGATACAACAGTTTTTTACCTTTGGTTGCAAGTGGACTTCATGATATCTTCCCCGGTCCATGTATGCCTCAAACGGCTTTTCGCCAGTCGGAAACTCCTTGTTGTCACCGACGATCTTCAAGACTTTTAGGAAGTTGTCAGAGCTGCAGTTGGTGCAGACGGGGCCACAGGAGTATGGGAGGTTGGGGAAATCTTTTCTGCGGATCTCCACCAGAAGGTCGTGAAGAAATTGGAGGACCTTCAGCAACAGGGTGGACAGAAAGTTGAAATTTGTCATGAGGGCTAGGCTCAAAATTATTTTCCATGGAACAAAATAATTACCTCGTAAGTAAAAAAGTAAAGATGTCTGACCCCGAGAAAATGAGTCGGAGCCTAAAAATGCTGTGCATCATCTTTTGCCGTTTAACCGAACATTTTAGTTATTTTTTTAAACACCGTGATCTTAGACTCACCTGAACTGAGCATTGCTTTTGACTGTTCTGTTGGATAATCACTCGAATGGTATTCTGAGAGATGGAAACTTCATGCAGCTGGATGATGTAGAAATCGTGCTCTTCAAATCGAAATCGTGCTCTTCTTTTAAACACCTTTGGAAAAAAACAAATCTTAAGTCATAGTTTCCAAAACCAAAACTCAAAATGTAAATGTTACACATTTTACTTTTAACAACTTTTTTAAAATCAGTACGAGATGGAATAAGTCTACGAGAGGTTTTTGTCATGCTCTCCACAGATTTTGTGTGTGTGTGACTTTTTTAGTAAATCTTTGTTGCCTAAATTGTTTTCTTGTATGGAGGTTTTGAAAATGAAAGTTGCCATTCCAAGCCAAACCAAATACATGTACACACCTGTGTGTTAGCATCCCCCTCATGCCAACACTTTGCGACGAGACGATGAAAAATGGAATCGGGGATCACGTAGCCGAAATCAAAGAAATATTCCTCATCCTTTGATGAAGGCTCCCAGAAGTCTCCATCACCTCCCCTGTAATCTGGAAGACAGCTTGGAAGAATGCATTTGATAGGAAGCTCTTCGTGGGAGGAGGCCGAGTTTTCATGGACCTTCGGGTGGAGTGAAGGATTGATTGTATTCTGGTATACAGGGATGAGCAGATTGTAAGCTTCCATTAATCGAATCACACAGGGTAGCATAGAGTCAGATCCAATAACAGTCTTGATTAGTTTGAGAGAGGCAATACCGTCTTTTTCAAGAGCCATCCAATCATCGGCTACCTCCAAGCTGCGAGACTCCCTTGGAGGTATGCGGACCACCCCCGTTAAGACATCTAAAAGACCTTGTGGCTTGATGACAGCATACTCCTTCAAGACGCAATCATCATCCCTGTAGATGACTTCTCCAGTGCGGTGCAGGCTGACTAGGATCTTATGCAGCTCGGCTAGAGTCAGGTCGTCCTCGTTGATTTCAGAAAGCAAGTTGACAGGGGTCATAATCCAAGGCTGGGTCTCATTAGACTGTATTTTCTGGATGTTGTTCAGAACACGCAGGTGCCAGATGGGAAACGGTTCCTTCATGAATGGGGCTTTCTTTGCAGCACTGATGATTGATCGGCGGAGGATTAGTGAATCTTGATCCACCGGTTTGGAATTTTCCACGACAAACAGAGGTCCCCTGTCCCCGTTCATGACCAAGATACTGCAGAAGTCCCTGTACAACTGGTAATCGATCTGAGCTGCGAAACTGGTGATGAATTCCTCTGAAACTTCAGCAGAATCTCGATGAGTACCAATGACAAAAACCAACGTATTTGGGTTTCGGGAATGTGACTTGACTGTGGAGAGCCACTGTCGAAGCTGTTGGAGCTGCCACTGGTCATTTTTTCGGGCATCTTCCAGATTGAACACCAGGAGGTATACAGCCTCGGACGGCCTGAAAAATTGCTGCATGGTCTGATAAATGCTGTCCCCGCCATTATCCCAAAAATGAAGCTTCAGGCTGACTGGGTTGTGCTGGTTAGCAGATTCCATAAGGAATTCCTGGAAGGTAGTGATAGGGATGCCCTTCCTTTCAAGATTTTTGACTCGTTGAGCCACGGTATAATCATACACAAGGAATCCACAAGCGGCCACTATGGAAAAAGCAACTGACATCCAAGATGATTTTTCATCAAACATCAACATTCTCCAGCCAATTAGACGTCCCAGGAACATGGCAACGACAAAACCAAATGATTTTTTCAACCAGTACGGCAGCCTGAGCTTTTTAACAGCAACTATCTCACGACCTTTGAGGACTCCATAAGGAAACCCAAATCCCATGACAATACCTACGAGTATCTCAGTCCCACACAAAAGTTGCCAATAATCCAGAAGAGGTTGATGAACTGTCAGAAGAATGGATCCGATCAAAATGACAAGACCAACACAAGTAGACATTTGAGCGATGGACAGCTTCTGGATCCACTTAAATCCATCTCGCAGAAGCAGAAGACCACACAGGTTTCCGATAATCAAAGCCAGAACGGTCTTGGCATTTGCACGAATTAGGGACGTGTGCGTCATGAGACAGAAAGCCATCGCAATCCCACTACGACATCCAAGTCCAACCAAAGTTCCAAAGGTGAGACTCATAGCACAAATACCTACGTACAAGGCTTCTTTTGCGTAAAGCAGCCACACTGACTCGTCCAATGGATGAGTGTTACCAAGAGTGGATACATAACCCTTAATCGACACATCTACATCAATGAAAAAGATCTGAACAGCAACACAAGTTATGAACCGGTAGGTGGTGTTGAAATCCCATTGGTAAGTAGGAAGCGACGCAAAAATGGCAAGCCAGCAAAACAACCCAAAGTTGTTCATGATACTTGAAAAGGAGATGAGAAAGAAGAGTGCAATGGCTGGAAGGGCCAATTGTGCTTGATAGCGAAAATGTTCGACAAAATTATTATCCCGAGAGCTGTGATTTGATGGAGAGTTTTGTTTTGTGGTGCTTCCTGGCCGACGCAAGGAGTGACGCAGTTTTGGGGGGCGTCTTTGCTTGTTATTACATGTCTCTTCATTGTCTCGTTGACCCTTCTGCAAAGTACCAGCCATGCTGTCGAGACCCAAACAAACGCACCATGCAGCACAAAGTTGGGGATCATCAGCAGCCTTACACATGCCATCACGACGGAGTTTCCAAGTGGGGTCACGTTCGGAGGTCTCACAAATCGTGATCTCAATTCCCTCAGTTGCTTGTGGCTCAACGCTGGGGTCGCACACCTGCCCAGAGAGGTGCTGTAAGGTGCTGGATTTCCCAACTCCCTTGTCACCAATGGTCAGAATTCTAAGACGATTACAGGGCAAGGAGCCAGAGCCAAGTGCATTCATGTACTCCCGGTGAAAATCTTGATCATGTGCCAAGACGTTTCGACTGAAACTTCGGCCAAAGCTGTTAAACCCAGAGAGGTAACTTGAAAATGTTGAATCTATCTATTGAAAGAAACACAAAATAATTCATACAGTTAAAAGTAATGGCGGGCACCACAAATCTCTGCGAACTTTCAATAAACCTTATCGACACTCTCAAAGCATCATGGGATTGGATGACAAGTGAAGCTGGCAATTTTCACACAAACCTATGGGGCTCTGGGGACATGACAATGTTCATCGATTTTATTCCCGTTTCTGTGAAGCGATTGACATGTGATCTTTCCACACGTTCTTTATCAAGAAAAAATGCAATTTTTGACAAATATCATTTTTATTCTAACTGTAATTTAAAATAATGCACAGCACCAGTTTGTACTTTACAAAAGAACGCACCTGATTGGCTCTAACGTGGTAGCTCAACCCTGGCTCAACCAATCGTGACAGCCCTTCTAGAATGGTACAAACTGGCGCCGTTCGAATTTTCTTGGTTTATTTCATCTAAGCTCAATTTAAAAAAATTATATTTGTCAAAAATTGCATCTTTCCTTGATCAAAAGCGTGTGAGAAGATCACATTTTAATCGCTTATTCACAGAAATGAGAATGAAATCGATGAACGTATTTGTCATGTCCCCAGAGCCCCATAGGTTTGTGTAAAAATCCCTGCTTCATCTGTCATCCAATCCCATAATGCCTTGAGAACGTCGATAAGGTTTATTACCGTCGTTAATAATTTCTCAGAATCCTTCACTTGAGCCCGACTATACTAAGTGCAAAACATTATTTGGGTTTTTTTTTGGCGCGCGCCAATTTCGTGGCACGAAATACGCAGCTCCGTGCCTTTGGCAATGCATAGTTCCGACCTGTCAATCAAGCCGAACCCGCCGACCAATCACAACAGAGCTAGCAGACGGCGCCCACATAGGTCAAAGTGATGCAATCATCACACAATCACGCGATTTTCTGCCCATACAGTTTGTATGTTGTATGCGCCAGTGACCGGATGAATTTTGGTTTCAATGTATGGCGATTCGCTGTTCAAAGGTAGGAAAGCGCATTTTTATGAATATATGTCATCCCTGTAATACTAGCCCTTCGCTCGGTGTGTGCTACGGTAACTGTCGACCCTAAAACATAAATACCTTCGAGTTTTCTCCAATGAATCTGTGCTTTCCATGCCGAGTCCCGTTGCTTGTGAGCACATAGCAACAATATCTAAGAGGCGGGGTTAACTGGGCAATCTCGGAACTATGCAGTTCCGAGATTGCCCAGTTAACTTATGTAACACGGCCGGGTTACAAATGTCACTGCACATATTTCTGCCCATCACGGCCGCCCTTTACCGATCCTTATATTTTCCCAATAAGCGATAGGATCGAGAACCAATCTAATTAAAGGCCAAGTAATTTTTGTTCTAAATTGGAAATAGGCTTGCTCCGATCCTACACGCTACGAGGGAAAATGTGCCTGCATATATGTTGTTGTTGTTTTATTTTATGGCATCTTCGGCAACTAAGGCCCTTTATGCCATCAACTATGTATACGGTTTTAGCTTTAAAGGAGCGTGACCAGAGTTTCTGGAAAATAGTTTTCGATGTAACTTACCAATATTATCAAGTAACTCCCATACACACCTCCCATGTCCCAAAAACCCGAAAACATTCGCAATTTCCAGTAAAAAATTGAACAAAACTACCGAGTCGGCTTTCAGCGGATGAACGTTGATATACTGGAAAATTAGTTTACAAATAATCGGTGGATTTTCGACGATATCCTCGGAAATATGCGGCCTAGAAGCGCGGGAGTTTCAGTTTCGTAATCAGAAAAATATAACGGATGTTATGATATAAAAATCTCATGACCCATAAGGTAAGTCCCGGGGAGTTATGGGTAAAAAAAAGTGATCTGGTCACACTCCTTTAACTATACTATATTGTTAACTTGAGATGACGAAGAAGGAGTTGCAGTTTTAGAAGTGGGAGGAAAAACCCCAGAGAAATGCCCCAGGGGAAAACCCACGCGGTCAAGTAGGGACTGCAAACCCAATCCACATACACGCCCCGGATTCGAACCCTGGACGCCAGAGGTGAAAGGAGAGGAAAGAACCACTACGCCAACCCGACCGCCCGCCTGCATATATGCTTCATATATGGTCCATGTCCCATTTATGGGATATCTGTTTGCCCATGGTTTGCCTTTCGACCAAGACACAGAATCATAATCAGGTGATAATGCCCAGCAAAATGTTATTTAGGTATTTTTTTCTTATACGTACGTAGGTTTTTACCTTGACCACACGAATTTGCGGAACTTCCTCTTTCCTGCATCCTTGATCAACTTCCATTTTCCCAGTTTAACGGTCTGCGGTAAAATCCTGGCTGTATACACTGGGCTGTACACTGATCTGTACTCTGAAGTGGCGCCGACAATGAGTCCATATACATGTATACACATGTAGAATCGGTGGTTTGTTGTTTCCTTAAACCGCCATCTCCACCAATCACTATAGTACACACCAATGACCAATCAAAATTACTTTTTGATGTTGCAATTTCAGTTTCGTAATACGACCAGACTGTGATCAACCAACGCTTTATAATTAGGTGATCGGGCTCAACCCGATCACCTATTGATATCGTACGATTTCTTTGTCTTTTTAGGTGATCGGAACTCATTCCGATCACCTATTACTATTGTACGATTTCTTTGTCTTTTTTTTTTTTTCTTTTTCCCTTTTCTTTTTCCACTCAAACGTTTCCAGAGCTTTTCTTCAAAACGGTTGAAGCTATCAACTTGAAACTTTGTAGGAACATCAACCCCAATGTGAAGGTGTGCATACAAGTGTGACGTCATTGTGACGTCATCGGGTGTCAAATTACAACCCAAAAATGACTAAAATATGCATGTTTTACAATGCTTCCGTCTGGAAAACCACGTGACCCATGATTTTCGTATTTAGCAGGCTTATAGATAAGATCATGGCCTTCAATTTTCTTCGTGTGGGCATTTTCATCTGACCCTTCCTTCTGGGGTCAATTTGAGGTCAAAGTTCAACGAAAACGAAAATCTCAATTTTTGCACTTATTGAGCAACAATGCCAATCAAACCAAGCTGAATCTTTAAGTAACTAAGTACAGGCATAGGTCCTATGGCAGACTTTCACCAGCGTGTATAATATTATGATGGCATCAAGCGTGACGTCATCGTGACGTCATCAAGTATCAAATTACACCCCCAAAAAAACCAAAATATGCATATTTTAAAATGCTTCCGTCTCGAAATCCACGTGACCCAGGATCTTCATATTTAGCAGGTTTACAGATGACATTCTGTGCTACAATTTTCTTTGTGTGGGCATTTTCATCTGACCCTTCCTTCTGGGGTCAAATGGAGGTCAAAGTTCAACGAAAACGAAAATCTCAGATTTTACACTTACCAGCAACAATGCCCATCAAACCAAGCTGAATCGTTAGTAAATTAGATACAGACATAGGCCCTATTGCAGACTTTCACCAGCATGTATACACCAATCCGGTAACTAAGATCTCCTGATCCCTGCATATCCGCCATAGCTGGGGGTTGGGGCGTTCAGTGCATGGGCTGTGCGTTTTGTGTTGCTGTTAGAACGAAAAGCGCTCATCCATTACATGCCAAATTGCTCATGCCTGTATCTGGTTTCTTAAAGGCAGTATACACGATTAGTATTTTGAAAATCTGAAATGTTCACAGATTTACGCTTAATACAATATAAACAGAAGAAAACTTCCCCTGAAATGGTTATGTCTGAAGTGCTACAGTCTTTGAGAAATAAGTAAAACAATTAGTTTTCGTCTCATGAGACGAAATTTCTTTTCGCCCCAAAACCATTTCGTCCAAGTGCCATTTCGCCCCAAATCATTTCGTCCAAACACTAAATCACCCATCAGTTTTAAAGAGTGCAACTGATTGGCCCTTGCATGGTATTCCAATCAATTGTAACAGCTCTTTTATAATTTTATAAACTGGAGTCATAACAAATTAGGTTTCTTACATGTAGTTTATTTCATTAAACAAGTTTGGTGTCATGATGCAACATGGGTTCTATTTCACAAAAGTTAAAAATATTCTTAATTGGATTTTGGAACAATAAAATATAATTTTTCCTATCTTTAAAAACATGAGTTACGAATGTTTATTTAGGAATGTTTCTAAGAACTGGCTTTATAAAATAGGACCCATGTGTTATAATAAAAAAATACAAAATAATTAAAACTGATTAAATAAATATTTGAACAATTTCACAGCATGTTTTTAATTTAAGAAGCTATATGCTTGGTCCCACTAATCTGTACTTCCCATCGAAGACAGTTATTTTTCAGTGTTTTTATTGGAAGTACAATGAAACCTGCTATTGACACCACATGATAAACAGGCCACCTTTATATTGGCCACCCACCTTTGGTCCCAAATGCCATGTGTATAATGCTTTTAAAGCAACCTCTATAAAAAGGCGCCCGCTTTATAGTGGCCAGTTTTGTACGGTCCCCAGGGTGGCCACTATAGACAAGTTTCACTGTAGTGTAGAGCCAATTTCATTTGTGATCACGGTTCTGTTGGACAGTACATAGAATGTTCATGACCATGGCAACAATGGTCGTAACCCAATCATATTAAACAAATACATGTACGCTTATTTAATATTCACAGATGAGATTAATAGCAATGACAATATATAGTCGAGTAGTACGTTAACACAACTAGTATGGTGCCTAATTACAAGTGAAAATCAAATAACCAAACCTGTGATGAGAGAAAAATCGAGTAGTACGTGTAATAACATTACTTTGCACACATCGAGGTCTTTAGAAAAGCATTGATATTTCGAGGTTCAGTACTGTTGGTCCGTACAAATTATAGAAGTACTACGTATTTACAAGTAATACAAAATTAAAAAGAAACTGAGATTAATTGCTTAGAACTTGTCTTAATTTCTCGCATGACTTTTAGGTGTTTTTCCCCCACCTGTCACATAGCCTTAAAGAATACAGCAATGCAGAATTGGCTTTGCTATCATTGACTTGATATAAATGGTAATCACTTTTGTCTTACTAAAAATTTAAAAGTATGAACTGCCTAATTACGTTACAGGAATTATAAATAAATACACCGACAGTCAATAAAAAAAACGCATCACCGGTACCTTGGCAATTTGTAATGTATAATTACGACTAAAGTCTAGGTACAATAGTCGGGAGTATTCAGACCGGTGAATTTCACAGTTCAATGTGTTTGCGTTTCTTATTTCTTTCACACGTTCTATTTTCATTGACTGTCAGTACAGATCTGGGCATAAATGGAATGAAGCCTTTGGAGTGAATAAAATATTTATTTTACATAGTTTATATTTTAATATGGGAAGTATTAAAAGGCTTGTTTTGTTAGTTGATGGCAATTTATTTACGTATATTACATATTAAACCCAAAGAAATCCGCCTCTCTCTCACACACAGACACCGAAACAAAACTGGATTTACCAATTTCTTTACGATATGAGTGGGACTGGGAGGGGTAACCAATTGTTTTCATTGAGTGTCAGTACAGAACTGGGCGTAAATGGAGTGAAGCCATTGGAGTGAATAAAATAGTTATTATTTTACGGGTGATACTATATACCGGAAAACACCGGAAAACATACTAAATACCGGAAAAACACACTAAATACCGGAAAACACACTAAATACCGGAAAACACCAGAAAGCACTTAAAACACCACCCCCACAACATACAGAAAACACCATAAAAATACTGTTTTCTGGTGTTTTCCGGTATTTAGTATGTTTTCCGGTATTAAGTATGTTTTCCGGTGTTTTCCGGTAAATAGTACTACCGTTATTTAACATATTGTTTATATTTTAACATGTAAAGTATAAAAAGCTTGTTATGTTAGTTGATTGCAATTTTGTAAATATTGCCCATTGAACCAAAGAAATCCGCCTCTCACATACACACACACGCACACCGAAACAAAACCGGATTTAACAGTCTCTTTACGATATGAGTGGGACTGGGAGGGGTAACCAATTGTTTTCATTGACTGTCAGTACAGAAGTGGGCGTAAATGAAGCCATTGGAGTGAATAAAATAGTTATTATTTTACATATTGTTTATATTTTAACATGTAAAGTATAAAAAGCTTCTTATGTTAGTTGATTGCAATGGCCCATTGAACCAAAGAAATCCGCTTCTCACACACACACCCGCACACCGAAACAAAACCGGATTTAACAGTCTCTTTACGATATGAGTGGGACTGGGAGGGGTAACCAATTGTTTTCATTGACTGTCAGTACAGAACTGGGCGTAAATGGAGTGAAGCCATTGGAGTATATAAAATAGTTATTATTTTACATATTGTTTATATTTTTAACATGTAAAGTATAAAAAGCTTCTTATGTTACATGTAGTTGATTGCAATTTTGTACATATTGCCCATTGAACCAAATAAATCCGCCTCTCACACACACACCCGCACACCGAAACAAAACCGGATTTAACAGTCTCTTTACGATATGAGTGGGACTGGGAGGGGTAACCAATTGTTTTCATTGACTGTCAGTACAGAACTGGGCGTAAATGGAGTAAAGCCATTGGAGTGAATAAAATAGTTATTATTTTACATATTGTTTATATTGTAACATGTAAAGTATAACAAAGCTTCTTATGTTAGTTGATTGCAATTTTGTACATATTGCCCATTGAACCAAAGAAATCCGCCTCTCACACACACACCCGCACACCGAAACAAAACCGGATTTAACAGTCTCTTTACGATATGAGTGGGACTAGGAGGGGTAACCAATTGTTTTCAAGACAATCAAGTTACATCTTTGTTTGTTTAAGCAATAACAAAAATACTTGCTCAAGGGCCACAAGTATATCACCATTGACTGTAGGCTGTGGCCAGGATTTGAACCTACATTCCAGCTACCGGTATATGGCACAGGAATGAGTTTGATGAACACACCATAATATGTCATAGCATGCACATGTGGAGTAGTGTGTTTGTACATCACTTACATCATTAAAAGCACTAAATATTAAAAGACATTTCATAATGTTCATAATTGAGGTGCTATTGCATTACACCGTCGTCCATTAATAATCCTCAAGATAAATACCAGTCATAACAATGAAATGGCATGAGCTCGGGTGAATAGCGTAGTCCATGGCAGGTACTGAAGACTATCCCCAGCCAATACAAGCTGGAGATGAAATGGCATGAGCTCAGATGAATAGCATAGTCCATGGCAGGTACTGAAGACCACCCCCAGCCAATACAAGCTAGAGATGAAATGGCATGAGCTCAGATGAATGGCATAGTCCATGGCAGGTACTGAAGGCCATCCCCAGCCAATATAAGCTCGAGATAAAATGGCATGAGCTCAGATGAATGGCATAGTCCATGGCAGGTACTGAAGACAATCCTGAGCCAATACAAGCTGGAGATGAAATGACGTGAGCTCGGTTGAATAATGTAGTCCATGGCAGGTACTGAAGACGTCCCCATCCCCAGCCAATACAAGCTGGAGATGAAATGTCATGAGCTCAGATGAATAGTATAGTCCACGGCAGGTACTGAAGACCATCCCCAGCCAATACAAGCTGGAAATGAAATGGCATGAGCTCAGATGAATAGTATACTCCACGGCAGGTACTGAAGACCATCCCCAGCCAATACAAGCTGGAGATGAAATGGCATGAGCTCAGATGAATGGCATAGTCCATGGCAGGTACTGAAGACCATCCCCAGCCAATACAAGCTGGAGATGAAATGGCATGAGCTCAGATGAATAGCATAGTCCAGGGCAGGTACTGAAGACCATCCCCAGCCAATACAAGCTGGAGATGAAATGGCATGACCTCAGATGAATGGCATATAGTCCATGGCAGGTACTGAAGACCATCCCCAGCCAATATAAGCTCGATATAAAATGGCATGAGCTCAGATGAATGGCAAAGTCCATGGCAGGTACTGAAGACAATCCTGAGCCAATACAAGCTGGAGATGAAATGACGTGAGCTCGGTTGAATAATGTAGTCCATGGCAGGTACTGAAGACCATCCCCAGCCAATACAAGCTGGAGATGAAATGGCATGAGCTCAGATGAATAGTATACTCCACGGCAGGTACTGAAGACCATCCCCAGCCAATACAAGCTGGAGATGAAATGGCATGAGCTCAGATGAATAGTATACTCCACGGCAGGTACTGAAGACCATCCCCAGCCAATACAAGCTGGAGATGAAATGACATGAGCTCAGATGAATGGCATAGTCCATGGCAGGTACTGAAGACCATCCCCAGCCAATACAAGCTGGAGATGAAATGGCATGAGCTCAGATGAATAGCATAGTCCAGGGCAGGTACTGAAGACAATCCCCAGCCAATACAAGCTGGAGATGAAATGGCATGACCTCAGATGAATGGCATATAGTCCATGGCAGGTACTGAAGACCATCCCCAGCCAATATAAGCTCGATATAAAATGGCATGAGCTCAGATGAATGGCATAGTCCATGGCAGGTACTGAAGACAATCCTGAGCCAATACAAGCTGGAGATGAAATGACGTGAGCTCGGTTGAATAATGTAGTCCATGATGAATGGCATAGTCCATGGCAGGTACTGAAGACAATCCTGAGCCAATACAAGCTGGAGATGAAATGACGTGAGCTCGGTTGAATAATGTAGTCCATGGCAGGTACTGAAGACCATCCCCAGCCAATACAAGCTGGAAATGAAATGGCATGAGCTCAGATGAATAGTATACTCCACGGCAGGTACTGAAGACCATCCCCAGCCAATACAAGCTGGAGATGAAATGACATGAGCTCGGTTGAATGGCATAGTCCATGGCAGGTACTGAAGACCATCCCCAGCCAATACAAGCTGGAGATGAAATGGCATGAGCTCAGATGAATAGCATAGTCCAGGGCAGGTACTGAAGAACATCCCCAGCCAATACAAGCTGGAGATGAAATGGCATGACCTCAGATGAATGACATAGTCCATGGCAGGTACTGAAGACCATCCCCAGCCAATATAAGCTCGAGATAAAATGGCATGAGCTCAGATGAATGGCATAGTCCATGGCAGGTACTGAAGACCATCCCCAGCCAATAAAAGCTGGATATGAAATGGCATGAGCTCAGAAGAATAGCATAGTCCAGGGCAGGTACTGAAGACCATCCCCAGCCAATACAAGCTGGAGATGAAATGGCATGACCTCAGATGAATGGCATAGTCCATGGCAGGTACTGAAGACCATCCCCAGCCAATAAAAGCTGGAGATGAAATGGCATGACCTCAGTTGAATGATGTAGTCTATAGCAGGTGCTGAAGACAATCCCCAGTCAATAAAAGCTGGTGATGTCAAATGGCATGAGCCCAGATGAATGGAGTAGTCCATGGCAGGTATTTCAGACAATCCCCAGCCAATACAAGCTGAATATGAAACGGCACCCTTGGGAAGGGCATGAGCTTAGATGAATGATGTAGTCCATGGCAGATACTGATGAAGACAATCCCCAGTCAATACAAGCTGGAGATGAAATGGCATGAGCTCACTTGATTGATGCAGTTATGACAGCTACTAAAGACAATTCCCAGTTCAATCCATTTTAAGATGTCCATGTTGATGGGCTGGAGGGGCGGGGTTTTCTGTGACAATTCTGGACTTTGCATTGTTAATCATTAAAGATGCTTCAGTAGAAGCAGGAATATGGTTATTTTGATTGCGTTTTTGAGCTAGTAAATAAAAACAAAATCATACATGTACACTGTAAAATCAACTAAATATAACAGATAAATATCAGTTATATCTGATACACACTGTGGACCTCTTCATTATTTTAACCCCTCTGGTGAGTAACTTCTAAACATGTTGTTGTTGGTGTGATGTCATTAACTTTTGAAGCCATTCATTTGTAAAACTGACAAAGCTTCAAGATCAATGTATTTAACAAGAGATTTTGTTTTGAAAATCATGCATTTCTCATTTTGGGCGTCTTCTTCACTAAATGTAGTTTCTCTTCTTGACTCTATCTTTTATTTAAAGTTCTTGAAATATTTCAAAGACTTGACATTATTATCGTGAACACATATTGGTTCAATTTTGATATTTGTAACCCAAGGACCTGGCTCCACCCAGGATTTGTTCAAATGTAACCTGGCTCCCTCCAGGAACCTGGCTCCACCCAGGATTTGTTCAAATGTAACATGGTCCCTTCCAGGGAGCTGGCTCCATCCAGGATTTGTTCAAATGTAACCTGGCTCTTTCCAGGGACTTGGCTCCACCCAGGATTTGTTCAAATATAACCTGGCTCCTCCCAGGGACCTGACTCTTTCCAGGATTTGTTTAAATGTTATGTAACCTGACTCCTCCCAGGCATCTAATTCCACCCAGGATTTGTTCAAATGTAACCCGTCTTCTTCATCAACTTTTTAAGCCATCCATTTGTAAAACTGACAAAGCTTCAAGATCAATAAAGTGTTTAAGAAAATATTTTGTTTTGAAACTCATTTATTTCTCATCTTGGGTGTCTTCTTCACTAGTATCTTTTCTTGACTATGTCTTTTATTTAATTTTTTTTCAAATATTTCAAAGACTTGAGATTATTATCGTAAACACATATTGCTTCAACTTTTATATTGCTGCATCTTGCATTGCAATGTAAATGACTGACTCTAGTGGTATTGTCAAAGTGTGCACGAAATCCTGACATACATTTAGTTCATCTGACAGCTATGTCAAAGCGTATAGATAATTAGAAACGAATTTGAACACTTTCGTGGTAACTATAATATGTAGGTATTACGGATGTTTCAACATCAGTCAAACCCCGTACATAAACTTGATCTATTAGTGTTCCATTCTCTGTAGTTGGCTCTTTTACACATTGCCTATATCCTTGCTCTTTTATTGCTATTTCAATTGACGATTCCCTATCAAGGATATTGTCATTGAAATCACCCATGACAATGCATCTGTTGCTGATCTTATTTATTTCACTAACCAACTTAATCAAATTGTTAACAAAATCATGAATGCCATATGATGATGGTCGATAAATAACAACAATTACAATTGATATGTTAGAAATTATATGAAATGCAATATACTCAATATTCTGTACTGGTATACTCAATCTACTAAAAGACCTGCTTTTCTTGCCATACACTGCAACACCACCATGACTCTGTTCCTGCAAATGTTTCATCGACTCATTATATGACATACCTCTTACTTGATGATAGCACTTGAAATTTTCCATGTGGAACTGACTTACTTGTTCCGATTCAACCCATGTCTCTGTTAAGCAAATGAAATCAGACTGCATTATTTCACATTGGGATGCCATGTCTAAAAAGTGTGCTCTTAAGCCTTGTACATTGTGAAGGGTTACTACAGTACATGTAGTCATTGTATCTGTTATATTTCGCTGCAAAGTACTAGTAACAAATGCAGGCATGATTTCCAAAGCTTCAGTAACTGATCTATCACAATACACATATTTAGGATCAAACCCCTCAATAACAAGTCCATTTAATGATGTCACACGACTTAAACCAACATATGCTTGACCTGCTGCAAATGTACGATTCAGGCATACTACTGCTTTACTCACTGTCAAACCTTGTACTTTATGTACCGTACATGCCCATGCAAGTTTCAGGGGAAATTGTCTCCTTGTGCATTTCTTGCCAATAGATTCTTCTTCAATCTTAATTAAAACCGAATCTGTATCATTTAATGCCACCACCTGTCTCTTAAGTTTTGAGCCTACATTTTCATTGTCAAATCTTACTTTGATATATTCAGCGTCCAATTGATCAGGCAACATTTCAATATGAGTAACAGTTCCAAATGCACCATTTACTAATCCATCTGAGACATCAATGTTTTTTGTCAACATAACTCTTGCACCGATAGCAAGCCACAATGATCTGCAAAGACTGCCACGATTTGATTTCAGAGGTTTTTCTTTTAGCTTCAATCGTCCACTGCTATCTTTCTCAAAATCTTTTGCTTCTATACAAATGCAATGTTCACATATCTTATGTAAAACTTGGACATTGTAGTTGTCAACCTGTTTATTTGTTGGATAAATATGAATAGCATCAAAACAGTCTTCACCAGTCTCACGACTTTGCAAAATTGCAATAGTTTCACCATTTAAATTATCTTTCTTTACTTTCACCCTCAGTTCATTTAGAACTTCTGTAAATTTCTGATCATTTTGTCTCATGATTTCCGTCAGTTCTACTTTTTGGAAATTATCATGCCACAATCCTGATTCAACAGTGTTATGATGTAACGATTTTCCTTTTACAGGAGGCAATTGATAAAAATCGCCAACTGCAATCACACTCACTTTACCAAAAGGATTTTGAAATCTTGTTTGTTTGATTTGTCGAAGTCGCCCATGTATGTAACACAGCATCTTTTGATCAACCATTGAAACTTCATCTACGATTAGAATTTGTAACTGACCTAATTCATTACGCAAGGTACTCATTTTATCATCACCAAGTGGTTGATAAGGCAGTGACATGTTGATTCCAATTGACAAAGCACTATGCAGGGTTAAACCATTAATATTGTGTGCAGCAACACCAGTGGGAGCAGTTAGTAACACTGTGACATCATCTGGATTATGTGTTGATCGTTCAAGTATACGCACAGCTTCACTGTAAATACACTTAATCAAATGACTCTTGCCTGTACCTGCTCCCCCCGTTACAAATACATGGAAAGGTTCGGGCTTTTTCCCATTTACTTTATCTAAACACCACTTTCTGATCTTGTAGAAAACTTCTTTTTGTTTGACATTTAACATTCGCATTAAACACGTAGCTTTATTCACAGTTATTCTGCGTGAACGGTATTCAATACCTTGCCCTACCTCTTCTTTATCATTACGTTTTAGGTCAGGAATATCATACTCATCCTCACTGTCTTTATTTACTGGACCTCTTTCATTTTCACATTCAATTCTCTCTGATTCAACCTCTGGAGAAATTAAAGCCCATGCATCCTCCTGTGGTCCAAACTGGTGCAAGTACTGTTCAACATCTTCCATAGATTCTATGCTAGCTTCAAATTTTTGACGATTAGTATCCACAATTAAGCTTACACGTTGTGTATGAATATCACTTTCATGAAGTTTAACACTTGCAATGTTATAGAATTCCTCAAACGTTTCAAAGTGCAAAGGTTTTAATTGTGCATCAATACGATAAGGCAAGAAAAGCTGCAAGATACTTTGGTAGTATTTCTCTGAAGTCTTTGAAATGGAAAATCTGGGATATTTAATCACTGCACATTGAGTACGAGTACGCTTCCGTATATATCCTAAACCATTCTGTAATTCATGAATATTGGAATTAACTTTTGCTTTTCGAGGTTTTAGTGCTTCTGTATTGGATAAAATTCTGTAATTTGAACAAAATGAAGCCAGACACATTTCATCAAAATCATGCGACTGTGGCCTTGCTTTATATCTATCAATCTTACTGTGGAGCCAGATGTCTTCATCATCAGCTTCTGACTTATTTTGAATTAACTTTAGAGGCAAGCTCATTCTTACTGGATTTTCTCCAAGGGGTATAAATTCTACTTTTCTTGAGCATTCCTTTAACCTTAAGTTACACACACGATACACTGCCTCTTGAGCAGACACTTCCCGATTCTGCAGGTATGCATAGCCAATTTCCTTCATGCTTTGCTTTGCATCAAGATTTCCTTTCTGTGCTTCACAAGAAACATGACTTAACAGCATTCCCATCTCACGTTCTGCTTTTGACATGTAAGATGCAACATATGCCACACATCCAAAAATGTCCGTGATGTACTGAATATCTAAATTTGCATTCCATGCTCGTATCAAGTCAGAATTGTATTGATTTACCCAGACATCCTGGGGATTACGCTTTAACACAATGCTAAGTTTTTTAGTCAATACCTCATTAGCCTTTTCGAATTCTTTTTGAGTGATCCCGGCAGCAGTGAACAGTTCTTCGGTAGATGTATACTGTTTCTCTTGATTTTGTACCTCATTCCAAATACTCTTTAATAATTCCTCTGCTTGAGCTTTATTAATAACATCATTATTAATTTCATCCAAATCTGATATCTGACTCATGCTATCAATGTCACTATCATCATCAGCACTGCAATCATTTGTCTCAGCACTTGGTTCAACACGTCTGATTATAAAGGTTCTCTCAGATGGTGGTCTCGGAAAGTTAAACCTACATTCAGTACCCTTCTTTTTACAACTCTTTGAATGTTTTTTACTATGTACCTGTACATTACTGATAATTTCATGTAATTCTTCATCCTCATCTTTAGATGGCAAATTACAGGAGATATATCTGTCTATAAAGGCAATGACGTCTTCATCAGAATCAGTGTCCAGTTTAGGAGCGTCTTCAATCCAAAATAAACAATGCGTGTGTGGTGACCCTCTTTGTTGGAATTCAACTCGATAAAAGTAATCTTTCACTTTGCCAATTGGTTGAGCTTCCGACATTATCACTTCCTTCAAAAACACATGAAATCTCTTATCAAACATTCGAGCTGCTGTGACAGGATTGCTCCTCAGTAACATACATTTGTCATTCCAATCCAATTCATCAACATTTCTAGTGTCTCCCTGTTGTTTCATTATTGTACCAATTACTTCAGACCATCTCATATCAGCAGACGAGAATGAACAAAACCATGTAGGAAGTCCAAGTTGTGTAATCATTGCTAACACATCTCTATGAGCACACTGCCAGTATGGCGGTGTGCCTCTTATAGGCTTCAAAAACTTATATCCTTTGTCAGATTTCAGCATATCTCTGAGTTTTTCTTTATTGTTAAGCATTGCTGATGTTATACTCTTCCCTTCCCGAGTTTTAGCAGATCCTTTACGCAAAGCAATAGAAACACTAGACATGACTTGATGTATTTCTGACAAATACTGAGCATAAAATATGTAGTCTGTATTCCGAGCAAATCTGTGATCAGCATTCATTAATCGATTATGTAAATATCTACCGAGTGTTATCCTGACATTCCGTTCATCCTTAAATATCGGTGTTCCACTTGGAAATAATGTTGGAAAACACTTTGCTTCATTCCCTTCTTCCATTAATAATCTTACAGGATTATTACCTTCACAGGGAGCAACACAGAATATTTCATCAAAATACTGATCAAGAACTTCTTGCCCTACATTTGCTGGCTGCAGACAAGTGTCAAGCTCTACCCCACGTAATCCATCCTCGTCATCATCTTCAACATCACTTTCATCTTCATTTTTAATGCTTATATCTTCTTCATTTTTTATTTCAACATTATGTTCAACCTCTTCGTCTTGGTCGTTCAAGCATTCTGGTACATGATTTTCCCAATCGTCTTCTATTTTAATATCATGATACCATTTATTATTAGTTTTTAAATAAAACAAAGCTTGTTCTACATGATATCTATTAACATATTGATACTCATGGTAACCCTTGTATGAAAGTTTTCGTTTCAGTTTGATGCGTATCATGTCATTCTCGTTTGCACATCTTGGTAGTGTTTGTATTGTATCTATGGTATTTGATGGTACACAAACACAAGGTCCATAAATTCCTTTCTGACCACCCTTTGGACGATTTACAATTTTCATGAAGGCGATATTTCTTGCAATTAAATGTTGTTCTAAACTATTCAGTCTCTGCAACTCTTCTGGAATGTCTGTCAAACACAGATTATTCATACATGCTTCTGCTGGTACTCTGTTAGCAATTAATTTTCTATGACATGTATAGCAAATCCACAATGTTCCTCTGTTTGATGTAGCTAAAGCACATGGCATATTACAATATTGATTACATTCATGTAAATACTGATCACAAATATATTGTAAGTATTTGTATTTGTCTTTAATACATTTTTTTACCTGACTTTGAAAGAGCAATCTCTGACACACAGCACAAATACAGTCTGGACCACTTTCTGTTTTCTTCTTAAAATTGTCGATTACATTTTGTATGTGTGTTTTCATAGCCTTTACTTTCAATTGTCTTTTTTTCGACATTTTAACTTTATCCTTTCTGTAGTTGTCATCTGTATTGTATTTATTTGTATTTATCAATGTTATTGCCTGGATTAACTTCTTTCTGTAATATGCATTCCTATGATATTTGGTGTTTCTTGCTTGTCGTTGCTTTTGTCTATAACTTTTATTCCCATGATACTTTCCTTTTTGGGTTTCAATTACGTGTCTTTTGTAATCTACATCTCCATGATACTTTCCTTTTTGTGTTTTAATTACTTGTCTTTTGTAATTTACATCTCCATGATACTTTCCTTTCTGTGCACCAATAATCTTTCGTTTGTATTTTGCATCTCCGTGATATTTAGCTTTTACAGTTTGGATTTTTTTGCTCTTATAATTTGCATCTCCATGATATTTATCTTTCTGTTTCTGCATTCGTTCAGTCTTGTAATTTGCGTCTCCGTGATATTTATCTTTTACACTCTGAATCTTTTTGCTCTTATAATTTGCATCTGCATGATATTTATCTTTCCGTTTCTGCATTTGTTTGGTCTTGTAATTTGCATCTTGGTGATATTTATCTTTCTGTGTCATAATTTTTTTACTTTTGTAATCTGCATCCGTCTGATATTTTTGTTTTTGTGACCCAGTTACCATTTCTTTGTATTCAACATTTGTATGATATTTCGACATTACACTGTCACTTTTCTGTTTTTTTAAAACAGGATTTCCATGATAATTGAGTTTATCATATAATTTCTTTGCAGTGCTCTTCACATTGTCTTCATCAACACATCCCAAATTTGACACATTTGCTTCATCGTCATTTTTTTTTTTTTTTCTTTGTCGGTCAATTTTTCGCTTTAAACGCAAATTTGGACGGCACCTTCTCTTTTTAATTACTCCTTTTCCAGCTGCAATGTCTTTACTTACATTTTTTACATCCGACTTCACATTGTAACTCTCTTTCCCTGTTTTATGGGTATTATTTCCTTTGGAGCACCCACCATTGTCCAGGATTGGTTCAATCAAAGCATTGCAGTTATTAGTAATTACCTCATTAACTGATAACACCACATCATAATGTATCTGCTCCGTATGCATCAGGTAAATTCCTGCATCAGATGTCACAGTACCCACTTCACTCACTTTTCCTGAAAATATCAACCATCTATTGCTGTATGTATATATGTCTGTTCCCAAAAAATGTGCCAATGACATAATTTCAATCTCTGTTGCCCAGACACCAGAACACATAACTTTCCTCTTTAAAACATACTCTTCAACATTAGTGAATTCTTCAGGCAACAAAGACTTGTATTGGTCTTCATACTTCAAAAGGTGATTCACAGCGGCCAATCGTAGTCTCATATGATTCCGTTCAGATCCAGATATAGCATAGGAAACAGCTCTGAAAAAACAATTTCCATCACCTCTGATGTTCTTTGTACAAGCTGGCTGACCCATATGGTTACACTGCCGACGTATTTCATCGTCTTTTGAAGTAATGTGAGCAATTCCCACTTTACTACTTAATGCAAACTTATGTTTATGTCTCAGTGGGACAAACTTAAAACTAGTCATTTGAGGTACTTCCGTCATTTCAACATCACTACCTTCATTTACACATTCAACATCCCCAGTATTCATTGACAAATTATTACTGATACCTGCAAAATCTTCAACTCTTTGATTTTTCAATTCTCCATCTTCTTTGCTTTTTTGATTTTTCTTGTCATGTACATTAACTTCACCTTCACTTTTCTCATTTTTGTTACCCATCATAACACCTGTAATTTCAAACTGATCATTGTCGGTTACATTCATTGATCTACCCAAATCAGTACAATACCTGTGTACATCTTGCGAGGTTGCTGCACTTTTTATCAAGCTCCTGCCTTCACTTACTTGGCAACCGTTATGATCTCTGGAATGGGAATCAAATATATAATATATACCACTTTGAGCAATAGCAGCAAATGTATTTCCTTTGAAACATATGAAGCAGGCATTGTATTGTTGTAGTGTTTGCTCAAGTGCATCATTCAATGTTATCATATTAAATTCCAATAAACTTAAGTTCATTCCAAAAGTACCACACACAGACTCATGATAAATCATGCTAAAATTATGATTGAACACACACAGTTCATTGGGCAATTCATTGATTAACAAAAAATCATTATGCATAGTAGAGCTTTGTGACAAATGGCCATACAACTCATCACCAGTATTCAGTACTAAATCCATATCATGACATGTCCAATCTTTCAATTCCTTTACCTGACTGTACATCATTGAGCACAAACTGTTTGCCACACACTGTTTTCCAGAATTTAAACCAAACTTTGCATGACCCTGATGGTAACTTCCCTGCACATTAAATGTTTGTAATGCTGAACACTTTGAATTATGTGAGCATTTTATTCCAGCTTGCACTGTTGTTTCCTTGTCATTTACTTCAACTGACGGTAATTTTCTCTTAGCTGAACATGTTCCATCATCAAAGGAACTTGTCACATCTCGTAGCTTCCTCTTCGATGTGATTTTCTCTTTGACCTCTGCATTGGCATGTGATACTTGACTTCTACTTTGAAGTGTGTATTGTACATTTTGATCTTGCTTCAAGCTGTCATTATTTTGTGTTTCAACCTCTGCATTTTCTTTTGCACCATGTGTTGCTTTAGCTTCTTTCTTGCTCCGTAGAGAATAACCACCAGTTTGCCTCGACTGAACACCACATGTAAGCGTCATGTGTTTATTTGTGACATTACTACATGTACATGTAGATTGTTTTGATCCACATGAAATATTTGTTTTAGTCATTATGCCATGTTCAATGCAATGCTCATTCTTGTCAGTCTTGGTTAAGTCATGTGATTGATACTGCATTTGCTTTATTGAATTTTCTTTTACTTCGTTTCTTCTATATGCCTTTCCCTTGATAATTTTTCTGGCACATCGCAACTGATTTGTTCTAATCTCTTTTGTACAACTTTTATTTTCTTCTGTACCAGACTTCTCTTGATCCATCGTAGTTTCTTGCAAACTATTTGCCAATGTCTGTTCATACAAAGTCATAGTGACAGGAATGTCCAGGTAATGATGTAATGATTGACTGTAATTATTCTCTCGACATTTGCAACATATCCACACAACTGATTTGTTTGCCAGTGCACGGTGTGATGTATTAAATCCCATGCAGCTAACATGATACCACAAACTACAACTGCACTGTACCTTTGCCTCATAGCAACCAATCTCTTTGTCACAAAGCCAACATTCCTCAGTAACAGTAACAGCAGTTTCATCATTGATGTCTGAACTTTGTCTTTCATACTTTTGTGTTGTGCTTGGTTTACAGTTATTTTTCACTCTTTTCTTTTCATGGCAATGTTTCTTCTCAACATTTATCTTACATCTCTTTCTTTTGCTAGTGAATTTCTGAATATTCTTCAGACACTTCGTGACTTTATGCAAACTTCGCTTTGTATGCGTAAACACCCTTTTCTGTGACTTGTCATTTTGTAGTCTTTCCACCTTGCTCATTCGCTTCTCAATCATCTTTCCACCTTTTCTGATGTTATGTGATTTCTTAAATTCCTGTCTTCTCAGTTTCCTTTTGTACCTTCTTGATGGCCTTTTCCTACCATTTTTCTGAATTTCCTCTTCCACATAATCCAAAACCTTGCCTTTTCCACAATATTTTCTCCAACCATGCTCTTTTAGCCAAGAAATACCATTGACCTTACCAACTCTTGATAATCCATTCTTTCTTGTACGTTTGAGAGCACTTACTTTCTTTTGTTTCTCCTCCAGTAACTTCTTTCTACATTCTTTAGTTTCTCTCTTCATCTGGATCTTCTTTGGCACTGATACCTGTTTATAAAAAAGCATCATAATTTCATTTTCATCAACATAGGGTTTTACCTTCGACTGTCTACACTCAACTGTGTCAAAGTATTCCATCATTGAAAATTGTGTTTCTAAATTTCCTAAGTTGTATTTGCTAATCACGTCAGCTCTCTCTTGATAAATTTATCAATAATTATTTTCAGCTGTTATCAGAATCAGATTCTTCCAATAAAACTTTTGTTCTTTCCAGCTACCTGGCTGTTCCAAGAATTTGTTCAAATGTTCTGTAACCTGGCTCCTTCCAGGGACCTGGCTCCACCCAGGATTTATTCAAATGTAACCCGACTCCTTGCAGGGACCTGGTTCTACCCAGGATTTGTTCAAATGTAACCTGGCTCCTTCCAGGGACCTGGTTCCACCCAGGATTTGTTCAAATATAACCTGGCTCCTTCCAGGGACCTGGCTCTACCCAGGATTTGTTCAAATGTAACCTGGCTCCTTCCAGGGACCTGGCTCCACCCAGGATTTGTTCAAATATAACCTGGCTCCTTCCAGGGACCTGGCTCTACCCAGGATTTGTTCAAATATAACCTGGCTCCTTCCAGGGACCTGGCTCCACCCAGGATTTGTTCAAATGTAACCTGGCTCCTTCCAGGGACCTGGTTCCACCCAGGATTTGTTCAAATATAACCTGGCTCCTCCCAGGGACCTGGCTCTAACACAGGATTTGTTCAAATGTTATGCAACCTGGCTTCTCACAGGCACCTGATTTCACCCAGGATTTCTTTAGTGCTCTCAAACCCGACTCTTATCAGGTACCTGTACTCACAGGATTTGTTCTTATTTTTGTAAACGTCGCTCTCTTGAAGGCTGTGATGACAACGGCAATCTGCAATGAAAAAAAACAAACATTAAACAATACAAGAACACTTAATACAACCTTATGGTTATAATAAGGACAATTTTAGGTCACAATTCTTTGTTTCATTACGAAAAATACAAGATTCCTCTTTAAAACAATAACCTGCAAAATTCCCATGGCATCCTATGAACAAGATTCAATTGTACTTTGTTATTGTTAAATCTAATGCCTTTGAGACTTTCAAATTTTGCTTGTTATAACAGCAACCTTTTATTGTTATACAAAATTTACAGAAACAAAACCTTGGCACCTATAATTGTCCTTATATTTGATATTTTACAACAGTATTCCTCGTTTCTTTTAATTACAAATACTGAATTTTAGATGAAACATTTCCAAGCCTAATGAATTCTTTCATTAATGTCCATACCACTTGTTTTTCAATAAGCACAATTGCCAGAAAACTATGGAACCCGTATTCTGTGAACTGTCTACTTCATTACTTAGTGTTGATTGTGCAGGTACAATGTGTATACATCTAGTAGGAAAATTTTGCCTATAGAAATTGTCACTAATTAGCCCATACAATACACATCACAAAAGCCAAATACAGTTGTACCCCTAACTTTGAACTGTGACATCGTATTATACTTAAAGTCCTGTGCTCAAATCTGTCCTGTTTTAGATGACATGCAGTGTATCCACATGTACATGTATAATCAAATATTGTTACAGCACAGTCATCACATTTTATTTGAAAGGCCAACTACAGAGAAACACATGCCATAAAGTGTAATGCAAGTCAGATCTTGTTTTTGTTTACTGATACTGAAATGCGCTGTATGTCTATCATAATGCTAATATGACTGATAACAGCTTAATTTCATTATTAAACATTTTAAATTAACTTTTGCAAATTATTGACACTTTTCAAACAATAGGCACGTTCACACATGATAGGCATGATTGGCCATGACCAAGTGACATGACCAACTCAATATGAAATTTCCATTCACACATTAATGTATATGTGGGGGCAAAGACAACTATTCATATTCATGAGCAAGATACATTTTCATTTTGTGACTTGGCCAACTTCTAAAATTAACTTTACTCATCATGATTTAGCCACTTTGAAATGCGTTCACAGTTGAGATTAGTCACAACTGAGTCATGACCGTTAATGACAAGAGTTTCATGTGTGGACCGGATACAGTTAAAGCTGGCCCAAACTATTATTAGCATTTTAGAAGTATACACTGTATGCCTGAAAACAAGACAGGGCAAATTTAGTTTTTCCAAGTTTTTTTCAAAAAATTGATTAACCTGTTAAGTGTTAAAAATGAATTTATTCTTTTTTTTTCAATTTATGAAAGTACACCCTCCTATTGTACCTGCCACACCTCAAAATGGCTAACTGTTTCTAAAATTGTTGTTTCTTATCCCACTTTTGGAGGAAAAAAGATGTGTACACCTTTTTTGTTTACATGACAGAACTAAAAGAGCAGCTTCACAGACACATTTGTCATGTTGGTTATTTTTTAAACATTGCTCCACCACTAAAAAGAAATACTCACTGAAATATGTTTTTCTTTTTTACTTGCCCTAAGTTGACACCATTCGGCGGCAGTGGGGGCATTACAAAGTTACACACTCAACACAGAGTACTAAATGTAGACAACTTACAAAATGCACATAAGTACATGTAGTAATTGGTTTAAATATACATACTAAGACTAATCAAATACCACTAAGACTAATCAAATACCACATACAACATCTCTTTATTGGTCTTCTCTTATTTTTCCAAGGTCAATTATTGTGCTATACATTATAGTATTGTATTTGTAAATTTTGTATTATATTTATTAACCCGAAGTGTGTTCACTAACATTTCACATCGACATAAAATAAACTTTTCGGTCAACTTTATTCAAAATTCTAAATTGCATAATATGGAGATGTTTTGCACCACATTTTGTGTCATATACAACCTCAAGGACTGCAACAATTCATTCTGAATAATAACCAGAATAGAAATTCCAACTCAATTTATGTGCAAGAAACTTAACATTTTCCCCACACTTTGACCTAAAATGTCAACTTCTTATGATGCTTTGTACTGTATTGATTTCTTTTCAAAACAACTTGGTGAGCTGATCGGACCACAAAGTTTTCAAAGAGACACAAATACACCACAAAGCATCATGAGACGTCACAATCTGCTCATACCCCATCAGGACACATATTTTTTTAAATGTGTAGACCTAGAATACCATATCTGGCCACTGCTAGGCAGTCCATGCATAAAATCTATGCAACGCAATTCTAAATTTTCCCCCACTGTTAGTCTTGACATTTTGCCAGCCTAATTTTGTGTTTTTAGCATCAAACATGGTTTATATATGTTTATTCAGTATTTTTTCCGTTCAGTTTGAATACAGATTTTGGTAAATTTTTATATTAAAATTATTAACATTCAATTCTAACATATACTTCCCACTCGCACTTTTATTGCAAATTTTGCTTTTCTGTACAAAAATCACATGTTCTCTTTTAAAAAATTGCATACAGTTGTACACAAGATAACCATTCACACGCGCATGCAGCACCCCCTGTTGTTGTCCTTACGCACAGACTGCTCACGTCTTAATTTTGTGCATTACTTTATGCAGTAATTTGATCATTTATTTATCTCTGAAATGCAATATGTCCGACAGAAGTACAAGTGAGAAGTATATCTTAAAATTATATAAGCTATCAATTCCAATATACAAATTTACCGAAATCTGTGTTCAATCTGAATGAAACTAAATACCATCTATTCTGTCGGTTGTTTCCACATCACAACCGCTATATCTGAATTGAAAACAACAATATGGCCATGGTAACAAGCGAAGGAGCAAAATTGTTGTTGACACAACACGTACACATATCTAAGTATGAACGAATTTGTTTTCACTCCAGTCACAATGCTAGACCCGTATACAAAGCTATGTACGGCATTCGGTCATAAAGTGCCTAGACAGAAGACACCCTTTTTATGTAGTGGCTCACTAGTGTGGCTGGTTGTCATTTTGCCTCAAAATTGGAATTACACAAAAAAATTCCCAGCTGGTTGTGTCCTCTAGTGGTTTTAGATGTCCATGATTGGAAAAGAATGAAAAGGAATACTGACAACACCGTTTTTAAGCAAACATGGAAAGATTACCATACACAGACACCCTCAGACACATATGCACACAGGACAACTTTCACAAATTCAAAGTTTTCCTCAATAAATTCATGACACCTTTCCCTCCTAATTTTCTTTCATCATCATCAAACTATCATTTTTACATGGTTTATATGTCATAAAAATGAAAATCCTGGGTGTCCGTGCATGGTAATGAACCCACAAAGATTTTCTCTCACGTCAAATCCAGTCCGCATATTTTTTTTATGTCGGTATGCAGACGGTGGGGGCTCTGTATGTCACAACCAGCAAGCTATAGCACAACTTTGATCAAGCGACTGTAACAGGATTTATCCATTATTCAAAGGACTCTTGTCGACTACAGTATGGTCACTTGATCAAAGTTGCACTATAGGTTACCGACTGTGGCTATAGCACGTACACCCTCACCACTCTACATATGAAAAGAGAAAAATCTGCAGAGAAAAAGCTACATTAGAAATTCACGTGAGAGAAAATCTTTGCCTCAAAACCAGTGTTGTAAGTTTTCCTCTTAATAATTTTCCAATCATGGACATCTAAAACCACTAGAGTACACAACTATCTTATTTTGTGTTATTCCAATTTTGAGGCAAAATGAGAAACAGTCACTACATGAAAAGGGTGTTCACAGACTAAAAAGTGCCAGAATGTGCAACCAACAGAATAACAAGGCACAGATTTCATTTGTATATCCCCTTTGATCACATGTATATATTTGTTTAAAGTGACTTCCTTTCTGTTCAAATTCCTGTAAGGGGTTATTTATACACAAACTCATGCACAATTTTTTACTTTGCCCAATTTCATACTTTACACAGCGCCCTCTCGTGATGTTTAGTTATTTACCTTAGGCAAAACAAAGAAAACTACATTTAGCATTAGAGTGTGCGTCATTTTCAACTCTGCACACACCGTCTGTTTATTGTTTTGATAAAAAAACATGACTTTATTGCTTGGAATCCAACAATAAACAAAAAAGCAAACAAAAAATAAATAAAACTGCCGCGTCATTTTGGGGGACTTCAACCTATGCTATTAATATAGTTCTTTTTTTTTTTAGCGGGAGGGGCACCTTATCAAGAGTAGTCCCATTCTGTGGCCAAGACTACCGGTATGCTGCACTCCAGGCTTGGCCACAGCGGCATCACGATGGGCTATTCACAAACAACTTGGTGCATTAAAACTACACAGAAGCTGCAACTGCCTCTATTGTTACCTTACTTCGCTGAAAACAGATACACATTAGGTAGGGTATTGTGCGATGTCTACTTTTCAAGAAAATCCAGTGGAATTTTACCAACATTTTACCATTTGCATTTGACACTCTATGCATTGAATACTGTATGTACCAACGGTACTGCGCATGCACATTTAACTTCAACGGCATAATGCACAGTACCGTGAATATATACAGTACTCAATGGGGTGTGGGTAATTTGCGGAACTACGGAACTCTCAGAATAACATAAAGCCACATGTCCCATTGCCTCTGCGGTGCCTCATAAAAACGTGTGTGAATTCCACATTTGCAGGGGGCTATTCAAGACAGCGGAACTTGACTAGGCCTTAATACTACTACCTATACTAGGCCTACGTGTACTTTTTTTATGAGCGGCGACCCGCAGCCCACTCGACAAAAAAATATTGGAATTTATGATCATTTTCCACATCTCCTTGAAATGACAAAAAATAATCCTATCTTTTACACCTTCATTATCCAATCTGAATAACTTCTTTTCAACATTTCCCAATTATTACCTCAAAATTTTCCAATATTTCCAACAATTCGCACAAAACCCACTTACCCAAAATCTGCACGCATCACGTTAGACTGGTTCCGAAATCCCGACCTCATTATTCCATGGCCACATATAGTACGACCGCACAAAAGTACAAAAGAGTAAAACAAATGTTTACACAATACATGTATGTGGCCTTGCAACCAGTCATACATTTGTCAGTTCTATTCACACGCATGCGCAATCAAAATCATTTTTCCTCGTGAGGGCGCTATGACAAGTCTACGGTCAGCACAGACGTCCTTGGCACAGACCTATAAACCTATAGACCTTTATCACGGCGCGCGGCCATCTTCCTTTTCGCTCTTTTAAAACTAACGTAACCAAAGCGAGGCTTGCAGAAAAAATAGTTTGCTCCCGTTTTCAAATTGTTCATTGTGTGCATCACAATGCACAGGCATTGTGCGATCAAGAGAGCGCGCAACATAGGTAATGTGACTTTCACATCAATATAACCATGTACAGATTCGCACATTTCTTGAACAGCCACGCAAAATTGTAATATAACAACCCAGTTTTTGCGAGCCGCACACGTTTCCCGTACGCATACCATTTCTAATGGTCCCTATTGATTCTCAACGGCAGACGCACGTACTGCTCGTACCCGACACGTACTATGGGGAACAAGATGAACGCACAGCATAAACATGTATATTGCTGAACCAATATAATAAACAACAGTTAGCTGCATGCATATGTCAACTCTCATTTTATTGTTTCAATAATTTACAAATTATTTACAGGTTTTTTGTTTTCTCTATTTTTTCAATTTTCCTTGCTTCTTAGGATTTAAACAAATCCTGTGCCACTTGTATCCATGAGCAAAGCACTTAACATCAATTTCTCAAGTCGCAAGTATGTGTAGTAATTGAACTAAATTTCTATTTTTTCACACTACCTGACGTGTAAATAAATATGAAGAAGTTGTCTAACCTCAATTTCCACCTAATATGAAGTTATTTTTAACAGGTACTTTAAGTTTTACAAATGCAAATAAACGCAATTTTGAAATACACAAAAGTTTACTCTTCAATCGTTAAAAAAACATCATATATATCTCAACAAATTTGAAACACTTAATGGTTCCTTATCAATATCGAACAACTGAATTATTGAACAACATGAAACGCAATGACGACATCGTGACTTCACTTTTCATGCCGCCCGATCACCTTGCGTTTGTAAAAAACACAAACGCGAAGCTCTAGTTTCATTTTTTTTCTTTTTCCACTCAAACGTTTCCAGAGCTTTTCTTTAAAACGGTTCAAGCTATCAACTTGAAACTTGGTAGGAACATCAACCCCAATGTGAAGGTGTGCATACAAGTGTGACGTCATTGTGACGTCATCGGGTGTCAAATTACAACCCAAAAATGACTAAAATATGCATGTTTTAAAATGCTTCCGTCTGGAAAACCACGTGACCGATGATTTTCGTATTTAGCAGGCTTATAGATAGGATCATGGCCTACAATTTTCTTTGTGTGGGCATTTTCATCTGACCCTTCCTTTTGGGGTCAATCTGAGGTCAAAGTTCAACGAAAACGAAAATCTCAATTTTTGCACTTATTGAGCAACAATGCCCATCAAACCAAGCTGAATCTTTAAGTAACTAGGTACAGGCATAGGTCCTATGGCAGACTTTCACCAGCGTGTATAATATTATGATGGCATCAAGCGTGACGTCATCGTGACGTCATCAAGTATCAAATTACACCCCCAAAAAACCAAAATATGCATATTTTAAAATGCTTCCGTCTTGAAAACCACGTGACCCAGGATCTTCGTATTTGGCAGGTTTATAGATGACATTCTGTGCTACAATTTTCTTTGTGTGGGCATTTTCATCTGACCCTTCCTTCTGGGGTCAATTGGAGGTCAAAGTTCAACGAAACTGAGAATCTCAGTTTTTACACTTACCAGCAACAATGCCTATCAAACCAAGCTGAATCGTTAGTAAATTAGATACAGACATAGGCCCTACGGCAGACTTTCACCAGAATGTATAGTATCATGATGGCATCAAGTGTGACGTAATAATGACGTCATCAGGTGTCAAATTACAAAAATTCAAAGGTTATTATTTCCAAAATTCATATCTCAAGAACCGTAATAGATACTTGAACAATTCTTTCACAACATGATAAGTCTAAATGAACTGAACAAATCATACAATGCCATGACCCCTGTGTGACGCCTACTTCCGGTCCAAACCGGAAGTTGTTCGAAAATGTGCATTTTTTAAAGCGTTTTGAATGCAAATAGATTCAAAGTGGTAGTGAATTTGACCATATTTCTACGGAACGAAATGTTTCCACACATGTGGACTTTTTGACTATACCATTGGTGACGTCATCACATGGACGGTAGTTACGTAATGTGGTGTCAAAATACGCAAATTTGGAGCTGAATTGTTTAAAAATGCTGTATCTTGAGAACTACAACAGATATTTGCATGATTCTTTCGCCACATTTAAGAACTTGATGTTTATCAAATTGTTGAACAATTTGTGCACAACATTGTGACGTCATGATATCGTCACAGGTGTCAAATTGCAAAAATTAAATGGTTTTTATTTCAAAAATTCATATCTCAAGAATCGTAATAGATACTTGAAAAATTCTTTCACAGCATGATAGGTCGCAATGAACTGAACAAATCATACAATGGCATGACCCCTGTGTGACCCAAACCTCCGGTCCAAACCGGAAGAGGTTCGAAAATGTACACTTTTTTAGCACTTTGAATGCAAATAGAGCCAAAGTGGTAGGGAATTTGACCATAGTTCTACGGAACGAAATGTTCCCTCACATGTGGACTTTATGACTACATATATACCACTGATGACGTCATCACGTGTACGGTGGTTACGTAATGTGGAGAAATTATTTGTTGCGTCCCTTGATAATTAGCTAACTCAGTCGTTTGAGGGCGCTATGCCAAGCCTCCACTAATCTGACGATTTGCGCCCATATATAGTGCTCGACTTCTAATAATAGAACTTGTATCTAGGCGGCCTGTCTCGGGTCAGAGGTCATAATGTATCTTTTTAAGGAGGATGTCTGGGCCACACGGCCAATGATACGCGTACGTACGTGCGCGTGTAGTGAATAAGTCAGACAGACAAGACATAATAAGCAGGGCTTGATTTACAACCGAGAAAATTTGACTTTTGAAGATGTAAAACTGCTAGTTTCCTTGGCATCATCGCCAGGAAAGTTGAATGAACACTTGATAGCACAAGGACATTTACTTTTGGTGACTTAGCTGTTGTATCTTAGGTGTAATTATGTACGGCTAGCCTTAGTCGGCGGACCAGAGTAAATATGTCTTCTCCCCGAAAACTGTGAATGTGACATGCTGGAATTCGTTGCTGTGTTGGAAATAAAATGGACATGGTGGACCGCAACTCAAGTTGACTGGAGCGTCAGTTTATTCTAGATGCAATTGAACCCCAACTCCCCACACGGCGATATACTACAGTAATATGATCTCAAATGACAACATCTTTAGAACTGTAATAGATATTGAAAAGATTCTTTCACCACATATACATGTCAAAAGTTGTTCTTCAGTAGATACTTGAACAATCTGTGCACACAATAGTAACATTATGATGAGATTGACAATTATGAGGTCATCAGATACACAATTTTAGCGTTGAATAGTCAGAGTCATGTCTTGAGAATTCCAATACTTTTTCAACATCAAACAACTCAAGTTTTCAAACAATCTCAAAACTGTGTCGTCATCATCATTTCAATGTTTATGTCACCCGATCACCTTGCGTTTGTAAAAAACACAAACGCGAAGCTCTAGTTTTTTTTTTTTTCTTCTTTTTCCACTCAAACGTTTCCAGAGCTTTTCTTCGAAACGGTTCAAGCTATCAACTTGAAACTTGGTAGGAACATCAACCCCAAAGTGAAGGTGTGCATACAAGTGTGACGTCACCGTGACGTCATCGGGTATCAAATTACAACAACAAAATGACCAAAATATGCATGTTTTAAAATGCTTCCGTCTGGAAAACCACGTGACTCATGATCTTCGTATTTGGCAGGCTTATATATCAGATCATGGCCAACAATTTTCTTTGTGTGGGCATTTTCATCTGACCCTTCCTTCTGGGGTCAATCTGAGGTCAAAGTTCAACGAAAACGAAAATCTCAATTTTTGCACTTATTGAGCAACAATGCCCATCAAACCAAGCTGAATCTTTAAGTAACTAGGTACAGGCATAGGTCCTATGGCAGACTTTCACCAGCGTGTATAATATTATGATGGCATCAAGCGTGACGTCATCGTGACGTCATCAAGTATCAAATTACACCCTCCAAAAAAACAAAATATGCATATTTTAAAATGCTTCCGTCTTGAAAACCACGTGACCCAGGATCTTCGTATTTGGCAGGTTTATAGATGACATTCCGTGCTACAATTTTCTTTGTGTGGGCATTTTCATCTGACCCTTCCTTCTGGGGTCAATTGGAGGTCAAAGTTCAACGAAACTGAGAATCTTAGTTTTTACACTTACCAGCAACAATGCCTATCAAACCAAGCTGAATCGTTAGTAAATTAGATACAGACATAGGCCCTACGGCAGACTTCCACCAGAATGCATAGTATCATGATGGCATCAAGTGTGACGTAATCATGACGTCATCAGGTGTCAAATTACAAAAATTCAAAGGTTATTATTTCAAAAATTCATATCTCAAGAACCGTAATAGATACTTGAACAATTCTTTCACAACATGATCAGTCTAAATGAACTGAACAAATCATACAATGTCATGACCCCTGTGTGACGCCTACTTCCGGTCCAAACCGGAAGTTGTTCGAAAATGTGCATTTTTGTAAGCGTTTTGAATGCAAATAGATTCAAAGTGGTAGTGAATTTGACCATATTTCTACGGAACGAAATGTTTCCACACATTTGGACTTTTTGACTATACCATTGGTGACGTCATCACATGGACGGTAGTTACGTAATGTGGTGTCAAAATACGCAAATTTGGAGCTGAATTGTTTTAAAATGCTGTATCTTGAGAACTACAGCAGATATTTGCATGATTCTTTCGCCACATTTAAGAACTTGACGTTTATCAAATTGTTGAACAATTTGTGCACAACATTGTGACGTCATGATATCGTCACAGGTGTCAAATTACAAAAATTAAATGGTTATTATTTCAAAAATTCATATCTCAAGAATCGTAATAGATACTTGAACAATTCTTTCACAGCATGATAGGTCGCAATGAACTTAACAAATCATACAATGGCATGACCCCTGTGTGACCCAAACCTGCGGTCCAAACAGGAAGAGGTTCGAAAATGTACACTTTTTTTAGCACTTTGAATGCAAATAGAGCCAAAGTGGTAGGGAATTTGACCATAGTTCTACGGAACGAAATGTTCCCTCACATGTGGACTTTATGACTACATATATACCACTGATGACGTCATCACGTGCACGGTGGTTACGTAATGTGGAGAAATTATTTGTTGGGTCCCTTGATAATTAAGCTAACTCAGTCGTTTGAGGGCGCTATACCAAGCCTCCACTAATCTGACGATTTGCGCCCATATATAGTGCTCGACTTCTAATAATAGAACTTGTATCTAGGCGCCTGTCTCGGGTCAGAGGTCATTTATGTATCTTTTTAAGGAGGATGTCTGGGCTACACGGCCAATGATATACACGTACGTGCGCGAGTAGTGAATAAGTCAGACAGACGAGACATAATAAGCAGGGCTTGATTTACAACCGAGAAAATTTGACTTTTGAAGATGTAAAACTGCTAGTTTCCGTGGCATCATCGCCAGGAAAGTTGAATAAACACTAGATAGCACAAGGACATTTACTTTTGGTGACTTAGCTGTTGTATCTTGGGTGTAATTATGTACGGCTAGCCTTAGTCGGCGGACCAGAGTAAATATGTCTTCTCCCCGAAAACTGTGAATGTGACATGCTGGAAATCGTTGCTGTGTTGGAAATAAAATAAACATGGTGGACCGCAACTCAAGTTGACTGGAGCGTCAGTTTATTCTAGATGCACACACAGCGCACAGCCCGCACCAAAATCTTACTATTTTTCATCTCAAAAATTCATCCACTTTTACCTGTCCAAATCTAACGAGCAACAGTTCATTAGAAAGCTTAGAGTTTCAGTCATTCACTAACGTACATACAACAGCCGTCGGAGGTATGACCGACAGCCCAGGCTTTTATGAATGAACTACTCTCGCCCCGACCAGCTTTTCCCGAAGCGTTGCGATCGCGAGTATTCGGCCCATAAAAATTGCCGCTCGGCTGGGCGCGCATGCACTTCGGGTGCTTTCCGCGGATCCGAATACTTGTGACGTACATGAAAATGGTTTCCCTGAATAGCTGAAGGGGTACTGTACACGTCATTGCGTCCTCGTTATCGGTAGGTGGTCTACAACCGAAGTTACGAAAAAGGGAAAAGTAAACTCAATTTCTTGAGGTGAAATCTTCATTTTGAAAGGTAGGAGGTTTCACTGAATGAATTTTACATGTCTTAACAATTATTTGTGCGAGTTTGGAATGTTAAATGTGTTTATTTTTTTACGGAGAGCGTATTTTCTATACCCTTTCAAAAGCTCTTTTGATAGAAACGAACGCCACGCTGTAGGTGTGTGTGTTGGCCTATTGAATGGGGCACTCGCCCGTGAAAGCACGGCGTGATGCATGGCGTGACCCCGATCGTTGGAATCTGGTTGTGTCAACCACTAAGTCGTAAAATCATGCTGTTTTTGTAATTTTATAACAAAATACACATCTCACATATATGCAGGATATATTTCTAGGGACGTCAGAATTACAATTAGCCGAATTTTTTAGGCCTCCTGTCCGTTAAATTTTGAATGGAAGGTATAACCCTCCCCATATTTAAAAAAAATGGTACAATCGTAGTTCGTACATAGGATGCACAATGCCTTTTTTTGGGCGATACCATTATTACTAGAGGTGTGTTTTTTTGCGCAATCCTGGAGTTGCAGATCTAAGTAATCAAAATTCAAATTGAATTTGTTTTTTTGGTTGTCGAATTGATGTTTTATTTTGTTCACTATATCAGCTGTAAATACAATTAAAACAATAAATACAAACCAAACTTTAAGTATTAAAGAGAATAGGCCTACAACTTACAAGTTTTTAAAAGTCATACTCATAGCCGCCCTAATTGTTTCAGTCAGGTCATTAAAAAAAGAAAAGGGAAAAAAAAAGAGAAAGTTAACTAAATCTTAAGTGAGGGCATGGTATAATAAACTATCCTGTTGTCTCTACTTAATAAACTATCCTGTTGTCTCTACTTCCAGTATCAAGATTAAAGACTATGGCCGAGCCAGAAGAAAACCAGGAAAACCCTCCACCTGGAGTATCACACTAGCATCCGCATCCTCCACTTCTTTAAATTGACTTTTGACCTTGAAGATGAGTAATACAATACCTCAAATAATGTTACTGGCCTTTATTTATCACTTGTTCAGCTATATCATTGCCAGTAACTGTTATTTCATCTGAAGTTTGTGGAGACGTTAAATTATATTGTTTTCTTTGGAGAAAATGTGCTTGTTTCCATGGCAACCATTAATTTTATTAAAATAAAATGCTGGTTTCCATGGCAACCATTCATTTTATTAAAATAATTTATACTTTTTCTGAAAGACCATACCACATTACCCTTATGCAGAAAGTTTTATGAGAATACTTCAATTATAGCAGAGGTTATACTGATTTATGTTACTAAAATCATTCAAATTATGTCGTTTTGGGGCCATTGTGGGGTATACGCAGTGAATGTATGGTCGGGCTTCATCGAATGATAGATATTTTAATACATATAACAGGATATCTCAAAAAGTACTTGTCCGATTTTATTCATTTAAAGAGCATTGTATTTCTGTCATCAAGACCTTTCATTTGATATATAGTTTGGGTGTTTGGGGCAAGGAATAAATTTTGGCCTGAAAACCTAGTAGTACAATTTTAGCGTTGAATAGTCAGAGTCATGTCTTGAGAATTCCAATACTTTTTCAACATCAAACAACTCAAGTTTTCAAACAATCTCAAAACTGTGTCGTCATCATCATTTCAATGTTTATGTCACCCGATCACCTTGCGTTTGTAAAAAACACAAACGCGAAGCTCTAGTTATAATTTATTTCATTTGAGTTGATGACGCGGTTAAATACTTCCTGAAGACGGTGACCAGCATTTTGTTCTGAAGCGAACACCAATATACGTGCGTTAAAGGTTGAAGTGCATATTTTATTGTTCTTGGTGATCTGCTCAAGCCTCAAGTGACGGTAAGACTTTTTTAAAAGCTATTACACAAGGACAGTAAAAGCGTTCGAGGGTCCATTTTGTGTTTGTTTTGTTTAATTACAATAGAGAAGACTTCATTGCTATATACTTATGAGTCCAGTTTTCTAATAGCTCTTTGCGTGTTTCGGATGAATAGCGTCTGGTATCCATTTGACCAGACTAATTTTTGTTGCTATGTGATGCTCACGGCAGGTGTGAAGTACAGAATCAATACCGTGTTCGCCGTAGGAGAGAATGACATATATAACCAGACTGTTGGTTGCTGGGCAATGGCGTGCACCACGTAGGAACAACAGCGTAGTAGCCTATGTGACTTTCTAAATAAACTGCACCTCCACTTGAAAGTGAAGAATTCGGACTATTACGCAAAATGTTAGACACAATAAGGCTAAATACGCAGTGATCTCTTTTGCTCTGAAAGACCAGTATAGTAGGCCTACAGATGTAATCCATTGCATTTCATGCTGATAATCCGACTCCAGTGTTAGAGTGAAAACTTTCCTCGTTTTCCACTCAGATATGAAGGGGGCAAACGTAACAAGCAAGAGTGGCGGCTGGAACTTGCTTGAGAAACTCATAAGTGGACTTTCTGACTGCGGAAACCGAAGTCTGAACCTCAGTTCCATGATAAACGACTCATCCCTGAAGCGGGCATACTTGACCTCGGAGGCCCACGGCGAGCTGCCAACCAAACGAGCACGGGTCTTAATCCTAGGCGAACCCCGAGTTGGAAAAACCAGCCTGCTGAATCGGCTCCTCGGACGGACGTTCGACATCCACGAACGGCCAACGCACGGCATCAATACGCGCATGTGCCACGTAACGAACGCGGACAGCAACTGGAACGAGTCGGGAGACGCCAATGCAGACGACATCCGAGAATGTGCCTCGGCGGTGACAGTTTTAAAAGATTTTTCACCAACTTATTTTAAGAACACGAGCAGCTACCAAGATTCTAACAAACTAATCTTGCTATCCGACATGCATGCTCCGGGAACTGGTTCCGCTTTGGTCATGATGAAGTGCTTCCAAATGCTGCAGGTTTTTATCATAATAGCCGCCATTTACATGCTTGTGATGTTCAAGTATGGATTTTTTCCATTTGTTTGGTCTTGCATCATTGCACTGTCTTTGATGATGGACTTCAACAGCGCTTACAGACTTGCCACGCCCTTCTCGGTTTTCGCTGCCCTGGTGGAAGCAGTGTTCCGAATCAACCTACCTCTGCAAGAGCTTGCTTGTAAAGCTAACGACCATGTCGGAAGTGAGCAACCAATCCATTTCATGCTCATTATCTTGATTGTCCTGGTGGCTTCCGGCTTGGTGGGGGTTTTCTGCAGTTGTGGCTGTCGAACAGGTGTTGCTGTAGCATTCTTTCTCTGCGCGCACCCCTTTGAGTCAGCAATTCCCCAAACTCACTATGATATGGGGGATCCTTGGAGTTTTTGTGTGATCTGCGTTATATGTGGAATTGGCGGGTTTTTGGGTTTTTCGAGCTACATATACTGCACGGCACATGACCAGTGGCACAAAGGGAGAATTGTTTTCTGCTGTTGTTTTATCCTGCTCATTCTTGGTTTCTATCTTTCGGCAGAATGCCATTCTCGGCCCTACTGGTTCAACTGTCTCTTCGGCTATGCTTTGGTCATTGGAGCGACTTGGGGGTCTGTATTCGGTCGGCGAGCCATCCTGAAATATGGCTTCGAAGCGAGTTACGTAACCAAAAAGACCCTTGGCCTCGGATTCGGTTTGTGTTTGGCATACGCGTGCGGCTGGACTCTTAAGATACCAGACACTAATCTACTTTCGCTAGCGTTCTACATCTTGTCGGTCAGTTCGCACCCAATGTGCGACTTGTATAATACTTACAAGATATGGCGGGCGAAACCTTCATTCCCTTTAAAGGTGATCCGAAAGCAGATGAAGGCTTTAGTTAAGGGGCATCCTCTCTTGGAGACCAAGCTAAGTTTGTGGGACTTCGCTGGGGATACTCTGTACCACTGCGCACACCATGTCTTCATGCCCGACAGAGCTTTGTACCTGGTCGTCTTCAACCTCAAGGATGCCGTTTCTCAAGAAGATGAACAGTTAAAGAAGATACTCTTTTGGCTGCATTCAGTCTGTGCGCATGCTCGTCATCCAGATGCCGTCATCATGATCGTTGGAACCCACAAAGCAAGTGTCTCGGTTGCCAACAGGTTGCGTTTCACAGAAACGTTCAATCGTCAAGTGACACCCTCTTTCTGTAACCGGCTTGTGATCAACCCGTGCAATGACAAACCTCTTTTCTTGGTGGATAATTCCCAGGCAAGCGACAGAGATTTCCAGCAATTGAGAGCAGAGATCCTTGAACGAGTCCAGGACGCCGAGTATGCTCGAGAGAAATATCCCATAAGATATCTCCGCTTCTATCATGAGATCCAAAAACGACGACAACGGGCGGAGGTGGATATGGCCGAAAATGTGATGACTCTGAGGCAGGTGGAAGATCTTGCAAGACAAACATGCGACGTAAGTGGAGAGGACGATTTGAAGAACATGCTGCGTTTTTTCAGCGAGGCTGGAGAGATCATTTATAAAGGAGACGACGAAGTGCTACGGAAGCATGTTGTGCTAGACCCGCAGTTCCTAGTAGACGTCATGAGAAAACTGGTGCAGATTCCGCGAGCGCACCAGCGATGTCATCGCCTGGCATCCGACTGGATGCACTACCAAGAGAGCGCAGTCATCACCGAGGGCCTACTGAGACGCATTTACCGCGACATGCCTCATCTGATCCCGCTGCTTATCCAACTTCTGGAAGCCTACGACTTGATGTGCGCAGTGGCCCCAGGTATCAACATTACACACTCTCAGAAATCCTTCTTAGTGCCAGCCATGTTGCATCCATATCGGGGAAATCCAGATGACTTTTGGGAATCCATGGACAACGAGCAAGTCTTTTATTTTGACTTTGGCTTCTTTGATCCAAGTACTGTCTATTATCGTCTGTTAACTCGCTGCTTTACCTGTCTTGAGAAGGTCAGCATCAACGCACAGTCTTCGAGTCTGATCTTCGCCGATAGGTGCAGGTTTCATATCGGCACCAGCTTGATCTGCAAGTTACAGCTTGAGAGAAGACATGCTCAACAGATGCTCCTGTCCGTCACGATGTTGTCATTGGACGAAGCCCACGACCTCCCCGCCAAACTCCTGAATTGCCTGCTGAGTATCGTCAGGAGCATAATCACGCGAGATTACCCCCATCTGACATTTACGTTTGGCCCTCGGTGTCCCTTTTGTGATGCCAAAATTAAGCCCAAGATGTTGGACGATGACCAAAAGGAGAGATGCAAAGAATACAGTCTTGAGAAGGTGATCCACGTCTTGAAGATGGCAGGGCACGATCAGCCTTTCCCAACCACGTCATCAGCCGTGATGCTGTGCGGACAGCGGAGATATGAACTCAAACTTCCAGGATGCAAGCCTGTGGTAAGTGCTGATATGCAAGTATTAACTTTAACCTCTATATTGGATTCGAAATTTTGTGTAAAGATGATAAATACTTGGCATCGATGTTCTGATTTTATTACAATTGTTTGCACTGCAAGGACGCCAAGCGACACACTGCTCATCCGCCTCGCCGGGTCGAGTACGACAGAGACACGCCCATCAACAAGCTACCACCGGACATCTTCCAAACGGTCTGCCGACTTCTTAACAACGCACCGGGAAGAAGAAACTGGAAAACGTTGGCAGGTATCAAATGAATAATACATCAAGTAGGACTTGGGGCTTTTTAATGATAGAGCATTTGCAGAATGTGTCAGAATGATCTCTTTGAATAAATTTGCACGGCTCTGAGAAGAGGCGTTGTTTATCAGCATTTCGACCAGACAGTGTGCTTCAGTTGTCTAGACTTGTCTAGAGACAAGTTAATTATTATCTCTTGTGTGGCTGTATCGTTTCAGAAGTAGGCGTCCATTTGTGTCAAGTATTCGTGTTTACTTAGAGGACGCAGTGAGCCGCCTTCTTCGATACGAAAAGAAATCGGTATAACATATCACATCGAACATTTCTATTTTCTCCAGGTGAGCTTGGGTTTGACGTAGAGTCAGTGACGTCACTGGACAGCGAACGTGTGGCTAATCCCACCGAGTGTCTCCTTCGAGAATGGGCGATGACCGACGGAGGAGTAGCTGTGAAAAACTTGGTCGAGGTGCTCGCAAGACCTTCTCTGATGAGAATGGATATTATTCATGAACTCTGCGTCAAAATGAGGACAGATTAACTTGTTAATGGAATAGGGATGGGAATTTTTAAAATAGAGAAAGACGAAGCCAAGAAAGTTGTCTCGAGTCATTTTTTGAGGGTCGGGCTCACGATATCAAATTTTGTAAATTTTGAACCTTTTGTACCTTCAAAACGCCATCTTTAATGACGTAAACCTGTCGAGTTAACATCATTTAACTAACAAAGCTATCATTTTAAAGCTATCATTTTAAAGCTATCATTTTAATATTTTTTCCACAGAAATGAAATTAAACTGTATTGCTGTAGCTTGGGTTTGACGTGTAGTTAGTGACGTCACTGGACAGCGGTTACCGGTTAATGCTTCTGGCTCATATGAAGTTTTAGGGAGGTTTCGCACCGTCACGGATACCGATACGGATACGGATACGTCATGACTTTATGCGCTTCTCGTGACGCGTAACCGTAGTACACATGTTTTCATACGCGTGAATAACGGTTATCGGTCTCTATACGCGTAGCATAAAAACGGATACCAGTTATGCGGATTTTTCGCTTTTTCCGTGATGGATTAATAAGTTTTATGCATTTTGTTTCTCTGTGATGTATCTTCCATGAATACCGATCGAATTTAATGAGTCATGCCCACGTGAAAGTGAGGAAAATCAGCTGAAAACAAAGCCAAGCGCAGAGCAGATTTAGCAGATAAATGTACATGCGCGTAGTCACACAGTGCGAAACCCAGTTCAGTGAGCGCATCAACGTGAACGATTACCGTTATCATATCCGTATTCGTAACCATATTCGTCACCTTGCGAAACCTCTCTATTATCTCAGCTTAAGTACGTTTTGTATTTGAAATATTCAAGAATAAAAACCTTAACTCTGTCTCAAACAAAAACCTTTCGATTGTAAAATACATAATCTATAATGTCATGTACTTGAATATGTAATGCATGTAAATTATACCTGTAACTAGATGAATTTAGAAACACGAGAACATTGCAGTACCCGACTGGAATTCGAACCCAGGCTTACATGGCCAGTTGCTCTACCAACTGAGCTATCTGGGCATCCTGCCGGAGCACCACAACAATCTCGAGTTTGCCTCTCTTTTTCCAACAGTGCAGTGGGCCAAATCCATGCCAACCAATAGACCGATCCAGTAAGCTCCGCCCATTTAGAAATTGCCTAGCAACATGCCACACATGTGAGGCACGTGTGCAGTAGAGTCGCGTGGCCGCGCCGTGCGTCAGCGTCCGCGCCCTGGTCAGCGCGTATTGAAACACGCACACGCACACAGAAACTGCACGCTCGAAAGCAAAATGTGCACTTAAAGGCCCTGTAGATGATCTGTTTTTGAGCGATTCTGCGAATAAAACCATTATAAATCAAAAGAAAGACATCAACAAACTCATCCGAAGAAATGTCAGCTTTGTCAAATGTACCACGTTTAAAAAAACCATGAAAATCCATATGCGTTTTCCTGGTCTTGGCGAGGTGTTTCAAATATTCGTTCTCAGTGGATCGGGTACCGTACTATGTGGCTTGCGTCATGCACTCTGTGGCGTACATCATATACTGCGTGTGCGCGCGATCCATAAAAATGTATCGCGTTGGAACACGCACACGCAGTACACAGCGCCCATGCATTTTGGACCGCGTAGATGCGAACCAAAAATAAGTAAATCGTTTGCAAACGATCTAAATAATTTTATCTTTATGTATTATTTTCTGGTAAAATTATATCATTTTGAGCGAAAACCTTTCATTGGATAGTAGCTATTAATTCAATCTTTACTTTCAGAACTTTTCCCCTGTAAACTCGTCGATTACTTTTTGGGTCATTGCAAATGATCCACTGGGCCTTTAAAGGCCCTTTAGATAATCTGTTTTTGAGCGATTCTGCGAATAAAACCATTATTAATCAAAAGAAAGACATCAACAAACTCATCCGAAGAAGTTTCAGCTTTGTCAAATATACCACGTTTAAAAAAACCATGAAAATCCATATGCATTTTCCTGGTCTTGGCGGGGTGTTTCAAATATTCGTTCTCAGTTGATCGGGTACTATGTGGCTTAATTGCGTCATGCACTCTGTGGCGCACATACTGCGTGCGCGCGCGATCCATAAAAATGCATCGCGTTGGAACACGCACACGGAGTACACAGCGCCCGTGCATTTTGGACCGCGTAGATGCGAACCAAAAATAAGTAAATCGTTTGTAAACGATCTAAATAATTTCATCTTTACGGCTTATTTTCTGGTAAAATTATATCATTTTGAGCGAAAACCATTCATTGGATAGTTGCTATTAATTAAATCTTTACTTTTAGAACTTTTCCCCTGTAAACTCGTCGATTACTTTTTGGGGTCATTGCAAATGATCCACTGGGCCTTTAAGTGCACATTTTGCTTTCGAGCGTGCAGTTTCTGTGTGCATGCGTGTGCGTGTTAGTTTCAATACGCGCTGGCTAGGGCGCTGACGCACGGCGCGGCCACGCGACTCTACTGCACACGCGTGCCTCACATGCGTGGCATGTTGCCAGGCAATTTCTAAATGGGCGGAGCTTACTGGATCGGTCTTTTGGTCATGTAAGCCAAGGACATGCATGGGTTCGAATCCCAGTCGGGGGCACTGCAATTTTCTCGTGTTTCTATAAATTCATCTTTCAATTATCAATCCTGTCATATATATCTTCAGTAAAACGGCAAGATTACAATGCAAAAGCGCAAACATATAGCCAAAGAATTGAAAACACGGAATTTATCTTTAAAAACAAAAATACTGCGGCAAATAAGAAAAACAATAAAAGCTTATGCATCTATCAATTGTTTTCCCCACCACCCCCACCCCCTCCCCCCCCCCCCCACCCCCTCCCCCCACCCCCCCTCCCCCCCCCCACCCCCCCCCACCCCCTCCCCCCGCCCCCGGGCTACCCCACCTAAGAGGTGGGGATTTTAACTTTTTGCGTGACAAAATCCCCACCCCTGGGGCAACATTTAGGTGACCAAAATCCCCACCCTCGGGTGCAAAACATGCGCGTCTTGTATACAAATGCACAGAAAATGTTATTTAAAAGGGTCAAATGCCCCACCCTGGGGCATGAAAAACGTGACCAAACCCCCACCTAGGGGGTGGGGCAGCGCGGGGGTGGGGCAGCGCGGGGGAGGGTGGGGGAAACAATTGATAGGTGCAATTACAAGGAAGCAGAAAACAAAACACGTGGGATATAATTATGATGGGGAACAGACGGGTACCAGGAACAGACGAGTAGAGCAGGTTGTTTGTATAATTTTCAATAGTTTCCTTCTGTTCTCATATCAAAGGTCGTCCATTTCTAATTCTGTCAGGCTATTTAAACATCAGAAGCAATAAAAAGCTGCGCACTCGGCATAAAGTTAGTTCATCGTGACACTTTCGTTTTCGATCGCTTTATAATACGATTTCATTTGAATGGATGACGCGGTTAAAATAATACTCAAACCAAGCAAACCAGCATTTTGTTCTGAAGGAACACCAATACGTGCGTTAAAGGCTGAAGTGCATATTTTGTTGTTCTTGCTGATCTGCTCAAGCCTCAAGTGACGGTAAGACTTTTTTAAGCACATCGATAGTGCAAACTTGAAATATGAGATCGCTATTGCACAAGGAAAAACAAAGCAAGTTTAGAGGGTCCATTTTGTGTTTGTTTTGTTTAATTACAATAGAGAAGATTCCGTTGCTATACTTATGTCCAGTTTTCTAATAGCCCTTTGCGTGTTTTGGATGAATAGCTCTGGTATTCATTTGACAAGGCTAAATGTTTGTTGCTATGTGATGCACACGGCAGGTGTGAAGTACATAATCAATACCGTTTTCGCCGTAGGAGAGAATGGCATTTATAACCAGACTGTTGGTTGCTGGGAAATGGCGTGCACCACGTAGGAACAACAGCGTAGTAGCTAGCCTATGTGACTTTCTAAATAAACTGCACCTCCACTTGAAAGTGAAGAATTCAGACTATTACGCAAAATGTTAGACACAATAAGGCTAAATACGCAGTGATCTCTTTTGCTCTGAAAGACCAGTATAGTAGGCCTACAGATGTAATCCATTGCATTTCATGCGGATAATCTGACTGCAGTGTTAGAGTGAAAACTTTCCTCGTTTTCCACTCAGATATGAAGGGGGGAAACGTAACAAGCAAGAGTGGCGGCTGGAACTTGCTTGAGAAACTCATGAGTGGACTTTCTGACTGCGGAAACAGAAGTCTGAACCTCAGTTCCATGATAAACGACTCATCCCTGAAGCGGGCCTACTTGACTTCGGAGGCCCACGGCGAGCTGCCGACCAAACGAGCACGGGTCTTAATCCTAGGCGAACATCGAGTTGGAAAAACCAGCCTGCTGAATCGGCTCCTCGGACGGGCGTTCGACATCCACGAACGGCCAACGCACGGCATCAATACGCGCATGTGCCACGTAACGAACGCGGACAGCAGCTGGAACGAGTCGGGAGACGCCAATGCAGACGACATCCGAGAATGTGCCTCGGCGGTGACAGTTTTAAAAGATTTTTCACCAACTTATTTTAAGAACACGAGCGGCTACCAAGATTCTAACAAATTACTCTTGCTATCCGACATGCATGCTCCGGGAACTGGTTCCGCTTTGGTCATGATGAAGTGCTTCCAAATGCTGCAGGTTTTTATCATAATAGCTGCCATTTACATGCTTGTGATGTTCAAGTATGGATTTTTCCCATTTGTTTGGTCTTGCATAATTGCACTGTCTTTGACGATGGACTTCAACAGCGCTTACAGACTTGCCACGCCCTTCTCGGTTTTCGCTGCCCTGGTGGAAGCAGTGTTCCGAATCAACCTACCTCTGCAAGAGCTTGCTTGTAAAGCTAACGACCATATCGGAAGTGAGCAACCAATCCATTTCATGCTCATTATCTTGATTGTCCTGGTGGCTTCCATGTTGGTGGGGGTTTTCTGCAGTTGTGGCTGTCGAACAGGTGTTGCTGTAGCTTTCTTTCTCTGCGCGCACCCCTTTGAGTCAGCAACTCCCCAAACTTACTATGATATGGGGGATCCTTGGAGTTTTTTAGTGATCAGCGTTACATTTGGAATTGGCGGGGTTTTCGGTTTTTCGAGCTACATTTATTGCACGGCACATGACCAGTGGCACAAAGGGAGAATTGTTTTCTGCTGTTGTTTTATCCTGGTGATTCTTGGTTTCTATCTTTCGGCAGAATGCCATTCTCGGCCCTACTGGTTCACCTGTCTCATCGGCTATGCCCTGGTCATTGGAGCGACTTGGGGGTCTGTATTCGGTCGGCGAGCCGTCCTGAAATACGGCTTCGAAGCGAGTTACGTAACCAAAAAGACCCTTGGCCTCGGATTCGGTTTGTGTTTGGCATACGCGTGCGGCTGGACTCTTAAGATACCAGACACTAATCTACTTTCGCTAGCGTTCTACATCTTGTCGGTCAGTTCGCACCCACTGTGCGACTTGTATAATACTTACAAGATATGGCGGGCGAAACCTTCATTCCCTTTAAAGGTGATCCGAAAGCAAATGAAGGCTTTAGTTAAGGGACATCCTCTCTTGGAGACCAAGCTAAGTTTGTGGGACTTCGCTGGGGATACTCTGTACCACTGCGCACACCATGTCTTCATGCCGACAGAGCTTTGTACCTGGTCGTCTTCAACCTCAAGGATGCCGTTTCTCAAGAAGATGAACAGTTAAAGAAGATTCTCTTTTGGCTGCATTCAGTCTGTGCGCATGCCCGTCATCCCGATGCCGTCATCATGATCGTTGGAACCCACAAAGCAAGTGTCTCGGTTGCCAACAGGTTGCGTTTCACAGAAACGTTCAATCGTCAAGTGACACCCTCTTTCTGTAACCGGCTTGTGATCAACCCGTGCAATGACAAACCTCTTTTCCTGGTGGATAATTCCCAGGCAAGCGACAGAGATTTCCAGCAATTGAGAGCAGAGATCCTTGAACGAGTCCAGGACGCCGAGTATGCTCGAGAGAAATATCCCATAAGATATCTTCGCTTCTATCATGAGATCCAAAAACGACGACAACGGGCGGAGGTGGATATGGCCGAAAATGTGATGACTCTGAGGCAGGTGGAAGATCTTGCAAGACAAACATGCAACGTCAGTGGAGAGGACGATTTGAAGAACATGCTGCGTTTTTTCAGCGAGGCTGGAGAGATCATTTATAAAGGAGACGACAAAGTGCTACGGCAGCATGTTGTGCTCGACCCGCAGTTCCTAGTAGACGTCATGAGAAAACTAGTGCAGATTCCGCGAGCGCACCAGCGATGTCATCGCCTGGCATCCGACTGGATGCACTACCAAGAGAGCGCAGTCATCACCGAGGGCCTACTGAGACGCATTTACCGCGACATGTCTCATCTAATCCCGCTGCTTATCCAATTTCTGGAAGCTTACGACTTGATGTGCGCAGTGGCCCCAGGTATCAACATTACACACTCTCAGAAATCCTTCTTAGTGCCAGCCATGTTGCATCCATATCGGGGAAATCCAGATGACTTTTGGGAATCCATGGACAACGAGCAAGTCTTTTATTTTGACTTTGGCTTCTTTGATCCAAGCACTGTCTATTATCGTCTGTTAACTCGCTGCTTTACCTGTCTTGAGAAGGTCAGCATCAACGCACAGTCTTCGAGTCTGATCTTCGCCGATAGGTGCAGGTTTCATATCGGCACCAGCTTGATCTGCAAGTTACAGCTTGAGAGAAGACATGCTCAACAGATGCTCCTGTCCGTCACGATGTTGTCATTGGACGAAGCCCACGACCTCCCCGCCAAACTCCTGAATTGCCTGCTGAGTATCGTCAGGAGCATAATCACGCGAGACTACCCCCATCTGACATTTACGTTTGGCCCTCGGTGTCCCTTTTGTGATGCCAAAATTAAGCCCAAGATGTTGGACGATGACCAAAAGGAGAGATGCAAAGAATACAGTCTTGAGAAGGTGATCCACGTCTTGAAGATGGCAGGGCACGATCAGCCTTTCCCAACCACGTCATCAGCCGTGATGCTGTGCGGACAGCGGAGATATGAACTCAAACTTCCAGGATGCAAGCCTGTGGTAAGTGCTGATATGCAAGTATTAACTTTAACCTCTATATTGGATTCGAAATATTGTGTAAAGATGATAAATACTTGGCATCGATGTTCTGATTTTATTACAATTGTTTGCACTGCAAGGACGCCAAGCGACACACTGCTCATCTGCCTCGCCGGGTCGAGTACGACAGAGACACGCCCATCAAAAAGCTACCACCGGACATCTTCCAAACGGTCTGCCGGCTTCTTAACAACGCACCGGGAAGAAGAAACTGGAAAACGTTGGCAGGTATAAAATGAATAATACATCAAGTAGGACTTGGGGCTTTTTAATGATAGAGCATTTGCAGAATGTGTCAGAATGATCTCTTTGAAGAAATTTGCACGGCTCTGAGAAGAGGCGTTGTTTATCAGCATTTCGACCAGACAGTGTGCTTCAGTTGTCTAGACTTGTCTAGAGACAAGTTAATTATTATCTCTTGTGTGGCTGTATCGTTTCAGAAGTAGGCGTCCATTGGTGTCAAGTATTCGTGTTTACTTAGAGGACGCAGTGAGCCGCCTTCTTCGATACCAAAAGAAATCGGTATAACATATCACATCGAACATTTCTATTTTCTCCAGGTGAGCTTGGGTTTGACGTAGAGTCAGTGACGTCACTGGACAGCGAACGTGTGGCTAATCCCACCGAGTGTCTCCTTCGAGAATGGGCGATGACCGACGGAGGAGTAGCTGTGAAAAACTTGGTCGAGGTGCTCGCAAGACCTTCTCTGATGAGAATGGATATTATTCATGAACTCTGCGTCAAAATGAGGACAGATTAACTTGTTAATGGAATAGGGATGGGAATTTTTAAAATAGAGAAAGACGAAGCCAAGAAAGTTGTCTCGAGTCATTTTTTGAGGGTCGGGCTCACGATATCAATTTTTTTAAATTTTGAACCTTTTGTACTTTCAAAACGCCATCTTTAATGACGTAAACCTGTCGAGTTCACATCATTTAACTAACAAAGCTATCATTTTAAAGCTATCATTTTAAAGCTATCATTTTAATATTTTTTCCACAGAAATGAAATTAAACTGTATTGCTGTAGCTTGGGTTTGACGTGTAGTTAGTGACGTCACTGGACAGCGGTTACCGGTTATTGCTTCTGGCTCATATGAAGACTTATCTCATCTTAAGTACGTTTTGTATTTGAAATATTCAAGAATAAAAACCTTAACTCTTTCTCAAACAAAAACCTTTCGATTGTAAAATACATAATATATAATGTCATGTACTTGAATATGTAATACATGTAAATTAAACCTGTAAAATAAAGCGAAGACAAAACCAAGATTATGAAAACACAGCCAAAGAATTGAAAACACGGAAATGATCCATGAAAACAGAAGATCCTGCTTGAAATAAAAGCTTACAGGGAAGCAGAACACAAAACACGTGGGATATAATTATGATGGGAACTCAAGTACCAGGAACAGACGAGTAGATAGAGCAGGTTGTTTGTATCATTTTTAATAGTTTCCTTCTGTTCTGATAACAAAGGTCGTCCATTTCTGTTAGGCTATTTAAACCAGGGAAATCAGAAGCAATAAAAAGCTGAGCACTCGGCACAAAGTTCATTGTGACACTTTCGTTTTCGCTTCCGATTCAAACTCCGAGGTTGTAGACAGACTTTACTAAAGACCAATCATAATTACTTTTTGGTGTTGCGATTTCAGTTTCGTTCTACGACTGTGATCAACCAACGCTTTATAATACGAGTTCATTTGAGTGGATGACGCAGTTAAATATTTAAACCAAGCAAACCAGCATTATGTTCTGAAGGAACACCAATACGTGCGTTAAAGGTTGAAGTACATATTTTGTTGTTCTTGCTGATCTGCTCAAGCCTTAAGTGACGGTAAGACTTTTTGTTTAAGCACATCGATAGTGCAAACTTGAAATATGAGATCGCTATTGCACAAGGAAAAACAAAGCAAGTTTAGAGGGTCCATTTTGTGTTTGTTTTGTTTAATTACAATAGAGAATACTTCGTTGCTATACTTATGTCCAGTTTTCTAATAGCCATCTGCGTGTTATGGATGGTATTCATTTGACAAGGCTAAATGTTTGTTGCTATGTGATGCACACGGCAGGTGTGAAGTACATAATCAATACCGTTTTCGCCGTAGGAGAGAATGACATATATAACCAGACTGTTGGTTGCTGGGCAATGGCGTGCACCACGTAGGGACAACAGCATAGTAGCCTATGTGACTTTCTAAATAAACTGCACCTCCACTTGAAAGTGAAGAATTCGGGCTACCAGCCATTACGCAAAATGTTAGACACAATAGAGAGGTTTGGCAAGGTGACGAATACGGTTACGAATACGGATCAAGTGATAACGGTAACCGTTTCACGTCTATGCACACACTGAACTGGGTTTCGCAGTGTGAATGTACGTGTACTAGTTAGTACATGGGTAATTCCTAAAATTAGGGGTCCAAACGTGTGACATGCTTTTTAAGATTTCCAAGTGTTTTTAATAATTGAAAGTGGTTTCCCAGTAGAAAATAATTATTTTTATTTGAACAAATGCCACTCAAATTTAATATTTGTGTGTAGATATGACACCAAGGTTAATGCAAACTCATTCTACAGCCAATTTTCATTGGCGTAGGTAACCCGGGACACTAAACTCCTATCCAATACCATGGAACAAATTATAAGCCTTTATGGTCTTTTGTTTTGAATATTTTTCAGGAATCAGAAAACAAAATATTGAAGAAAATTATGCTGCCCCCTATAATTACATGCCACAGTCCATTACTGAGAAATTGTGGTCATAAGTGGTGATTTTTGAAGCAGAGAGTGTCGTACGTAACTGGGACACCAAACATTTTGGACCCCTAATTTTGGGAATTACCCACATAGGCTATCTGCTAAATCTGCTCTGCGCTTGGCTTTGTTTTCAACAGATTTTCCTCGCTTTCACGTGGGCATCACACATTAAATATGATCTATAGTCACGGGTTATACATCAAAAAGAAACAAAATGCATACAACCATGGAGGTAGGAAAAGATACAACTTATTAATCCATCACGGATAAAGCGAAAAATCTGCATAACCGGTATCCGTTTTTATGCTACGCGTATGAAGGCCGATAACCGTAGTCAACGCGTATGAAAACATGTGTACTACGGTAACGCGTCCGTCACACGAAGCGCATAAAGTCATGACGTATTCGTATCCGTATCGGTATTCGTGACGGTGCGAAACCTCTCTAATAAGGCTAATTACGCAGTTATCTCTTTTGCTCTGAAAGACCAGTACAGATGTAATCTATTGCATTTCATGCTGATAATCTGACTGCAGTGTTAGAGTAAAAACTTTCCGCGTTTTCCACTCAGATATGAAGGGGGAAAACGTAACAAGCAAAAGTGGCGGCTGGAACTTGCTTGAGAAATGCATAAGTGGAATTTCTGACTGCGGAAACAGAAGTCTGAACCTCAGTTCAATGATAAACGACTCATCCCTGAAGCGGGCCTACTTGACCTCGGAGGCCCACGGCGAGCTGCCCACCAAACGAGCACGGGTCTTAATCCTAGGCGAACCCCGAGTTGGAAAAACCAGCCTGCTCAATCGGCTCCTCGGACGGGCGTTCGACATCCACGAACGGCCAACGCACGGCATCAATACGCGCATGTGCCACGTAACGAACGCGGACAGCAGCTGGAACGAGTCGGGAGACGCCAATGCAGACGACATCCGAGAATGTGCCTCGGCGGTGACAGTTTTAAAAGATTTTTCACCAACTTATTTTAAGAGCAGGAGCAGCTACCAAGATTCTAACAAATTATTACTCTTGCTATCTGATATGTATGCTCCGGGAACTGGTTCCGCTTTGGTCATGGTGAAGTGCTTCCAAATGCTGCAGATTTTTATCATAATATCCGCCATTTACATGCTTGTGATGTTCAAGTATGGATTTTTTCCATTTGTTTGGTCTTGCATCATTGCGCTGTCTTTGATGATGGACTTCAACAGCGCTTACAGACTTGCCACGCCCTTCTCGGTTTTCGCTGCCCTGATGGAAGCAGTATTCCGAACCAACCTACCTCTGCAAGAGCTTGCTTGTAGTGAGCAGCCAATCTATTTCATACTCATTATCTTGATTGTCCTTGTGGCTTCCGGCTTGGTGGGGGTTTTCTGCAGTTGTGGCTGTCGAACAGGCGTTGCTGTAGCTTTCTTTCTCTGCGCCCACCCCTTTGAGTCAGCAACTCCCCAAACTCGCCATGATATGGGGGATCCTTGGAGTTCTTTAGTGATCAGCGTTATATTTGGAATTGGTGCGTTTATCGGTTTTCCGAGCTACATTTACTGCACGGCACATGACCAGTGGCACAAAGGGAGAATTGTTTTCTGCTGTTGTTTTATCCTGCTGATTATTGGTTTCTATCTTTCGGCAGAATGCCATTCTCGACCCTACTGGTTCACCTGTCTTATCGGCTATGCCGTGGTCATTGGAGGGACATGGGGGGCCGTATTCGGTCGGCGAGCCATCCTGAAATATGGCTTCGAAGCGAGTTACGTAACCAAAAAGACCCTTGGCCTCGGATTCGGTTTGTGTTTGGCATACGCGTGCGGCCACACACAAATCTACTTTCGCTAGCGTTCTACATCTTGTCGGTCAGTTCGCACCCACTGTGCGACTTGTATAATACTTACAAGATATGGCGGGCGAAACCTTCATTCCCTTTAAAGGTGATCCGAAAGCAGATGAAGGCTTTAGTTAAGGGGCATCCTCTCTTGGAGACCAAGCTAAGTTTGTGGGACTTCGCTGGGGATACTCTGTACCACTGCGCACACCATGTCTTCATGCCCGACAGAGCTTTGTACCTGGTCGTCTTCAACCTCAAGGATGCCGTTTCTCAAGAAGATGAACAGTTAAAGAAGATTCTCTTTTGGCTGCATTCAGTCTGTGCGCATGCTCGTCATCCCGATGCCGTCATCGTGATCGTTGGAACCCACAAAGCAAGTGTCTCGGTTGCCAACAGGTTGCGTTTCACAGAAACGTTCAATCGTCAAGTGACACCCTCTTTCTGTAACCGGCTTGTGATCAACCCGTGCAATGACAAACCTCTTTTCCTGGTGGATAATTCCCAGGCAAGCGACAGAGATTTCCAGCAATTGAGAGCAGAGATCCTTAAACGAGTCCAGGACGCCGAGTATGCTCGAGAGAAATATCCCATAAGATATCTTCGCTTCTATCATGAGATCCAAAAACGACGACAACGGGCGGAGGTGGATATGGCCGAAAATGTAATGACTCTGAGGCAGGTGGAAGATCTTGCAAGACAAACATGCGACGTCAGTGGAGTGGAAGATTTAAAGAACATGCTGCGTTTTTTTAGTGAGGCTGGAGAGATCATTTACAAAGGAGACGACGAAGTGCTACGGCAGCATGTTGTGCTCGACCCCCAGTTCCTAGTAGACGTCATGAAGAAACTGGTGGAGATCCCGCGAGCGCACCAGCGATGTCATCGCCTGGCATCCGACTGGATGCACTACCAAGAGAGCGCAGTCATTACCGAGGGCCTCCTGAGACACATTTACCGCGACATGCCTCATCTGATCCCGCTGCTTATCCAACTTCTGGAAGCCTACGACTTGATGTGCGCAGTGGCCCGGGGTATCAACATTACCCACTCTCAGAAATCATTCTTAGTTCCAGCCATGTTGTCTCCGTATAGGGGAAATCCAGAGGACTTTTGGGAATCCATGGACAACGAGCAAGTCTTTTATTTTGACTTTGGCTTCTTTGATCCAAGTACTGTCTATTATCGTCTGTTAACTCGCTGCTTTACCTGTCTTGAGAAGGTGAGCCCCAACGCACAGTCTTCGAGTTTGATCTTCGCCGATAGGTGCAGGTTTCACATCGGCACCAGCTTGATCTGCAAGTTACAGCTTGAGAGAAGACATGCTCAACAGATGCTCCTATCCGTCACGATGTTGTCATTCGGCGAAGCCCACGACCTCCCCGCCAAACTCCTGAATTGCCTGCTGAGGATCGTCAGGAGCATAATCACGCGAGATTACCCCCATCTGACATTTACGTTTGGCCCTCGGTGTCCCTTTTGTGATGCCAGAATTAAGCCCAAGATGTTGGACGATGACCAAAAGGAGAGATGCAAAGAATACAGTCTTGAGAAGGTGATCCACGTCTTGAAGATGGCAGGGCACGATCAGCCTTTCCCAACCACGTCATCAGCCGTGATGCTGTGCGGACAGCGGAGATATGAACTCAAACTTCCAGGATGCAAGCCTGTGGTAAGTGCTGATATGCAAGTATTAACTTTAACCTCTATATTGGATTCGAAATATTGTGTAAAGATGATAAATACTTGGCATCGATGTTCTGATTTTATTACAATTGTTTGCACTGCAAGGACGCCAAGCGACACACTGCTCATCTGCCTCGCCGGGTCGAGTACGACAGAGACACGCCCATCAACAAGCTACCACCGGACATCTTCCAAACGGTCTGCCGACTTCTTAACAACGCACCGGGAAGAAGAAACTGGAAAACGTTGGCAGGTATCAAATGAATAATACATCAAATAGGACTTGGGGCTTTTTAATGATAGAGCATTTGCAGAATGTGTCAGAATGATCTCTTTGAAGAAATTTGCACGGCTCTGAGAAGAGGCGTTGTTTATCAGCATTTCGACCAGACAGTGTGCTTCAGTTGTCTAGACTTGTCTAGAGACAAGTTAATTATTATCTCTTGTGTGGCTGTATCGTTTCAGAAGTAGGCGTCCATTTGTGTCAAGTATTCGTGTTTACTTAGAGGACGCAGTGAGCCGCCTTCTTCGATACGAAAAGAAATCGGTATAACATATCACATCGAACATTTCTATTTTCTCCAGGTGAGCTTGGGTTTGACGTAGAGTCAGTGACGTCACTGGACAGCGAACGTGTGGCTAATCCCACCGAGTGTCTCCTTCGAGAATGGGCGATGACCGACGGAGGAGTAGCTGTGAAAGACTTGGTCGAGGTGCTCGCAAGACCTTCTCTGATGAGAATGGATATTATTCATGAACTTTGCGTCAGAATGACGACAGATTAACTTCTTAATGGAATAGGGATGGGAATTGTTAGAAGAGAAAAAAGCCAAGAAGGTTGTCTCGAGTCCATTTTTGAGGATCGGGCTCACGATGTCCGATTTTGTAAATTTTGAACTTTTCTGTACTTTCAAAACGCCATCTTTAATGACGTAACATCTGTGGAGTTTACATCATTTGACAATGCTCGGCTTAAAGGAGCGTGACCAGAGTTTCTGGAAAATAGTTTTCGATGTAACTTACCAATATTATCAAGTAACTCCCATACACACCTCCCAAAAACCCGAAAACATTCGCAATTTCCAGTAAAAAATTGAACAAAACTATCGAGTCGGTTTTCAGCGGATAAACGTTGATACTGGAAAATTAGTTTACAAATAATCGGTGGATTTTCGACGATATCCTCGGAAATATGCGGCCTAGAAGCGCGGGAGTTTCAGTTTCGTAATCAGAAAAATATAACGGATGTTATGATATAAAAATCTCATGACCCATAAGGTAAGTCTCGGGGAGTTATGGGTAAAAAAAAAGGTGATCTGGTCACACTCCTTTAACGGATTATCATTTTGAAGTCACTCAAAATGATCACGCAGACTTAATATTTTTCCACAGAAATAAAATAAAACTGTATTGCTGTAGTGATAGGTTACCGGTAAATGCTTCTGGCTCATATGGAATTATTTATTTTCAGAACGTCAGAAGACTTATCTCAGCTTAAGTAGGCCCTATACGTTTTGTAATTGAAATATTCAAGAATAAAAACCTTAACTCTGTCTCAAACAAAAACCTTTCGATTGTAAAATACATAATATATAATGTCATGTACTTCAATGTACATGTAAATTAAACCTGTAAAATAAACCGAAGACAAAACGAAAAGATTATGCAAACATAGCCGAAGAATTGAAAACACGGAAATGATCTACAAAGACAAAAATACTGCGGGAAATAAGTGAAACCGAATAAAAGCTTACAAGGAACCAGAAAACAAAACACGTGGGATAAGATTGTGATGGGGACTCAAGTACCAGGAACAGACGGGTAGAGAGCAGGTTGTTTGTATAATTTGTAATAGTTTCCTTCTGTTCTGATAACAAAGGTCGTCCATTTATGTTAGGCTATTTAAACCAGGAAAATCAGAAGCAATAAAAAGCTGCGCACTCGGCACAAAGTTCATTGTGACACTTTCGTTTTCGATTCCGATTCAAAATCCGAGGTACTGTACATGCAATGTATTTTGTCCGTACGTCCGTCCGCAACAAGCTGATGTAAAAATGACTGGCAACTCGATCGGCCCCAAAAAAATGAAACGAAATTGGGGTTGAAGGGGGAGTGCACCCCACTCCCCACCCCGACCGCCCCGGCTGAGCGACTCTGTCGGAACCCGCACTTGAAAAACCCCTCCCAGGAAATATTTCGGGCACCGCCCATGAATATTGTGGATGATATTAAAGCTAAAATGGACTATCGACACTTTGAACAAATGAAAACGAGGCCGGGTCACAAAAACGGGGTCGACCACTGAGCTTTTAGACGAGGTTGGGGGCGCACTGTTGAGTTCTTGAGGGCGCTCTACTAGGGGTGCGGTTCCTGTGTGCCGTGTGATATTAAATTGAGCTATTTTTGTTTAGTTTTGTTAATTATGTGTGCAATTGTTTGATGCAGAATGGCTTTAACAAAAACAGGGACCGAAATGTATGATAAATAATAATTGATAACGCACTCACAGAGCGCTGTAGTTCATGTAGTTGCGCCTATTGCCAAACGAACCGACCACTGCAGCTGCCTTAGCTTAGTAGCTTAGGGACGCATGTTACCAATGGTTACGTGGTGCATTGTCCCATGGAGGAAACTTTCCTTCCTCCATGATTGTCCATTCCGTTTATTGGTTGCCACTTATTTTCCTTGTGTAAATTAATTAATAACCACCAAATCGTGTTAATATTTAAAGGGAAGTGATTGTTGTTTCTCCCTCCCCTTCCCTTACCCACCGCTCCCCGCCCCCTCCCGGGCTGCCCAACCTAAGAGTGTGACAAAATCCCCACTCCTGGGGCAAGATTTAGTTGACTAAAATCTCTACCTAAGGGCGCAAAACATGCACATCTTGTAGACCCAGTAACCATGGTAACTGAGTTGTTGACCCTGTTTTTGACGATTTTGGGGTTTTTTTGGGCCCAAAAAAATAAAATCTTCAAAAATGGGCCTAACGACTCGGTTACTGGGTGTACACATCTTGCTATTGAATACATAGATGTATAGACATTTGTATTTCAATTAGTGCGACAAAATCCTTACCCTGGAGCATACAAATCGTGACCAGCGTAGGGGGAGGGGAGGGGGTTAACAGACAAACACGGCACCTCGGCGGCGACTGGTCAGTGAATGGAATTCATATGTTTTTTCTAGACTAAGTACTAAAATATTGGCATATCCCCCATTTTTTTGTTTTACATGGACATGATTGTATTACCTGTAGGTCATAAAATTAACAGGATAATTCCTCAGTGACGCAAGTGGATATGAAAATCAAGCCCAATTCGTTGAGACTTTGAGAGTCTCCAACTCCGAATATGATTCTGTTTTCAGTAATCATGGCGGTAATGTGGACTGAAGTGACTGGTAAGAGCAAATTTTTGTCTTGTTTTAACAAATTGTGCATTTATTGATTAGTACACAAATTTATGTCTACTTACGGTTGGAACTTGAACCAAAATTCAGAATAATATTTGATTTTACTCTCTGGTTTGGTATTAATACCGTACACCCTCGCCACCAATTCTTCATAATATGACATGATAACACCCCAGAAAGTGTAAAATAATATGGTGAGGAAACATGAATTTAGAAGTGAGAAAATTTCAAGTTTTCCTTTGAAAACACTTAGTGCATGAAGTCTTAACTGGCGAAGGTGTATGGTATTTTTTTCTGCTAGTTTTTTTAAGTTCCTTCACTCTGCTTTTTTTATGTTTATTCTTTCAGCCAAAATAAATGTATGCAAGTTGCATACGTACATTGTATTTACAACCTAAGTGATTAAGACATAAAATAGTATACTTTCAAAATGTGGTTTTAATCTCATCCTGATGATCATGATGTAAATCACTCAACTTTTTTCACGATTATCAGGACAAGTCCTGTCATTGCGCCACATAGAAAATCTAAATGGACTTTACTCTCCGAGTGGCTATACTCCGAGTGGCTATTAATTCTTATTTAGTTGAATTCTATCAATCTTTGCCCCTTCCAGAAAGCTGTATCAATCATGAACCAATTGATCACAATTTCAATATTTGATTACAGGTGGAATCATATCATTATCGCAATCTTCCAAGCCTAACGCTGGACAACCCGTCACATTGATCTGCGAGGCAGACAACCCTTCGTCAACAGTGCCAGGCCCCGATGCCCTGATCTTAACGGGGCAAAATGGCCAGATTCCTGCTTTCGATACGTCCGTGGTTAGCAACACAAGAAGAACACGTTTTGTAGTTACTGTAGCTGAACCCAATTCCGAGTTAATCTGTCAATTACTTGATGCTGGTGGCGTTTCGGTTGTGGAGGAGAAAAATATCGCTGTTGATGTGTTTGGTAATTGCTCTAAAATGTTATTATCCATTATTTTTTATGAAATTATGGGTTATTGGTATTTCCAAGAATATTATCTGTTTCTGGGAGAATACTACTGATAAGGGCTTTCAGAAAACCAATTTTGTTGGGTTATCAAGCTGACCACTGCATCTGCACGTCTCTCAAACAGTGGCGCACCCTGCCTCAGCAGCTCTTACAGAGGCAGCCTGGTGCAGTCAGCCTTGCCACACGAGGTGATCATACACGTTACTGACCGATAAAATGTTACATCTCTCAGCCTCTTCGATCTTGTAACTTGTATTTCTTTTTTCAAATCTAAATAAAATCTACTAAATTTTATAATCTCATAAATTTCGCAAACTTGTGAAATCTGGATGAAATATTGGGAGCTTACTGGTATCACATCTATAATCCTGATATTTACGTCTTTTGACACTTTTCATCAAAAATTGGTATCAACAATTATTGATTTTCCTATATTGTTTTTGCCAGTCCTACCCTACTTGATGTCGCCCCCAACGGTTACCCAAGACAATTACCTAGTAGCAACCACGCTGACAGTTCACTGGCAAGACTGGGAATCGGACGGCTCCGGTGATGGACCAGTGGAATACTACGTCGTCTTGTATCGATACCAAAGTGATATCGAAGGGGATTCGAACTACAGCTTCAATGGGACAACAGATTCTAATACAACAACGTCTCTGGCCATAGCCGGCCTCGAAGTTGACCGAGAATATGATTTTGCCATTGCTGTTGTGAGAGAGGGTGTCGGTGGGGAAGGGCCGCCCAGTAATAAAACCACGATGAAGTCAGGATGCGTAGGTAAAAGTTATATATACTACACAAAACTTTGTAGAAATTTGTACTCATTTTTCACAAATAAAATAGTTTTTTCCCTTGCACAATATATTCTGGTGTTTATTGTTAATTTATTTTTTCCTGATACATGTTTTGAACTTGACAAGGATTAAAATAATGCTCGATTGAAACACAAGATGAAAAATATTTTCATTATTGGAAAAACCATCTAATTGTCGACCATCTGTACACAGTATTACATTACACCAATACCTCACTTTTCTTGAAATTGTTGCAAGTATTTTTGTTCTCGTGTTAACTAGCTCCTACAGCGGCAGCAACTGTTTCGATCATCAGAGTTGAATCTAAAGAGATAGAAGTAACGTGGGAGGTAGGTAGAATTTTTCTTATTCATGCAAAAGAAAGACTTGTAGTTTAGGGCCATTGTACCATTTGCAGTAACCCAAGATCTCACTCAAATGGCTTACGGAAAATCTTAAGGTGCCTTTCAAATTTATCAACATTTTCACATTTCTACAAAGCATAGGAAAGGGGGCGGGGGGAGGGGAGTCGAGGGCTGTGTACGACTTTTATTTATGAACTGTAAAATGTTGACATTTCATGTTAGTGACAACAAATGTTGATAAGTAGTATTTCAGGGGGAGGGAGGTCTTGAAAAATACTACGCTCTGTAGAACCGTGAAAATGTTTACAACTTCGGACGGCCCCTAGAGTGATTAGAGCAATGGTACCAAATACCCAAGTCAGCTTGAGGTGGTATCGTTTTAAAAAAAAACAACAGATTTGTTAAACCTTTTTTTATCGAGGTTTGAAGGATTGACCAGTTAATAGGATTTACTGGACATTTTTCTGTGAATATCATTATTTGTATAACAGTTCAGAGAATCCCTCAACAGAATTCCATTTCTTTTGGGCAATCCCGTGGGAGCCAATTTCGTATTTGAGTTAATTTGTAATTTTGTATGCTTATATTTGATTTTTAATTTTAGTGTCTGTAAAATTTTAGTGTCCAAAAATTAAAGAAATACTACCGTTTAGGTCATTTCAGAAATACAGACATTACTGTGTTTTTGCAAGTAACAAAAGCATGCTGCTAAGAGAAATCACTTGTAAAACGAAGATAATAAGTGGCTTTAACTAAACCAATGTACCATTGTATTCCAGTTACCTGCCCAGTCTACATGGGGCTGTCGCCAGATCGACAATTATGTGTTTTTGGAGTGGAAACCTTCAAGTGACCAGTTTTACCAGTGGGTTACGCCTTCAGAACAGGAATCTTATAACTTTACGTTGCTTCAAGCCTGCACTAGCTATGACATCCGGATACGTTTTTCTAACTCCGTGTACAATTTGAGTCCAGAGAGTGAAGTTGTGAGCGCCACTACTGATCTTATAGGTAAGACGTTATTGATATATTGTCCGTGGTTCTCGGTAAAACTTATTTAATTTTTTTTTCCTCCGAAATAATTTGTAAAGCATTTACTTTATTTTAACAACAAAACATCATACTTTGTATTTTAGACTGTTTTCGCGTCCTTGCCTGAACTTGCCCAGGTCGGACTTCCCAGGTTTAGTCTGTGGTGTGGTGCGTGCAGCGCGCCCTATGGCTTGGTGGCCTTTCAAATCTGTTTTCTTCTGTCTTTGAAAACTTTCTGAGACAGAGAAAACGGAAGAAAACAGAATGGACAGGCCACCGGTCCGTAGAGGGCACACTGTGTACTGGCGTTGCAGATTGAGCACGGGAAGTCAGACTTAAAGGCCCTGTAGATGATCTGTTTTTGAGCGATTCTGTGAATAAAACCATTATAAATCAAAAGAAAGACATCAACAAACTCATCCGAAGAAATTTCAGCTTTGTCAAATGTACCACGTTTAAAAAAAACATGAAAATCCATATGCATTTTCATGGTCTTGGCGGAGTGTTTCAAATATTTGTTCTCAGTTGATCGGGTACTATGTGGCTTGCGTCATGCACTCTGTGGCGCACATACTGTGTGTGCGCGCGATCCATAAAAATGCATCGCGTTGGAACACGCACACGCAGTACACAGCGCCCATGCATTTTGGACCGCGTAGATGCGAACCAAAAATAAGTAAATCGTTTGCAAACGATCTAAATAATTTCATCTTTACAGATTATTTTCTGGTAAATTATATCATTTTGAGCGAAAACCTTTCATTGGATAGTTGCTATTAATTCAATCTTTACTTTCAGAACTTTTCCCCTGTAAACTCGTCGATTACTTTTTGGGGTCATTGCAAATGATCCACTGGGCCTTTAAGCAAGTCTACGCCTTGAATTATTGGCAGACCACCAATCATTTGAAATATTGACAGTAATTGTGCCTGAACTAAACGTTGGTCAATTTTTTTTTATCATTGATGTCTCATTTGAAAGCGAAGAACTTTTATGTTTTCAGAAAATAATAAATTCTAACATGTACATGTATTTGTTTTTCGAGGTGCCACCCCCAAAATACACCAACTGTATTGTAAATTTTCTAAGCCAGAAAACTGCCGAGATACAATGTATTTGCAGAATTTTGAACCCTGTTCTACACTGAGCAAAAATCCATGCATCGTTGCACCAAGACATGGGGATTGGTTATAGTAATCATGTTGCGTGAGCGCAATCCTTGATCAAAGTGTCCACCAGAGGTCTACCTTGAACAATGACAAGATGGTTGATTTTCTGTGGTAAAAGCCCCTGAAATGAGAGCCTGTCTGGATTTGCCCTGGGTCAAGCTTTCACCGAGGCTTAAAGGTGCACTCAAAGCAGAACTTGTGGAAAAATTGTCCGAAAAACTTAATGGTAATTTAAAAGAAAAATTTGAATTGCTTAAAACAGTATGTCTGTAAGACTAACCTCTGCTCCTTTTGGTGTTTGATTTTCCAGCACCGCCTCCAGTTTCATTCGTCGTCATCAATCATGTCCCAGATTCACTTGATCTTTTTGTCTTCTGGTATGAACCGTCTTCCTCCAAGCAGTGCGTAGAACAGTTCTCCATTGCGTTCACGCCTGTGCGAATGGAAGCTTGCGATAACGACATCGTTGCACCGCTTACTCGTGTTGCAGTCGTTCCGGCAAATTCCACTGGTGTCGCGTTTGGAAACCTGACTGCATACACCACATACCGAGCGTCTGTGACATCAAGGAACAGTCTCGGCAATTCAGTGGCCAGGCTGAAAACAATAACAACACGAAGCAGATGTGAGTAGAATCACTAGAGAAAAATCGCTTGGGGAAAATATGGAAATTAACGCTTCTAACAAAAGTGGTAGGAACTTATCTGTTAGAATTGAGAGCTTAGTTGACTTTAAGATAAACGTACAATTTTCTCCAAAAGTTAAAATTTCCAATCACTATTAAGGGCTTATTTATGATTGTTATATACAATGCCCTCTATATTGTTAATTTGTACTGAATAAAAACGTCCACAATTTTATCGTTTCTTCGACTGTCATATATGCAGTCAGGATCTTTTCAAATTGTCGAAATGACCAAATTTGACAATTTAACGGGTCAATTTTACATATTTCTGTGTGGCCAGCATGAAGAGATATTTTCGGTGAATAGAATTCTGTTCCCTTGCATATTATGGTTTCTATGGGAAAAGTTTCAAATTATGTTTGAGATGGTTATTTTTGTTTTTGTCACAGTGCCAGGACAGTTACCGCCTTTACAAACGGCCGACGTTGCGCAGCGTTCTTTCCGGCTAACGTGGGACCCCATTCCATGCGAGGACATTCACGGGACGTTCAACAATTTCAGACTCAAATTCACCAACAATGATACAGGAGAGGTGCTTCTTCGCAACGTGGCGGGAATTAACAACGCAGAGTTTGTTCAATCACAAGTCTTCCCGTGCGGAACGTACAACGTACAGATTGCCGCAGATAATACATTAGGAATTGGGCCGTACAGTGAGAGTGTTACAGTGACCACACTGGCAGAAGGTAAAATGTTGTATTTTATCAGACGTTTTACAACCGTGTTGGCCAACGTTAACATAGGCTTAAAAGGTCGCGCAAAGTACTGTACATGTTGAAAAGGAAAAGTAAACAACCTCATAGGAATAAATGCATCTGTTAAAACATGGAAGCTTATAGGAAAGGAACAGGGTTTAAAACTCTTTCATCCTTTATTGTTGCTTGTAAATGGACATGTGATGGCCAATTTCATGATGCTCCGAAGCACGAAAATTTGCTGAGCACAATTTTATTTCCGTTGCAAAAATGGATTACTAGCAAAAAAATAATATGTAATGTGTATGATAATGACACTAATGAAGCTATTTGTCCAGCCGATCATGCTGGATTTATCTAGCCAATCATGCCAGAATTGCCCAGCCGATACTGCTGGATTTGTCTAGCCAATCATGCCAGAATTGCCCAGCCGATACTGCTGGATTTGTCTAGCCAATCATGCCAGAATTGCCCAGCCGATACTGCTGGATTTGTCTAGCCAATCATGCCAGAATTGCCCAGCCGATACTGCTGGATTTGTCTAGCCAATCATGCCAGAATTGCCCAGCCGATACTGCTGGATTTGTCTAGCCAATCATGCCAGAATTGCCCAGCCGATACTGCTGGATTTATCTAGCTAGTCATGCTGCATTTGTCAAGCAGACCGTGCTGTATTTGTCCACCCGTTCATGCCAGATTTGTCCAGCCAAACATACCAAATTCATGACTTGGTTTTTCTCTTGCAGTTTCACCTCCTGTCGAAAACTCAATGGCCAGTGCAATAGCGGACGATCCACATGCGCTGTCGGTAACGTGGGACCCTCCTGAGAACGTCTACTGCCCGATATATTACTACCAGGTGTCGTACGAATTAGCGCACAAGTACCAGTGCGAGACTGTAACGGGCGGACAAAGGGTCATCGGTAACACTACCACAACGTCGTATAACATCACGGGACTACTGCCATACTCCAGTTACTGGGTTTACATTATGTTGCATAACGAAGCGGGAAAAAGCTATGTCGCTAACGCTGGTATACATACCACGGCCGAGAAAGGTGACTATTGCTTACCGGTATTTGCACAAGATGTACCTCTTGCATTGTTCCTGTGCTTGTGGAAATTTGATGTTCAGCTTGTTGAAGCGTGCCTGAAAAGGTTTAGAAATTAAAGAAGAAAGAATTCTTTAAAGGCCATTGTATCATTCGCACATGAAACTATTATAAATACAAATGTTTCTGGAACAACGGCTTTACATGCGAGTCTTTCCACAGTAAAACTTTACTGTGGAATACCCATATCTAAAGAAGAATGTTTATAAACTAGCTAGGAGAAATTTCAGCTACATAGATGTAGCAGTGGTTTAGGGGGAAAACACTTAAAAGCCATGCATGTTTTTTTGTATTTAGTGAATACAGAAAGATGCCATTTTGGACAGTAAAAATTCATGTGGTGCTTGTTACCATTGCTATCAACAATTTTAGTAAGGTTCTTCTCGGACCATTGTAAATGATCAAAAATTTGCCTGTAAGGATAGAATTTGAGGTTCTAGTTAGAGTGAGGACTTAATATTTTCTCATCTGCTATTTATTTTAAAGGAATGTCATGTTTTATCTCGATTCTGTTTAGCTCCAACCGTTTCCGCAAGCCAAACAACCCTAGGAAGTGCCACTGAGAACAAGCTATACTTCAGCTGGGCGTGGCCCGATTGCAACGAAGCATCGCGAGCCAGCCGCATTATTGGCTATGTCTACAAACTCGTCAATGCAGAAAATGCCAGCGATTCCGTCACCGGACAGACGGAAAATAACTATGTGTGGTTTGAGGAACGCTCTCCACACACGCGATACTTGTTCCAAGTTTTGATACGGGCGCAGGCTGGTGATGGGCCATACAGTGCACCAGTGGAGGGGTGGACTTTTGAAGATGGTAAGTTTTTTTTATGAATTTCGGGATTTTTATGTGTTAAAGATACAAGCTCATCAATGTGTGCGCGAGAAACAAATTCGTGCCACGAAATTCACAGCTCAATAGAAAGGCATGGAGGGTCAATTTTGTGTCACGAGTTTGTTCCTCGCGCGAGCATTTACGAGCCTGTGCCTTTAAGCTGCGCCCACACTGCAGTGAATTGCGACGAAAGCGGCAACCGATGGTGACAAATGGCAATGGCTCCGCTAAGAGTTGAAACTTTTCAATTTTTGGCATTTGCCGCTAGCGGCTACCAATGTCCTGTTTTATCCACGTGTTTTTAAAATTCTAGTGTCAGTAGAATGAACAACGGGTGCACACTATGAACGCCTCAAACTGGTGTTGTGGTGCTTTTGCCGGCAGTTGAGCGGCAACAAAAGGCAGCGGAACGGCAAAAATGCTCCAGTGATGTTCAAGTTTAATCACTGTACTGTAGGATTTTAATGGTTTTTCGTGGGGTGTTATGGCTGAGCTGTCTAGTGCGTCAAACTTAAGTTCCTGTGCTAGTACTATAGAATGTAGGTTCGATTCCTGGCCGTGACGGGTTGTGGCACCTGTGCCCTTGAGCAAGGCACTCAACCACACTTGCTCCCATTCCTGTAATTGGCGGTCCCTCCGCTGTTGGATGTGGTATATAAATAAACAAATAAAATAAATTTATATTGACTTTAACAGTTCCAGGTCCGCCGTCTGGCTTGAGAGTGACTAACAAAACGGACAATTCGCTGACTGTTGCCTGGGAAGCACCGAGTCGACCCAACGGTGTCATTTTGCTTTACACGGTAAGCAAACACTTGGCCATGAATCTCTTTTATAAACCATTGTGACTGTCTGAATTCTGAAGATAAAATTTGTATAAATGCACGTACATGACTATCATGGCATATTGGCTTCTGTGCAGTATCACGAGGGAATGAGCATAAATAGGATGGTGGTTTCGCACAATTTCTTGAAAGCAAGGACACAGTTTGTTATTGTTTTTCTCAGCATGTAAATAAGACACCGAGCTGTACTCAAATTGGTTTTTATCATACACATGGAGATAACACCGTTTGTAACAGTTTTCCAATCCTGTAATCAATCGTTAAAGAGCTGATCGGTTGTTTTCCCCCCCAAGGTCAAATACAGAGCCCAGGAAAAACCATACCAGCCACACTTCCGTCCATCCGGCCCGTTCACGATGGGGGAAACCCTTGCACCTAACGATGAGCTCATTGCAACTTTGGCTCTCCTGCAACCAGGGACCAAGTATCAGCTACGTGTTGCCGCGTTGACGTCACCGGGGGAAGGGGAGTTTGTATTCATTGATGAATTCACCGAACTTAAATCAGGTAGTCGAAACTTAAAGGGCCCCTTATTTAGGATTTTTATCAATGAAATCTATGCTTAAAAACCACTCTACTCAGTTAAAGTCATAAAAATCCTATTTGGAGCTTGCTTTGGGGGTTAAAACAAAGGTTTTTAGTTTTTATGCTAATGAAAATATGCATATTCATGACCAAGGTCACTATGTCACAAGAGGCAAACACAGGAAAATCACATTACACTGTGCACAAAAGATTCCACTTTTTTCTCAATTTTCCTGAAACTTTTGTAATCCATGGCTGTTTGAGTTTGTTTTACATGTTGCATGCTGTAAGCCATGACAAAACTGGGGGTAGAAACTGCAGCAATTTGCCACAAGTCCAACTTGAAGTCTTATGTTTTTTCTTAACTTTTCCCTTCTGTCTTCCTTATGTGATGCACTCAAAACAGCGCCCTCTGTCTGTGATTTATTGCAGTGAAATCATCAAAGTTGAAAAAGGCCACCTTTTATTGATTTTACATCCAAACGAACAATAGTATGTCTTGCTGAACAAGTAAACCGTCATTATGAAGCAAAGCTTAGGCACAAAGTTGTTTAGCATGTCACAGGCCCTTTAAAGTTTGACAATGGGTGGGATCGATAGTTAACTGCTCCAAAATCCACTTGGTTTTGGGAAAAATTGTTTGGAATGTTCAACTATGATAACCTACGACAGGTTGTTATATTTGAGAACATTGATTATTTGTTTGCGAAATATTGGTTTGGGAACATTTCAGCACACGCAAATGGAAGGCATGGCTGAATATTAACAACAGGGGGCAAATTCGAAAAACGTGTTCCCGAGTTATTAACAGCATTCTTGGGTTGACAGTTAACTTGGGTTGAACACAGGAGTGCATACCGAGTGTTCGTTGAAAGCTGCCTTAAAAAAGAAAATGCCATTTGTATTATTCTGGTAGTGTCAAAATAATGTGCAGTTAAGTTATGGTGGGTTAAGGGGATAGTGTACCAAGAAACTATGCGCACCTGAATATTTACTTCTCAAATTTCAATACAATAGGCATATGCACACGCCCTTTAATTGAATATTCTGGCATAGGATTTGGTGGTAATTTTCATTCAAGAATGGCCATGTGATCTGCATTCTGTATTTTGATTGGTCGGTGCAGATATTGAAGAACCACATCAACCAGCCATAGATCCATCGAGATCGACAGGAACGAGTGTCTTCATCTACGTATCCAGTCCGGATGAAACTTACGTATCGTAAGAACAATTTTTAAAATGTTTTCAGTTAGCTTTATGTGGGCGGGTACGGTTTCAAAATTGAATGCAAATTATGATTTAAAGATGAATTGTCAAAATGATGCATTTGTTTATTGGGACAGTTTCGAAAATTCAATTCACCCCAAAACCATTTCGCCCAAGTGCCACTTCGCCCGAGTGCCATTTCGCCCCAAATCACTTCGTCCAAACACTACATCGACCAAATGCTGCTTCGCCCCAAAACCACTTCGTGCACAGGCCGTGGTTCAGAGCGAAATGGTTCAGGGCAAAGTGGTTTTGGGGCGAAATGACTAAAAACCCTTTTTTTGACTGTTTTCTCAAAAGTTAGACGAACTACGGAGCTGGTTTTTGCTAAGGTTGGTTTTAATCATGCATATCTTCAATCACACAGGGGGGATAAAACTATTTGTAACAGTTTACCAATCATGTATACTATCTTTAAGTGAAGCATGCTAGCTACTTAGTTATTAGCACTTTCCTCCATTGATGAAATTGGGCCTAGAAAACGACAAAAGCACATGACTTGTTTAAAACGACATTGACAGTTTAAGTTATCAAAAAGATTCATACCTTTGAAGCTGCCCACAGATACAAATGGAGGCACAGTGGTCTAGAGGATATCATAGCACATTGGGCCTTGGGCAGAGAAGTCCATAGTTTGAGGCCGGGTCATTGCACTGCATTGTGTCCTTAGACAAGACACTTTACTCCACACTGGCTCTCTCTACCCAGGTTTATAAAACGGCACTGTTGGGGAAACAAAACAAAAAATGCTGGGGTAAACCTGCAACGGACTTCATTTTTTAAATACAGATACAACTTTTTCTCCACAAACAGATCATATCTTGTGGCAGTCAAGAAGATGTCTGCTCGAAGGAAGAGATCTAACGTCGAGATCGACGGTGTCGAGTATGGGACTTATGACCAGAATCCCGATGCTTACATAGCAGCTGAGATCACTAAACAGGACAATGACGGTAGTTTTATCGTCGGGAATGGTCAAATGTATGGCAAATACACCAATGCTCCTCTTGGTAATGGAATGTACAGCATACAGATTGGTGCGAAGAGTGAAACGGCTGAGGTGAATAACGGCTTCAATTTTTGTTTTTAAAATTTAAATATATGCATATCATGAATAATAATGATAATGGTGGATTCTTATATAGCGCACATGTCCACCCTGCGGGGTGCTCCTGGCACCGTTACCAATATTTCGCTTCAACTAGGTGGCTGCTTGCCAGGCGCTCAACCCTATCAGCAGTTAGATTGTGACATTACCATTAACAGCTTCCCAAATATCGCTTGGGTTGACGAGGCAATGCCTATTTTAGGTAAGGGCTGCCAAATTAAAGAAACAATTCCCCAAAGTCACAGGAATTTAGACAGAAAAGAAGTCTCTTTCAACAAATGTACCCATGTGATCAAAGCCAAAGGGGATATGGGGAAATCTGGTCCGTATCAACAAAACGAGTTCATTTCATCGGCCCTCTTCTTCTTGATATTAGGCACCGAAAAAAAGAACTATGATTTGCGTAAGTTGAACTCTTAACTTTTATTTGGGGGGTAAGTTGATTCAAAGCAATAAAGTCAAGTTGACATGAAGCCAACAAGCATGTTTCTAATCTTAACGCTGAAAAAAAAAAAAACAAACAAACAAAAACCTTTAACGCGCAGGGTTGAAAGTGACACGCGCGCTAACGATAGTTTTTTTTGGGTGTGTTTTTGAAGAAAAGAAAGCTTTGACGCGCAGGGTTGAAAGTGACGCGCGTGCTAACGCTAAGCAGAGTTTTTTGTTTTTTGGCCTTAACAAATTTTGTACAAATACTTGATGAATAAACCAAACACAAGCCAACAATTCATTTTGTTGTTACTTTCTAGGCAGCAAGTTTCAGCTGGAGTCAGCCTGTGGTTGCAACAGGTATGTATGGAAACATTACTTTTATGCATATATGGTGGATTAGTTAAAAATCATTGGTAATACTTGTTCTGAGATATAAGCCAATATACATTCGAAAGGGTGAAAAAATCAAAATCGAATTTAAAAAAAAAAAAAAAGGAACGCATAAAAACAATCTTTTAATGAAATAGAGAACTAAAGTGAATACATTTGTGTTGCCAAGGTTACCGGGTCTACACTAAAACCAGTGAGCCATTTCCCTGCACTTTAGCAATGGATGTTTCAGATCACCAGCTAATGTTTAGACCCAGTTACGCTGGCAATAATGTCACACTTCCTTCCCCCACCCTGTTCTATCTACAGCAACTGGTATTGCCACAACCCCTCAAAAGACAACCAATTCGCCCGAGCCACCAAACAAGACAAACCCACCGCCAACAAACGGGGGCAGCTCCGTTGGTATAATTGCAGCCGTCTTCGTTGGCGTTATTGTTCTCGTTGCTTTGGTGGGCGTACTGGTGTTTTATCTCAAAAGGTTGGTAAATTTGATTTGAACACATAATTTCAATTTGTAGAAACTTCATTTCCATTTCGATGTTACACCATTCATTGTTTAAAGGCACAGGCTCGTCAGCAATGCACGCACGCCAGATTCGTGCCATGAAATATGCAGCTCCATGCCTTTGCTACATGGAGCTGCGTATTTCGTGGCACGAATTTGTAGCGCGCATTGCTGACGAGCCTTGCCTTTAAGTATGGGAATTAGGATGCATTGAACTCTGCTTAAATTTTGTGAAATCGATCCCAGGTCTCGGTGGTCTGTTAATCATTTGCACTAACTGACGAGACCCGTTACTTGATCTAAATACATGACCTCGGGCCAAGTTTACAAAGCACTAAGATGCTTCTTAGGAAGGATCTCTCTTATCTTAGAATGTTGGTATGGGAATTAGGATGCATTGAACTCCGGACTCGCTTATTACCAAGTACAATATGGAATCGGGATTCAAAGGCGAGGAAAGTACCACTAAGTACTTGGTTCCAGGTTGGCGTAGTGGTACTTTCCTTACCTTTCACCTCTGTGACCGTGGTTCGAATCCCTTCCAGGTCAATATGTGGATTGGGTTCTCAGTCCCTGCTTGATTCCGTGGGTTTTCCTTCCACCTCTAAAACTAAGCATTTCCTCCTCATCTTCAGGCTTACAAGCTACGTACAGTGCCTTGACGATCATTTGAGGAATCCTTGGTTTCATGAAGTACCAGAAAAAATAATAATAACTTGAGCCACTGACTTACCATGTCCATTTTTTTCTTTCGTAGACATCGACAGAAGGTTCCGCCCGCTATGGCCACACCTATGGAGGAGAGAGAAAAGGCGCTATAAATCTCAGGACTTTAGATTCCAGGGTCCGATTTCATATTCTGCTAAAGAATGTGCTGTGCCTATTACAAGCATTAACATAGGCCAATGACCTTATGCCCTGGGTTAGCAGTAAAAATCTTATGTGATGTGTATTTCAATTTACTGGTGTACTGCTATTCTTGCTAAAAACACAATTGACATACAACTAATAATCCATTTTTATAAAACAAACAAATTTTGGATTAAGCAATTTTTTTGTGCTAAACAGCTTTATGAAATTGGCCACTGCTAAGTTGGCCCTAATGCCCCCTTTACATCCCAGTATACACTTTCTAAGGCCAACATGCCCTATCTTAGATTTTATAACTAGTATACATTTGAAACAAAGTTGGCCTTCGTGCCCTTTAACATTTGGACACAATCAAGACTAAAGTCACCTACTCTTATTTTTCATAATGTCTAGGCTTGGTATTTAAAGGCACAGGCTCGTCAGCAATGCGCGCGCCACGAAATACGCAGCACCGTGTAGCAAAGGCATGGAGCTGCGTATTTCGTCGCACGAATTTGGCGCGCGCGCATTGCTGACGAGCCTGTGCCTTTAAGCAGACACAGAAGGAAGCAATTTAATTAGATGATGCTGAACAGTACTTAACTGAAAACAGGCTGAGAATTGTAATGTAATATATAAATAGTCTTCATTAAAGTACATACAGGGTAATAGGTGTTTAAACTCTATCATGGTTTAATATTTTGATTTTGACTACTACTTAATTTTGTGTATGATATTAATGTTTTGAAGTTTTTAATATCTTTTTATACTTCTACTGCCTTCAAAATATTTCTTGGTATAAAATGTCTCTTTTGCAGCTGGGTACGCTATGATCAACTAACAGTGGAAATTGGACACAAACTATTGTTATTAACAATGGTGTGTGCCAAATTTCCATTGTTAGTTGTTCATAGTGGTACGTTATGGATGTGCAAATTTAAGTATATTTCATTTAAAAAAATTGTAACAATTTGCAGTAATTCATCCATGATGCATGGATTGTTCTATATGCAAAGTGTGAAACATAAATCTGTATATCTTACTATTTTGGGTGAGAACATAATGTAGTTAGTGATATATCTGAATACATGTATATCAAACTAGGATACCCCAAAATGCTCTTAACTCCATGCAAGTATCACAATAGAGTTCACTTTGTTAACGTGAAACTCTAACTCGAAATTTGAGCACATCTCTGGAGGTTTATCAAGATATCACTGTATTAGCAAATATGTGTATAACATGCTATGTGTATATGCATAACTTTAGCAATGCAATGTTCATCAGAAGACCAGTAACGACAAATTTAGGTATGAATTCCGTTTACTGGTAATTGTTGAATGGTTTCACTCCTAAAATTACTTCCCTTTAAAATATTTACACATTTTGGTGGTTATTAAGTCAATATAAGGAAAATAAGTGGTGATCGACCATTGAATGGAATTCTTTCCCAAATTTATAAGCCCACTGTGACGGGCCCTTTGGGTGGGGGTTCTAACCCACCCCACCTCTCCCATTGGACAACCAGCCAATGGTCCTGCATGGTTCTTGAAACAAGTAACAAAGAATGAACGTATGGACTTAATGCACTATAAGACTGCCAGTTTGGAATTGACAAAACGGGTTTTCCTCTGGTGAAAGTGTGTGCTGTATTAATAATATCAGTTACGGCTTGAAATAGATATGACATGTCATTGCATGTGCTCAATCTCAGGTGTGCCGCAGTATTACTATCAGCAATGAAGATATATAACACATGCATTTAACACTCTTAAAAGTACTAAGTAATGTTTTTTTAGATGTGGGTTTAATTATCTGTGTTTCTAAATGACCTTTTTCTTGCTCTACAATATATTTTTACTAAAAATGTTTTATATAAACATTGAATTTCACCTTGCAGTGGTTTTGGGATGGAGTTTTGGTGTATAAGACTGGAAATAATAAAAAAAACATTTTAAATTAAACATTTTCTTATCTTTCAATATTATTCCGTGTTAATTGTGCCTAAAAAGTTTCATAAAATACCAGTTAATGGTTGGCAAGTTACATACAATACACGTATTTTTATCCTATTTTAATATGCAAATTATGTAAATTAATATGCAAATTATGTAAATTACGGACCACCACGTTGATGCCATTCCCCAAATACGCCCCGCCCCAGCCCAATCAGATTAAACTTGCCAACTAGTAAATATCATTTTAAAAAGGGACATGCATGCAGCTAAACTCTAATTTAATATGTTCAGTTCATGCACACGATCATAAATCGTAATTTACCGAGGAAATGAAATAATTTAGTACAAGCTAAACCATGGTATGGCTAAACGGACTTCCCCAAAAAATACGGTTACTTAGAAACGACAGGGAGGCTAGTCTACTACACGAAGGCATTTAAATATGACGTCATTCCAAAGTCTAGAAAGTTCTATTTCACTGGTTTCGGTCAGTACTACATACACTTTGTGCATGAACGCAGTATACCAGGGAAATAATTGTAAACACGTTATTGATTTAGCACGTAAACACCCGGGACTGCTTAGCCTTTTGACAAGGCCTTATGGCTTTGGGGTTTGGGCGTCTTGAGCGGAGTATACGAAGGCTGTGCAAACGCTATGCCTTCTGTTTTGCCATAAGGCCTTTTTCGAACTGGCAACTGCTACATTATTCATTACATGCAAGCAGTTGACCCGAATGTGCAACGTCACAACATTACCCACGCCCCACTCTGCACGTAAAGATTTTGAAAACAGAAATCGAAAACAAACATTCAACTGAGCCAATGGGCGCTAGGAGCTTGTTTTGCACGCGCGCGTGTGATGCAAGTCACGTACAGTTCCCGCAGGACAAATTGACCAATCACATGGCTTGCGGCGTTATGGCCTCGTTCATTACCAACGTAGGTACGGCACTTATATTTACTTCGACACAAAACCATCGAGCTTCATGAAAATACGTTTATATTTGACATAAATTGTTTATTACATCAACATTTTATACGGAACTAATATAATTCCCATTTGATTTAATTTATTTGCCGTTTAATGTACCCAGTAAATTCAAAAGCGTAAGCCTACCTCCCTTGTTTGTAGGAGCTCCCTGCGTAATTTGCATGGAGTGACCTGCACGTGACTGGCTGATTTCTGCTACCACTTTTGGTAGCAAAAATAAAGAAAAACATAAGAATTGCCTGTCAGTTCGAAAAAGGCCAAGTGAGTAATTCACTCTGCGCGTATAGACTCTACTCAAGTCACCAAATCGCCCAAATTCACGAGGCCTTGACAAAAGGCTAGGGACTGCTAAGCTAAAGATTGAGCTTGAGTTCTAGTAAAGTTGTAGGCGTTTCCGGATCTTTCTACGTGATACCAGAAAGTATGAAATCGGTGCATAAATTCCAAAAAAGACCAAACACGCGAGTCATTTCAACTCTATTCGTGCAGCTGGGACGTTCGTGTGTTGAGTAAGAACAGCTGATCTACACACCAAGATTGCCGTAGCGATTTTAGAACAAAACGAACCACAATTCTTCAAGTCGAACTGCAACTGCTGCAGTGCTAGTGCTGTGCTGTGCGACGGGTGTTTGAAACGGGTAAGTTGACACCGTGTTCATAAATTTTCAGTCGTTGAAAACCTTACTTTTGATTTGTCTACAAAACGTAGGGTGGAACCTATAGGCCTATATCAGATATGAAACTGGCTAAAAAAAGGTTGAGAAGTTGATCAGAAAAAAAAAATGTTTTCTTTTAAATGACTAGCATTGCCATTGGAATGTACGGAGATTTGATGGGAAAAGTAAAAAAACCCAACATTTTGAGTGGGAAAAATTTAAGAGATTTTGTGAGGAAACACTTGAGCCATGGAGCATGGAGGAAGAAATTTTCTTCCTCCATGCATGGAGGAAGGAAAGACTTCCTCAATGCTTGAGCTTAGGAATTTTTCAGCCATGACCAACTTCTCAATTCTTTCAAAAATTAAATTTAAGGAAAAACTACCATCACCATTTGAGACTCCAGGACATAAAAAAACCTGTGTTTTTAAAGATATTTTCTCATTGCTAAAATCATGTTTCCTAATCAAATTTACACTTTCTGGGGCATTATCAAGTCATATTAAGAAGAATTAGTGGCGAAGGTGTACGGTATTTCATGGAGTATTTATACCCCTAGAACTATGGGGGACTGTATCCCCCATAGGTTATGTTGTTTTTTTCCAATATGGCGGCGCCTGAACTTTAAGATCGGACCGATACGGTTTAAGCTAGCGCAATAATCCGTTCCCCAATCGCCACCAAACTCCGTCTGATAGTTCTTGAGACACTCACCTTGCGTGTGTCTACGGAATTTCGGTACCATTTGTCCATTAAATTCTCCGAAAATAATGTTGGAAAATGAACGGGAACATGTGCGATGCATCCACATGCATCGCACCGAATGCCTCGATCATGCATCCACATGCATCGCACATGTTCCCGTTCATTTTCCAACATTATTTTCGGAGAATTTAATGGACAAATGGTACCGAAATTCCGTAGACACACGCAAGGTGAGTGTCTCAAGAACTATCAGACGGAGTTTGGTGGCGATTGGGGAGCGGATTATTGCGCTAGCTTAAACCGTATCGGTCCGATCTTAAAGTTCAGGCGCCGCCATATTGGAAAAAAACAACATAACCTATGGGGGATACAGTCCCCCATAGTTCTAGGGGTAGAGTATTTATACCAATTCTAGTAAGACTAAGAGTAAGAGATGAGAAGTTGACCAACAAATTGTTTCTTTAAAATTACTTATCAAGCCGATATGAATTCCGTTTACTGGTCGCCAATGAGACACAATGTGTTAAGTCCATGGAACAGTGCAGAAAAACTTCAAGTATTTAAGGAAATTTAAATGTTTTTCACTCCTAAAATTACATAAATAATTACATGTTTTGGTAATTATTCCTGAAGTTGTTATAAGAAGAATAAGTGGCGACCAGTAAATGGAATTCTTTCCCATCAAGCATCGGTAAGTGCAGATTTTATGTAAAACCAAAACTTTTAAGTGGGAAAAATTAACAATTTTTTTCAGCTTGTCTCATGTTTTGCACACAAGGACTGAAGCCATGATCAACTTCTCAATTCTTTCCCACAGGAAATTGCTGACAAGAGTGAGCTTAAAAGGGAGTTTGTAAACTTTGCTCCAACATAGGTACCATGGGGAAAAACTACTATAGTGTCCTTGGTCTGTCCAAGGGTGCTACAGATGAGGAAATAAAGAAAGCTTACCGGAAAATGGCCCTCAAATACCACCCAGACAAGAACAAGAGCAAAGGAGCCGAGGATAGATTCAAGGAGATATCGGAAGCTTATGAAGTCTTGAGTGACAAGGAAAAGCGTGAAATCTTCGACAAATACGGCGAGGAAGGACTCAAGGGCAAGGGTGGGACACCCCCCGGTAGCGCCGGCTTCAAGTCCTGGGCGTACCATGGAGATCCGAATGCGACTTTCCAAAGCTTCTTCGGCGGACAGGATCCGTTTAAGGTCTTCATGAACTTTGGTAGTGGAGGCGGTAGCCGCACTGTATTCTCAACAGGAGGGGACCCGATGGAGATAGATGATGATTTTGGATTCCCCGGATTTGGAATGTCCGGAATGTCGGGACTACCGGGAATGCAGCGCCCCGGTATGAAGCGCAAAGACCCCGCCGTACAGCACAATCTCATGGTATCGCTGGAGGACATATACAAAGGCTGTACCAAAAAGATGAAAATCTCGCGACAGGTTCTGAACCCGGACGGTCGCTCCAAGAAAATGGAAGAAAAAGTACTAGAAATTAACGTGAAACCTGGCTGGAAAGCGGGCACCAAAATCACATTTCCCAAGGAAGGGGACCAGCATCTGGACAGAATACCAGCGGACATTGTGTTTACGTTGAAGGACAAACCCCACTCGCACTTCAAAAGAGACGGCAGTAATCTACATTACAAATCAAAGATCTCACTGAAAGAGGTCAGTAGTGTGATGAAAGCAAATTTTGACAGTAAAAAAAAACACTTTTACTTTGAGTGACAGACTCAATGAGCCATAGACCTTGCACACACTCTTAAATGCCAAGTAAAGAGTCAAAATACATGTACTTCCATTGGTTTTTGGCATACAGTCTCAACTTTAGTCTTCATTGTTTTCTATCCTGATAATACAAGGTTTCGGTAAAAGAATTTAGAAGTTGATAAATTTGTTTTCTTTAATAAAATGACTCGTCAAGCATTGGTCGGTCCAGATTTGTTGAAAATTACCATGCACCTTCGTCAGTTCAGACTCCATGTACTAAGTCTATGGAGCATGACAAACATTTTCAAAGGAAAACTTGAAATTTTCTCACTGCTAAATTCATGTTTCCTCACTAAATTTACACTTTTTGGGGCATTATCATGTCATATTAGGAAGAATTAGTGGCGAAGGTGAATGGTATTTATACCGATCAACTACTCAATTCTTTCCAAACATTTCAAGCACATTTTGTCTCAATAATCCTTGTATTTTTTGCCTCCACAGGCTCTTGTTGGAACCACCCTCAAAGTACCGTCAATCAGCAGAGGAACAATAACCGTCCCTTGCAAGGACGTCATCAAGCCCAACTCAATCAAACGAGTGACAGGAGAGGGCTTACCATACCCTAAACAGCCGTCACGACGAGGGGATTTGTTAGTCGGCTTTGAAATCACCTTTCCCGATTACCTGAACAGTGCAACGAAGGAAATTCTCTCGGACTGCCTACCCTAAGTTTATATTTATTTAGAGAGTATTTATAGTCTTCAAACTATGGACGTTAGCGCAATTTATTTTCAGATGAGTAGCAAGGCCAGTTTCTGTATTTGCACATTGTATATATGTTTTTATAAAAGATTAAACCCTAACGATTTTGCTCGTTAACACTGCTAAGTCAGAATATTATTTAAATTTTTAACATTATGGTTGTAAACAGTGAACTAAAAAGCCGTGTTGGTCTATGAGGTACACAATTAAATACAAGGTAGCACTTTAAAGACTAATTGTAAGAACAAATTATGCATGAGCTTTCGTAGCAACAACTTCTAAGTTCTATTTTCATTGAAGTGCAAGTAGTGATGGTGCTCTGCCTTGGCTTGACATGACATCTGTTCATGAGGTCTGTTTTTGTCTGTCCCAGGTCAGGGCACAAAAGCTAACGCTTCACCTGGTACCTAATGTTGTATTCTTTATAATGTACTCATAATTGATATTAAGATGTTTTCTACAGTTTATTGTAGTAAATTCTTTGTATTGTGTGAATTCAACATTGAAATAAATGAATTGAATTATTATTATTTTCTGGTATTCATACCAAGGATTCCTCAATAGTGCTCATTGCACTGTCACTCGTAAGCGTGAGGAAACCCATGAAGAATTAGAAATGGCCAGAGACACCGGGGAATCCCCTTGCTCTTTACGAAAGAATGCTCTGGGATCTTTAGAGTGCGTTACCATTACCTAACACACTGGACCAACGGCTTTACATCCCTTCCGAAGGATGGAGCAAGTGTGGTTGAGTGCCTTGCCCAAGGGCACAGGTACCGCAGCCGGATTCGAACCCGCAACCCCAAGTTTTCACCCATGATTGCGAGTCAATGGCCCTAACCACTCGGCCACGGTACCCCACATGAAGTTGTCATTGCTACAATACAAAGCTCATGCATGTTTTGTTTATACAGTTAGTCTTTGAAGTGCTTCTTTGTAGTTCCAAATCCTCAAATTGTCTTGGCAAGTTGGTATGACTTGTAAAAATGCTGAAAAAAAGTTGAAGAAATTTGAGTGAGAGGATTTGGAATTCATTTAAATGTTTGCTAGAGCTGTGTGTATTCATCATGTAGGCCTACAAGATTGAGTGTAATTGATCCCAAATCAACTAGCCAGCCTGGCCCATTTAAGTTTGTCTTGAAATTTTAAAGGTTTTCTTAAGTATTGCTACATCGGAAAGATTACCATGCATAGACACACACTGGGACCCCATAAACCATGGAGGTTGGAAAAGATAAACTGAACCTATGGGACAACTCTCAAATTCCATTTTTTCCTCGTAAATTCAGGACAATTTTCACTCCTAATTTTTCATTTTTATCATCAAACTAACATTTGTACATGGTTTATATAACAAGGAAATGTCTAGGTGTCCGTGCATGGTAATCTACCTCATGGCTAACACAAAGCAAGGGGAGGTAGATGTAGATACCGACAGTAAGGACTTACATGTACATGGTGTCCGTCGAACGGTTCCATCTAAGAACTACACGAAGGGTTCCACAAGTAAACCACTCTTACCCGGCCTATACACAGCACACAAATGCCCATCCAACCCAACCAGTACCATGCATGGGTGAATTGGACAACAAAAGAAAGAACTTTAAGTATGGATGGCTTGAAATTCCAATGCTCCATATACCCAGCACGATATGTGGCAAAGGGACACGCCCCTATACCTCAACACACTCTTCCCTTTTGTTAATGCACCACTCCCCCCTAAAAACTGAAAAGAATTCCTTGGAAATTCCTTGGATGTTTGGGACACAATGGGGGAACAATGGTAGGGGGATACCCTCTGCCAGATATCGTGCTGCATATGGTGCTGCATATGATGCTCCAGGCGCTTCAACAATTACAAAAGAAACCTCAGGCATGAAGATAGAATTCCAAGACTGCCCCAAAAGGTTGGATGTCATCCAATGAACAAAAACAGCCAGAAAACACTATTTAAATCATTAAAAAAGGAACTTTGTTGCAGTACATATGGCATGAATTCCAAATCTTTCAGTAGACCTTTTGCTTGGGCGGCCATTACAGGGGGCAGGTTTTCATATTTAAATGTATTCATTAAGTGCCTACTCGTGCATGATGTACAGTGGCAATGGGACTGCCCCTTGTTATGTCTGCTTGTGCAAATGGTCTATTTGTCTTAGCAAGTTGGCATGACTTGTAAAAACTTTTGGGAAAATGAATTTGTGAGTGAAAAGATTTGGATTTTATTCCGTACTAAAAATGTTCTATGGCTGTGCAGTGTATGTATCATGCACAAGTAATCATATAGGATTGATTGTAAACGTGTGGGGTTTTTAGTGTATTATATAGGCCACTTAATATTAAGTTCTGAGTCTCGGGTAGGAAAATACGCTTATTTATAGGAAGGTGTTAGAATGGAACTAACACGGTATTTTGTTAAAATTGTTTATATGTAAATTTTTTGTAAATAAGAATTTAGTAAATAAAGAACCGTTTTTCTGTGTGAGATTTCAAACACGTATATTTTTTCAGGCTTTGTAAACTAATTCTGAACCAACTTATTGTCAGCTAGCACAATTTTGGTTTTAATTTTTCCCCAGCAATTAAGCATAACCTTTTAACAGTGACGCTTTTGCTTTTGTGTGACTAATTTGCACGAATCTCTGGCTTAGCGTTAGTGATAATATCCTGTTTGCTTTCAAGAGGAATTAAGAAGTTACGACCCTTCCTGTACATACACAATTACACAGGCATTGTATGTTATAATAGTGTATAATTTTGGAGAAGAGCCATTCGAATGAATCATCCATACATACTCTCCGTAGATGAATATTATACCGGAAATAATAAATCCTGTTAACAATTGCTGCTACATGGAGTCGGCAGACCTTTGTCTAATTCTAGGGCCAGGAATAGTTCAGAGTTATCTCTGAAGAATATAAAATCTGCTGTAATTGGGCAGGTACAAACACCTGTCTTCGGCAGTTTTGTTCTTACAAGCAGTACTTCTGTCGGACCAAAAGACCGTCATCAATTTGGACATAATGTCCAAATGTAGGCTACTCGTGCGCCAAGGTTTTTAAAAATTCTTTTGCCAGCAATAATTTTATGAAAATCTAATATAAATGCAAAATTCAGGCACTTACCGACCGGCACAATCCCGCACCTCACGTCTCGCAGACAGTCCAGCAAAGATGCCAAAATTTATGCATATATGACAAATTCACAATTGTATCACAAATAAATTACAAATATCACTACACACGGTGCAAACATCAAACTTTGTTGATCAGAAGCATGTGCTCACTACGAAGCTCAGAGGTGGAGTGTCAATGTTGACAGAGTGTAAGAGATGTATGGACCAAGAAAACTATGTTGGAATGGCTGGAATTTGTAAAATGTTGTTTTCATAAACAAATTATATGCAAAAAACCCAAGTTCATTCTTTTCATATGTGGCAGAGGGTATCCCCCTACCATTGTTCCCCCATTGTGTCTCAAACATCCAAGGAATTCCTCTGTTTTTAGGGAGAGTAGGGGTGTTAGGGGAGTCCCTTGCCACATATCGTGCTGGGTATAATTTGTTTAGTATTAAACCAAGAGAGGGCACTTTCAACTGGGCATTAATTACCAAACTATGAGGGCAACAAGTGCCAAAATGAGGGCACTATAGACCGTATCGAATAGCAGCCATCTTGTGGGGCACCTTTTGTTACTTAAACTGTTCAACAATGGAAGCACAGTATGTCCTCAAGGAACAAATAAACTGCCCAACGAAATGGCGGCTATTCGATACGGTCTATTCACACATCAGAACAAGTGCTGTTGCAATGAATCACGCGATCCACTGAAACATGCAATTTTGATAAAAAACAACTTGGTCAGCCCAAAAGCATAGTCTTGATACCGGACCGAATTTACTGTTTGCGATCCCCGCACTAGTGTACATGTTGCAACGAATCATTCGGTCTTGAATCAAGACTATGCTTTGGGCTGATTAAGTTGTGTTTTATAAAAATTGCATGTTTCAGTAGATCACATGATTCTTTACAACAGCACCAGGCAGCATAAGTCTGGTTGGTCACCATCACAATAAGATTATACAATGCCAAAATGCTTTTCAATAACACTATGATTTAATCCAAGGTAAACATTTCAGTTACAAAAAGGAAAAACAAAATAATATTTACCACTCCAAGTGATTGTTTAAATTTAACTCGGGCATGTCAAATGACCAGATATAAATCGCTGAAACTAAAATGTTTGAATAAAGTCGTCAACATTGGTCCATTATCAACAAATTAGCACACTGGTTTTTGCTTGTTCTGAGAAGAAAAAAAATTAAAATTCATTTCAGTTGTGAGAATTAGTTAAGATTTTTGCAAATAGATCAATATATTTTTACTTTTTAGCAGATTTTCTTGAGCCAAAATGTGATTTAAACCTTCCTTGCAATAACTACTGGCTCTCTGAGCAAACAACTTAACACACACCAACAAAAAAAATGATTTCTTGCAAAATGCAAGCATTTAGAAAGTACATGTATTTTAACGTGTTTATGAACACTAATTTCTGAAATTGACATTCACAAAAAATGCAAAAGCTTGATTTTAGGTGCATAAGGTGACTGCATTAACTAGTAACCTTTAAAAGTAGGTGTAAATGGTTCAACTGCAGTTTTCAATCATCTTGACATCAGCAAATTCATATTTAGATACAAATTTTACAAAAATCTAATTTGTTGAAATGTTAGCACAGTAACAGCCGTTAAATCAAAATTTGGTCATTATTTGGCAGAAAACGTTGTACGTACCACGACGTTTGCTCCACACAGAGGAAGGCGCAGAGTAACAATGACTCAAAGGAGAAAGGGAACAATCGACTTGCGGCCACGTGGATAGTTTGAGAAATCTTTCTTGTAGTTGCGATGTTTGCCGAGAGCCCAGATCGCCATCTGAGCGAAACCGGCCACAGTGAAGAAAAGAGCTAAAAACAAAAATCACAGAAAATGTCATCAGACAGCCACATAACTAAGATTCTTATATAGATTGTAATACTTGGTTTGTAAGTTTGGAAAAAGAATTCCGTTCACTTGATCTTCCTCAAAGGAGCGTGTCCAGATCACATTTTGGAACTCCCCATTTTTCCCATGGTGTTGAGATTTTGACACAATATCATTTGTCATATTTTTCTCATTACCATTCTGAAATTTTGCGCTCCCAAGCCACATATTTTTAAGGATATCGTAAAAAAACTACAGATGTTATGTAAACTAATTTATCCGGTAACACAAAACAGTGCAGTGATTACACAAAAATTTGTGCAAATGTCCTGTTTTCACCCAATGAATAGTATTTTGGGGAGGCATTTTATACGACTGTTAGGTAAGAATGAAATCTATTTTCTGGAAAAACCTGAACATCTCCTTTAAGTTTTATATTTTCTTAACATTTTTTGAAAATCTATTTTATAAAAAAAGATTTAATACCCTGTTTACACCAAAATCCCGAGGGACTTGAGAGTGATTTACGAACAAAAATTTGTCAAAATGGCATTTTCTCAGGAGTTGGTCGGCAAGATCTTAAGTTCCTCCTATGTTACTTGTCAGAAGGTCATAAGTTAGTCCTGAACACTCGCAATAACTCGGGGGGGAAATCGCCATCGCTCGGCACAAGTTCCCCGACCGTATGGAACGGTTCAAAACGGTCGGGAAACTTTCTCGGTCGCCCCCTTGACAAATGTTTCATGACCACTCACAAGTCCAAGAAATACAGAATTTTACAACTCGTAAGTCGACCCTAACTTGGTCTGCTTCGGTGTAAATATAGCATAAACGTTCGATTTCTCACCTGGAAGGCACTGGGTCATGATGCTGAACGTGATCCAAGCACCGGTTTCATAGGTGTAGTTTGGACAGCTGACCTGATTGAAGAGTAAAGTCATGGGATTGGACGTCGGTTGGGGAATACGTCGCTCCTTGGTACCGGCAGGACGCAGGTTGCGGAAGGCTAGGTGGATGCTAAAGTTTCCCAGCTCACAGAACTAACATAAGAGGAGAAACAACCTATATTATATGGTGAATCTGCTTTTGTATTAGCTCAAAAATTACCTACAAGTATGGAAGTATGCCACTGTGCCTCATAGCTCAGTTATGCATCTGCCCGGTGTGTCAGGGGAAACCTGAGGGAGTATACCACTGTGCCTCATAGCTCAGTTATGCATCTGCCCGGTGTCTAAGGGGAAACCTGAGGGAGTATACCACTGTGCCTCATATAGCTCAGTTGTGCATCTGCCTGGTGTGTCAGCGGTCTTAGGGGAAACCTGAGGGAGCATACCACTGTGCCTCATAGCTCAGTTATGCATCTGCCTGGTGTGTCAGTGGTCTTGGGGGAAACCTGAGGGAGTATACCACTGTGCCTCATAGCTCAGTTATGCATCTGCCCAGTGTGTCAGCGGTCTTGGGGGAAACCTGAGGGAGCATACCACTGTGCCTCATAGCTCAGTTATGCATCTGCCTGGTGTGTCAGCGGTCTTGGGGGAAACCTGAGGGAGTATACCACTGTGCCTCATAGCTCAGTTATGCATCTGCCCGGTGTGTCAGCGGTCTTGGGGGAAACCTGAGGGAGTATACCACTGTGCCTCATAGCTCAGTTATGCATCTACCCGGTGTGTCAGCGGTCTTGGGGGAAACCTGAGGGAGTATGCCACTGTGCCTCATAGCTCAGTTATGCATCTGCCTGGTGTGTCAGCGGTCTTGGGGGAAACCTGAGGGAGTATACCACTGTGCCTCATAGCTCAGTTATGCATCTGCCTGGTGTGTCAGCGGTCTTGGGGGAAACCTGAGGGAGTATACCACTGTGCCTCATAGCTCAGTTATGCATCTACCCGGTGTGTCAGCGGTCTTGGGGGAAACCTGAGGGAGTATGCCACTGTGCCTCATAGCTCCGTTGTGCATCTGCCTGGTGTGTCAGCAGTCTTGGGGGAAACCTGAGGGAGTATACCCGTGTCTCATATAGCTCAGTTATGCATCTGCCTGGTGTGTCAGTGGTCTTGGGGGGGAAACCTGAGGGAGCATACCACTGTGCCTCATAGCTCAGTTATGCATCTGTCTGGTGTGTCAGCGGTCTTAGGGGAAACCTGAGGGAGTCTGCCACTGTGCCTCATAGCTCACTGGTAGAGCATCTGCCTGGTGTGTCAGCGGTCCTTGGGGAAAACCTGAGGGAGTATGCCACTGTGCCTCATAGCTGAGTTATGCATCTGCCCGGTGTGTCAGAGGTCTTAGGGGGAACCTGAGGGAGTATACCACTGTGTTTCATAGCTCAGCTAGTAAAGCATCTGCCTAGTGTGTCACAAGTCTCGGGTTTGAATCCCGATGTGGACGATATATTTCTCTCTCATCCCATACTTAATTCAAGTCATTTCTTTCCACAGCATGACACTTGTGTAGGAGTACAGGCATTTGACTGAAAATTTGTCTTACCAAGAAAGCCGCCAGTCCACCATAGATCTGCAGGTCTCCACCAGCTGTAAAACAAACGAAAGAAATTTAAATTTTTATTTTATTTTATTTTTTTAAATTTAATTTCTTTGAATCCAGTGTGAACATTGCAAACCTCACTGAAACGTGACATTTGTTACAATGCCGATATATGGGTAATTCCCAAAATTAGGGGTCCAAAATTGTTGGTGTCCCAGTTACGTACGACACTCTCTTCCTGATCACAAATTCTCAGTAATGGACTGTGGCCTGTGAATAGGAGGCAGCATCATTTTCTTCAATATTTTGTTCTCTGATTCCTGAAAAATATTTAAAACAAAAGACCATAAAAGCTTATAATTTGTTCCATGGTATTGAATAGGAGTTCGGTGCCCCGGATTAGCTACGCCAATGAAAATTGGATGTAGAATGAGTTTGCATTAACCTTGGTGCCATATTTACACACAAACATTAAATTTAAGTGGCATTTGTTAAAATAAAAATAATTATTATCTACTGGGAAACCACTTCCAATCACTAAAAACACTTGGAAATCTTAAAAAGCATGTAACACTTTTTGACCCCTAATTTTGAGAATGACCCATCTAAAGCGGAGCTATCTCAGAGTTGATGTGTGTACCATACCCAGCAGATAGACAGGCAATGTCAAAATGGCTCTATTGACCCCTTGCATATAACATCATTTGGGAGTCAAATTATGACGCGTCAATATTGACTTCATGTGCGTGCGCGTTGTGTGTGTCTCTGGTGGGCGTAACGTGGGTAATTTTACCAATGGGAACCTTAGTACAGCACGTTATGCACGCTAGAAACACACACAACACACACACACATCGCTTCAACAAAGATGCTGCATAATATATTTTTCACGCATATGTGTCTGTTTTCAAAACTGGAGAGACCTTTTCCTCCAGAATTGTCTTCTTAGATCTGTCTTAAGATATTTCTTTTGTTTTGAGAGAAGATAACTGGCATTGCATAGAGTTATGATCCTGGTGAAAAAGTCTCTCCAGTATTGAAAACAGACTTATATGCAACAGCCAAACAGCATGTGTGACAGACATGATGAACTTTGTAAAATATTTTGTGAAATGTTCTGTTTCAGAAGTAAAGTGGGTGGGAAAACATATGCAAAAGGAAACCTCAGTAGGGACTGAAAACCCATTCCAAGCACTGGCACAGACAGTATTTGAACCCGTACCACATACATCCCAATAGACCGATCCAGTAAGCTCCGCCCACTTAGAAATTGCCTAGCAACATGCCATGCAGTAGAGTCGCGTGGCCGTGCCTCGCGTCAGCGTCCGCGCCCTGGTCAGCGCGTATTGAAACACGCATATTGAAACATGCATAGGCACATAGAAACTGCACGCTCGAAAGCAAAATGTGCACTTAAGTATCCGGTCGTATGCGTGCACGTACAACACGCCTGCAATACACGTAACGCGCGCCATCTAACAAAAACATCTCGACACACATCTAAAACGAAGTGAATGCACAACTTAGCAAAACGACAAGCTAATTTTGGTAAGTTTTTCACGTTTACACAAAAACACATTTATGAAGGGATTAAAAGTAGGTTAGGATAGTCTTATACAATCCGTTTTAAACCCGCTAGCCTCCTCTGCGCTGAAAAAATGATGTTTATGGTGTTTTTGCGTCACTCGTGCTGCATTTGCTGTAGCTCTGTGCACAAAATTTTGAGGACTCAGGTAACCAAAATGGAGATCCATTTTTTGGTTACCTGAACCTGAGGCTGTGATTGGTCAATTCCAAAATGGGCGGAGCTTACTGGATCGGTCTATTACCTGGTGGAGTGTAGAGTGGATGGTTGACAAAGTAAGATACATATGCAGCGAAGCCCCAGTAGTAGCTACTATTCTGTAATGTAAATAAAACATTTATTTTGTAAATTTGCTGATCAAGGGGATGAAATTATTTGTAACGGTTTACCAATTATGTATACTACCTTTAAAATTACAAAACATTTTTATGATCCTCATAATCTCTCCTATTCCATTATGGTAGCTCAACTGGTAGAGCATCTGCCCGGAGAGTCGGAGGTCTCAGGTTCAAATCCTGATTAGGCCAATATGATTTTTCAGGCATCTCATGTTTATTATTTGTTTCATTTCTGCAGATTTATTTACTATTATTATTATTATTATTATTTCTTTCTTTCTGGTATTCATACGAAGGATTCCTCAATAGTGCTCATTGCACTGTCACTCGCAAGCGTGAGGAAACCCATGAAGAATTAGAATTAGAAATGGCCAGAGACACCAGGGAATCCCCTTGCTCTTCACGAAAGAATGCTCTGGGATCTTTAGAGGGCGTTACTGTTACCTAACACACTGGACCAACAGCTTTACATCCCTTCCGAAGGATGGAGCAAGTGTGGTTGAGTGTCTTGCTCAAGGGCACAGGTGCCACAACCCGTCATGGCCCAGGATCGAACCCACATTCTAGTACTGGCACAGGAACTTGAGTTTGACGCACTAGACCGCTCGGCCATAACACCCCACAAACCTAATAGATTTTTTACGCATATGCAACAGCCAAACAGCATGTTCCTCAATTTCAGGAAATTGAGGGACAGGATTGAATCAAGTGGCATAACAACCAATCCCATTATTGTCGTTACTGTACCTTAAAAAAATCTGGTAATTTTAATAGTGGCGATAAATGCTTGAACAACGAAACAAGTTCAGAGAATGCCAGCGTTGCTAATCGAAAGAGTATTTTGCGGTGGGCACCCGTCTCAGACAATAAATTCCACAAACTACACCTAATAAGCTCTTTTAAGCCCCACATTTGGAGCTTTGCATTTGCATTTTCTGAATTATATTAAAAAACTGGCTGAAAAAAATGACATGCCTAATTACTCAAAAATCCCATCAATGTCGCGATCTGGACAAGTTATTGACATACCTTGAAGATGTTGAAAATAGGCATTGTAGCGTGGGAGAAACGATGGACAAAGAGGGTCTCAAAGAGTCTCTTGGCGTAGTGGAACGTCCAACAAGCAGCTGCAATCCTGAGAAGAAATTCACAAGATGCCATGGAGAAGGTACAAGTATGGGTCAGAGTTTGCAAGTAAAGTTACTGAACGCAACATCAGGTGCCTGATCTCCATTGAAATAAAACAACCATACTTGGGATGAGAGAAAAATTGTAAGGGCCTTATCGGGATTCGAACCCGAGACTCCGACTCACCGGGCAGACGCTCTACCAGCTAAGCTATAAGGCAACTTTGGTTTAGCTGGTAGAGCATCTGCCTGGTGAGTCAGAGGTCTTGGGTTCAAATCTCGATAAGGTTACCATAAATGAAGCCAGTATACAGGATTCGCAATGTCCCAAAACTTGTTATCAATCATTTGGCCGAAAAAACCTTACTGAAATAGAAGATGAAAGTGGTTCCAACTGTCCAATGTAACGATTTTTTAAAATAAGAAAACGATAACTGAAGATGAATTTATATAAATACATGCTTGTGCACACACATTTAAGCGCCCTTGTGTGAACTTGGGCCAAAGTTACAGAACATTTTCTACCATTAAAAAAAAAAAACTATACTTACTGCACTACTGGGTGTCTTGTTGCAGTGGCGCTCTCCGCTCCATAAATAAGAGCAGGACGCATGTAGAACAACAGATAAACAACCAAGGGGCCAGTATACTCAGTCAGAAATACCTTAAGAACAAAAAAGTGGAAATAGAAGTTGCCAGGTGCTCAAATTTTTGAATACTGCTTTCTTTAAAACAGAATAAAAACAGAATACCATGATAATCTATGTAGCAGAATACCATGCAGCGAAATACCATGAAGGAGCCAAAGAGTGACATTTTGATGCATTTGTAAAAATGGCCTTTTCGAGTTAACAAAATTATTTAAAGAAATTTCTGTGCAATTTCTAAATAATGTAGAATATTTAAAATAATTCACAAATGGTTACACATGTCTTGGTATCATAGTCTTGAAAATATTCAAGAAAATTGTTTCACGACGTAAGGGGGAACTGCAAGGCATTTTTCAACTCTTGCAATTACATTTGAAGTCATTTTGACCAGTTTATTTCTGGAAAAGGTAGTTGCTGATTTTACCCAGCTGTAGAACCTGGACTTTATCGTTTCAAATACATTATAAGCGAAATTTGTTACATTTTGAGCAAAAGTATAAAAATGTCACACTTGCATTTAGAAGATCGCAGTAGTTTATTGAATCGTTCCCGTTATGTTTTGGGTAGTATCAACAGATAAAGGTGGTGTTCGATTCATGAGGTCATATATTCTTTATATGCTAAAAGAGAAATCGTTCTCTGAAGTCCAGTAATTATAAAAAAATCAACTCCAAGAGTATCACGACGTAAGGGGGACGCTGTGTCCCGTTTTCAAGGAATGACCCATGTAGCAAAGTAATCATAATAAACATTGCAAAAAATACTCACGGTGGTCCATCCAAGTTGAGGTCCAAGGTCTTTAAAGTAGAGCTTCCCGCTGCTTCCGAGGTCCAGAGATCCCAAGGTGCAGTCATCTTTCAGAGATTTCCCCTCTGTCAAATATCACAAAAGATAAAAAAGACTGATATGTCAATGGTGAAATCACATGACAGCTTTCGACAAGGATATTTTACATGGATTTTCAAAAATCATGATTTTCTTCAAGGTTATAGAACTTGTAGTTGAGACAATGCTGAAGTCCCTGCAAGTCTGCACAGGTCCAATGAAGCCTTTCACGGTTATCGACGCCATGTTGTTCATGGGGCATTGTTAGGTCACTGTGCATTAGCTACAATCTGAGCATGCACACGGCAACGTGTGTTCGAACTGCCCCGTGAACAACATGGCGTCGATAACCATGAAAGGGTTACAAGCTACAAGCTATTCAAATAAACCATTAGAAAGGCTTTCTTTGAGTATGTTTATCTTTTGTTGGTTGTGAGTGTACTTGGTGGATAAGCAATTTCATCACTACTGGACTTGTGATGGACTCAGACCACAATAATGATCCTTGCATGATTAAATTTTACCTTTGAGAAAAGCCTCACCAAAACATTTGTGCCAACCTTCTCGCACAAAATATTTCTCTGCCATTTATTAAAGTACAAAAGATTAAGTTGGAACTTACTTGAAGACGTTCGAAATGACTGTCTCTCGGGATACAGATTCCGCTCTGAACAAGACAAAATAAAGAAAAGATTGATAAGCAAATCTTACTTCGATCATAGATAAAACAAATTCAACCTTTTTACAAATGACTAACAAATATTTGCACTTTCCGCCACACACACACAAAGTTTTCAAATAAATTGAAATTTTGTTTATGTTTAGCCATCAAACCTTGGGGTTTCAACAAGTTCACAATCTAAATATGCAGAGTTTTGAATTAAATACAGTAAAATCTATTATTTTACTTTTGCCAAGTAAGAATTGGATTGATGATTTAGCAAGATTTTTTTAGTTACTTGGACAAACCTATTTGTCAATAGTTTTACAAAAAAAAAAGTGAAAGCATTTTCTTCTTCATCCTATAAGGGTCTTAAGGAGCATGGTAAAGATGATAAGTCCTGACTCTTGCAGACTTACTTTTCAGATGGACTTGGGTCTTGACATCAGCAATGGTGGTTGCATTACCAAGCTGTTGGTGAAAAATGTACCAGTAATTATTGACTTTAAAGCAACTTTTAGTTTTTCTTCATCTGAAAATTTATTCTTAAAAAGGTGTGTTCTTATTACTTAGAGGAATGAAGCAGGATTTTTTTTATTTACGTACCCCTGTCAATGTAACAAGTTCCTTGCTACTTCTTGCGTCCACTACTTTAATCTGTGTGAGGAAAAATAATATTAATAAACCAATCAAATTGCTGCCCCACCACGCCCCACCCAACATCGTTAGACGTGGGGATTGTCAGTTTTCAAGGGTATGAATTTCGTTCACTGGTCGCCACTGAGATGCCGTGTGTTAAGTCTATAGAACATGGCAGAAAAGGTTTAAGTATTTTTAAGGAAATTTTTGAATGTTTTTCATTCCTAAAATCACTTGGTGGTTTAAGTCATTACAAAATACAAGGAGAATATAAGTGGCGACCATAAACGGAATAAACCCTTTCACGGTTATCGACGCCATGTTGTTCACGAGGCAGTTCGATCACGCGTTGCTGTGTGCATTCTATAGTTTAGCCCAAATGCATTGTTAGGTCACTGTGCATTACTAGCTACGATCCGCACACGCAAGCCGTCTGCAATGCATGTTCGAAGTGCCCCGTGAACAAGATGGCGTCGATAACCGTGAAAAAGGGTTTTATTCTTTCCTTTTCAAAATTTAAGAAGCAGTGGGAGGGCAGCGTGGAGAAGGGGGCGAGGGATGTTGAATTTCAACCCCACGTGCCCCTCCCTCTACGACTACGCCCTCATGCACCGCCCCCAACTCTCGTTGGCGTCTCCGATCCGCGCCGCCCAGCTAGCCCGGGCGCGCCCAGGCATGCCAGGCATCGCTCTCACTCAGCAGCATCATGCATGTCATGCTCATCAGCTCAGTCTCAGTTAGCTAGGTTACCTCACCTGTTACTCTGCAAGCTAGAGGTTATTCTTTTTAAGACAAAATATTTCTGCAAACTTACCTCCATTGCAAATTTTCAAAATCTCAAGGCGAGAAACTAGGCCTACCACAACCTCTGGCAAAAAAAAGAAGTGAAACAATGCTGCCAAAATCACGCCACTTGTGTGAACTTGTTAGGGCGCCCTCTTTTGCAACGCAGGTTTTAGATTGATTTCCAGTCCACGTATAAAATATTCGCGTGCGTACAATGTAACTAGCTGCGAGTGTCGAGTATGTGGACCGGAAACTAGTCTACTCAGTTTAAATCTCCTTGATTTTGAGTTCTTCCACTTTGCAATTTCCTTGAAATTTGATGTTTTCGACCCTATCCAGAAACATGTTTCTTACGTAATCACTGACCCAGCCACAGCCAATAAATGGGCTTTGGTTACTGACCACCAAAACTGATCCTTGGCCGAATCAATAATTATTTCATTAACACATTTCTCATTGTGGTCGCAAAAACAACAGGCCCCTGGATCTAGTGATAATGAAAACATTTTATTCTTGACAAGTCCTATACAAAATCGGACACCCAAACCTATTTGGTCCATTAATACTCCATTGGTTTATTTCCCTGCTTAAATCGATGTAATTCCAGATAGCCGTGGCTCTCTGACCAATGTACTAGGCCTATGTATTCCATGGCCAATCTTCATAAATTCACATTGCGGGTCAACAATTCCATTACATTTTGGAATTGCATAAGCAAGGTCTTCTATTTGAAATGTTGATACAATTGAGCTAAATCACAAATTTAACTTCACAGATTTTGTTTATCGTCCAAATTGTAACATTTCTATTGATGTTCAGAATCGAACTGTTAATACAAGGTACTCTTAATTTTGACTCGGAATATTTTATATAGAAGATCTAATATTTGGCAATTTTTTTAACTGCGGATTATAAATTTGTTTCTTTTTCGAAGCATGCTATATGTTTTGTCAAGTTTTACTGACCTAGACTTCAAAAGAAATAAATGAAGAGGTGTAAAATAAATCCAAGGTGGAACAACACTGGTTCACAAATTAATTTTCGTTTTTGACAGAAATGTTCTTGGCATTAATATTACATTGTTTATCACTCATTATTACTGCATATCTAATTACTGTATCAACTGTCATGCATATTCATAAGATGTTTGTTAACACTACTGAATATTTATAAGACATGAATATCACATCGCTGGGAAAATGGAAGACAAAAACTACTTTTAATTAAATAAACAAGGTAATTAACCTTTCAAAAGAGGGATTATTTTTTTCCGAAACAAGCTAGAAAAAAACCCTGAGAATATAATGCCCTTAATACAATTTCATTGGAGGGATTTTGAGGGGGATTTTGTCTTCCTTCTGACAAATTTATTACCACTACTAAAACTTCACTGATGTTTTTAATGATACTAAATTTCCAATAATTGAAAAAGTGGCGTTTGTTTTTAGCAATTTATTTAACTTGCGTCGGGGAGACTTAATATATAGGGTAATCATTAACACTGTACACTCAGTGCCCCCCTCCCCCTAAGACACTATGAAAAACTTCATAGCATGCTCGGGTGGGACTCGAACCCAGGACCTGCCGCAAACAAGACGTCTGCCTTGTTTGCGGGAGATCGTGGGTTCGAGTCCCACCCGAGCATGCTGTGAAGTTTTTCATAGTGTCTTGAGGAGTCACTGAGTAATGATTACGTGGTAAAGATAAACCCTAATTAACATGGCGTTTGTTTTGCAAGAAAAAATATTCCCACCCTACTGGGAACTATTCAGTCAAGGGTGGCACGTACCCTCAAACAAATCCGAGTTCAGCAAAGTTATTCAAAAACAGTTTCATGCACAAATAAACACAAAATCTAAACTGTACTTAATAATCCTTTACAAAAGTAGCTAACAAAATCTAAATAAATCTGCCTTTTGGCTATTAGCACCCAAAGAATTCTCTCTTACAATAAATAAAAAATATTCTCTGTCCATAATGTACATTTCCTTTTTTTTGTAAAATCTGTACAACAAAAACATACATAAATACAACTTAATTAATTCTCGTGCATATTTTAGCATCAATGTGTGATGCATCCCTGCTTTAATAAAACCAAAAGTTTCTACACAATCTTGCATCCTTAAAATAATCATCATTCAAAACACAATTTACATCAAAATAATTTGGGGTGTCATCGCATCATCAACAAAAAGTTTAACTTCCGAAAATGTAAATATTTCGATGGATTTTTTATTCCTTAAAACTTACATTAAATCACCATTTTCTCATACATTTAAATGCAGGTTTATCAGGCTCTGTATATGCACTACAAGTTCTACTACTGAATGAATTTCACATTTTTCTTACGCTTCTTTTGTTACAAAACAGTTCTACTAGAGGCAAAAACAGCCCATATGATTAAAGTCGGTACATATTATTAACACTGCATATCCGTGGTACTTGTACTCACTGTCAAACGAAAGTCCATCACAAGTAGGGTCACAAGTACCGAAAAAACAATGACAAGAAATAATACCGTGGTTGCAGTTCCCTCAAAAAGCTCGTGATCTGAATCAAGACCCAGCGACTTCAGACAGACTTGCGAGGACTTGGCTGTACTTGTGATAGACCTAACTCCAACACTGTCAGACAATCTGGAGCGTTACTCAAAGAGGACTCTACATTTGCATATATCTCGCATCTTAAACGTCTTTCATTGCAAATTCCTAATACTGCTTGGTGTAATTTTTATTTAACACTAAATGCAGGGAGGTGTTATATCCCCTTTGATTACATTCGTACATTTGTTGAAAGGGACTTCTTTTTCTGTCCAAATTCCTGTTGTGAGAAAGGGATATGGTGGGATTTTATTCATACAGAGACATTTCAAATATTTGTGCCAGGCAATATTATGCATACCTCCACAGTTAACATCAACAATGGATTCCGATGCAGCAATGTTTGTAACAATGGGACATTCTGCAGCAAAATTCTGGCATGTTGGACTTCTAATATTTTGACTATTTTTACTAAATTTCAATCAACCTCTGTTCAATGATCAATGTTACGAACCATCATCATAAGCTTTGACATCACACCTTATTTCTCCGAAGATGTATTGAGTGCCTATAGACCCCTGGCATCAGCGGCCATCTTAGGGGCAAATCACATTGTCACTGTGCCTCATGCATGAATAAGGGCTTTGTGGATCTATCGTCATATTTAAATATGAAAACCAGCCCCCTGTCATGGCCGCCGGTGCAAAGGATCTATTGCACAGCCACAAACCCTATCCTGCAACTACATGTATTGACAACTAATGACTGCAGTAAAATAACTGCCTCATATACACCCTTTCTATTGTAAACTGTTAAAAACGGCGTTATTTCCACTCATAATTAAAAACCTATGTCGAGAAAACTGCCTTGTAGAAATTTCAGCCACAAAACCTGAAAATCCATGCATGTTTTTGTGTGTGTGAATGAATGGTAAAAAAGTTGTCTGCAGACAACTTTTTTAAAACCCAACTTCAGTTGGCAATTTCTCCCACAAAAGTATCATTTTACACGGGAAAAAAGTCATGTGGTGTTTGCTACCATTGTAATCAACACTTTTAGTCAAGTTTTTCTTGTCAACTCGTAAAGTAAAATTGTGGGCAACTGCAACTGATGTACTTGGGCTTTAACTCACCGACTGTATGCATTTCAAGATACACCTGGGTGATTTCCTTATGGGCAGGGCTGACTGACTCTGCCTATAAATCCGTGCTTTCCCCATCCTCTTCCCCATCCGATGTGTCACTATTCACGCCCATCATCTCTCGCAATCTCTCTTGGGCAAGATGAAGTCTCTGCGCGATGGCCGTGGAGCATCCATGGTGCGTAACTTGAATGAGGCGATACGTGCTCGCGACGCGCTCTTCGTTGATATACGTGATCAGATGGTCACTCTCGTTGTGGTTTAGGACGAGTTTGGTGTGGTCGTCAAATATATTCATCTGGAAAGATAAGATATGCTAAGTTTTTTTTAAACAAATACCCCCAAACACAGCTTTAAATCCATACCAAACACATTGTGAAAACTGTTCCAAAATGTCACTTTTTTTCAAAATGCAAAGAACTTTCAATCAAAACAGTTCTCTTCTAAACGGTTACCTAACACAAAATTAACCCTAAACCTAACAAACCTCTCACCCTAACACTATTTTTCAAGCTTGGACAACTCGACTGTGGACGTAGTCCACACTCTGTCACTTTTCTGCTGCAAACAGTGGACAACCTTTGTTCGCTAGTCCACAGTAGGTACGTAACGTACGTACACACGCATGCCATTTTAAAAGTCACAAATGTTCCACCTGGTTCATAAGATTAGAATGTGTTACATATGCCACGAGTACGCAACAGTCCACGCAAAATGGCCAATATCTGATTACAAATGACTGCAAAACACTTTTTAGCTTTTTATAGACTATGAGTATGACTTTTGTTTCCATCTAAAGCGCCTTCTCTTGAAATCATGCCTTCCAGTTGCTTCATTCAACTGTCCATTGTATACAGATCAGTGGAAAAACCACTCTATTGACCACTCTCACGGACGCCATCTTTGTATGAAAAATACAACTGCGTATTAAATGCCATTAGGTACACGCACGCTCATCATGGAAAATGTTCCAAACACGAGCGTGTGTTGCTCAAAATTTGTTCGAAATATGGCGCAGCCGATGCGCGTTACAAACATTTACGCTCAATATCCTGATGCACGTGGCAATCTGTAAGAAGTGACGTCATTTGAGAGAGATCAATCCTCCATTTTCTCACCTGGAATGTTCCGTTACTAAGATACATGGCGATTGCTTTCGGAGTGCGATTCCACTGCACAAGATATGGGCCGGGCTGAAATGAAGCTCCGCCCACTGCCTGCGATTGGTCGGTTCCTTTTCGTTTCGGTGACGGAGAACGGATGGCAAATTCACTTGCTTCATTTGCCTAAAGTAACATTACAAAAAGACTGCTTAACTTCACAAAAATAATAAACTTTTTACATGGTGCTATGAAAAGTTGAGGTGCAGCTAAGCTACATGCTGTGCGGAATTACAAGTGCGTGACCAGATCGGAATTGCCGATTCCCGACTTAACTTATTATTTTTCTCATTACTATTCTAAGATTTCAAGCTCTAAATCGGTATTTGTTTTTAATGTCATATAAAAACAAGGAAGATTTGTAAACCAATTATCTAGAATAATTTTACTGTTTACCATTTTCAATGGGCATTGAATTATGTTCAAATGTTTACTTTAACACTTGAAAATTTCCATGGATGGTTTTTTTTGTTTTTTTGTCATATTACTGGTAAGTTTAAATCTATAGTCCTGAAACAATCTGATCACGCACATTTAATGGGGTTAGTGATAAAAATGTGAGCAAAGCAAAATATTTCTGGAAAGCGTAATCGGAAATGTATGTTAGCTGTGAGGTGCATGTTATGCCATTACGCTACTTTTGAGCAGTTTTGGATCTAACCTTCAAAACTCCAATGGGTGATGTAGGGCTTGCCAGATCGGACGAAGGGCCCTTCAAAAAGGAAATATTGAGAAAAGTTCTATTCTCAAAAATCATTCATTTATTCTTTCATTGAAGATAGTTATGCTTCGTCACTATTTGGCATAGAGTAGATAGATAATCCAAAATTCCAAAAAATGCAAAATTACAAACAGAGCATGTAAACTTTTGAATTATTTGAAGTTTTCTATACCGTAATTGGAACAATGGGCTCCAATTTCCGTTAGTTGATCTAAATGATTAACTGAGGCCAATGGCCTCATGCCCTGCTGAGTTGGCCCTGATGCCCCTTCAAGATATATACTTTCTGAGGCCAACTTGGCCAGCATGCCCTATCCCAAGCATTGACATTAACCAAGGCCACCGAGGCCAATGGCCTCATGCCCTACCGAGTTGGCCCTGATGCCCCTTCAAGATATATACTTTCCGAGGCCAACTTGGCCAGCATGCCCTATCCCAGGCATTGACATTAACCAAGGCCAATAGCCTCATGCCCTGCTGAGTTGGGCCCTGTGCCCTTTCAAGATACACACTTTCCGAGGCCAACTTGGCCAGCACGTCCTATCTTCTTAAATTTCATGAGGCTTGTATACACTAATAACCAGTACACATCTGTAACAAAGTTGGCCATGGTACGCCTCCAGTTGGCCTCAGTGCCCTTTGCAATTCAGACAAAATCGAGACCGGAGTGACGTGCTCTTTAATCTGAAGCCTGATTTTTCTTTTTAATCAGAAAAGACAAGTTATAGCAAATATAAACATAAGATGAAAAAAAGGTTAATGGTTATTTTGCTGACATTTTATAATAAAAACCCCACAAATCTTAGGTTAACAGAACAATTTTAATCACATTTACCTTAACGAGATGCTCATCCATATACGTGGAGAAATAGTCAAGGAGCGTGACTTTCTTGGAAAGTCTTGAAGGAACAGACGAGAGACTAAATACATGTTCCTTGTCGTCTGTCGACAAATATTGCACTAAACTGCAGAAAAATAGAAGATAAAATAGCAAACAATAAAAAAATGAATAACAATAAAAACAGAGCATTTCCAAATTATTCTTGACCAGGTGGCTAGTAGAAGGTTGTGGGGTGTTGTGGCCCTAAAATGTAACACAAGTGTCCGTCCCGGTTACGAGCGTATAATGGAAATTTGTACACAGGGTTTTTAGAAAGGCATGTTATCACACTATTTGTAACCCTTTTTGGGCCCAAGTTATCTCTTCAGAATAACTGAAACTTATTTTTTTTAATTTTGAGACCAGACAAAGTTATTTCCTCGAAAATATGGTCTGTGTTGCCAAAATGCCCCCTTTACTGTGGAGAGACCCAATTTGCATTCGCTTTCACAGTAATGAACCGGCCTTTACTGGGAATGAATCCTATTAAAGATGACATTTACCTCCGATCTGGGGAGAAGGAAATTCGGGATTTATCGTTGAACATAACTCCAACTGTCTTGTCCGATAGCTGATACCCAAAGCCATACTTATTGGAGTAATCAACCCATTTAGTGACCCATAAAACTTCGCTGGGTTGGGGCTTGTATTTGGCGGCACCCTGGCGTTCCCCTGGTGGGGAAAAGACGAAAATGGAAAACATCTGCTGAGGGCGACTTTCAACAAATCAAAAAACTTGATTTTGATATTTTATGAAATTTGGGTGATGATGTAAGTTTGGCTACAATATGTTAACATTGTCGCTATATTTATGATGCTTACCCCTTGGCAAGTGTTCTAGGCAAGTTTGAAGCATCTCGGCAACTGTTTCTATGGCAACAGAACTGGATCGAACCACCACTGTGAAAAAATACACAAAAAAACAAAAAGTAAATAAAAATAATGAGTTTAGAGCTGTCAAGGCAGTGTTTGTCAATAAAGGTGATTTTTGAACAGTTGTTTTAGAAAAAGGTACCTTTTCTTTCGATTCTTGGCGACTTGACAGCTTTTGGAGTTGGTGTTGTTGGAGTCTTGGGTCTTGACCCATGGTTGTGTTTTGTCTTCAGCTTTGGAGTGCTTGCTTGCTGGGCACCAGCCTACAAACAACAAAAATACTTTACATTCCGGGCGTAACTGAGAATCGGTCTTAAAATCTTTATAGAGTGAGATAAAATTGCAAAAATTTCATGTTCAATTGTTGCTCTTTTGAAATTTTCTCTCAATTGTAAGGTAATCTCTGGAGCATCAATGAAAATCAGTACGATGGCATTTACAAGGGCACCCTCGTGTGAACGAAGCTAGGTTCCTGACTACCGTGGTATTATGGCTTTGTTTTCTGTGCAGTATAACCAAGGACCAGCCTAAATAGGACGATGGCTTTGCACAATTTCTTGAAAGCATGGAAAATTTTTCATAATTTTCTCTGAACAAGCCGACTTACACAGAGCTTGGTTTTTATCATGCACATTCTTAATCACACTTGAAGATAACGCCGTTTGTAACAGTTTTCCAACCCTGTACACTATCTTTAACATCTGTAGATGGAACATGTACGTCAAGTTGTCAAATTCGGTTTATTAAAAAATGATGGAAAAAGCGAAATATGAGAAAACTTACCCCACCCAAGGAAGACTTGGAATTTGATTTAGGAATATTGCCACTGGAATACAGCTTCAGCTGCGCTAACGGCGCCGTCATATCGCGTCGCTGGAGAGTGCTTTCCCGCTTCAACCGACAAAAATCGTTGGTTACGATTCCGCCCGAGCCGTCGCTTATCAAGACCTTGGTAATGGGAAACGTTGGCGCGGTCGTGCACGAACTGGGCGATAACGACTCTGGAATGTAACCGTCCGTGAAGAACTCGTGGTCTAAGATGGCCTCCAGAGGAGGCCGTTCGTCGGGGTCGGAGGATAACAGAGCGGTGATGATGGACTTTGCTCCGGGCGACAGTTGTTCGGGAATGATGTACTTGTTGTGTTTGATGCGCGAGTAGGTTTCCTTGAGAGACGTTGTTTCAAATGGAGGCTTGCCAACGAGCATTGTGAATCTGTTTATACGAAGGTTGAAATCATCAAAAAAAGTGAGGATAGTTTATAGAGGTTTGCTACAAATAGAACAATCATAATGGGGGCAATTTCATAAAATTGATTGGCAGAAAAATTTGCTTCCCGATACAAAATTTATTATATTTATATATGTGATGTGTACAATTGGCTGGTGTTCTGCTACTCTTGCCAAGTTGACATACAATAGACCTTTATCACGGTGCGGCCATCTTCCCTTTTCTCGCGGACAGTGATTCTCTCAAAACAACAACGGAAGACTGCACGCGCTATCGCGCAGACGTAGACACGCACATGCACTGATCATGCCCGACACGTACACGTACTATGCAGTGGGGAACAAGACAAAGATGGACACACCGTGATAAAGGTCCATTGTAACACCAAAGGAAACACAAAGTAAAGTCAACTCACAGTATGCAGCCAAGAGCCCAAACATCAGCCTCAAAACTGTGACCAATCTTGCCCAAGACTTCTGGAGCGATGTAGTTGGGTGTTCCACACATCGTTCTGGAGAAATGAAAAAGGGTTGCATCAGCTATCACATAACTTACATTAGAATGACATTCTTCCATATATTGTTCTTAAAATAAGGTAAATCTGGTCCATACAATCTTTTAGTTTAAATGGCATTTATTTGCCATATGGGTCTGTCTATAAATTAGGGGTCCAATGTTGGTGTCCCCCGTTACATTTTACATCTCGTTTTTGTAAATTCAGGACACATTCTTTAAATAATTTCCATCTCAAAGAGTGATCACATAAAGTAAAATTCATAAAAAAATGGTTTAAAAGCCATTTTAATGATTTTTGTACGAAAAATACGGTAACACATATCAGGTGTAACGGGGGACAATAAATGTTACACTTTTGGACCCCTAATTTATAGAAAGGCCCACATACATGTACATGTATATTAGCAAGCATCTGGTGTGCTCCTGAATGAGTAATTTTTCTAACCTCTTACGATCTCCTTCAAACTCCAGCTTTGCCGCCAGCCCAAAGTCGCCAATCTTGACCCCCATATCATCCGTCAGGAACATGTTACCAAGCTTAAGATCGCGATGCAGTACACAGTGACTATGGAGGTAGCGAACTCCCTCAATGATCTGCTTCATGAAGTAACGTACCTCAGGCTCTGTGAATGTCTTCCGAAGTTTAAGCATCTGAACCAAAGACTGCAGAAAAAAAATCTGAGTTGGTATGGCTACTTTAAAGTTAGAGTACCGATTGGTAAACTGAAACTGTTAAAAACGGCATTATTTCCACTCGTAATTAAAAGTCTGTGTCGATAAAACTGCCCTGTAGAAATTTCAGCTACATAGACGTAGTACTTCAGAAAACCTGGAAAAATCCATGCACTTTTTTTGTATGTGAATGAATGTTAAAAAAGTTGTCTGCAGACAACATTTAAAAAAATCTACAATTTTATCATTGTTTTCACAGACACACCTGAAAACATTTCCAGGTTAAAAAAACCAAAACATATAGAAGATTCAGATTTCATTCCCCACGTATAATTCGTACCCTGAAAATTTGGGAAGACGGCCAAATAGCTCTGATGATAGAATGCTGGTACATTACTGTAGCCTCAGATACAAATCATGATGCGACCTTCGTAAAACCTTTCTTTAAAAAAAAATCTTTTAAAATCTTTTAGATCACATCAAAGTCAGCATTCTGACTAAGGCTTGTGCTTTAACCATAGTTACCCCATAAAAAGATAACTACTATATTTCTTGGCATAGAATTACACTTTGACATACCAGTAAGGTTTTCTAAATAAGCTTAATCTCTTCGGAATTTTGGGGGTCGAGAATATCTTGCATGATTGTCAAGCAAGACAAACCACTTGCATACAACTCCTTGTTTCTGAGATTGAACACAGTACAACATCATTCCATACATTATCAAACCTGTCATCTTTCCACTCCAATGTACAATATGCCAATGTACTGCCACCTCTTCTTACACACACACAGTAACACATACCCCTAGGCCAAGATTAGCATAAAGCCAGCACATAGCAGGGTTGGCTGAAGTGTAATCCTTTGAAAGTATTCTTGGATAAAAATGGCTTTTGAAAGTGACAAACCTGAAACTAAACATGTTATCCTTAATAGTGCACATCTTTTGATGTATGTATTGTAAACAATGAAATCAATCTAAAAAGAGCTGTTCGATAATGATTTTTTTTTTGTGAAATAATTTCTCGGGGTCCACAAACCATGGGATTTCTCCAAAGTTTTAAATGTTTATTTTTAATTTTAATATTGTGTGGCTACATTGACATTGCATTTAAACTGTACCTTATAAACGCTTGAGCCCACAAACCCACAAAACACATACTCAGCAAAGAAAAATGTTTTTGAAGCACTGCATTAGATTATATAAAATTATTTTATGAATAATGATCATATTCAGTTAACTAACCCTTCTGCTGCACAGTTCCAAGATGATGTAAATGTTGTCCTCGTCGTCAAAATGACTGTGGAAACCTACGACATTAGGATGTTTGAGGAGAGAATGCACATGGATCTCTCGTTGCATCTAGATGTACATGTAGCAGCCAAGAAATTATTTGAGAAAAAAAAGATGCAAAAGATTAATGGAGTTTTGGTGGTATGTTTTGGTGGTATGTGAGGTTGCCGTTTGTTTTATTTAGAGTTCCTCTTGGTGGAGGGGGTGTATAGATATTTTTATTTTGTCTGAAAACTTTCAGTTCAAGACAGGACCAGGCATTTGCTAGTCTGGAATGTACTTTTTTTTCTGTCAAAATTAGAAAGTGATGGCTGTAATGTAAAAAAATGTAAAAAAAAATGCTCTTTACTAAACTGACAATTTATTAAAGGAAAAGTTAATTGTGAAGAAAACTGAGAATAGGTGAATGATTCGATTTGAACCGGCCATTCAACACCGGCCAGATCGGGGGTTGAGTGGTTAATTAAGATGTCTGCCTAGTATGCAGGAGGTTGAGGGTCCAAGTCCCACCCTAGCACACTATGAAGTTTCTCTTATAGTGTGTCGGGAAGCACTGATGCTAATCAAGTTAGAACGTTAAGGGCAAAAAACACCCTAATAGTGTGACGTCGGTTGCCATTGTAATGGGGTCTAAACATTGGCTGGTAATCTGAAACGTCCATTGGTATAGCGCAGGGAAACAGTTCACTGTTTTTTTTTAGTGTAGACCCAAAAACAATGGCAACACACAAAGGGTGACATTTTCACTTTAGTAGTCTAATAGCAAAAGTTTATCCTGCCTAATATATAGGCTATTGTTGAAACTGAAATATTTTCCATGGCTTGGATTTTACAGAGGCCTTGGTGCCTTCTGCAATAACCAACCAGACTCTAATGGATGTGCCCTGCAAAAATACTACAAGTGCCCTTCGGAATACACATATGGCAATGGCATGCCCTTTTGCTGGAGAAAATGCCTGACTGGTTTTAAACATCTTATAAACACTCAGGCTCTGGGCCATTCAATCTACACCGGCCTTTAATGGACTCGCTACTAAAATTAAAGGCTGTAATTTCCATCAGCGAGAATATTACACCTAATGCACTGTCAAAAAATAGTAAATTTAATTTCTTTATCAATGCACGTCGACTCCTGGGCAGGACTGCATTGGAAACATATACGCGTCAATATTTTTTTGTTCTTGTTCGTTCTGGCATTGGCACCACACAATACAGAGACTTGCTAAATATAGCACAGCTGAAATAAATTATGCCTCTGGAGAGCAAAATAAATATTCACAGCATGGGATTAGGTTTCGTTTGCAATGTGCAAATGTAGAAAATTGTTGGAAATGGGCAGGAAATATAAACATGACGAGGAAATGTTACTACTAGACTAAAAAAAAAAAGGAAAAATCTCATATTTGAGGCTGGCTGGGGAATTTGAATTATGTTTATGCACAACTGTAATGACGGTGAAATTTCACCCTTGGAGGAAAGGAGTTTTGTAAAGGGCCTTCCCATTATAAAATCAGATTGAAAACATTTTAATTATACACAGAAGTAAGGACTCGGGGAAATTAAGGCTGCCACAATACAATGTTAAATGTCAAAAGGGGGAGTGGGGAAGAAATATTGACATTAAAAATTAGTATTTATTTACATTTACATGTATGTTATAAATAAGCTAAAATGAAGTCGTACTAAAAATAATTATAGTGGATCCCTGTCATTTGATTGGACAATAGCAGGTCACATGGCGTTAAATAATTTAACCATTTAATGCTACGTCACCTAACGTGCATTTTGTTCCATATGATTTTTTCATTGCACGGTGCGCCCGTTTCCATGGCATTGTACGGCACGCGCATTGCATGCATTTTTACTGCAAGCGCGTGTTCGTGTACACGTGTGACATTGCACGACGCTGAAGCAGATGCGTTTGCGTAAGACACACGTATGGTAGATGAGTTTGATTCGGTCATGGTGATGCGAGGGATGTCAGGGACTAGGGTCTTAAGTACTTTTCTTATTCCAAGGCTGTCCGATGTTCTCCAATCAAATGACAATGATCTCTTTGGGCATTATAATATAATATAAATAATTAATGTTTTTCATTCATTCAATGGAACGAATATTTTTTATTTATTAAAAGATGGAATTATTCTATTCAACTCGGTGCCGCCTCGTCGAATAGAACATTCCATCTTTCAACTCGAGAAAATATTTGTACCATTGAACTCATAAACATTCTTTATTTGTATAACGATGCATGCATGCATTTCTCAGATTGCATATTAAAAGGAATATTGACTGCCCCAGAAATGCAAAGTGCAGTAATTGAATTGATATTGAACGACTGTAACACAGTGCGTGTGTTTCCTATTTCAACTTCTGAACAGTATACCGATCTACACCATTTATTTCGGTAATGGTCTTTTCTGTAGTATAAAAAAAATATCTGCATTATTATACGAACTAATTTTAATAGAAGGTGACAATCTACATAAATGGCTTCCGATTTCCTGCCAGATTTTTAATTAACCTGTCAATTTAAGGCACATCAAATTACAACGGGTTTAACATCCGATAAGAGGTTTATATTCTGTCCTTGTAACAACACAGCATTGCGGATGATGGCCAAGCTTGACATTTAAATTGCGGTCTGCGAGACTTAAGGACTGCAGGGTGAAATTAATCCAAGCCAACATCGTTGGATTGACAGTACCCAGCATGCTGTTCATGTAACGGACTGTCGTTTCGGTCTAGTTGATGTTTTCAAGAAGACGGTCTGTATGCAAAAGAGCCTCAGGGTGGCCCTTTTTCCGACTGACCAGTTTCTCTCTTTCTTCCTTTTTTTCCCGGTGGACAGAATTGTGAAGCGGAAGATGTGACAACTCAACTAGATCTTGAGAATTTTGCCACTGTCTGTACACACATCTTGTGAAGAGCTAAATTTTTAAAGTGCCTCTGTTTGCGTCGGGCCTGCAATCGGAAGGTCGTGGGTTCGAACCTCAAAGCGGTCGCAGGCTTTTCCATTGGTGCAGAAAACTTAGCTGTACATCGCCACCAGCGTCAGCTGGTGTAGCGGGCCCTGGCCTCCCAGTCGTTAATGGGTACCTGGTGCTTGCACTGGGGAAGGAAACTGCAGACCCGAGCAGTAGTCGGCTCTATCCCCGGGTTAAATGCAGGCTCAAAAGCCAAGGAGTCGGGAGTTGAGCGCCCGCAGCAATGCGCAGATACCGCGCATGCCCCTTCCTTTCCTTTCCTTTCTGTTTTTAGCAGGTAGAGCCTTGGAATGTATTCAAAATGAACTTTTTATCTTCTTTTTTAGTTGGATGTTTCATATTTAAAGTTGTCAATAAATCATCAAAAAAACAGACATAAAAAGTGAAAGAATAATTTTCCAAAAAATATTTTTTTTAAAATCAGTTGAGTTTCTAAAAATGTCTAAAAATACCTCTATCTGCTCTTTTTTTTATTCAAATTTGACCAAATATTTTTGTGAAATCCTAGCTCAGTCCAATATTGCTTTGCTGGATTTGAAATCTACTCGAACCTTTCATGATACAATGTATTAAACAAAGGCAAAGTTAGTTCATTTAAAATTGGACTAATTTATTTCTTCCACTATACTACCACCCACCTTCTCCATCTGTATCGGTTTGGCGATGCGGGCCTTGGGCACTATCTTGCCTGCATAAATCTGCCTTGTCTCCAAGTTGATAAGTTCATAGCACCTGGCGAAGCCACCCTGCAGCAAAATAGGGGCAGGGCAAAATCCCATGCAATACGTTGAATTGAAATGCAGTCTAGTTCAAATAACGTATGTTTACCGAGGCAGTGAGATTGGAAAAAGATGAAGCGCTCTTTAAGAGTGCAGTGAAGAAGAAGGAATAATGACAACTATAATGTAAAGAAAAAGGCACAAAAAGAGGACATGAAATCAGAAGATATTTGGAGAGAAAAAAGGATCTGTTACCGATAGGGTGCAGTCGGGTTGGGTAGAGGAGGGTAAACATGGGGTTTTGAAAGAGGATTAAGTCAACGTAGTAGTACATTTCTTCAGCAATGTTGCCTGATTTTTCAAAAGTGGGGGAGCCAAGAGGGTGCACAATAACGTTGGAAAGAGGGCATGCAAAGCAGCTAACACTCAGTTTTCCAAATCTCAAACCTCATTAGGGGGGTGGTGCACAGGGGGCAGGCACAAGGGGGAGCACTTTTTGGAGTGGCCGGCTCTTTTTTTTGGGGGGGGGGGGGGGGAGAGGTGGGGGTGGGGTGTGCCCCCAGACCCCCTTGGAGATGCCACTGCCTTCCACCTATTTGGTCAAGTTTAACTCTTTGTAACATGTAAACCCTTTGTATTCTGACAAAATTCAGAGTATCCTCAAGTATGTCTGACTAGAGGTCATCTGCATTTGTAACTTTCATCCCTAAATATAAAAAATGTCCAAGGCCATTGTTAACAAATAAGGAGTATTCCGATCAAATGGACCAATTAAAAACAAAACCAAATTGCCATAACTTTTATGTTTGGGGGGAAAAAAATTGACTCCAGGCAATTGTTTTTAGCAGAGCATCGTTAACAATTCTTGTCACCTCCCTTACCCGCACTTCCCACATTTAAATGGATTTCTACACTAATTCCTCACGACTCCAACTGCAAAATTTTCAATATTAGCAATAGTTTCAGGTTTATAAAAATTAGCCGTTTTGATGCATGTTGAAGCAACTTTGAGCTGGAACCTTGTTTCCTTTAAAATACATGTAGAAATTGAAAAACGGCAATTTACACAGAATGAGATGAATAGGAAGAAGTTCTAGACAATCAAATACTCGTAGCACTGCAAGGAAATTGGCTCAACCATACAGGCTTTCATAAATACAACACATGCATAATACGACCAGCAGACTCCTGTAATATTACTGTTTATTGATTCCGCAACGGTCTACTGGCCGACAGAATGCCACGCATGCAACCTTACTGGTACCCAGGTTTCTGAAAGTCAATAGGATCAATTGCTACGCTTACAAGAAGGCCACGCATGTACAGACGGGCTGGATGCGTGCATTTGGTAATCAGTTTCCTGCATTTAGCCTTGATGGATTTTCGCATGTAATCTACTTGGGAGGATTAAACATTTTTTGATTTGTTTTAATTAGTATAATTTCTGATTACACAATTATCTAGAACAGATATCTTTATTGAAATCTTTATTGATTTCATAGTCTGCATTCACATTTTAAAATAAATTTCATGTTGACATAGTTTTTGGAATTAATAATATGTGACCCGCTCTGCAAAAAAGGGTCTTAAGTCGCGCTGGCTAGTATTCTTTTTGCGACCATAAAAAGAAATCTGTGGCATTTCTACGCTCATTAAAATAGCTAAACACAAAAGAAATTCCAGGCGTAACGCAGACATTCTAGGGGAAACACAGACATTCCAGGCGGTATCTGGGCACTGCCAGGAATTTCCATTGTGTTTTGGTATTTTATTGAGCGTGGATTTGCCGCGGATTTCTTTTTATGGTCGCAAAAAGAATACTAGCCAGCGCGACTTAAGACCCTTTTTTGCAGAGCGGGTCACATATGTGGATTGTCAAATGCAAAAATGAGGGGGGGGGTGGGGGAGGGGGGGGGGGGGGGGGGGTGGGGGAGGGGGGGGGGGAGGGGGGGGGGTGGGGGGGTGGGGGAGGGGGGGGAAGGGAAATGAAAACAAATTCAGATTAAAAATTTAAGGAAAATAGTACACAAAGATACATGTGATTAAACATTTTATTTTACGAGCTACATGTACAAGAACAAACCCAAGATATTATTTCATACAATGCAAGAATTTTATGGAACTGGACCATCAGCCTAATTTCCCAGCACTTTGGCATGGAGCCTCAGGTCCAAATTTACAGCATTCCCCACAGCGCCAAATGTCCCACTGAGTCACTGATGAACAGTGGTAATTGATTTGCTCTGGTTAAGGACAAACTAGAATTGAAGGAGAAAAAAATGTCAAAGTTGACTGTGGTTTCTTTGGAAAGAAAATAGGTTTAGCCTTTAGAATATTTGTAAGCAAACTGTGAACATGCTGTGAACTAATGAGATTAATTTGACTACATGTACATAGGGTCTCTGGATTAAAATCACTGCAAGCTAGGGTGAAGATCGGTGAAAATGCATATAATCCAAAATTACAACAAAAATGTTTTCCCGGTACTGTGTTTGTGGTGTATTGTTTCTACCTCAATGCATACACGTATAGTTCTTCCAAGCCCAGAACATTAGGCTGAGTAAAAAATAAAACATGTTTCTCGTCCGGGTTTTTAAAAAAAAGGAGGAAGAGGGGCTTTTTATTTTTTATTTTTCAAGATGACTGCCTTTAGAGATTTCTAGGCCGCTGCAGGTAAATAGACTCGAGCGAAGACATATTTAGCGATGGTACAGTAGCTACACGATGTAGAAAGTCACCGAGAGAGTCTATATAGAAGACTTCGAACTCGCAAGTATTTATTTTCCGACGGATTTGTTGTAGTTTTTAATATTTTTGTCTCATTTTTTGGAAATAAAAAATAAAAAATAAATCCAGGCGGCCTCAAAAAAGGAAGCGGGCGGGGACGAGAAACGTGTTTTTTTATTTATTTCGCCTTATAATAAATGTGCCAGCCATGCACATTGCAAATGTAATGCTAGCTTTCTGTAGCTTCAAGAATCCAGGAACTCGTATGTATACATCAATGACCCTTGCTCTTTTTTAAAGCCGAGAGTAAAAGTGTTTTCAAACACACGCATAAACACGTGCCGTGCGGTTGATTCACTGACGAGAGAGAACACCTCCGCTTGTTGAATGACTCATAATTATATGCAGCCTGCATGATTAACCACTGTCATCCAACAATGTACCACAATGCACCCTGGAATGGGACGAATTGCTAGGGAGAACATGCAACTATCCCCTGGCTCCTTCAGCTGGAAAAACTCCATAATTTACAGTGACTCAGTGTTTTTACTGTAAGATAAAAGCACACGTGGTTTTGATTTGTGCAGGCACTGTTGGGGATGAGGTCTTACATTTCATTCTAACCCGAGAGGTTAGCTGTTACAGTATTAAACAAGCAAATAAGCCCTCTGCATGAGCAGCCATCTTAGGGGCAATTATACCGAGCAACAAAAGAAACGCCAACAGAAGCTTTATGCAGTCATGCATAATAAAGCTGTTATGAATATTTTATAAATCTCTCCCCTAACATATTTGTCGGTGCAAAGGGTCTATTGTTTGGTTCAAAAATAGACAAAAAAATTTGTAATTTCTGGATTTTATTATTGAGAAATGTGACCAGAATATTCTGGAATATTTTAATTCTACATGCATGTTTACAGGCTTCTACATTATAAAAATGAAGGGCAGGACACTTCATATTAAATGTGTTCAAAATGTCAAAGGGCACTTGAGGGTTTAACTTGAGGGGCACCATGGCCAACTTTGTTCCAAATGTGTATTTGTTATTAGTGTATACCGGTAGTGTATACAAGCCTCATGACATTTATGAAGATAAGGCATGCTGGCCAAGTATTTTTTTTGGGGGGAGGGGGGGGGGAAGAGGTGGGGGGGGTGTGGGTGCCCCCCATAAAAAAAAAATCACCCCACCCCCGCACCCATAGTCGAAAGAAAAGAAAAAAATGGGCCGTTTGTTACCATTGCTATCAACACTTTTAGTCAGGTTTCTTGACAACTCATGAAAAAAATTGTTGGGTAACTGCAAATTATGTATTGGGGCTTTAATTTGGTTGCATAAGGTGCACAGTTTCTACTCCCTCACCCCTCCCCCTCCCCCCCTCCACCCTACCCCCAAACCAGTGATAAGATTATTGCCTTGTGACATCACTACAGTCACAGGGCACTGACAGTGCCTGATTGACAGGAAGACAATGATTGCTTATTCACTTCCTTTGTGTTTCCTGCAAGTTGACTGATCAAGGTTAATACTCCCCCTGCTCAGTTCCCCCCTGCTAGTGGTGACAATTTGGGTTCTATCCAATATAAATGTGGTTTTAGACCTCAACTTTGCCAGTGGGGAGAGGTAAGGGGGGCAATGCTAAAATTTGGCATTATCACTGAACAAAATATAAAACCCTGGGAATTTTCCAGGAAATTTTTAAGCTACTGTGATCTTGATGCAGATTTGCAAAGCCTCATATTTCTACTCTGAGTTGTCAAGAATAAAAACAACTTTGCTGATAGCAATTTTAGCAAACATCAGACGGACTTTTTCTCTCAAAATTGGTACCTTTCTGTATAAAATAATAACATAAAAACACAAGGTGGTTTTAAAAGAAAAAAGCAAGCATACGCAATTGCAGCCCGAATGCCTCTGGCCGTCCCACATGACAGCCAGCGCTGTTAATTGCCCCCAGCGGCTGGACTATTTTGGGCACGTAGCATTGGGCGCGCTACACGCCCAATGCATTACAACATGCCCAGAGGCCGCAGCCATGTTTTTTGAAACAGCGATGGAGGAACGATATTTCTGGAACTTGCAGAATGATCGTCGCTTCCTGGCCAGATGGATAAAGATTTCTGAATAAGGGAACGTATTTTGGAAAAGGTATGAGTTCCTCTATAGTACCCTAACTTTGGAAATCTCTGTCCTGGGTGAGAGGAAAATCTCGCTCAAAGTATGTAGCAAATTCGCTACAAAACAGTCCGGCCGGTGGGGAGCGGTTAACCGCTCTGGCCGTCATGTGTGACGGCCAGGGGCATTCGGGCTATACGTAATTGCAGCATTCACCTAATACAAAAAACCACACGTAATTTTCTTAAACACTGTTGTAGGGGTCTATGAGCTTAATTTTCTGCAGGCTCATTTTATAACATTTTTCTTTAGATAATAATTTGTAGAAAAAAAGCTTCCTGCATATGATATAATGGGCCTTTAAAACCTCAAAATCTGAACAAAATCTTTGAACTTTCTTTGACCCTTGCAAAAAACAGGGGTCAAACTAAGTAGTGCAATGAAGTTCATGGGAAAGTGGTTTTGTATAATGGCACACCTAAACAGATGCATAAGGTAACACTGCGTCCATACAAAACACAGGAATGCAACACTCACTGAATGCTCAGCGAAGCACATATATGACCCCAAACAAACAAAAACGCAATTAAGCGGAACTCACAAAGAAAAGCTTTCATTTCAGCCCTTTCATTTAGCTTGGCAAATTTCCCATTTTTCCCCCTGAAATTTATATCGATACAGATGTGGACAAATGTCCATGAGTTTGGGAAAAGCAACTTGGCTCCACCAGGATTCGAACCGCGGACCTTCTGCTCAATGTGCAGACACCCTACCAATTGAGCTATGAAGCCAACTGGTGGTCTTGAATCACGGTATTGCAGTTGTTCCTCACTAATTGGGATTGGACATCACGTGAGCTTAGCAAGCCCTACAGAGGGATAAACCCTTCAATGAGATAACCACCCCTCCTAAAGATCACTTAAGATACGCCCTAAACCCCTGCCCGGGGTTCAATGCGAGACCTTATTGGCAAATGCAATATACATATAGTACTCAAGTGAAAACGTCAACTTTTGTGTATTGCCAGGTTACTGGGTCTACGCTAAAACCAGTGAATTGTTTCCCTGCGCATTAGCAATGGACATTTCAGATTACCAGTGAATGTTTAGACCCAGTTACATGTACCCTGGCAACAGACTTCACACTTTAGTAGTAATCTATGAAAGCGTACAACTCTTTAAATACATGCAATCTAGGCCACAGTGAATTTTGGTGTATGGATGGTAAACTGTATTATTCTGATGAGAATTTTTTAACAATTTGTTAAATCACAAGAAAAGAAGAGTGTTACTCATCTTCGTCACTGAATCATGTGAGTACTTATTGAAGCATTATGTTCTTAATGAAAACTTCCTCATCATATCCGTATCAGCCTAGGGGAATATTTCCGCAAACTCAGAACAACGCTGTGACTAATTTCTATTAGCCTCAGGCAAGCAACTGCTTTCTGATCTTGCATAAAAAAAGGTTTTGAGGGAATTTTGGCAGTGTTCCTTGGCCCGTGGGTTTTGGGGGAAATAATGCAGCACTACTGCACAGTAACTACCTGGGTAGTGCTTTTACTCTTAACTACACCAACGCTCTTCAAAAATACTATTCTCTGTATGACCATGAACATTTTGGATGACCCCCTATATCATTTTAAATATCTTACCTTTCCCAACAGACGCCCCCTCTGATAAGACTTCCCAGTTTTGGGATCTTTAATGACAGCTGGCAGCTCCAGATGGAAGTGATGTTTGCTGGACTCGGACGATGCCGCAGATCCATTTTGCTTCCCCCTCCCATTGGAGGGGTTCGCCCCCTTCCCTCCTATTTCCACTTCTCTGACTGGGGGTGGGGGAGGCGGTGGGGGCGAGGTGGGTGTCTGTGGGGAAGCATTCTCTGGAACAATCGGTAGCATTTACGACTTACAACCAAGTGTGGCACTGTTTAATAAATAAATAATAAACATATTCAAGGGACAAACTGGCAAAATATTTTAAATACCATACTACATATTCAGGGCAAGAAGTTGATTAGTACTAAAGCTGATTTTTTTCTAGCTTAGTATAAATAGTATGACGATGACTTTTCAAGCATTAGCACATGTAAGTGCAAATTGTATGGAAAAACACAAATGTGGGCGTGCAAAAATTAAAGTTTTCTCAAAAAAACACTTTGTACATTTCCAGCCAGTCGTATGTTTTTTTCAGAAATTCAGTTTACAATATTCAAATACTCAGATTTCTCAATTCTTTCCATACAATGCAATGGAAATGGAATATAGGACCAGTTAACAGCCCTCTGAACATGACATAACCTAATCACTTTTATCATGGACTGGATCAAGGTTTTGACTTACCCAGGAATCTTTTGTGGCGCTCGCTAACCTTGTGGTTTTCAGTTACCACGCTGGCACCGAAGGCTCGATCGGTCAGTACAGTCAGTGGTCATCAGTCGATCTCGCGGTTGATTATCCCAGGCAAGTGGTAATTCTTATCTGCAGAATAGTGGTCAACCCAGACAACACATGCTTGACGTGACTAACTTGACACGATCGGTGCTTCCACACCTGTAGTGATATACGGTGACTCGCAGGATACTGCAGGACGGGAAACGAAATGGACAACGCGACTCACACCATGCTCACACACACGCGTTGTGGGCTGGCCCGGCCGTACAGTACAGCGCGGCGCGATGCGCAAACTGTAACCGGTTAACTCAATGAACTTTATGCAACGCAAACGACAACCAGAATCTCCGCACAAAAAAAGTGCAGGCTGCGTTCTGAAAAAAGATCAACAAATCTCTTCCGTGTAATGTCACATGAGAACTGATAACTTTTCCAAGAATGTGTTTCACTGTTCATTTGTAAGACGTTAATAAATTCCACCCTTTTGTCATATACGGCGCTGAATCACCAAAAACGGCACAAGTTTTTGTTGATGTTCCGCGGCCGGCCGGCCGTGTACTTCCCACGCATGTCACAGAAGAGCCAGACTATGATCGCGAACCAATGAACGGGAACGGTCCAATGAAAGGACGCCCTCTTGAACTACAGGCGCAAAGGAGCGTCACCAGATCACTTTTTTGACCACCCATTTTTTTTCCATGGGCGTTGAGCTTTTGATACCATATCGTGTGTCTTATTTTTCTGAAATTTCGCGCTCTCATTCCGTATATTTCCAGGGCCAGGGATATCGTCAAAAATCCACCGAAGTTTAATAAACTAATTTATTCGGCAACATAAAGCAGTGCAGCGAATATACCAACCTTTTTAATTTGCCTCCCCATCTAAATGGGGGATTCCAAATTTCCTGTTTTCTTCTCACGGATAATATTTTGGGGAGGTATTTTATGTAATTTTTTTTTGAAAAATCTGGTCACGCTCCTTTTTTAATGTTCAAGAAATTAAAAATGTTAAGGGCAAGGTAAAATAAACAAAAAAGGACCATTTCGACTGTTGCTGATAATCAGGATATTTAATAGTAAATTTCAGCAAACCTTATTTCAGCTGCCCAGTTAAAAGTTATACATAAAAAACACTGATCCTGTCCAATATCCCAAATAAAGTATTTATCCAAATAATAAGCATGCATTCTTGGCTCATAAATTGATAATACATGTACCTTATTAATTTAATCAAAAGTTATTTTATTTCGCTAAAAATATGAACTGCAAGAACTGAAATCAGGTGGTCTGGTACATTGTTCTCGAACCATGTTAGGCCACAACCATGGTGCATGAGCCCTTGAGCAAGGCACTCTGTCATAAACTGCCTCTCCCTGCACCCAAGGAATAAAATGGGTACCTGGGAAGGCTGCGCTGTAGGACTGTATACTCCCATTATATGGAGTGATAATTCGGTCCAGTGACGCCTTGTTTGGTGGATTTATTTTAAAAACAAAACATATAAGCTGCATTATCTACTTGGCAAGATTGGTCACACGTCACTCGTAGTAAGTACAATGTACCAACACCACAGCATAGAGTGAGCTGTTTTTATAAGAGTACGTGGCAAAGTTGTCCGTGTCCGTGTTCCAAGCAGCCCGGCTGACCATCTGTTGAGACTGGCCGCCGATAGACCCCATGAAGACTTGCGTGACAATCTTGTAGCGAGGCATCTTAAGTTCCTTCACCCTCATCTTGATCTCCTCAGCGATTCTTTGGGTGAAGATGGAGCACGTGCGAGGCTCGTATCGCGTCTTCTCGGTCAGATTAGCCTCGAGCACCTGCTGGGCAATTTTCTCCACAACTCCGGGCATAAATTTGGTGCCGGGGTCCGGCCCCATCTTGTAGGTGTTCTCGAAGCGGGCAAGCGGTTTGCTGGCAGCAGCTGCGGCAGGGGTGTCGGTGGATCGATGTGTGGCTACGCGGAAGTTTGGGTTACCCATGGACATGGAGTAGCTCCTTGACCTACGACGCCATCTTGTTGAAGGAGCAGCACTTGTCCCGTCGCTGATGGAGCTCTTGCGGGAAAGAATGGACGGGCGGCGTTGAGACTTCACGCTAGTTAGTTGTCCGTCTTCCCGATTAAGCTCCTCCAAGTTTTGGGCGTTTAGCGCCGCCATCAAGTATAAGTCATACGACAGTTCTTTACACTATATTGGTTACGGTATTTCTCTGCAGTAAAGAAAATGTTATATAGCCGTGACATTAGATATAACTCGTCGGCATTTCGTCAATCAATCAATCAACTGCAGATTAAAACAAAATATTGAGGCCTTCGTTTTCTTTAGCAGCCAGCTCATAAGTCAAGCTTACCTACCACAAATTGCAAATCTAATGCCTAAATTCCCTCGTTTTAGTCAGTTTTACTTTGTAGTAATAACTTTGGGCGATGAATGGCCATGATCAATTTACATACTGGTCAACATCGAAAGTCATGCGTGATTGCCAAACTGTACATTTCGCGCCTGTATTAAACGCGTTCGTCAACAATGAAACCCAAAAGGCTTTTCAAGTTTAATACGAGTACGAGTAGGTCGTCATGGCACCGAAGGTCGCTCTACTTTTTCCATTTATAAAAGAGTGTCATTACTCATTAACCTTCAAGTTTCAAAGAATATGAATATAAGTATTGTCGAGTACGTGTATATATCGTGGCATGGTTCCAACAAAATCTGAGCTGGGAATTAGGAAACGTTGCGGCTGGCAGTACTTCCATCTCCGCTCCAAAATAGTAGATTATGTCAGGGTGGTATTTTGGCACATATTTAAAGGCCCTATGTATCATTTGCAAGATAAAACTTTTTACAGATTCGTGGAATAAGGAAGAATGTTGGTAAACTAGCCTGAAGAAATTTTAGCTACTTAGATGCATCAATGCTTCAGAAAACCTTGAAAATCTATATATAGATTTTGTGTACAAGTGAATGGTAAAACAAATATTTTTTATAAAAACCACCTTCGGTTGTCAATTTCCAGCATGAAGTACCATTTTGGACGGAAATAAATTAATGTGGTGTTTGTTACAATTGCTATCAACACTTTGAGTAAGGTTTTTCTTGTCAACTCATGAAAAACTAAATTGGGTCATTGCAATTGATACCATGGCCTTTAAGACCCTAACAAGTTATTATCTAAATGTACTAGTTATTACATGATATTATGAGATAAGAAAAATGTTACCATAAAATCGAGAAAATCATCCAAACTTTACCAATTTTTCTGCCACATTCAAGCAAACACCGGGCGTTTTCCTTGCTGGTTGGCACAAAACCTTGGATAAAATGCATTCACTTCGCACCTGACATGTCAACAAAACATTTTGTTGGTGTGTCCCCCATGTCTCGAGTCCCACTGTTGCGGTTGATTAGTTACCATGGCGACGAAAATAACCCCATGCATGTGCGAATCTGAGAATGCTCGCTACTTGTGTATGTACGAAAAAATCTTCACGGGAGGTTGTGTACACGTGAAATTGTTGGTTCATAAATGACACCAAAGGCACACTTTATGGTCACGGGTCGAGACCCGACCGGTTCAACTATTCATAGTGCTATTTTTGACTTCTCATCGAAATGGTTTATAGCCCCGTTTCTATGGTGACGGCGGAAACATTGAACTTGAAGCAAACTTGACCCCAAGCCATTTTACCTTATGACTCCAAGGTGCGAAGACTGTTGTAGTAGCAGAAATGAATTGTGTTCTCCTGATCAGAACTATACGCGTTTTAAGGCACATGCTCGTCAGCAATGCGCGCGGGCCAAATTCGTGCCACGAAATACGCAGCTCCATAGCAAAGGCATGGAGCTGCGTATTTCGTGGCATTGCTGACGAGCCTTGCCTTTAATTATGTACCGGTAACGTTTTTGAACAAAAAGCAAAAATTTCACGTCTGTGATTTAAGAAGTCAAACTCTGGAAAAGCATACATGTACAACAAGCGTGCGGCGCGTTCATGCAGTGTACGTTTAAACCAGCCAAAATGGGTAAACATTTGCGAAAAGACTCGTGCACCTCCTTCGAAACCAGCTGCAACCGTGTTATTGACTTTTAAGAAATTGATTTTACCACTCTCTAAATAAGCACACTCATCGCCCATTGATCATAACCTGTTTACATGTGTGTAATTTTTGAGCGATATTTTGTTAGACGTGTGTTTCGCTGGGCTGGTCGTTGCCATAGAAATGTTGGCTTAGGCCTAGGTATCTTGCTTTTTTCAGAGTTTTGTGAAAGTCGTTTTGCACGTGTACAACTCGAAAACTGAGCTCAGATGACATCACACTAGTTAAACAATGGATTTCGTTCTAACCCTCCCAAAAACGATCATAATAAAAATACCTCCCCAAAATACTCTATGGGAAGAAAACGGAAACTTTGCAATCGCCAATTTGTATTTGGAAGAAAAAAGGTTGGTGTAATCACTGTACTGCTTTATGTAACTAAATAAATTAGTTTTTAAAACATCGGTGTTTTTTTTTACTATATTCCTAGAAATATACGGATTGAGGGCGCGAAATTAAAAAATGGTAATGAGAAAAATATGACACATGATATGGTATCAGAATCCATGGAGAAAAAAAAGGGGCTTTAAGCTCGGCCTAGGCTCTCAGGCTCGGGCTAAGCTACTCAAAAACTATCTGTCACGCTTGATTGAGTTTTGCAAACCCTTTAAACGTGAAAGCATGAATCGTTGCTATGCCATGAAATATGGTGGCGCCCTTCATGCTACCAGTCTCGTGAAACGTCGGACGTCTACAACCATAGAGCTATAGCTCTATGTCTACAACACACACTCTTGTCATCAGAATGTAGTGCGCCCCCAGGATACCTTGTATGCAGATAACGACCAAATTACTTGGCTATAGCCTACGACTTGAAATTATACACGGACCAGGTGTAGCCGGCTAAAAATCTGTTACGAAACAGCATATGTTTATAACGTGATGTCCAAATAACTGCGCAGGCCATTAATCGCATATGGGTTCGATTCCTGGCCGTGACGGGTTGTGGCACGTGTGCTCTTGAGCAAGGCACTTAATCACACTTGTTCCGTCCTTCGGAAGGGATGCAAAGCCGTTAGTCCAGTGTGTTAGGTTTCGGTAACGCACTTAAAAGATTCCAGAGCATTCTTTCGTGAAGAGCAAGGGGAGGGATTCCCCGGTGTCTCTGGCCGTTTCTAATTCAACTTAGAAGTTGATAGTTATTTGAATATCTATGTTAATTGATCCCATTCCTGTAAATGGCGGTCCTTCCGCTGTTGGATGTGGTGAATAAATATATAAATAATCTGATGTTCAAGGACTCAAATTTCAGCAAAGTAAATAAATGTGATGTAATAGAGATTGCATAATGCATTATTTTAATTAAAGGCGCATATACACGACTTAATTGCAATAATTAAATAAAGAAGGTCCGAGTTTTCAAAAATAGACCCACCCTTGGTAAGAGTATACGCGAAACGTTGGCAGTTTTTTTAAATAGAGTTTGGAAAGATGCGAATTTGTTTCATTTTATAACTGTCTGTCGGTTAGAGCATGTGGGAACCAGGCTGGCTTTGCTCCGCTCGTGAAATGTCTTTCATTTTTGTTACAGCACCCAGACGACATCCGTTTCTGACAAAACACAATTACTCTTTAAACATCCTTTAAAGGCACAGACTCGTCAGCAATGCGCGCGCGCCAAATTCGTGCCACGAAATACGCAGCTCCATGCCTTTGCATGCTATGGAGCTGCGTATTTCGTGGCACGAATTTGGCGTGCGCGCATTGATGACGAGCCTGTGCGCCTTTAAACCAGCGAGTTTGGATGCACAAAAGTTATCTCGACGGCAACAAAAGTTATCTCGACGGCAACAAAAGTTATCTCGACGGCAAACAATACTCAAACTGCAAAACAGGCAGTAAGGTCAAAGGTCGAGTGGTCAGGTCATCCAGGGTATAGCGCTAGTGGGTCAAGAATATTATTGGCAACGTTCCCAAACAGGAACTGACCTTTTACAATAATGATATAATTGTCAACTTTTTATAGTTGGCCATTTTACTGAAACGTTTCCAATATTCTATGCATTGGATTTGGGGCCATATTGCTTGTGGAAGAAATGCAAAGTTTGGGGTACGTGGGGTACGCAAAAGCTTGTTTGATTGGCAAAACAGCAAAGCTGATCGAACTTGCAATAACAAAATGAAGTTGACTCCCTTGCTATTGACGCCAGTGATCTTGGCTTTTATCCAAACGTAAAATGTGGGTTTGTTTGACACATTTTGTTGAGATTACAAAAGTCTGTATTAAAGGCACAGGCTCGTCAGCAATGCGCGCGCGCCAAATTCGTACCACGAAATATGCAGCTCCATAGCAAAGGCGTGGAGCTGCGTATTTCGTGGCACAAATCAAATCTGTATGCAAACATACAAATTAAATACATGTACATGTATATAGATACAGTAATGGATACACGTATTCTATTGGTCATTTGCTCAAAACAATTGGCCAATCAGCTTCATTTTAAAATTCGTTCATATGTACATTACATGTACATGTACAATACATGTACATTATACATGTACAACGAAACCACAACTTTATTTGAGGCATAGCCAAATTGGTACATGTACTATAGTGCTCTAGATTTGAAATAATATCTGATACGATGATAGTGTGGCCGGAGTTTGACTGAGGTTAAGAGGCCCCTGGACTAACCGCATTGTGGTCAGGAATCCCCCTCTTGTTAGTAAACACCCAAGTTTCACCCGAGGTGAATTTCCAAACAGATTTTGGATCACGGTCAAACTATTGAATTTGGCCTCGCAAGAGGACTTTCACTAATTATTTTCCCAAATTGTATTCAAATTTTGTCCCGAGGTTTCTTTTGGTCGATTGTATGCTAATGCACAAAGATCGATGGTTTGGTGAAAACATGGAGGAAGGAAAATAGACGAAGAATAATAACACAAGTTGAACTTTTATTGTGCGTGGATTATCCATAAGCAGCTGGTGTGGTCATCCATAGTAAACAAAGTCATATTTCATAAGTTTGCATAACAGGATCTTAAGAATATGCCAAGAAGAGATTGTCCGGATTTATTTTCGCACGTTCCAAGGATATTCTATAGGTTGCATGGTCACCGCAATTTGGGAAATGATAAACCGCAAATAAATATTGAAATTCAATCGAAATCAGAGTTAATCAGAGTCATTCGGAGAAAATCAGAATCATTCCCGAAATACCAGGTTTCAAGTTGTCTTTGTCTAAATCTTGAGAGTTGAACCTGAAACGTAAGCTGTGTTGGTTTACAAAAAGATCTTGGTTTTCAGAAATATACCTTTTGAGCGTTTAAAACACTCACTCCAGTTTCAAAGAACAGTACCTGTTTTGCGAGGGACATCTTGTCCGCTTATTGAGTGGGTGATATTCGAAAAATCCCGTATTGTTGAAATTTCATCACATTGTACACATGAATGTCACCTTTGTACAGTATATCTAAAAAATGTCAAAGTTTCTGATAACATTTTATTTAGGTTACCTCAGCAAACGAGTTAAGCAAAGTTGGCAGTAGAACAACTTAGGTGAGGGGTGCGGAAAGCCATTGTCATACAAATAGCCAGCCTGCATGGGGATAAGTTTTAACAAGGGCGGGGCGGGGAATTATCCTCAGGAAGAACTCCCACCCCCACCCCCTCCCGTCTCCCCCCTTGAAACTTTGATTATGTTTAACCACTTATAATATGTCCTTTTACTTTACAATTTTCCGGGAAAACGGCTCATAGACGTAAGAAAAACCAAGAAAATGTACTTTTTTTCTATACTTTCTTGAACCCGCGGGAATAAATGATCAGCTGATCACCAAAATTGATACACAAAACCCACTTAAATTAAATGACAGCACACCATACACATTGCACCATGGTCCAGGTTATCATCTACTTACAGTCAAAATAGGTAATTCGAAGGTCAAAAGGGAGATATGTTAATGTGTATAAAATGTCCCTCGTTAGCCAAAACAAATTTCGTTTCATCATAGTTTTTTAACTGCGTGCCAAATGCGACCATCAGATAAGTCGAAACAAATAATGACACAATGCTAACTTCACATGGCCATGTCCACAGTCCACACTTTCAAAAAGCCTTCAAACACAGGTTGAAACGTGGGGATTCATTTAATAAATTACACGTCGATAAGGCAACGTGTACATAAACAAACTTTTATGTGAGATTTTTGTGGTGTTTTGGGGAAAGGATAACACACTTAATTGTTCTAGATTTGAATTCGTCTAGATTTAAATTCGTCTAAAACTTCTTCAAAGGAGTTACCAATTTCTCCCCAAAATTGCTTGCACCAAAATGGAATCTTCCTGGTGGCTTTAAAGATAGTATACATGATTGGTAAACTGTTACAACTAGTTTTATCCCCCTGTGTGATTCAAGATATGCATGATTAAAACCAACATGAGCAAAAACCAGCTCCGTACTTCGTCTAACTTTTGAGAAAACAGTAAAAAAAGGGTTTGCAGTCATTTCGCCCCAAAACCACTTCGCCCTGAACCATGTGCATGTGCACTAAGTGGTTTTAGGGCGAAGTGGCATTTGGGCGATGTAGTGTTTGGACAAAGTAATTTGGGGCGAAACGGCACTCGGGCGAAGTGGTTTGGGGCGAAATAACACTTGGGCGAAATGGTTTTGGGGCGAATTGAATTTTCGTCTCTGAGACAAAAACTAATTGTTTTACTCATTTCTCAAAGACTATATAGCACTTCAGACAAAACCATTTCAGGGGAAGTTTTCTACGGTCATCGTGTTTATATTGTGTAAGTTAGGCGTAAATCTGTGAACATTTCTGATTTTCGAGATTACCAATGATGTATACTGCCTTTAAGGCCTACACTGTTGTGATTAGCACAGAAGCAGTGTTTTATCTATATCTTAGCTGACATGTTGTCTTAAGAAATATTGCAGCTATCTTGGAATTTTTTATCTTACAACTTTCTTGTGCAATAGATCTCGCTGACCTATAAATATACATCGCCACATTCATAACAAAATCTATATCTTTTGGTACAGAATTTCGACTTTTTTCCTTGTTCTTCACCCACTGCGAAAAATTTGCATACAATAGTTTGTTCCTTTTCACAGTTTTTGTTGCCTTTTGTTCTGTAGGCACAAAGGTTATCGGCAAACCTTCACAATCCGCCGACCGTATACGAGACGACAGACAAGCGCGCCTGCGCAGAACAGTTAGCTGAAACTTTATCTCAGCCCTTATTGGTCAATTGTTTATCACCACTGACCAATCAGACGACGGCAACGCAGTGTGATTTGCATACAGTAAGTTCCTTCTTTTGTCGAGGGCCGTATATAAACTAGGTGCCCTTCGATCTAATGCTAGATTTGTTTATCCAGCCGTTTCTCAGCCTCCGAGGCCGGCGTAATCATGAAGACACTTGCGTTGTTGTTAGTCTGCGTCGCCTGCGCACGTAAGATTATCTTTATTTTGTAAAAAGTATTTATATCGCTTCAGGCTATGTTTTCCACAAAATCTGAAAATAAGTAGGCAAAATACGAATTCTGATGCATTTGGGTCCTTTGCTTGATCAATTTGGCAAATATATTCAATAGGATTCAATTAAAGGCACAGGCTCGTCAGCAATGCGCGCGCGTCAAATTCGTGCCACGAAATACGCAGCTGCGTATTTCGTGACACGAATTTGGCGCGCCGCGCATTGCTGACGAGCATGTGCCTTTAAGAACAAAGTTTGTGTATTCGCTCTTACCCAGCGACCTTAGTTACAGGGCTAATCTTAGGAAGGGCTAATCTGTTTGCGCCCTCATTGACCAATTTTTATAAACATGTGACCACGAGGTCACGTCTTTTTCTTGTAAACGGACGTAAAAACATTATTTTTAAAAACATACACTCGCCTTGGATGCTTTATAATGAACTATTATATTGTCAAATACCTTTTTATTTGCACCTATTTTTACACAAAAAACACCTAGCCAGTTTAAATAATTTCAATGTGTTTCTTTTTAATGTGGAGATGTCCGTTCAAACGATTGTAACTTTTTTAACCAACGGGTTGTCACTGATTTAGAGCGTGAGGTACTATGCGCTAAAATGAACACTGCAAAACACCAACATTTACCAAGGGCCTACTTCAGACCGATTTTGCATTATATTTTAATGTAAACTATAAAATATGCAGACTGGCACAAGAAAACTGCCCCATTTAAAAAAATGATACTAACCGAAAAACAAACAAATAAAGTAATGAATCAACTGATAGCAGTCGGTCCACAAAGTTATTTCAGTTTAAGTCACTGATTGAGCTCTTTTACAAAAATTTGCCTGGAAATTTCTGACCACTGGCGAAAAATTTCATGGCAAAGTTCGCAAAAGAAAAGAGCTGATTTTGCCATTATACGTGTATAACGTACACACCTCATAGTTCGGACTTTGCTCTTACGTTGCATAAAACGTGACTGTCATTACCATTATGCTGTAGTGTAACAATAGCTTCAATCTGGCCGAACAGAGGCACAATTTGCATACAAAGGGCCCGGAGGTATTGCAAAACTAATACCGTGCATGGGTTGAAGGACCGGTAGAGGCGCTAATCACATAAGAAAAGTCAAGGGTCGGACGTTTACCGCCATTTTATCAACTAAAATGGTCCGATCTTTCTATCTTGCTCTGCTTGCGTTTGCAAAATTGTGGGAATAACTGCTTGCCGTGCGCACCTGCAGTCTAGTAGAAGTTGACATAACTTGGAACGACCCTCGTTAAACCAAATAAACAAGCCTAATCTGATTGTTGACGTGTTCGCGAGTGCCGATTAGTGTTATTTATGGGTTTATTTCATGCATTTTTGAAATGGTCGAAGAGATAATTTCGGTTTTCCAAAACTTTGCGCATGTCGGCTCCACTTCTCTCAGAATCGGTCTCATTAAAAAAATCTGAACACACGTCGAACTTTAGTTTTGCCCCAATTTCATCCAAGTAAATAATCATTAACAAGTCATTGCCTTGGGCATTTACAGGTTCGGAGTTGCGTTATGCACCTATCAATTGTTTCCCCCACCCCTCCCTCCCCCGGGCTACCCCACCTAAGAGGTGGGGATTGTCACTTTTTGCGTGACAAAACTCCCACCCCTGGGGAAACATTTAGGTGACAAAAATCCCCACCCTCGGGTGCAAAACATGCGCAAAAATGCAAAAAAAATGCACAGAAAATGGGCCAAATGCCCCACCCTGGGGCATGAAAAATGTGACCAAACCCCCACCTAGGGGGTGGGGTAGCGCGGGGAGGGGGGGGGGGGAGGGGTGGGGGAAACAATTGATAGGTGCATTATTCTTGGAGTATTATGTAAATTATGAAAGCACTTGCCAGGCTTTTTGCCAAATAAGGCCCCAGAAGAAAATGAGTTTAAATCTCAAATTACACACAACTCAGTGGTAGGCTACTAAGGCTATAGGTACAGGTGCGGATGCCTTACTCGACAATTTTGGAATCATCGTTAATTAATTGTCCTGATAGCAAAGAAAACATAAACACCTGAAAGTATGAATACCAGTTGTTTATATAAATGTTTTCACTCTTTTTCCAAATAGATGCTGCAAGTGTACCAGTTCCTGAACTTTCTGAAGAAGGTATGGAAATTTAGATGTGTTTTTAAAATACATGAATCCCATCAACGCAAGTTAAATCAATTTATGATGAATTTGTTGCAAACAAAGTAATTCCTCAAACTAATCGACATTTTGTCCAGATTCCTGTCGAAAAAGTAATTAACCAGCTAAAAAAAGGACAACAAATGGCGCTATTTAAGTGAATAGTCAGATGCATTGAAACCACAACAATTGTTCTATTGCTCACGACATGTACAATGTGGACACCGTGCAGTGCAAAAGGAGAGGGTGTTTCAATTGAGAGCTTGTTTCAGATAAAATGAAAAAAATATAACAAATGATATTGTGTTTTTCTCCAAATAGATACTGCTAGTGTGCCAGTTCAGAATCAAGAAGGTAGGCACCTTCTTGCTTTAAACTGGATAAATTAGTTTACAACACATTGGTGCTTTTTTACGATATCCTTGAAAATATACGGATCGAGAAAGCGAAATTTCAGTATGGTGATGAGAAAAATATATGGTATTAAAATTTCAACACCCATGGGGAAAAAAGGGGGGTGTTAAAACATGTGATTTGGTCACGCTCCTTTAACTAGCTGGAAAAGCACAATAGAGGGCGCTATTAAAGATTAATGGATAGTCAGATGCCTTGCCACTGCATGCATTTCCTATTGCTTACGATGTGTACAATCTGGACACCATGCAGTACAAGGGGAGGCTAATTTGAAGTGTAAACAACATCATGAACATGGCACATCAATTATTTCGTGATTTTTGTCATTTTTCCCAGGGTATTTTGCAGCAGGGCATGAGTTTGTGTACGGATATGAAGGTCAGGCAATCAGTGCGATGCCAGATATTAGTAAGGAGGCAGCGGGTCTCAAGATTGTGGCCGATGCTCGTATTCAAATAAAGGACGACAATGTGTGCTTTCTTCGGGTAAACAAATTTGCCTACTGTGCACTTGTTAACAACTCCCCCTAACACCATACCTGCACCCCCCCCCCCCCCCCCCCCCCCCCCCCCCCCCCTCCCCTCCCCTCCCCTCCCCCCCCCCCCCCCCCCCCCCCCCCCCCTCCCCTCCCCCCTCCCCCTCCCCCCTCCCCCCTTCTCTCCTCCTCCCCTTACGTTATTACTGGCGTTATGAGTATAAAAAATCAGTATTTTTTTCCATATACATTGAACAAAGATTTAAAGAAAATTACCTCCTGGAATCAACAGATAAATGATAAAATTAAAGGCACAGGCTCGTCGGCAATGCGCGCCCGCCAAATGTGTGCCACGCAATACGCAGCTCCATAGCAAAGGCATGGAGCTGCGTGTTTAGAGCACGAATTTGGCGGGCGCGCATTGCTGACGAGCCTGTGCCTTTAAATACAGCAGAGAGTAATGCACAAAATTACGGCATGAATCGTCTGTGCACAAGCCTGACAATAGAGGGTGCTTTAGGGTTCATTACCATGCACGGACACCCATACAAATTAGGAGGGAAAAGTGTCATGAATTTACTAAGGAAAAACTTATACATTTTGAGAGTTGTCCCATAGGTTTAGTGCATGGGGTCTCGGAGGGTAACCGTCTCGGAGCATGCATAATCTTTCCGATTTTTTCTATAGAAAATCAACATTTGCTACATAAGTGCAAGTGGGAAGCATATCTTAGAATAAGCCAGTTGCGTGATAGATTTGCATAAATCCTAGAGTCCTGCCTCTGCGCTATGGCGCTCGCATAATAAGAGAGTACTGCACCAGACTACCAGGCCGTTGGCAACGGTTGCCAAGTGGCAAGGGGGTGCACGCTAGAACATGTTAGCCGGCGCGAAAGTCTGTACGGTACCTGGAATACCTCGCACAGTACTCTATGCATTTTGAAGCTGGACCATCCGAAATTACATGTTGAAATTGCATGTTAAAACATGTACTCGCCATGAAGTTTCGTCAAAATAACGAGTTAGAACGTCTTGTTTGACTCGAAATGAACGTTAACTTTGAAAGCTGGATTGTTCCCAATCTGTGCATGATCAATTCAAGAAAAGAGTAACGATTTCGGGTTATGAGACCGGTTCAAAGTTGCCGATTGAACGTCGAACCCGAACGAAGGGAGACGTATACACTTTACAGCAAACTTGACTTGAAATAGGGGAAATAAGATGACATGCAGCTAGTAAATCTTGCCACAATATGATAAAAAATTAATATCGCCGTTGATTGTTTAATATCCATTCGACGGAACTTCGTCAGAAATTGGCGAGTTTTGCTGTTTCAGATCGCCGTTCAACGCGACAGCGAGCGACTCTCGTTTTGCGTACATGACCGGCATATTCCGAAGCCCAAGTAAAATCGCGAGAAATACATCAACGTACGCGACTTAATTAAGTGGAGATATAAATACCGTACACCCTCGCCACTAATTCTTTCTAATATTACATGATATTATGCCCCCATAAAGTTTAAATTTGGTTAGGAAACGTGATTTGGTTTAATAGGAAACATGAATTTTGCGTGTGTGGACCGGGAAAAATGGAAATGCGAAAATTATGCGATGCCTACTAAATATACCAAAATAAAAAGGTCGATCGTATCCCGGTTCGTGTTTGCTAGACAGATTTGTGAAACTGAGGACTGTTAGGAGATATAATTGTTTGTCTTTGTTTAAAATTTTATTCTAATCGAAGTGTGTTACGGGTGCTGTTTGTCGCCCACAAATTAGAGCCTGCCCTTTTTTCCCATCTCAATTTTTAGTGGTGAATTCCGTATTCCGCACGGATATAGACAAACTCAACAACGTATAACACAACAACCGCTCAGTCAAGTTTTTGCAGCCAAAGTATTTCTAAAATCTGTTGTAACTTGTATGTAGCTAGATAATCATTTTAATTCATAATTGAATTACTTTTGATTTTACCCAAGTTGCTGCGAGACGTCGATCATTTGCGGAAACAAACAGGCATGACCTTTTCTTTTCAAAAAATTCGGAAGGTGTATTTGAAATCGTATGCCGGTCTTGTACGCAAAACGAGAGTCGCTCGCTGTTATGTTGAACGCGCGTTTTGGAACAGTAAAACTCGCCAATTTCTGACGATGTTCCGTCAAATGGATAAACAATCAACGGCGCTATTAATTTTATCATATTGGCAAGATTTACAATCTGCATGTCATCTTATTTCCCCTATTTCAAGTCAAGTTTGGTGTCTAGTGTATACGTCTCCCTTCGTTCGGGTTCGTGACGTTAAATCGGCAGCTTCAAACCAGTCTTATAACCCGAAATCGTTACTCTTTTTTTTTGAATTTATCATGCACAGATTGGGAACGATCCAGCTTTCAAAGTTAACGTCTATTTCGAGTCAAACAAGACGTTCTAACTCGTTATTTTGACGAAATTTCATGGCGAGTACATGTTTTAACATGCAATTTCAACATGTAATTTCGGATGGTCCAGCTTCAAAATGCATAGAGTACTGTGCGAGGTATTCCAGGTACCGTACAGACTTTCGCGCCGGCTAACATGTTCTAGCGTGCACCCCCTTGCCACTTGGCAACCGTTGCCAACGGCCTGGTAGTCTGGTGCAGTACTCTCTTATTATGCGAGCGCCATAGCGCAGAGGCAGGACTCTAGGATTTATGCAAATCTATCACGCAACTGGCTTATTAGATGTGGATCTGCGAAAATACCGGCGGGGTGTCATGCCCTTAAATTGCAAGGGAGACGGTCTAACCTCGCGGGACACTTGCAGTACTGCATGTTTGGAGGATCACGAGCACCTTCCTCCCACACCCACCCCCTTTTGCCGTGCCCTTTCCCATTTTTTCCATTCAAGTTACATTTCATCCTTTTCTCATTTTGACAGTGCAAAGTTATTTCCGACCTGCTTTTCTTCAGTATGTCGGCGTCCTAAACCAAAGTCCACCTCAACATTAATTACTATAGTTTTGTGATAACTATACAGATGTGGCACAAAGGACATAACCTGTCATAAGTGCCAACAACTCCTACAACAACAACAACAACATATCTTAGAATTAGATGAAATCTGTTGATTCTAGGCGGTAATTTCCTTTGTTCAATGTATGGAAAAAATACCGAAAAGCACTCACTGAATTGCGATATACTACATGCATATTTACGGTACTGTTTTGTTTTGTATTTTCTTCTAATAAAAATTAGCTAGAGCAAATACACGTGTACAAGATACAGGCTGAGACTGACAACCCAGCAGCTCAACAGACGGGCGACGTACTCCAGCGACTTGAGGCTGACGTGGAGACGCCAATGGTTCAAGAGCTAGAAAAGCCAGTCAAGTTCAGCTATGCTGAGGGAAAGGTCAATACCAGCAGTTTTTTTTTAATCTTGGGATCAAATCTAAGAAACGATTTAAGGTTTTTTACAGTGGTCAATGCAGAGACAGTATGTGGAGGTTTTTGTGTAGAGGTGCACGGTTCTGAACAGACTGCAAGTTTCAAAACTATGATGCTTTGGTCGGAGTCAGGTCAACTTGACCGTGTACCAACTCGACCGCAAACCAACTCGACCGCAATCCAACTCGACCGCTACCGAACCAACTCGACAGTCACCGCCGACAGCAACCCGGGCGCCGGCAAAGACATGCCGACAAACCCGCGGCCGGTTGCGTGTCATGTTCAGTGTGCGAGCGAGCCGACATTCACCGGCCGAATCCAGCGACGCGACACGGCTTCTCCTGTTTTGCATTTGTATAGTCGAGTTGGTTTGCGGTCGAGTTGGTACGCGGTCGAGTTGGTTGACGATATATTTTTTCCTGGTCGAGTTGGTCCGAGTCGAGTTTGTATTCGGTCGACTTGACTGACATCCCTTTGGTCATCTTGTAGAAATTGCCAAACTTTTTGTGTTTATATCTGCTTCTTGATTTTTGTGTTATAGGTTTCCAACATCGTGACGGCTGCCAATGACGCAGGGTGGTCTGGCAATGCTAAGAAGGCTGCTTTGGAGATGATTAATGTCAACATCCAAGGCACTGGTGACTTGAATGAGCCAAGAACCCAGAGCACGAAGCTTGTAGGTTTCTTAGGATTTTTTTTCATATACATTGAACACGGATTTGGGTGAATTTATATATTGGAATCGATAGCTTATTCAATTCTAAGATATACTTCCCACTGACACTTCTGTCGCAAATGTTGCATTTCTGAGATAAATAAATATAAAATTACTGCATAAAGTAATGCACAAAATGACGTGGCGAGCGGTCTGTGCGTAAGCGCGACAACATAGGGCGCTGCGCGCGCGCGTAAATGGTTATCTTTTGCACTAACTGAAGGCAATTTTTAAAGAAGAAAACGTGATTTTTCTACCAAAAAGCAACATTTGCAACAAAAGTGCAAGTGGGAAGTATATCTTAAAATTACATTATCTGTTGATTCCAGGAGGTAATTTCCTTAAAATCTCTGTTCAATGTATATACGAAAAAAAATACCGTTTCTTAAGATTAAAAAAAAAATCTTGTATTTCCTTGTATTAGTTTTAAAGTCTTCTATTTTGAAAAAAACTGGGTAGTTGACCATGGCTTCAGGCCATGTGTGCAAAATGTATGTGAGACTGGCTGAAAAAAAAGGAAAATTTGTTGATTTTTTTCCCAAAGACTTTAAATATTTTTTACTCCTAAATTTGGGCTTTCCATCAAATCTGCAGTTACTGATGCTTGAGAAGTCAATTTAACCCTTGACATGTCATCCCTAACCATTTCATCCCTAACCATGGTGTTACTCACTTTTTGTTAACAGACTACCGTAGAAAACCAGAAGAAGCACTACAGAGTGATGGAGGTAAGAATAAACGGGAGTTTCCTTTATTTGTCCTTGAAAAGAGCCGACCAAAAGTTGAGGACAAATGGACCTTTCTTAAGCAGGCCTCCCACTGTGCGATTTTCGCCACGAATTAGGTTACGATTAGCTACGATTTGGTTACGATTGTGTATACTCTGTACACAATCGTAACCAATTTGTAGCTAATCGTACCTGATTCGTAGCAAAAATCGCACAGTGGGAGGCCCGCTTTATTTGTAATAGACAGTTTTGTATAAGGAGAATAAATAAAATTATTATTTCTTGAAAGTCGAACAAGTAAGAGTTAATGACAAAATTGTCTTATCGATAAACAGAAAGGCATGGCTGGCAACTGCGAGTCCATCTACGATGTTAAGGTTTCAAAGTCTGTGGCTAACATCGTTAACAAGGAAGTACAGGGTAAGTTGAGAGATTAATTAAGATAAAATAGTTGAATACAGTGGCACAGTTTGTCAAACACTGCTTTACAGATCATGAAAGAAAGTTCAAGTTCACCTGAGGGAGTGTACCGCTGTGCCTTGTCAAGCTCAGCTGGTAGAGCATCTGCTCGAAGTGTCGGAAGTCTTGGGGAAAACCTGTGGGAGTATACCACTGTGCCTCATAGCTCAGCTGGTAGATCATCTGTCCCGTGTCACAGAATCTTGATTTTTTTTTTCTACATTTTCACAGCTACGCGTTATATACTGGACATCACCAAAACGAGGGATCTTGTGGCCTGCGCAGAACAAGCCCAACGTAGCCAAGTTTCTATCTTGGCCGGCAAGAGGTGCAAGTGGTGCGCGGGAGCCGGGACTGCGGGATGGGGTAAGACTAAAGAACGTGAAGGAGAAGGAATGGAGACAGTCCAAGGAGCGCCGGCAGGATGGGGCGGCGAGAAGGGGGATGATGTGCTCAAGGGGCTTAATCAGGTAAGAGTCTGGTCTAGTAGGTACACAGCCGTGCTCGTGATTGAGGGGTTGAGGGTTCGAACCCCACTTGTTAAACGACTTATTTCTGGCTAGATAAGCTCACTGGAACTTTGACAATCTTTGCAGACCATTTCACATTCCAGTAAAAAGACACTGCCATTTGTATAGTAAGCGGATCACTTATATTTGCAGAGGGCACTTCCAATAGAAAAGCAAAATGGTCAAGAGTTAGATTAAAAGAGGGCGCCGAAGCTAAAACCAGGAACTATAGAGGCCATGGCCTGTGTTTTTGTTGATGTTTTGTTTGATTCGTTTCAAATATTTAGTTTACAATAATCCTCAGATCTGTGGCCATTTTTTAATTGTTTTAAATTTTAAATTTGCAGGTTAAATTTAGCATCACCCTAAAGAACCACAACAAGTTTGTCATCAACAAGGTCATGGGTGAAGGCCAGCATGTCTTCATGCCGTTTGGAGCCAAGGGTGGAAAGGCCGCTACGTTTGTCAAGTAAGCCACTTCCAATAGACATATTGTACGGCGGCCATCTTGGGGTTAATGACATTGTCACAGTGCATCATGCATGAATAGGCACATTGTGGATCTATTATAAACCTGCCCCCTAACATGGCTCACTGGTGCAAAGTGTCTATATTGTAGCAGAGCTGCTCAATCCCCTGTATTTTGAAGAAGTCTGCGCGACTTATTGGTCTTTTTTGCAGAATGAGTCACAATTAGTCAACATACACAGTTTTAAAAGAAATCTTTAAATCTGTTTTTACAGACACTTTATAATATGCTTCTTTAAAATAACATTTCTCTGCAGCCAAGTTCTCGTTCTGAAGAGCAGCGGTGAGATTTCGGCCGGTAACTTGATCCCAGATATCCAGGACCCTAAGGCGCATCCTGAGGGCCTTGCGTACGTCTTCCAAGACTTGGAAATCCACAAACACAGTGCTGAAGAAGACCGCAAATTAACGACTGAAGATGGACCTCACATGAACAAGATTCGTACCAAGGTGGGCCAGTTGTTATTTTAAAGCTTGCCTTTTTTACAAATTTTCAAGCCAACTTTTTTCATATTATTCTTTGGAAAACTGGTAAAATATATCTGTTTATCTCACTCAGATTTATTTATCAAGGTGACACAGATAAAATATACCAAAAGAGAGACTCAAATTATGTTCCGACTGTACTTTGTTCAAACGGGTCTCTTGGACCTAGAGGAAGCAGAACAGTCTTGAAAGTCTAGTGCGTCGAACTCAAGTTCCTGTACGAGCCAGTACTAGAATGTGAGTTCGATTCCGAGCCGTGACGGGTTGTGGCACTTGTGCTCTTGAGCAAGGCACTTAATCACACTTGTTCCGTCCTTCGGAAGGGATGTAAAGCCGTTGGTCCAGTGTGTTTACGCACTTTAAAGATCCCAGAGCATTCTTTCGTGATGAAGAGCAAGGGGATTCCCCGGTATCTCTGGCCATTTCTAATTATAATTCTTCATGGGTTTCCTCACGCTTGCGAGTGACAGTGCAATGAGCACTATTGAGGAATCCTTGGTATGAATACCAGAAAGAAATAATAATAATAATAATAAAAGCGATTCCAAAATGACTGGTCGATTAGTACCTTGTTATCCACAAGTTCACTGTATTCAACAAACTTTTCTGATCAAGAATCAATATTTTAAGAAAACTGTGTTTCTTTTTTGAAGGAGTTTATCCTCGGCTTTGTTTTTCTACCCAGGTTAAGGAGTATCTTCAGACAATCTATGACGCGCTTCAAGACGATAAGACACTTGAGGTTGGAGCTGAGGAGTTCATCTACATGGTCAGGGCACTCAAGGCTCTTAGTCCTTTAGAGCTGAACAACGTCTTCGACAGACTGGGCAAGATTACGGAAAGCGACACTGCGGAACAAAAAGCAAAAAAGTACGTTTTCAAATTCATATGTTCTCTTATCCTACAATTTGTGACCAGCTCCAGCAAAACCCAACACTTGTGATGAAAATTCAAAATTTAAGTTTTGGTATCAGCTTAGTGTGCATACAAAAAGGTATCTTTTAAAACATGTTTGAGGAAATTCTGATAATTTTTGGCGAAGTTATGACCAATTAAAGTATGACAGATCAGAAAAAGTGAAATGGAGCTATTGGTCTTTAAAGTTTGACAAACTAGTTGATTATTGAATTTTTTGTCAATAATATGAGGAATTTTGAGACAGTTCAAACAACAAAACAAATCTTGAATGTATCCCGATGTTGATTCTGCCAAATTTTCAAGTTGGTCCCAGAGGCCATTTTTTAAGGTTGTGGGCCCATATCACGTAATGGGAAATGCAGAGAAGCGTCGGGTTTTGCCAGAGTCGGTCACATTTTTAGATTGCGGCATGTAAAACCAGTTACTTTGGGAAAAATTTTTTTTTGTCCATTCACGTCGCGGTATGCACTACACACTAAGTGCGTTTCCCGGGGACACGCTGAAACGGGGAAGGACTCGAATCCATGACATCCTGAATACTAGGCAGACGTCTAAAAACAAATTTGATTTACCTTTATCCCATACAGAAAGATTCTTCTGGATGGATTGATTCAAGTTGAAAACGACAAAGCGGTGGAGATTCTGATTGACCAGATCGGAATGCGCAAGTTTGGCGATGAAGAGACGAGCCAAATAATCAGCGCAATTGCTCTCATCAACACTCCAACGGAGGGAATGGTGGACCGTGTCTTGGTAAGGAATGCTTGTCTCAAAGGAAAATGGATTTCATTCTAACCTAACAATCATATAAAATACCTCCCCCAATTTTTTTTAAAGGGTGTCCCCCTCACGTTGATAAAACTAAGCCCCCGACTCCCATGGGAACCAGCCTAAATAGGACAGTGGCTTTGCACAATTTCTTGAAAGCATGGACTTGCCTTAACGTAGATGAGTTACTGAGCTGACTTATACACAGGTTGCTTTTTATCATACACATCCTCAATCACACATGGAAATAACGCCATTTGTAATATTTTTTTTCAATCCCCTAATCTTTCTTTAAATCGTCTTAATTCGTTTCAGGGTCTGTGCAAGGGACCAACATTGAATACTGCTCTTGGGTACAAACAAGCCCGTGAAACATGTTGGCTCGGCTTCGGGTCTCTGGTCCATAAGGCGTGTAAGATCAACAGGGTCTGCTCCACTGAGAAGATACAGGACTATGCATCGGTAAGGAACTCAATTAACCTTAAATTGTCTTTATATAGACACTGAATGAGAGATGATGTCAGCAATGTGGGGTACCGTGGCCGAGCGGTTTGGGTCATTGACTCGCAACCATAGGTGAAAACTTGGGGTTGCGGGTTCGAATCCAGCTGCGGTACCTGTGCCCTTGGGCAAGGCACTCAACCACACTTGCTCCATCCTTCGGAAGGGATGTAAAGCCGTTGGTCCAGTGTGTTAGGTAATGGTAACGCACTCTAAAGATCCCAGAGCATTCTTTCGTAAAGAGCAAGGGGATTCCCCGGTGTCTCTAATTCCAATTCTTCATGGGTTTTCTCACACTTGCGAGTGACAGTGCAATGAGCACTATTGAGGAATCCTTGGTATGAATACCAGAAAGAAATAATAATAATAATAATAATAATGTAAACAAAACCACTATGCGCACAGGTTCATGGGATTGATTGGAGTACTCTAATGAAATGGCCTATGGAGTATAGCATTAGTCCGTGAATTTGACATCGTAGGCGCTTCGCTAAAGTAAAATCTTGTTGCCAATAATACTCTAGAGACTCTTTAGAGGTGGCTCTAGTGTCGGGGGGCAAACTGCATCCCACTCAGTTAAAGAGCGCGACAAAAACTACAGTGAGTTTGACGTACTCAACATGAACACGAGCACTGGTTCAGCGGGTACTCCATTTAAGCCCATCATGCTTTGTGCAGGGAGGTATTGTTATGTCACTTCGCTTACGGGCTATTGGTGCAATTTTGAATAATTCTTGTGGTTTGAACTGGTTGCTTTATTTATATTTCTCCTTCTGGAGGACAAACGGTGAGAATTGATCTGACTGTAACAACTTCAGATGCTGTACAGCTGGAAAAAATAATAAAACTCCACAAGAGAAATTTGTCCTGTGTAGGGCACTGCATTCGTAATAAATCTGAGGGAGTACAACCACTATGCCTCATAGCTCAGCTGGTAGGGAATCTGCCAAGTGCATCAAAGGTGTCATGTTTAAATTTTGGACCATGTACTGGGTAATTTTTCTGTCAATTTATATTTAGTCATTGATTTCAATGCATTTGGAACTATTGAGAAGGGCATTTGTGGAGGCAAATGAAAAGGGCACTTACATTAAAAAATCAAAATATATCTGAACAAATTACAAAAGGGGCACCAAGCCCAGACCCAAGACAAATTATACCAATATAGTAGACTCCATGAAGTTCCTACTCAACAACTTTAAGCACAATTTCACCATTTTCCCGTCTAGAATCTTCTAGCCGGAGTCGAGTTACCCTCCCACGACGATAAACGAATGTGCCTGAAAGCCATCGGCAATGCTGGCATCGTCATGAAGAAGACAGCGGATGCCACAGTCGATTCAATCGATACCATCGCCGAGATCATCAGATCTGATGCTACGGATGTTGAACTACGCGTGCAGGCGATCTATTCCTTCCGCCGATTGGCCAAAGAGGAACAAAAGAGGGTGAGCTAGTCCCGCCTCCTCATTTGCATAATTTGATTTTCATGCGTTTTCAATCCCGCCCCTTCATTTGCATAATCTAACAATGCTAACCTACAAATCTAGGCTATCTGTCTGTATTCCCTGCAACATTAAGCCAAGCCTCTGAAAAGATAAGTTAACCCCTCCCTTCTCATTTGCATAATCTTGTATCGAGGTTGTTAGTCCCGCCCCTTTATTTGCAAATTGGTTTTCATTTGCATAATCTATCATTTAACCTATAAGTGTAATCTATCTGCATATGTATGCCCTGCAAAATCTAGCCAAGTCTTGGAAAGATGACTTAGCACCTCCCTCCCCTCTTATTTGCATAATTATTCATTTGAATATTTAATTTTGAATTTCAAACTGCATGAATGGTGGCTTAAAAATTGAATTTTGTATCACACCTCCATTTTGTTTGGACTATGAAAAACCATGAATTGTAAAGAAAAGAAGTTGGTTTTCAATGAAATATAAGAATTTGTTGTTAAAATGAGAGAATTATTGCATCGTACCATACAGTCATACCATTACTGATAAAAAAATTCCAGTTGTTCTGACATTAATTTGATCTTTTTTGTCTGTTTCCTCGCACATCTTATTTCAGATTATTCCAATAGTCATGCCCGTTGTGAAGAGCTTTTGTAACGACCACCAAGTTCGCATCGCTGCCTTTGTCGTTGCCATGGATGCAGAGCCTACGGGTGACATAATCCAGTCTATCGTCGCGGGCTTGCCCAAAGACGCGTCGCGTCAAGTCGCTAGCTTCATATACACATACCTGGAAGGAATTGTTGCTAACCGTTGGCATTGCAAGCCAGCTCTGTAAGTAGCGTAAAGTCATCGGCTATGTTTGGGCGTACAGTTCTTTTGACTCATGGGGTACCGTGGCCGAGTGGTTTGGGTCATTGACTCGCAATCATGGGTGAAAACTTGGGGTTGCGGGTTCAAATCCGGCTGCGGTACCTGTGCCCTTGGGCAAGGCACTCAACCACACTTGCTCCATCCTTCGGAAGGGATGAAAAGCCGTTGGTCCAGTGTGTTAGGTAATGGTAACGCGCTCTAAAGATCCCAGAGCATTCATTCGTAAAGAGCAAGAGGATATTCCCCGGTGTCTCTGGTCACTTTCTAATTCGAATTCTTCATGGGTTTCCTCACGCTTGCGAGTGACAGTGCAATGAGCACTATTGAGGAATCCTTGGTATGAATACCAGCAAAAAAATTAATAAAATAAAATTTAAAAAAATAAAATAAGATTAGATAAATGTTGTACGATGTGGTTCTTACTGCAAAATTGATGTTAAATCTTAAGAGGTTGCTCTGTTTTATTGGTATTTTGGTTCATTTTGTTTCTTAGGGTTGCAGCTGCCAAGAAAGCCATTGTTACGCTCAAACCAATAGTCATGGGATTACAGTACTCCAGGAAACTCACTTGGGATCCAACCTTCAGTAAGTATTTTGAAGGAAAAAGAGGAGAAAACGGCACGGCTTTAAAATGGCCTAGTGGTAGTCTTGTCGACAGTTCCATCACAAGACCCTCTAAGACTTTACAAGGCCATGGACATTAAGCCCGCTGCACACCTTTGCGATTTACCGGATAATCGGATCATCGGACCACTTACCGGAAAGGTGTGCGCTGAAACAATTCGGGCCAGTCTGACCGTACACTATAGACCGGGGCAAATCAAACTTGTTTGATTTTTCCGGATCCGATGGTCCGGTGTCTGATAGGCCGGTAAATCGCAAAGGTGTGCGGCAGGCTTCATTCAAGCCAAATGGTATACTCCTCAGTTTTTCTCTCGGTGTTCCATGGAGAACTGAAAAAATATAATTAAGTTTAAAAAGAAGAACATTTTTTCTTCAGTATATTTAAGATTTTTGGTTTTTTGTTTGTTTGTTTGTTTGTTTTAGTTGACCAGAAAGTGGGCCTAATAACGGAAGCCTCAATCATTGGAACCCGCGATTCGCCGTTGCCCGACGGCGGATCGGTCAAGATTGGTGCCGTCGTTCTCAACAGGCAGATGAACATTATGGAGGCAGGGTTCCACGCCAGGGACCTACGCGACATCGTAGACAAGATCTTTGGTGTAGCGCCGCCTGCTCGGCCCTCGGAACAGGAAAGAAGCACGAATGACAACAGGAGAGAACCAGAAGAGTCTGAGAACGATAAGTCGGTGACTGAGAGGGATCTGGGTGCTTTGGACCGCGATGTAAGTAAAAAAAAAAGAATTCTTAAAGGCTCGTCAGCAATGCGCGCCCGCCAAATGTGTGCCTCGTAATACGCAGCTCCATAGCAAAGGCATGGAGCTGCGTGTTTCGAGCACGAATTTGGCGGGCGCGCATTGCTGACGAGCCTGTGCCTTTAATATGCCATTTAAAGGCCTAATGTATCATTTGGGTCTTTCTATAAATTAGAGGTCCAAAAGTGTGACATTTGGTGTCCCCCGTTACACCTGATATATGTGTTATTTTTCGTACAAAAATCATTAAAATGGCTTCTAAACCATTTTGTATTTATTGTACTTTATGTACTCACTCTTTGAGATGGAAAGTATTTAAAGAATGTGTCCTGAATTTACAAAAACAAGATGTAAAATGTAACGGGGGACACCAACATTGGACCCCTAATTTATAGAAAGACTCATTTACAAGATGAAACTTTTACAGATTCCTAAAATAAGGGCATAACAAATCTGAAAAAAAGAATATTAGCAAACTCTCCTGCAGAAATTTCAGCTACATGGATATAGCAGTCCACATATTTTAAAAAAAAAATCTTCAGTTCTTATTTCTTCGAAAAAGATTCATGCGGTATTTGTTACCATTGCTATAAACACTCTGAAGTGAAATCTTGGGTCATTGCAAAAGATAAAATAGACCCAAAATTTAAATCAAAAAACTTTACTCAAGAGGAAAATAGAAGCTGTTCCAACTGTCCAAAGCAATAATTCCGTCCGAGATGATATATTTTTCCAGGAAAACAATAAAGATAAATTTAAATAAATGCATCTGCACAACACTTTTTTTACCAAGTTAGCCTTTATTTGTTTATAAATTGTGTATTTAAGCATTTGTACAGGCATGAGATTTTTCAGACTTTTGTCTGAAATCAGACTTTTGAATCTGGGAGAATGACATTATTAGTATTGCCCCCTTCGAACCATGCAAATACGCCATTTTGGGAGTCAAATAATGCTGAGTCATTGTGGAAGCGATGTGCGTGCGCGCTGTGTGTCTCTCTGGTGGGCGTAACGTGGTTTAATTCACCAATGGGAGCCTTAGCATTGCGCGTTACGCACGCTATGGACACACATTGCTTCCACAACGACGCGGCATTATTTGATTCCCAAAATGACGTCATTGGCACGAGCTCAATAGAAAGATAAATGAATTCTTCAGACTTTTCATCAATTTTCAGACTTTTTCTTTGATTGACAATCTCATCTCTGATTTGTAGTGTTCCCACACTGAATCAAAATGCTGTTTTTGTTTTCTCTCTCTCTCTCTCTGTTTAGCTATCAACATCCCGTGGCCACTTCAAACCATCGGACGTCAAAGTCTCAGGCTACCTCAAACTGTTTGGCAATGAGCTACGTACAGTCACCCTGGATCAGCCCTCAATCTGGTCTATTTTGGACGGATGTAAGTTAGTCAAAATTTCTAAAATTTGACTGAAAAAAGCAGTCAATCTGAGAGTGGGAATTTTCAGCACACAAGTTTTATGCAGTCATGCATAAGGAAAGACACACAAATCTAACCCCTGTTACCGACATCGATACCGTCATTTTTTTTTTAGTGGTACCGCCTGCACGAAGGGACAAACCACATCTTCCTCCCTTCGTGCAGGTGGTAACACTAAAAGAACCGCAGGGAGGCAGGTCACTTCGGCCTTTATTTTATCAGAATTTCAAAGGGCACTGAGGCCAACTGGAGGGGCACCATGGCCAACTTTGTTACAGATGTGTACTGGTTATTAGTGTATACAAGCCTCCTCGTGAAATAGGAGGATAGGGCATGCTGGCCAAGTTGGCCTCAGAAAGTGTGTATTTTGAAGGGGCATCGGGGTCAACTCATCAGGGTATGAGGCCAGTGGCCTTAGTTAATGTCAAGGCCTGGGATAGGGCGTGCTGGCCAGGTTGCTTATGGCCTCAGAAAATGTATATTTTGAAGGGGCATCAGTTGGGGAAAAAACGTGTTACTTACAAGACCTAAAAGCAACCTTTGGTTTTCACCACAGATACTTCAAATCATGAATCAAGATGCAATTTTTCACTTCGCAAAAATATTTTCTCCTTAACTCTTCTCCTCTCTCTTTAGCTTCTCTGGGAATGGCCAAGATCGAGAATTGGATTCGTGAAGGCATCAACGTCGCCGCCATACGCAAGATCACGAGCATCGGTCGCGGAATCCACGAGATCCCCACGGCACTCGGTATTCCCGTCGCGTTGTGGTTCGACACTGCCGCTGTTATTGACGTGAACGTCGCAGGCAAAGCTGTGCTGAATCCACGCCTTACTGAAGTCTTGAATAACAAGAATACTAAACTGCAGAATGCCACTATTCAAGGGACCATCAAACCCAAGTAATTCATAACACTTTGATACCCGCCCATGGTACCTGTTCCCTTGAGCAAGGCACCTAAAGATAGTATACATGATTGGTAAACTGTTACAAATAGTTTTATCCCCGTGTGATTAAAGATATGCATGATTAAAACCAACCTGAGCAAAAACCAGCTCCGTACTTCGTCTAACTTTTGAGGAAACAGTCAAAAAAGGGTTTGCAGTCATTTCACCCCAAAACCATTTCGCCCTAAACCACGGCCTGTGCACGGAGTGGTTTTGGGGCGAAGTGGCATTTGGGCGATGTAGTGTTTGGACGAAGTAATTTGGGGAGAAATGGCACTCGGGCGGAGTGGTTTGGGGCGAAATGGCACTTGGGTGAAATGGTTTTGGGGCGAATTGAATTTTCGTCTCATGAGACGAAAACTAATTGTTTTAGTCATTTCTCAAAGACTATAGCACTTCAGACAAAACCATTTCAGGGGAGGTTGTGTAAGTTAGGCGTAAATCTGTGAACATTTCTGATTTTCGAGATTACCAATGATGTATACTGCCTTTAAACACCTGCTCCAATTTGGAAATGAGAAAATTATAAGAATTTGTAAGGAAACACTTAGACATTTTTCAGCCTGTTTCGTATGTTTTGAACACAAGGTCTGAAGCCATGATCAACTACTAAATTCTTTCTTGACTTTCTCACAAACAGGGTAGCCCTGGCCATGTTGGGCAAAATGAAAGTAGTTTTGGACAAAGTAGAAGCCGGCTTAGCCATCAACGGTGCTATTAAGGCTGCGGCTGCTGTCAGCGGCTCTGTTCACGTCGACATTCCAAGACTACTCTTCAAGACCAAGTTTGACGCACCAACCACCGAGCGCCAGGCTATTACAATTCACAGCAGGCCCTTCACGTTTACTGCAATCAAACCGCTCCAGGAGGGAGAGGTAGATATTCTAAATTTTGTAAAAATGTCCACCGTCAAAATTGGGTCTTAAATTGCAAAGTCTTGGTTGTGCAGCTAGGCACAAAAGGTTAGCACATGCACAAGAACACCAGTGTTTTGTAGTTCATGTAGCTTAGTTAGGACCCATGGAGTTGTAAGGCCTTACAATAATCGCATATCTATCCTGCGGGAGGCTCGTGACGCTTTACAATATCATTACCCTGGTCATTGGGCACAACTCCCTGGGGAGTATGCAGCCCCGGCAGCCTTACACAAGCACTCAAAGGCTGCAACCCTTGCAGGTACCCATTTACTCCTGGGTGGAGAGAGGCAACTTATGGCAAAGTGCCTTGCCCATAGGCACAGCCACCATGGTCGCGGCCGGGATTCGAACCCACAACCGTGGAATTAGATACGCTCTTGAGTTCAATGCACCAAACTACTCAGCCATATGATACTAAAATCCTTGCATGTGGTCATAACTCTGTAAATACCTGCAATGGCTTATTGTCCCTTTGTTGGTTTATTCTAATTTTGGGGAAGTAATCCATTTGATTTTTGTATTACTTTAGTCTCAGCAGGTTCGACTGAACGTACACCCCGGCGGGCCTCCAACGGTACTAAGACCAATCATGGGAAAACTGATGAGCCCTAGACCTGCTACGGTAAGGCATTTAGGAAAAACAAACATTTTTTAAACCAATAAATCAGTCGTACACAAATTTAGTTTGGACATTTTCTTAAACATAGAATACATGATGGTATCTCGAGGAATCAGAAATATTCATTGATTTACACATAACTTACACAATATAAACACGACGACGGTAGAGAAACTTCCCCTGAAATGGTTTTGTCTGAAGTGCTATAGTCTTTGAGAAATGAGCAAAACAATTATTTTTCGTCTCGCGAGACGTAAATTCATTTCGCCCCAAAACCCCTCGCCCTCGACCACTTCGCCCAGAAGCACTTTACTCAAAGGCCATTTCGCCCCAAAACAACTTCGTCCAAACACTATCTTGCCCAAATTCAACTTCGCCCTTAAAAAACTTTGTGGTTTTGGGGCAAAGTGACTGCAAACTATTTTTTTGCTGATTTTTGCTCAGGTTGGTTTTAATCATGCATACCTTCAATCACACAGGGGGATGAAACTATTTCTAAAGGTTTACCAATCGTGTATACTACCTTTACAAAAATATACCACCCGTTTCTCAGTATTTTTGTAGAAAGCTTCTGGACAATCTCTGAATGTCATGGCTCCCAATAAAATTTTAAATGTATTGAATAGTCAGATATGGTCTGTCAATTTTCAGGAAGTTTTCCGAAAAAAAGAAGAAAAAAAAGAGTTGCAGCCATATTGTAGGACATAAGTTTATTTTATTTCTTTTTTTTGGTGCAAGTAAAAGCACAAAGAAATGTATTTCATGGCTAAATTCCTTTGGTACGTGTTACTGGATACATGATTTTTGCTATTTGTAATATTCCTAAATTCATTTGACCACAGTGGGCATACCGCGTTGGCAAAGAGAACCTGGGCGTTGAGGTTGAAGTGAAAACCCGTCACGTGCCGCGTAAATGCAGCTACACAAAAGCCATAACCCAGCTGATGTTCAACGGCCCCGTGGATTTCAACGTGACTGTCCGACCTGGTGTCGATGCTCCTACCGAGGTCATAGGTCAAATGAAGTTGGAGACGGAGATCAAGACGCGGGAGGAGTACCAAGAATTCAGGGTATGATGAGTGGATTAGGAGCTAAAAAATACTTTTGATTTGCTTAATTTGTTAATGTATCACAACACCTGTGTGTAGCATTTTTAAATGGAAACACGGATTGGTATTTTTTACGCACATTTGTGACCATCGCATCTGTCTGCTCTCCAATTCAAATCCAATTTTTCTGTCCAGTCTTTTTGTAAACATTTCTTTACTCTCTCCACAGCATCAATTCTTGGAGAAGCAATATTTCATGACTGAATCCAGTTCCGAAGAAGATTCTCACGAACATGTCAACGGCATGGACGTTATCAGACCGTTAACGAAACTGGACGTTTCCAATCCGTCCACGAATCTGGACGTTCCCGATCCGGCCACGAAACTGGACCTGAATCCTCGCTCGTGGATCAAGAGGTTCGAAGATTGGAAATACAAAAGTGCCAAGTGGCCGTTCACGAGGGAGGAAGATGAAGACACAACTCACGATCATCTTGAAGACATCGAGACGGGACCCGCTCAGAACGTGGAATTGTTCCACATCTACTTTAACGTAAGTCACTTTTAAAGGCCCATTGTATCATTTGCAAAAGCCTAACATTTTACTACATGAGTTGACAAGAAAAAACTTAGTGTTGATAGCTATGATAACAAACTCCGCATGAATTAATTTTTTGTTCAAATTGGTACTTTCTGTACAGAAATTAACATATATGAATATATATATATGAATATTTATATGCAGTAGTCTTACCTGTCCAATCATTGGCGACACTTTGTAATTATAATATTCATACGCATACAAATTAATAGTGTGGACAGACAGCTGGCCGAATGCTGTTAAAATTCACATGCATGATGTCTGAATAAATATCGACCCTTTGTACATATAATTTGAATATTCACGTGCATGCAAATCAAAGCTGTGAACAGCCAGCGAATCATTTGTAGAATTTAAGGTGACACAATGAATATTCATGTGAATGCAGATCAGCGCCGTGGGTCCTCAGCCAATCCGTGAGCTAGTCAGTCGCATCAGTTTGGACCAGCAGAATGAGTTCTACAAGGCAGTTCGTGTGGACGTCGTCTCGGCCAAGAAGACATTTGTAGCCGATACCGTTCACAAAGGCCAAATCAAGGAAGAAACTACGGGCATTCAGGTACTCAAAATAGAGCTTCAAAAATCATTGAAGGTGTTTCGCTATGGAGGATCTAGGACTGCACTGTGTGTTGTTTTGACCTAGTGGTCTTGTGTACCGAACTCAAGTTCCTTTGCCAGATATTAAAATGTTGTTCTGGATGCTGGCAACAGGTTGTGATACTTGTGCCCTTTAGCAAGGCCATTTACCATGCTTGCTTAAATAATAGGGGCAGAGGCAACTTGTTTGCCTTAAAGGCACAGGCTCGTCAGCAATGCGCGCGCGCCAAAGTTGTGCCAGGAAATACGCAACTCCACAGCAAAGGCATGGAGCTGCGTATTTCGTGGCACGAATTTGGCGCGCGCGCATTGCTGACGAGCCTGTGCCTTTAATGCCCCACTCATATTGTAAAGAGACTACTTATTTCTTCTAATATTGGTCTTGGTGTCTTAAAAAAAAATCATCAAAAACACTTATTTTTTTGTTGGGAGGAATCTTAACATTCATCACCTTTGCGGGCTCTCAAACATTTTGAACCTTTATTTATTTTATTTATTTATTTCTATTGTTGACTTTTCAGGCCTTGTGTGTGCAAGGCGAGTTGGAGCACCCAGCCTATGCTGCGACGCTTCCCGCGGCCAAGTGGCTTGACCCTATCGTTGGTCTACCCGATGTCGCTCGAGATGCCAAAGTTGTCTTGAAAATGGGCACCCAATGGGGAACAAGTTGCCGTGCCGACCAGAAGATGCAGATCAAGGTATTATTGCGTTATTTTCTCCGTCTCACGGCGTGGTCACTGAATGATTTTGCGACACGTTCTCACCAGGTTTTTGCCTCTGCAAAGTGATGAATGCAAAATTTACTATGGAAATCCAAATGTGGAATGGAAGACAAAACATGGTTCTCATCAGGATTCGAACCCAAGACCTCTGACATGGGCTCTTTTAGCTGGGCACAGTAGAATTGGAATATGGGTTCAATTTCTGGCCATGACGTGTCCGGAAATGTCCTTAAGCAAGGAACCTTACCAGACTTGCTAAATGATTCATACGGTTGTCTAAAAATTAACTAGGTATTATGACGATTCCCATTTTTATTCCCCTAGGTATTATGACGATTCCCATGACGATTTAGTTTATTTTCCTGTAGGTTCCCCTCTAGAATTAACACCTTTGAGCAGAGCCGTTTTTTTTATTAGGGTTAGGATTAAATACATTTTATCCATTATCTTCTCCTTCAGGCGCGCCTCGAAAGGTCCCAAAAGCAAGTTCAGGATTTGACGCAGGGTACTCCCGAAGAGGAGGAATGTGTAAGGAACATCGCAGCAAACAACAAGTACACTGCGGCTTGTAAGTCAGTAAGTCGCGATCGTGAGGAACTCCGCGCCATTCACGCCGAACTTACACACAATGAGGTAGGTGAAGCCAGTTATTTTTATTTAGGCAAGTATTGACTTGTTGCGTGGCGGCCATGTTCAGAAAAAAGCGCTTTGTCCTTGTGTATCATACTTGAGTAGGCACTTTGTTTTCCCATTGTCAAACGACAGGCTCGTCATCAATGCGCGCGCGCCAAATTCGTGCCACGAAATACCCAGCTCACTGTTTTTGCTATGGAGCTGCGTATTTCGTGGCACAAATTTGGCGCGCTTGCATTGCTGACGAGCCTGTGCCTTTAAAGAAGCTCATTTACATTTTTCCAGAAAATGGATTTCGTTCTTACCTAACAATCATATAAAATACCTCCCCAAAATACTATCCATGGGAAAAAAAACAGGAAATTTGCAATATCCAATTTGGATTTAGAAGCAAAAGGGTTGCACTGCTTTATGTAACTGGATAATTTAGTTTACAGAACATCTGTTTTTTTAACGATATTCTTGAAAATATACGGATTGAGAGAGTGAAATTTCAGAATGGTAATGAGAAAAATATGAAACATGATATATCAAAATTTCAACAACCATGGGGAAAATGGTTGTCTCAAAAATATAATGTGGACACGCTCCTTTAAATATGAAAACCTGCTCTACAAAAAAAGGCAATCGGTCAATGCAGTACTTAAAGGGCGATGAATTGCGACATCTTGATACAAGACAAATGGATGCATGAATTAATACAGGAATATCTTTTGATTTTTAGCAAGTCAAGAAGGTTTGGAAGGTCGCTTTCTATCGTACGCTGGACATGATCAAATACTGGATGTGGGATAAGGCTGTGGCTGAACGAGCTGAGGTGCACAATCCAGACAAGACGGTAAGTCGGAAAGTCCACTGCACACTCGGTGTGCTGTATACTCTATGAATGTAGCACAGCCATGATAATTTCACAAAATGGCATTTCGTGCGTACGTACTTTATTGACGCCCCTAAGTTCTTATTTGAACACAACATCTGGTATGGTGCCTAATCACCATTGAAATGAAACAACCCAACTTGGGATGAGAGAAAAATCGTAATTAGGGCCTTATCGGGATTCGAACCCGAGACCTCTTTGAAACTAAGAAAACAAAAACCTTTTACTTTTTTTTTCTACCTCAAAGGTGGTCCTAACTGGAGAGCTCGGAAAGGACAACAGAAAATTGAACGTTTTCATCAAACACGTCCGTGGCAATGTCAAATTTGAAGGAATCTGGGTTCCGTGGTTAATGCGCCATTTGGGTATCGTGAGTCCTTACAGGCTACAGCAACACATGATCAAGGATATGCGTAATGATCCTCTTGCTGGACGAAACATCAGTAAGTTAGTGATGCTTTCGTAACTAGATCACATTTTTGTCTCCCCCATTTTTTTAATGGGTGTTGAGATTTTGATACCATATCATATATTTTTCTCATTACTATTCTGAAATTTCTCAAGTTGAATTCATATTTATTGTCTTTGACAGACCAGTGCAAGGCTTTGATGAATGACACCATTATTACCTTCGATAAGGTCGCCTACACCTACGGCCAGAGCATGTGTGATCACATCTTGTCTAAGGATTGCTCTCTCAATGAACGTTATGCCGTCTTGACAAGGAAACTTGCTGCAGGAAGCTCCAAGAAGGTAAGTTCTTCCCTCTAGGACGTGGGAGGTTTGGGGTTCAATACCCACCGGAGCATGCTATGACAGGCCCCATGAAGGTAACTCCTTCCCTCTAGGAGACAGGAGGTTGGGGGTTCAAGTCTCACCCTAGCACGTTATCACATTTTAACAGTGTGTCTCAGTGAAGGACTAAGAATGCAATGCTTATAAATTATATCAGAAAAGTATAAACAATTCTCAATCAAAAACCCACTGTGTCATTCACAGATAATGTGTTTTTATTAATTTTTTTATTAAAATTATTGTACATGTTATAGAGAAGAATTGTAGTAAATTAATCCCGAGAAATTTCGGCTCTATATATGCAGTTGGTTGTTGGAAATTCCTGCCTGGGAAATTTATGCGTATTTGCGATGCTCCCATGCACTGTCAAAGTACATATTACAAAAAAATGTATGTGCACACTCATTTGTTTACACAGCCCTTCCAGCACTTCGTAAAACCATAGAAATGTTGACAACTTTAGACGGCCCTTTAGCAGCGAAATTGAGGACAATTACAAATGTTTGTTTGTCTGTCTGTTTGGTTTGTCCCAGATTGTCACGGTTTTCGTTGACAACACCAAGATTCAGTTCGTACCCAACCCGTCGGACGATGGCATCGTGACCAAGGTGAATGACGTTGTTGTTGCCCTCGAGCCTGTCAAGAAGATGATCATCGCAAACAACCACCAACAGATTGCTGATATGGGAGTGCCAACCATTCACATCATGGACTTGAATGATGAGACGAAAGAGAGGGAATCACATGATCAGGATAGTGCAAGCCAGGAGAGGAAGAAGATGGTAAGGGGCGGTAGTCAATTGAAAACTTAGATTTAGTAAAAACTTAGTATTTAGCTTGGTTAAGAAAATGACCTATCTCGCTTTCAAACGCCTTCTAAGAATTTTACTTTAGCAAGTAAAATACTAAGATAAATTGTGACGTTACAAGTTAACGCAGGGCGCAGAACTCCTTAAACAGCCAATCGAATACAGCATGGGAAACTACACGCGCACCCAAACAAAACCTGTCAAAACCAGTTACAGTGTGCGTGTGATGTGTAATTTGCTTAAATGTGCTTCCCTGCCTTCTAAAAATTAAGTAAAATACTTTGCCAAAAAGAACCATTTGAATACCAGATATACTTAAGTATTTTTCTGAAGTAAAAAACTTAGCCACTTACGAATTGAATACCGAATTTTGCTTCAGCCAAAAACTAAGTAAAATTCTTCAATACCTCCCCAAGACTTCAAAGCTTTTTAATCAACCGAAAAAAACATCAATCGGAAAAACCTTACTTAAATGGAAGATGGAAGTGGTTCCAACCATCTAATGCAAGGATTTCGCCCTAGATGACATCTTTTATAAATAAAAACGATAATTAAAGATGAATTTATATAAGTGAGTGTGCAAATGCATTTTTTTACAAGGGCCTCCTGATGTGAAAAAACCTAGGCTCCTGACTACCGTGATATTATGGCTTAATTTTTCATGTATTATAGTCAGGGAACTAGTCTAAAATAGGGCGTTGGCTTTGCACAATATCTTAAAGACATGGTCACAGTTCTTATTGCTTTTATCTCGGTAGTTAGCTAAAAAATTTGTCCGGAAGGAGATTTTGGCCTGAGAAATTTGATGCTCTGGCAATTTTTCTGACCCGTGTGTTTGTTTTTGTCTTTGTTGCTTTTATTTTACCGACTTGGCGACAGACTTGGGACCAGCCAGAAAGTCTCAGTTCAGAAGAAGAGCCCATGCCCCCCGAGGAGGAGAAATACTGGAACGATCTCCTGGACCACGTCAAGGCAGATATTGCCATGGCACCTCAGAATCTTCCTATTAAGCCCAAGACCCAGGTCATCGTGGTTCGTACCAAACCCGGAGATTCAATCATGCTGTTTGCTCCTCAACAAGAGCTGAGGGTGTTTACTGATGGAAGCAATGTTAAGGTTGAGGTAAGTCGGACTGAAGACTATGTATTCTCATAAAGTGCTTGTGCCCTGTAACCCCTTCGCAGCTGAGACTTGATATAAAGTCATGGCTGTGTGTGTGTTGGGGGTGATTGTACAGAATTAGTTGGGTCAGTACTACCAGGGCAGAGCTGGCCTCTCCACTTGCTGGCTTGGGCTCAAGTCGGTGTGTATGCCTTGGGCTCAAGTCAGTGTGTATGCCTTGGGGTGGTTATACAGAATTAGCTGGGTCAGTACTACCAGGGCAGAGCTGGTCTCTCAACTTGCTGGCTGGGGCTCAAGTCAGTGTGTATGCCTTGGGGTGGTTATACAGAATTAGCTGGGTCAGTACTACCAGGGCAGAGCTGGTCTCTCAACTTGCTGGCTGGGGCTCAAGTCAGTGTGTATGCCTTGGGGTGGTTATACAGAATTAGCTGGGTCAGTACTACCAGGGCAGAGCTGGTCTCTCATCTTGCTGGCTGGGGCTCAAGTCGGTGTGTATGCCTTGGGGTGGTTATACAGAATTAGCTGGGTCAGTACTACCAGGGCAGAGCTGGTCTCTCAACTTGCTGGCTTGGGCTCAAGTCTGTGTGTATGCCTTGGGGCGGTTATACAGAATTAGCTGGGTCAGTACTACCAGGGCAGAGCTGGTCTCTCAACCTGCTGGCTGGGGCTCAAGTCGGTGTGTATGCCTTGGGGTGGTCATACAGAATTAGCTGGGTCAGTACTACCAGGGCAGAGCTAGTCTCTCAACTTGCTGGCTGGGGCTCAAGTCAGTGTGTATGCCTTGGGGTGGTTATACAGAATTAGCTGGGTCAGTACTACCAGGGAAGAGCTGGTCTCTCAACTTGCTGGCTTGGGCTCAAGTCGGTGTGTATGCCTTGGGGTGGTTATACAGAAATAGCTGGGTCAGTACTACCAGGGCAGAGCTGGTCTCTCAACCTGCTGGCTGGGGCTCAAGTCGGTGTGTATGCCTTGGGGTGGTCATACAGAATTAGCTGGGTCAGTACTACCAGGGCAGAGCTAGTCTCTCAACTTGCTGGCTGGGGCTCAAGTCAGTGTGTATGCCTTGGGGTGGTTATACAGAATTAGCTGGGTCAGTACTACCAGGGAAGAGCTGGTCTCTCAACTTGCTGGCTTGGGCTCAAGTCAGTGTGTATGCCTTGGGGTGGTTATACAGAATTAGCTGGGTCAGTACTACCAGGGAAGAGCTGGTCTCTCAACTTGCTGGCTTGGGCTCAAGTCGGTGTGTATGCCTTGGGGTGGTTATACAGAATTAGCTGGGTCAGTACTACCAGGGCAGAGCTGGTCTCTCATCTTGCTGGCTGGGGCTCAAGTCGGTGTGTATGCCTTGGGGTGGTTATACAGAATTAGCTGGGTCAGTACTACCAGGGCAGAGCTGGTCTCTCAACTTGCTGGCTTGGGCTCAAGTCTGTGTGTATGCCTTGGGGCGGTTATACAGAATTAGCTGGGTCAGTACTACCAGGGCAGAGCTGGTCTCTCAACCTGCTGGCTGGGGCTCAAGTCGGTGTGTATGCCTTGGGGTGGTCATACAGAATTAGCTGGGTCAGTACTACCAGGGCAGAGCTAGTCTCTCAACTTGCTGGCTGGGGCTCAAGTCAGTGTGTATGCCTTGGGGTGGTTATACAGAATTAGCTGGGTCAGTACTACCAGGGAAGAGCTGGTCTCTCAACTTGCTGGCTTGGGCTCAAGTCGGTGTGTATGCCTTGGGGCGGTTATACAGAATTAGCTGGGTCAGTACTACCAGGGCAGAGCTGGTCTCTCAACCTGCTGGCTGGGGCTCAAGTCGGTGTGTATGCCTTGGGGTGGTCATACAGAATTAGCTGGGTCAGTACTACCAGGGCAGAGCTAGTCTCTCAACTTGCTGGCTGGGGCTCAAGTCAGTGTGTATGCCTTGGGGTGGTTATACAGAATTAGCTGGGTCAGTACTACCAGGGAAGAGCTGGTCTCTCAACTTGCTGGCTTGGGCTCAAGTCAGTGTGTATGCCTTGGGGTGGTTATACAGAATTAGCTGGGTCAGTACTACCAGGGCAGAGCTGGTCTCTCAACTTGCTGGCTGGGGCTCAAGTCGGTGTGTATGCCTTGGGGTGGTTATACAGAATTAGCTGGGTCAGTACTACCAGGGCAGAGCTGGTCTCTCAACTTGCTAGCATGGACTCAAGTCAGTGTGTATGCCTTGGGGTGGTTATACAGAATTAGCTGGGTCAGTACTACCAGGGCAGAGCTGGTCTCTCAACCTGCTGTATTGGGCTCAAGTCAGTGTGTATGCCTTGGGGTGGTTGTACAGAATTAGCTTGGTCAGTACTAGCTTGGTCTCTAGTTGGACCCAGATTTTTGCAAATTAGTCAGTCACCCATCTCTTGACATATTCCAAAAAAAAAAATCCTGAGGAGGTTTTTCAGATAATTAAAATCGTAGACTGCATTCGAGCATATTGATGTCAATATGCATGAGTGATGTGTGCAAATTGCACTTAGGGCAAACAACAAGGCCACAGTTGTGAAAGTTTTTAAAAAATGTTCACTCTGATTTTCATGAACAGCTGCCGCAGAAGTACAAGAACATTCAGTGCGGTCTGTGTGGTGACTTCAACGGCGAGATAACTGAGGAGTTTTCTGGTCCGCAGAGGGAGCAGTATAAGAACGCTCGTCGTTTTGGCAGAGGCTTCCAACACACCACTCCGGCGTGTGCTAAGAGTAAGTCTGCATTCACACTGTCCTTTTTTCACATATTACCGTGTGTAAATTTGACGTGCGTCGCTCTGTGAAAATGCAGATGGAGTAGATTTCTGTAGTTTTCAGTGCATCGTTTTGTAACAAATTCCTGCTACATTTTTGGCTTTAGTTGCTGACAACCGAAGCTAATGATTGGTTGGTATTTACTGTTGAATCAGTAACTATGGAGTTTCAGATTACCAGCGACTGTTTATACCCAATTACCATGGTAACTGACGTCACACTTTAGTAGTCTATTCATGGTGCTGGTATTTTAGTGTATTTGTATTTGTCTTTATTTGTCTTATAATTTCAGATGAATGTCAATCGCTCATTGTAATTTAAATTCGTTTTTTAATTTTAGTTTATTTATTTTACATTTATTTTTTAATAAGATTAAGTTTATACGGAGAGTGGATTTTAAAGTGGGAGAAATCCCTTTTCACAATCCTTGACATTGTCAAAAATTTATTTTAAAGAAAATAATAAAAATATCAGAAACATGCTTCCAGTAATAGTTGCTAAAGCAAATCCCAGAATGAGAATTAGTAGTCATAGTAAGACTGAGAAAATAGTTCCTTTCTTCAAACATTTTTTTAAGAACTTAGAAAAATAATTGTGGATGTTAAAATGTGTGCCTTTGGTTTTTACTTTCTACAGTTGACCAGTGCGCCCCAGCAATGGCGTTTGCGCTTGATACGCAAGTCCATCTCTCTAGTAATGTCAAACAACAATATGCCTGCATTACGAAGCGGCCAATTCCATCCTGCATGGCGACATGTTCTTCAGCCGAACAAGAGAGTGTTGAGGCAGAATTTGTCTGCATCGAGCACGAGGGAACAACCGATCCATTCGCTTCGTTGAGCCGTGACAAGATCATCGCCAAGTACGACCGCAAGGCCCCCGACTACAAGAGAGCCGTTCCCATGGCAACCAAATGCGTGCGCGGACAGTAAATGCATTGCGCGGGAAAAAGGCTCAAGTATCAAAAACTTAATCGAATTATGTGGTTTTAATTCACTACACTTAAGATACGAAACAAAATCATGATTTCTTTTGAATTTCTAAATTCGGAACTCGACCTTTGTATGTGTGGAATCTTTGTGGTTGTTTGTATGCTTGGTTGTATTTGGAATTTGTATTTATCTTTTGTGTATTGGCTGATGAAGATTTACCTGGTAATATACAACTGTAGTACGAGTGTAAAGAATTTCACCATTCATGGGTTAAAGAGGCATAAGACGATTTTTAAGTTTGTTAACACATAGTGTTAGTTAAGCATCCATAATGCAACAACATTTAAGACTATTCGAAATATAAATGTTAACTTCTTAAAATTAATTGCTTACTTTTAATAAACATCCATTCAGTATTAAAATTCAATGTGAAGCAATGCATATCATTTTCAGGTATCATTAATCTTTAATGATAAAAACGTGATAAAAGAAAGAGATACTTTACGTCATTTGAAACAGAAATCTCCATTTGTGACAATTTTACTAGACTTCGAAAATTGCTTTAACAGTGAATTGTCGTGTGAAGTGTAAGTGGTGTAATATTAATAATACGTGACCCGCTCTGGAAAAAAGCAGAATAAGTCGCGCAGGCTACATGTAGGTTGAGATTTCGCAACCATAAGTAGAAATCTGTGGCGGATCCATGCTCATTAAAATACCAAAACACAATGAAAATTCCAGACGGAGCATCGACATTCCAGGCAGTATCTGGGCACTGCCAGGAATTTCCGTTGTGTTTTTGTATTTTAATGAGCGTGGATCCGCCACAGATTTCTACTTATGATCGCAAAAACTCGACCAAGCCTACGCGACTTGTACTACCTTTTTCCAGAGCGGGTCACATATATGATATAAATTTTGTATGCCTTTCCGGTCGATGTATCAATTGCTACTGTATCGATATATTATAGCTGCTATTTCTTTTTTTCTGTCCTTATCTCTAGTTTGATTAAACTCCAATAAATTTTAACATGTAACCTGCAGCAAAACTTAATTTTTAACAACTGTGTCATTCTTAAAGGTAATGTACAACATAGTCCAAAATAGATGGAATCGGGATTTAAAGCTATTAGGGACGTTTCAAAACAAAGTGAAATTTCAAGTTCATGCCCTTTAACAGGCTGTTCAGCAATAACTAAGTTATTTCACCAGTTTTTTTAAATATCTTGTATGTTGGGCATTCTAGAAATTTCGTTTTGGAAATAAATGTATGTATGTGTTCCACTTTTCGCGTCAACCAGAAAATGTCCCATGCACAATACCAATTTTGCTGATTTGTCACTTTGATATCTATTATCTAAAAAAAAAATGACCCTGATGAAAAGATATGACCCTGATGTAGAGATATGGTTATTTAAAGTCACTTAAAATTTTAAAATTCTGGTTGACAAATATTTCACGTTATTTTGAAACGCCCACTGTTGTTACACTCAAAACACATATGATTCAAATTCAAGAAATGAACACTCATACAATTGAACCCTTGTTAATAAGATGTCTTTGGGTTTTTGCAGATTATCTCATTATAACAGAAACCTTGTAAAATCAGGAATGAAAACTATCAAGAACAAAGAATTGACCTTTATCACGGTGCGTCCATCTTTGTCTTGTTCCCCATGGTGCGTCTGCGCGACCGTGCAATAGCACGTGTAATCTCCCGTTGAGAATCACTGTCCACGCTGCGCACTCTCTTGACCACGCAACGCCTGTGTCATTGTGATGCACACAATGAACAGTTTCAAAACGGGACCAAACTATTTTTTTCTGCAAGCCTCGCTTTGGTTACGTTCATTTGAATAGGAGAAATGGGAAGATGGCCGCACCGTGATAAAGGTCTATTGGGTTGTATTTAGAGGTTCAAGTGTCTGTACTTTGCAACACTGCACATCAATACACTTCTTTTTAGCATAAATAACACAATTTACAAATCTACAGAGCAAAGTTATCTGATTTCAAGCATTTGCTCAACTAGCCTTTCACATGTTTCATCGACATCTTAATTTCCCAATCTTGACATGTTTTGTCTCAATACCAAGTTTATACCAGGGCTCAATCTCATAGAGCTGCTTAAGCGCAAGCAGTAACGGCATGCTTACTGTAACAGACTAGTTAAGCGCTATTTTATGGCATGGCATGCGCGCGCTTGGAGACGGCTATTGTTGCGTCACTATCTTAAGCAAAGTTTGGCTCAGCAGTTAAGGCACGTTTTCAGTTGCTTACTGTTAACGATGCCTATGAAATAGCAGATGCTCGGTTAGCAGAAAATCGGCTGTTAAGCAGCCCTATGAAATTGGCCTCAGAATTCAAACCTTTATATCCATTCATGTTGGTCGACCAGCTACCCCATGGATATCCGTGTACAGCGCCCCCAGGGAGTTCTTGAACTGGTCCAATTCCATCTCGAGCTTTGAGATGCGATCCAAGGAGGCAAACAGGTCTTGGAGTTTGCCCTGTATGACCTTGCCGTTGGCCTCGTACATCTGGTACATGGCTTGCTCCAAGTTGTCACAGGAGGTTGTAGCCTGTTGACATGGTAATCAACATAGTAAGGGGGAATCCAAAGTTGTCAACATTTTCACAGTTTTACAAAGCGCAGTATTTTTCAAGATGACCACCTCCTCCCTCCCTCGAAATAATACTTATCAACATTTCTTTGTCACTACCATGGAATGTCAACACTCACAGTGCATGTAAAGTCCTACGCGTCCCTCGAAACCCCTCCCCTCCCCTCCCCTCCCCTCCCCTCCCCCCCCCCCCCCCCCCTTCCCCCTTGAAAATGTTAACAACTCTTGACGGCCCTTAACAATGGAGTTCATAAGAGTTCGGGAATGAAATTTAGCACTTATGTAATACTCATCTTTCCAGGTGGGTCATGTTAGTGTTTGCTCAAGGAAATTTTCATTGATAATAATCAGGATATAATTATAATAGCAAAATCTTATCATTGAAAATATCATGTCTGTCGATATCTTAAACTCACTTAACAACTATCATGAACTGCTTAAAGGCCCTATGTATCATTCGCAAAATACAACTTTTTGCAGATTCGTAGAATAAGAGTGTAAAATATGTAAGGAAGAATGTTGGTAAACTAGCCTGAAGAAATTTTAGCTACGGTACATAGATGCATCAGTGCTTCAGAAAACCTTGAAAATCTGTATGGATTTTGTGTACAAGTGAATGGTAAACACTGGCTTTTAATACATCCCATCCAAAGGATGGGGCATTTGGGGTTAAGAAATTTTGCTCAAGAGTGAAAGTACCTTGAGTGGTTTCAAACTCACAACCTTTGGGTATTTCTACAGTAGTTTGCGAGTCAGTGATCTAGACCACTCGGTCGCAGTACTCCCTTAGCAAGATTTTGAAAGTCTTTTGTTACCTCCAATTCTATAGCTTTCTTGAAATCTGCCAACATTGTGGTGTCTCGTTTTCTCTTAGCGTTGATATCATCAATCAGTTGCTGGGTTCGCTGATTCAGGGTCTCTCTGGTGACGGAACTCGTTGGAGAATGTGCCTGTTGGGCCAGGGGTTGGTGGGACGGCGGTTGTGGAAAATTGCTGGCCTGGTCGTTAAAAGTGACTGAGATATCAATGCATGCTGATTCGGTGGGTACGCTGAAGAAAGAAAATCACATCGCATAAGCTAAATTAGTAGACCTGCAGGGCCTTGTGAATATCTTTTATGTGTCACGTTCAGTCATTTTGCTGTTTAAAATTAAATGAAATATTCTCAAAACAAAGTAAAATCAATAGGCTCCTACCTAGGCTCGGGAAAATCTGCTCTGTCTGGGTTAAATTCTATTTGATCTTCTGTAGTTTGCTGGTTTCCTTGTTGGAGGCCCAAATTAGTTGCATCATTCACAGATGAAGATCCGTTCACATCTTCCATTGTGTTACACAGGCCTTGGCCTGTGGGAAAAACGTGTAACATGAACGATGTAATATTAATAGGGCCTAACTAATTTGCATATTCTTTAGCATTTGGAGACAGCACCAACATAATGAAAATGTGTAGAACTCTAGGCATACTTTTTTGGCTGTTTGTTCCTCAGCCCTGTCCACAAATCAACCTTGGGCCTAAACATTACTTTTATGACACTGCAAAAAGTAAATAATGTTCAGTTTAAAGAAATTAACATAGGCCTATTTCTTACCTTTCCTACAAATCTGATGACGACGTCGCTGCAGCAGACGACATTAAGGAAACGTCGTATGATGGCGCTGTTGCAAAACTTTTGACCAATGATACAAATTGTACTTTGTTCGAGGTATATTGCGACGCAGTGCAAGCTTTTTGTACGGTAATATACTTTGATTGGCGTATATCATCGCAAAATCTCCCGATGTAAAAAACAAGATGGCTGCCATCGTAAAGTCGCCAAACGACGCACGTGAATATCGGTAAAGTAAAATTGTCACTCCATTTAATCAGAATAATCGCAAATGCCGTTTTAAAATGTTTACTTTTGGAATGGAGAATCCAGAAACAGAATTTAATGGAAATATTAATGCATTATTGTGCGTAAATAGATGATAATATTCACGTCCATTTTCCGGACGCACAATTTCAACAATGGCATTGGCAATTAATGCCTGCCATGCCTGCATGGCATGGGCAGTGGATATTCTGCCGTCGCTGGTATTAAAACGTTCTGATACGATATTCTGCGTTCGCCGTCAGTCGTGTGACACGTAGGCAGCATATGGGAAAGAATTCCGTTCACTAGTGTCACACTTATTCTCCTCAATAACCACCTAATATTTTAAAGTAAATTTACAAGTTTCTTTATGAAAATAGGCTAGTACAACTATGATGATAGACTTTGCAGAATGTCGGTCGTTTCGTACCCAAGTTGTTTCGTACCCAGTCGTTTCGTACCCAAGTCGTTTCGTACCCAGGTCGTTTCGCACCCAGGATTCATTGCACACGTGACAAAGGGTTCCAAATCCTTTTCTATTGAACAACAATGCTACTGTCAATCACTCTATCATATCTGAAAATTGGAACGCCATAACTCCATAACGGAATCAAAATGACAAGCACATTTGAACCTTTAAAAAAAGAACTTTTAAAAAGCACAAGTCCGGGAGGTTCATACATCAATGCACCTAGCCGTGTGGAGTTGCCGGCCGACCGCGCTAATTGCCGGTCAATGTTCTGGGACTTTCGTTCTGGGGATACGGCTTTTCCTTTGAAATGAAAACAAAACTATGTAGATCCCTATACGATAGATTTTTAATTGGTTTATTGTGTTATTCCAGTGTTATATTCTTTCAATATGAGTTTTAAAAATTCAAAAAGGGAAAACAACCTTAATAAAAACGGGAACCAAATGTGTTTTCCCAAAGGATTTTTCGCCGCTAGATAGAGGGCCCACATTCGGTAGCTACTGTGCGTGAATGCGCGCCACCGCATTGGTCGAGACTTCATCAGAATGATTCGAATGATTGACAGTGAAACAGACAGCCAGTACTGTAGGACGCAATCTTAATCCCTGGGAACTTGATACGTACATCTCTATGATGATGCCGCGCGTCGGTGACTATAAACAGGAGCGTAATTGACTGGGTACGAAACTACTTGGGTACGAAACGACCAGGGTACGAAACGACTTGGGTACGAAACGACCAGGGTACGAAACGACCTGCTTCGACTTTGCACATGGCATCTCCACTCAGTGGCGACCAGTGAAGTTAAGTACTTTTTTTTTTACTAACATTAAATTTTACAATTTTAAATTTTATACGGTGTACACTGTTGATTTTTTTACAGAGTTTTAACTTTGCCGAATGGCCTGACAGCTCTTTTGATCGCTGATCTTGTCAATCAAGGTGTGATTGACGAACATCAAAGTAAAATTGACTCGCAGGGTAATGACAAATTAGTTAACGATGAGAACTCACAGTGTAAGAACCCACAAGATGCCTCGCAGAACACCGAGGCTGCTAGGACCACTGAACCAATGGACTTCACTTCAGTAGCAAATTCAGATGGACAGAATGGTGGGTCTGTTCTGTTGACGGAAGACGAAGGAGGCAGTGACTTTGAGGAGGACGATGATATGGAGGAAGAGGTCCCTGAGGAGGAAGATGAATCTGAAGATGTGGAAGGAAGAACGAAGCGGAAAGCTCATTCCAAGCAACCAAAGCTGGTAAGAACAGCATAATACGGTTCAACAAGGAGGTTCACTAATGTATATTAACACCTCTTAGAGCAGAACTGCATGCCCCAGCCTCTACTAGAGCCACTGAGGCAGGGTGCGCCACTCTGCTTGGAGTGCTCCCTAAGAACCTGCACTTCTTGGACTGTTTTTGAGAAGTACATTAGATTTGGCTATTCCTTGGGAAAAATTCTGCTGAACAAAATGTTGGAGCAGATAAACTCGAGCATTACTGACTGGGGTTGCATGCTGACCCGAGTGACTCGAATTTTGTTGCTTTAAATTTAAATCTTTGTTTTAAATTAATCACAGGCAGCGGCAGCGCTAACAGTTGGGATTGGCAGCTTTTGTGAGCCCGATGATATACCTGGTCTTGCTCACTTTCTGGAACACAGTAAGTTAGATAAAAATGCATCAGAAATTTCTTGTCAAAAATATTCATGTTTTTTACATGTTCATTAAATTAAATGCAGCAAACTTAATTATTAATCATGCAAATATTTAGTAATATCCTTACTGAATTGCAGGCTTACATGTATGTTGATTTTTCCATTGTTGAAAATCATAAGAATTGAAAAGTTGGCCGTTACTATTTTTTCTTCAAAAGACCTATCGGCTATCAGAAAATGTAGATTTGATGGAAAACCCAAGGAAAAACATAAATGTGTCAGAGATATCCAAAGTTTGATAAATGTTTTTTGCCCCTATTTTTGTAGTGGTGTTCATGGGAAGTGAGAAGTACCCTGATGAGAATTCTTTTGATGTGTTCATCAAAACTCACGGAGGATCGGACAATGCTTGCACGGACTGTGAACAGGTTAGTTCATTCCGTCATCTTGATTTTGTAGAATTTGGAACTACAAATTTAGCAAATAACTTGTGACTGATTTTTAGATTTTACCCCAAACCCTCTGCTGTAACTTATGACATCAGTAGAAAATCAGGAGAAAAGTACAAATTTAATTTCAAATGGAGCACAATTGGTGTCACAGATTTGAGGTGCAACAATAAGAAGCAATGAGTCGACAGTGGGGAATCAGGTTGGCGTAGCGGCTCTTTCCTCGCCTTCCACCAATGTGGCCCTGGTTCGAATCCCGTCCAGGTTCGAATCCCGTTCGGGTCAGTATGTGGATTGAGTTCTCAGTCCCTGCCTGATTCCGTGGGGTTTCCCCGTACATGTTGGTGTGTGGGGCTTTCCTCCCACCTCTAAAACTGACAATATTTCTTCCTGTTCTCTCGCACTTCGTGGCCGTACTGAAGAACCTCCTAGGTCCCTTTAGGGATCATACGAAAGAAGAAGAAGACAGTGTTAAAATTTGTCATCTCCACTGTCGCATAAGTCATCTCCAAAGAACTATCTCCAGTGCTGACATATTTAATCACCAATGAGATATTTGAAGTAAAACACATTTTCCCTTCTCTTCAGACAACTTTTATATTTGAGGTACACCAGAAGCACTTCCGAGAAGGCTTGATGCGTTTTGCCCAGTTTTTCACAGCACCTCTCCTAAAAGCTAGCAGCACAGATCGAGAGCTGGAGGCGGTGGACAGTGGTATGTTACGTAGATTGAACTTTGACCTTAAAATTGAACTTTGACCAGCTGAAAGGCCCGACCAGGCTGGGCATTTTACTGGCCTCAACTGACATTTTGGACTGGCCTTTAAAGAGAACTTTGGTTTTATAAAATCAACATTTTGTTTTTGCAGAGTTTGAGATGAGTTTACCGAGCGATCATCATCGGAAGTTACAGATAATCGGCGCAATAGCTGAAGATGGCCACCCTATGGGCAAGTTCATGTGGGGTAAGTCACTCAATTAACTGAGATAGCGCTAAGTCCGAACGGCTTGTCTACGATGAGAAAAAAAAACGTGGATTATTATTATCAATTTTTTCTAGTACTGAAACCAAGGATTCCTAAAATATGCCCATGTCATAAGCCTGAAGAAACCTGTGAAGAGAAGATGGTGAAGAAATGTTCAGTTTTTTAGGTCCGAGGAGAAGGCCTTGTCATGGCCCTGTGACAGCTTTGAGACCTTGTGATGGTCTTGTGAAAAACTTTACACTACTCGATCCTTTATGAAAATCATTCAGCTTTTTTTAAAATCTTCTCATCTTTTTATCACCAGGTAATTCAGCCACTTTGAAGACGGAGCCTTCAAAGAAAAATATCGATGTCCATCAAAGATTAATCGAGTATCGGAAAAGAGTCTACTCAGCTCACTACATGACACTCGCTGTGCAGGCAAGAGGTGAAATTTTGAAGAAGAAAAAAAGTTAAAAGCACTGTTATTACCAGACAGTAGTCTGAAATAGCTGTTATTCTGTGGCATCCACAAAATGGGTTAAAGTTTTGTAAAAAACTAATTCTTTGAATTATTCTTTCGAAACAGAAACATTGGACACTTTGGAAGAGTGGGTGAAGGAATCGTTTTCTGACATCCCAAACAAGTAAGTTTGTTCCAGAATTTTGAAAGAAATTGACAATTTCTTGACATTTTTATTTGTAAAAAGTGAAATTTCTTTTAAAAATGTTGTTCTGTCTTTATATAGCGGACAACCAAAACCATGTTCCAAAACCTGCGGTGAACCGTTTTCCTCTGAGACGTTTAACAAGCTCTACAAAGGTATTTAAATGTGGCACATTAGAACAAAATTGTGACAGTAGTTAAAAGCTGTGTTTTTCATTTTAATTTTTGAGTAGGATGTGACATTTGTTTATATCAAAACCACCTACACTAAAATCCACTTGCTATTGTGTACGCACATTCTGCATTTGTTTTGAGAATGGCGTCAAAGGTCACATATATTCCAAGTTAATTTTATCCGTACTTGTGACCTCATTCCCAAATCAATTTTATCCAAACACAAAATGGATATATGCACAATGTCAGATGGATATATTTTATTATTATTATTTCTTTCTGGTATTCACACCAAGGATTCCTCAATAGTGCTCATTGCACTGTCACTCGCAAGCGTGAGGAAACCCATGAAGAATTAGAATTAGAAATGGCCAGAGACACCGGGAATATCCCCTTGCTCTTCACGAAAGAATGCTCTGGGATCTTTAGAGTGCGTTACCATGACCTAAGGATGGAGCAAGTGTGGTTGAGTGCCTTGCCCAAGGGCACAGGTACCGCAGCCGGATATGAACCCGCAACCCCAAGTTTTCACCTATGATTGCGAGTCAATGACCCAAACCACTCGGCCACGGTACCCCCTATGCAGTGATGTCAGAGATAATATTGTTTGTCCATAAAATGCTGTTGTTTAGAGTTAAAACATTTGACTGCTCTTTTATTTTAGTTGTACCGGTTCAGAAAGCTCATGTGCTGGACATCACATGGTCTCTACCAAATCAGAGGCAACATTATCGGTGAGTGCTCAATGGAACCTTTGCACGACGGCCATATTGGGGGCAATCACACTGCCACCTTGCAACATGCATAAGTAGCCACTTTGTGGATCTATTGATTGCTTTTAATGACGTAGAACATCCGGGAATAGTTGGTGGTCAACAGTCACGCGCGTACACGCGCGCGCCAATAGACGCACATGAAAACGCGTACAAATACTCACCAGCGTATTTTCATTCGAAGATACCGCACGCGGGCGTTGTGATACGTTCAAATTATTAAGCATGCACTCGGCTTGTAAAAAGCGATGTTTAGCCTGAAGAAATGCGTTTTTATCTTTCTCGATACAACAGCCATGGCGCAACAACATAAAGCTAGTTTAAGCAACAGAGGTAAGTGCAACCGTGGAGGAAGATGCGCTTTTCTTGCTCTTTTTGCCGGTTATTACTCGAGCCACGTGGGTCATGAAAAATGCCCACCAAAATGGTGGATGGAAGGGGTGACGTCACCGGAAAGCAATCAATTGTCACATCATTTTAAAAAACGAAGTGTTGTCACAAATCCTGCAGCAAATTTATCACATAAACTGTACAGCGATAATTTCAAGCAAACTATGCCATTTTCAAAAGTTGCACAAGCTGCACACTTTTTTGTTAAATTAGCTTAGCTCTAAATTTTACTTTTTAACATTGACATTTTCCCCGTAGATGCAAACCTCTAACCTACCTGTCTTGGCTGATTGGTCACGAGGGGCACGGAAGTATCTTGGCTCTCCTGAAGAAGAGGTAAAAAGAAGACAAAAATTTAAGAAAAGGGAGATGGTCGTAGTCTTCCTCAAACCATCAGGCAATATTTCAAACTAAAATCAGTTTGAAAAACTGATTTTAATTTTTTTTTTTTTAAAGTTATTCACAAGTTGTAGTTTTTAATTTTGTTTCATCTCATGTTTGGTTGTTTAATTTTAATGGTGATAAGGCACTATACCAAATATTGTGTGTGCTAAGTTGTTTGTTGTGTTGACTGTTTCTATTTTCCTGTCAAAAAATATTTATGATTTTTTTTGCCTGTTTAAATTGTGCATATGTTGTCGTTTTAAAGGCCCTATGGGTAATTCCCAAAATTAGGGGTCCAAAAGTGTGACATGCTTTTTAAGATTTCCAAGTGTTTTTAATGATTGAAAGTGGTTTCCCAGTAGAAAATAATTATTTTTATTTGAACAAATGCCACTCAAATTTAATGTTTGTGTGTAGATATGGCACCAAGGTTAATGCAAACTCATTATACAGCCAATTTTCATTGGCGTAGGTAACCCGGGACACCAAACTCCTATTCAATACCATGGAACAAATTACATGTATAAGCCTTTTGTTTTGAAAATTTTTCAGGAATCAGAAAACAAAATATTGAAGAAAATGATGCTGCCCCCTATAATCACAGGCCACAGTCCATTACTGATAATTTGTGGTCATACTTGTGGTGATTTTTGAAGCAGAGAGTGTCGTACGTAACTGGGACACCAAACATTTTGGACCCCTAATTTTGGGAATTACCCCTATACATTTGCAGGATACAACTTTTTGCAGATTCGTCAACTCATGAAAAACAGAATTGGGTCATTGCAAATGATACAATGGGCCTTTTAATTGTATGTGGCTGACTTTAAGAGTTTTGAATTAAATTCAATTGGCAGGGCCTTTGCGTTAAGTCTGTTTAGCGGCAATTCGGACACTGGTTTTGAACACAATGAAACACATGCGATGTTCATCATATCAGTTACATTGACAGATCAGGGATTCGCTCAAGTGCAGAAGGTGAGACCGATTTTAAAAATTGTTTTCTGAAACTTGTTTTGGCTAACTGGTCCAGATTTTATGGCACTGTTTTACTACTTAGCAAATTTTGCTGCTGAGCAAAAATTAGCAGAATACCAATTAAAAGTAATGCAAATAGTATGACATTTTAATTGGTGACCCATTTTTGCTGAGCGCAATTTTTAAGTGCTAAGCAATACTTTTGATAAAATTATTAAAATTCATGAAGTTGGGTGATTGGCTGGGTAACGTTAATGTGGTTTTTGTAGACCGTGCTTAATCCAGGCCTTAAAGTTATAAAAATAAAGGAAGGTAACTCCGGCCTTGATTTTGTCCAAATTTCAAAGGGCACTGTGGCCAACTTTGTTCCAAATGTACGTGCTGGTTATTAGTGTAGACAAGCCTCATGAAATTTAAAAGGATAAGGCATGCTGGCCAAGTTGGCCTTAGAAAGTGTATATCTTGAAGGGGCATCAGGGCCAACTCAGCAGGACATGAGGCCATTGGCCTTGGTGGCCTTGGTTAATGTGAGGGCCTGGGATAGGGCATGTTGGCCAAGTTGGCCTTATAAAGTGTATATCTTGAAGGGGCATCTGGGCCAAGTCAGCAGGGCATGAGGCCATTGGCCTTGGTGGCCTTGGTTAATGTGAAGTCCTGGGATAGGGCATGCTGGCCAAGTTGGCCTGGGTGTATATCTTGAATGGCCATCAGGGCCAACTCAGCAGGGCATGAGGCCTTTGGCCTTGGTGGCCCCGATTATTGTTAATGCCTGCTTAAATTGTATTATTGATCTGATTCATAGGTGGTGGCTATCATTTTCCAGTACATCAAGATGCTGCAGAAAATCGGACCCCAAAAAAGGTGAGTGTAGAGGGAAAAAAGGAATATTTTACTCTTGCCCATTTTGGCTATTTTGACTTATGATTGGAACGAATAACACAGCTTTTTTGTTTTCGCTGTCTTATGCCGAATTTTCATTTTATCTTGCAGAATATTTGGGGAAATCAAAACGGTCGATGACAATGACTTCAGGTTTAAGGAGGAGGTATGCAAAGTTTTAGAGTAAACAATTGGGGAAAATGTAGATTTAAAGGCCCAGTGTATCATTTGCAATGACCCCAAAAAGTAATCGACGAGTTTACAGGGGAAAAGTTCTGAAAGTAAAGATTGAATTAATAGCAACTACCCAATGAAAGGTTTCCGCTCAAAATTATATAATTTACCAGAAAATAATCCGTAAAGATGAAATTATTTAGATCGTTTACAAACGATTTACTTATTTTTGGTCTGCATCTACGAGGTCCAAAATGCATGGGCGCTGTGTACTCCGTGTGCGTGTTCCAATGCGATGCATTTTTATGGATCGCGCACACACGCAGTATATGATGTGCGCCACAGAGTGCATGACGCAAGCCACATAGTACCCGATCAACTGAGAATGAATATTTGAAACACCCCGCCAAGACCAGGAAAACGCCTATGAATTTTCATGGTTTTTTTTAAACGTGGTACATTTGACAAAGCTGAAATTTCTTTGAATGAGTTTGTTGATGTCTTTCTTTTGATTTATAATGGTTTTATTCACAGAATCGCTCAAAAACAGATCATCTACAGGGCCTTTAAGTCTCTCCCAACTTCACTGACGTTTTTATTGTACCATGGCAGAAAGCACTGAGCTTTCTTTATGCAATACAAATGTTGTGTATTTCTCAAGTATTCAGTGTTTTTCAGCAAAGATATGTACAAAAAAAAGAGAAAAAAGTGTTACCTTTGAAAAATCTGGTTGATTACTGCAATATTTTTTTACATTTTTCGGTCATTGCAAATGATACATGTACAATTGTCCTTCCTCTATGTCCAGACAGAGCCCATTGACTATGTGGAGACGGTTTCTGAGAATATGCAACTCTATCCACAAGCAGAGTATCTCACTGGTCCTCTGATTGAGACAGAGTATGACGAAAAAGTGAGTTTAATTTTGATTATTCCATGCTCGGATACCAAATAATATTTTGTTTGACTAGGTCGAATCTTCAAATTTAACAATAAAATTACAATGAAAACCTACATAAGTCGCACTCAGCCATTTCTAGATTATATCACAAGAAAATGGATTTCATTTGAAACAAAAGTTGAAGACATTCTGAATGGCGGGAAAATCACATGTAGCTTTTCAAATCTCAAATTGTGATTATTGTTGTTTGACGTGGCAGCTCTCCAATGTCTAAAATTACTTTTTTTTCTCTGCCAAAATTTGCCCAATTTTCACAATCTTTTTTTTCCCCTCCCTCATGTCAGGCCATTGCGTTCTGTACCGACTGGCTCCAAGCCGACTCGGCTAATTTCATGCTGTCGTCCAAGCACTTTGAAGGCCAGTGTGACCAAAAAGAGCCTTGGTACCAGACTGATTATAGCATTGAAGATGTGCCTAAGGAGTGGAAGGACCTCATTCAAAGTGAGTAACAACGAAAGGGATCTGACTAATTAGTGAAATTGATTTGTTTGGTTTGACAAATGACATTTAAGCAAACTAGAAATGTTGGCATGCATTTTTTTAGTTGATAGTCAAGATTCTGTCTTTTTAATTCCCATCAGTGTTACAATAATATTTGTAAAAAAATTATTTGTGAAATTCTTTACAATTTCCTTTTTTCCCATATTTCCCCAGATTCTCTTTTTTTTTTTAATATGAAAAAAGATGTAATATAGATGTGAAATTTACAGTCCCCATTTTCCAAAGTGTTTGATGCACTGATAATTTGTTTCTTTTCTCTAGATTTGGACCTGAACCCGGAACTCCATATTCCAGAACCCAACAAATTCATAGGTAAGAAGTCAAAATAAATTGGCACCTTCAAAGTTAATGGTCACACACTCACTAGGTTTGTTTCTCCTAAAACATATCCAACATGTAATCAACTAGGGCCATTTAATAAACCTGTTCAGCAGAAAAATTTGCTTAATCTAAAATTGTTTACTTTATAAAAATGGGTCAATAGTCTAAATTGTATGTCAACTTGTGTTCTTAGCAAGAATAACACAATTGTAATACACATCACATACGGTTTTGACTGCTAACCCATTTTTATAAAGCAAACAAATGTTACATTAAGCGAACAAATGTTACATTAAGCAAAATTTTATACTAAACAGCTTTATGAAATTGGCCCCTGGTAATAAAAATGAATGGTACATAACCAGTTGTTCTAAGTGACCACCAAATTTGAAAACGTATGATGGTCACGCACAAAATTGAAATTACTCTTCTTTTTTTTTACAGCAACCGATTTTGAGCTCAAGACACCAGACGTGCCCGATACCAATTACCCACAATGCATCTTGGAGACGTCGCAGAGCAAGTTGTGGTACAAACGAGACACAAAGTTCAACTGCCCACGCGGTAAGCATAAACAATATCAGAGGCATCTTCATAATATATATTATGAATATTCATTCAATATATATTATGAATATTCAAACTGTTGATGAAGGTGATGAATATGCATGAATGTGTATGCAATGTGTTATATTGATGAAAAATGTCACATGTGAAGAATTTTCATAAATTATATGATATGGTAAATGATATGGTAAGCGTGTCACATGTGTAATGAATATTCATAAATGTGTGCTACATGTATTCTGTTAATAGTAAGTCACATGACTAATTAATATTCATACAATGGAAACTGTTGTAAAGTGGATAATTTTTATTTTTTCAGGTTACATCATCTTTTATCTGATCACTCCCCTGGTCTACACTTCGCCCGAGAATCTGGTCTTGTTTGATTTCCTTGCTTCAATCTTGGAGCACAACTTGTCCGAGATTGGCTATGAAGCTGACACGGCACAACTTGAGTACAGCTTTAAGACGGAGGAAACGGGACTCGTCATAAAAATGTTTGGTTTCAACCATAAACTGCCGGTAAGTCTGACCCTAATCCCTGCCCACACGAGCCAATATTTGTTGGCCAACAAGGACCAACATTTGTCTCACGATGTCGGCCGACCGAAAGTTGGATGGTGTGGACGCCACTCCAGACAACGTCCAACATCATCCAATAAGTTGGGCCATGTAGCTATCGCCCAACTTTATTGGAGCTCGTTTGATGAAATGAACAAATAGCAGAGTAGGACGCCTGTCAGGTAAAGGCAGCAACCAATTGCAATCGAGATATTTTGAATTGTGTTAGTTCGTGTGGACGAGCGCATCCATGCAATGCCAAACAAGTTACGATCTATGTTGGTCCTTGTTGGTCGACAAATGTTGGCTCATGTAAACGGGCCATCGAGACTGGTCAAGACTAGACAAAGTCACAACTGGGGCCAATTTCATAAAACATGTTGCGCTTAATCAAAAATGTTGGATTAAGCATAGCAGGAATATTCGCTCAAGCAAGGGCGTATTTCACAAAGCTCGTTGTTCTAAGCGCGCGAAGAGAGTGTGCGCGCAACGCTGTCGTCTGTTTTGTTTGAACACGTTCATCGTCTGCTTTCATAAGTCAACGTCAAAATTTTCAAGTACCATCATCGGTTATGTTTTCATTTGGGATGATTATCACTACCACAGAAGACCCTTGCCTGTCTCTGACTAAAATATTTCAACAACAGCTGAAAGTTGTGTATCTGTTGGAAAATGTGTCTCAAATTTTGCCGAGAATGGCGAAGAAAAAAAAGATGGCGTCACGTTAGCAACAAATCGGTAGGTTAGCATGCGGTTTGGTTTGCTAGTGCTTAAACAGTTTTATGAAATGGAGAGAGTGCTGCTTAATCAAAAATCGGGTGCTAACATGTTTTATGAAATTGGCCCCTGGTCATAACCCGAATCAACCTTGAAATGTACAGCAACTAAGCATATCCATAGACTTGGCCAACTTCTAAAATTGGCTTTAGTCATGACTCGGCCACTTTTGAAATGCGTTTTGAAACTTGTATTGTGATCGAAGGCTCATGTATGACCTCGTCTTAAGTCTGCCCCTTGTACAATCTGGGCTGCTTTCGAGCGCTCGTCCCTGGTGCACCTTGGCGTTGGGAACGTTACGTCACACACATGCGTACACACAATCGCGCTCGAAAGCGTTATCGTGCACCACGGTCATTAAAAATTACATCCCCGCTAATAAAAGCTTAGTTTTCCACAAAATTAATCACAGGTATCTGATGAAAATAAATCATGAAAATATTTACAACATTTGCATTCGATGTGGAAGCTTGAACATTTAAAATATCAACCCAAATTTCCAGAATTATTCTACGACGCGCCAGCATTTTGCGAGTCATGCGTGAGTACGCGCAACTGCGCATGTCTCCCCGTTGTCCCGACGACTCGGAGGTCGGGAGCAGTTGGTGCCACCATCTGGTGCACCAACGCGCTTTCGGGCGAGCACCATGGAACACCAGGGATCCCTGGTGCCGCGCTCGAAAACAGCCCTGGGAGCAAGTTTTGTAGAGCTAGTCAGCCTTGGGGACCACTAAGCACAAATTATTCTTGTTATGGTAAGCAAATCTGGGTTACCAACCAAAACAGTATGTGATACATGTAGGGTTTGGTTGGTTCCCAACCAGAATTTGTTTTTTGTATTCCATTTGACTTTGTGCTTAGCAAACATCTTGGTATTCTTCCTTATACAGCTATTATTTGACACCATCGTGGACTACATCGCTAACTTCACAGTGACGCAAGAATTGTTTGATGCGGTCAAAGAATCCATGATCAAGTCATACTACAATCATGTCATCAAGCCGGCAAAACTCAACAAGTTAGTCCACGAAAATGTTTTATTTTATTTTTATTTTTATTTTTTAATGCGAGTTGCCAATTACAAGGCCTGTTCGCCACTTGCATGGTCGCGTTGAAAACGAAGCTTTCTGCACATACATATATTTTACAGTGGACAAAAGTCACTTACTATGTCACAGCAACTGATATGGTATCGTTGTGAGGGCGGCATTGTTTATGTAAGTAAAGCCTTGCTCTTTTACCAATATGTTGGTTGTGTGCAAGTATTGAATAGGGCGCTCCAAGGTAAGGACTACCAAAGTCAAGTGCAGGGAAACTTGCCCCTCACACCGAAACAAGACCGGAATTACCAAGTAAGTGTCAAAACATGTCATGGCCACGATTCAAACCCACATTCCAGCTATTGTGAGCTATTAGACCATGAGGCCGTAACACCCCACTTAGTGTTTAGTTATTCTAAATGACTTTTTGTGTAGTTGCTTTAGTCCAAGCAAAGCTTTGAAATTTAGTTTTTTAGAATGAAACTGATTTCATGTTCACCATTTTTGAAACTGCAGTGACGTGAGGCTGTCCATTCTTCAGTTCATTAAGTGGACGCCCATTGACAAACAATCCGTGGTCAACGCTGTAACAAGACCTCAGGTGCTCAAGTTTGCAGATAGATTCAAGAAAGTGCTTTTTATCGAGGGTCTCGTCCAGGGTAACTTCTTGGCAAAGGTGAGGGACAAAATAATTTCCATAAAATAATTTTGAGAAAATTATAAAATAACTGCAACAAAATTATTACAAAATAACTTGAATTTTTTTTCTAAACACCAAAAGCAACCTAATTGTATTTTTGAAACCGTTTTAACTAACAGGAAGCCTTGGGTTTTGAGGAGTCCCTCCGGACCAAACTAGGTTGCACCCCTCTGCCCGAAGTGCAGATGCCCAAGACAAGGGTCATCCAGCTACCCTCTGGAGGTCAAGTGTGCAAGGTCAAAGGTTTCAACCACGACGACGCAAATTCAGTGGTGACTAACTACTATCAGTCTGGTCCCGGGACGGTGGGGAGGTTAAGTCTTATTGAAGTTTTAGTGGTAAGTGTTTGCATCAAGCTTTGCTCAGGCCTTGCCGGCAAAAAGCCCTGGCCTTCGGGCTTTTTAACCCTCCAACATATCTTGCATTTGGAAGTTGGGGCACTTTCTGAAAGCACTTTTTTTGTAATTTGTTATTACTAAAATACCTTTGGACCAATTTTGCATCTATGAGACAAGCTTCTAATTCTTCTGTGTTAATTAGATGATGATGGAGGAGCCTTGCTTTGATGTCTTAAGAACACAGGAACAACTTGGGTAAGTCTGATTAAACCAAGTCAAGAATTCTTTAGACAATCTGTCAAATACTACGACCTCCTAGAAATTTATTTAAATTTCATGAAGTCATTACAAACTATTGTAAATTCTTTAAAATTGGGTTTCGTTTAAACATTCGGTAAAACCAGTTTTTAATCTGACCTATTAAATTATAATTTGTCCCTTTTTCATTATTACAAATGACCACTATAACAGCTTTCCACTGATTTCTGCATGTATTATTTGCATACAGAGTAATTAATATTGTGTTCTTTGAGAATATCAGATACATTAAGGACATTCATGACTTGTATGCCAAAATGTAGCGGCAAAAATTACTGTCTTGTTTTGTAGATAGTTTTAACCACTTTCTCACCTGTTTGTACAGTTACAGCGTGTATCCGACTTGTCGTAACAGCTTTGGGATCATTGGGTTTTCAGTGACTGTCTCTACGCAGGCCCATAAATTCAGGTAAGTTTGACCATAATTCTGATTTTTGTTTGATGGCTTCGTTTTCCGTGCAGTGTAGCTAGGAAACCAGCCTAAATAGGACAGTGGTTTTGCACAATTTCTTGAAAACATGACAGATTTTTTTAAATTGTTTTCTCGGAACGTAGATGAGGTACTAAGCTGACTCATACACAGGTTGGTTTTTATCATACACATCCTGAATCACACATGGAGATAACACCGTTTCTAACAGTTTTCCAATCCTGTAATATATTTTTAAACTATCGACTTTTGGCATTTTTTTCTTCAGTGTTTCTCACGTGGAAGACAGGATCGACACATTCCTGGAAACATTCTGCCATAAACTGACAACCTCTATCACAGAGGAAGTTTTCCAAACCAACGTAGACTCACTGATCACATTGAAGCAGTGCGTGGACAATCGGCTTGGGGAGGAGGTTGCCCGAAACTGGTGGGAGGTTCTCAACCACACCTATCTCTTTGATCGACTCAAACGAGAGGTAAATTGTATTTCATTATCGTTTTCTCTCTTAAACAAGTCTTGCATGTTGCTTTTGTTGGTAGTGTTAGTCCTCAAAATCTGGTGTAAAAAAAATAAAAAGTAATCACTTTTTCTTTTAAATATGGGCTGAAGGAAAAAGTTTGACATTTCAACCTGAGATCTGTGGGTTCGAATCCTGGCCATGACAGGTTTGGACACTTGTGCAAGGTACTTGGTCTAATTACATAATCCCGTTCAACTCTTTCTAACCAGGTCGAAGCACTCGGGAAAATCTCACAGCAAGAGGTCTGTGCATTTCTTATGGATCACATCCAAGGTGGAGTTCACTTCCATAAACTCAGCACGCAGGTAAGTGGCCATTTTGATAAATAATTTTTAAACAAATATTTTGTCAGCCAGATTTTAAAACGAAATCATGAATACTTTAGACATTTTCCATATTCCTATTGGTCGAGAGCATGTCACATGGCCGGTCTTAAATGGATGATATAGACCAGATTGCATGGTTTTAAACCATTTCTAGTCTGGCCCTAGTCAGTATGGGAAACTTGTATGCACACAAAAACTGCACAAGCCCGAAAGCAAATTGGATTTAGTGTGACAAACCTTTGTGTCAGTTTACCCGTGTGCACGTACAATGCACAGTATGCATGACGGGCACGATTAAAGAAAAACAGCCCGACACGCAGCACTGTGAATGAACGCAACACCCTTAACGAGACCTGTACGAAAGTACGCAAAATGGTGAAACACATTCACCTCGGAAAATTCTCTGCGTCAGGGTCCCTAGCCAGCTTAATCAAACAATTGTACAATATCGGCGCAAAATTTCTCAGCTAAGCTCACCAACCATCTGACCTTTCTGAAGCGCTGCCGTGATTCCAATGTAATTCCACCCAGCCTAAGACTATTTCAGCACAGCCAATCACGTCACTGCTAATCACTGATTGGCTCCCTCACCTTATGCAGCCAACACCATCCACCTGTATATAAGAGTGCTAGCTACATAGCTCCAGTTTTCTTTCTTCTCCTGAAGACGGACAGAGCACGCTGTCCGAAATGTCAAGAAACCAATCGGTTCTTTTCAGAACCACATATCTCCCAAAAGAGAGTTTCTGAATGCACGGTGTACCGTAACTTTTTGTCAGCTTTATAACTTGAGATTTCTTTAGCACCTTCTGTCATACTTGGGTAGTGTATGCAACTCCTGTATTCCGCAAGTGACCGTTACATAAACTTCTGTGCATAGGTGGTTGGAGTGGGGAAACTCGAACAGCATAATGCAAGCGTCTTAACAACGGTTGATGGGGCCGATAAACAGCATGCTGGGATAGGTCTCGTGTTTCTGCCCCCTGATGAATTGGACGGGCGACGCGTCATTGATGCAATTGACGCATTTAAGGCTGGCTTGACCGTTTATCCAGTCACAAAGATTGACCATTGACGATGGCGGTTATCTCGTTTTTAGCAAATGATAAAAAGCTATCTTTGTGGTGAAACTATATCCCTTAAATATAGAATTTTGCCGTTTATTCTTCAGTTTATTTTTGTTGCATCAAGTATAAGTCACAAAATGGGTACCTTATTAAGAGCAATTTCTCAATTTTAGTCCGTCTTCAAGAATATAAACCAAACACAGCATTTCCTTCCTTGAGTAGTTATTTATTCGCTACTTTCTGATAGATTCACAAATTGAAAATAAAAGTGAAATTAGAATTTGAGATAAACTAAGGAAGACGAGGCAGTTCTAAAAGTTTGTACAAATCAAAGCGATGTAGTTTCTTCAATAGTTACAAATATAAACATTCATTCTTTTTTTTAATGTCAGAAGTAAAATTAACTCGCAACTTTTAAAAATATTTTGCTTTTACCATCATTTTTATCACAGCAAATCAAATATAACAAGTTACAATTCATTGAAAAATAACTTTTTAACTGATAAACGTTTTAGTTGAGCCGTCAAACTATGCTGCAAGAAAGAACCCAATAGACCTTTATCACGGTGCGTCCATCTTTGTCTTGTTCCCCATAGTACGTGTCGGGTACGATCAGTGCGTGTATCTCCCGTTGAGAATCACGCTGCGCGCTCTCTTGATCGCGCAACGCATGTGTCATTGTGATGGACACAATGAACAATCCCAAAACGTGACCAAACTATTTTTTTCTGCAAGCCTCGCTTTGGTTACGTTCATTTTAATATGAGAAAAAGGAAGATGGCCGCACCGTGATAAAGGTCAATATTAAACATTTTGGGTAAAAGTGCGACCTTCAGGACATGGAAAATTAGCAAGAGCCTGGATATAAAAAAAATTCCTGCATTACAAAAATGGGATTAAAGTCTTAAGATTAAAATCTGCTCCAAGAATATTGAACAAATCAGACTTAATGAAATGTTTATTTATTTGATCATGCGTTAGTTACGACAAGAAAGCTCTTGTGGTTAACTTATACATTAATATATTGGTAATTCCGATAAATAATTCTCACAAAGACAAACATTCTTAAGAATCAGGTGCATTTAGATGAATTTATTAATAGGACAACTTTGAATGTGACTTATAAACAAATTGGTATAAAGCTGCGATCCTTGCAATTTAAGCTATTCCATATGTTGATCATGTTTGCATTTTATTGACCACATAGGTGCATGACCTTTAAAGGCCCTGTAGATGATCTGTTTTTGAGCGATTCTGCGAATAAAACCATTATAAATCAAAAGAAAGACATTAACAAACTCATCCGAAGAAATTTCAGCTTTGTCAAATGTACCACGTTTAAAAAAAACATGAAAATCCATATGCGTTTTCCTGGTCTTGGCGGGGTGTTTCAAATATTCGTTCTCAGTTGATCGGGTACTATGTGGCTTGCGTCATGCACTCTGTGGCGCACATAATATACTGCGTGTGCGCGGCGCGCGATCCATAAAAATGCATCGCGTTGGAACACGCACACGCAGTACACAGCGCCCATGCATTTTGGACCGCGTAGATGCGAACCAAAAATAAGTAAATCGTTTGCAAACGATCTAAATAATTTCATCTTTACGGATTATTTTCTGGTTAAATTATATCATTTTGAGCGGAAACCTTTCATTGGGTAGTTGCTATTAATTCAATCTTTACTTTCAGAACTTTTCCCCTGTAAACTCGTCGATTACTTTTTGGGGTCATTGCAAATGATCCACTGGGCCTTTAAGACGCTAAGCTAGAAATGTAACAATCTTATAAGCAAGTGATCTTTTGAGTGTATTGAATACACATCCCATCTGAAGGATGAATCAGGTGTCTCGGCTGAGGGGGGGAAGAGCGAAGCTTGAACTCACAGCCTTAGTTTTTGTTCCGAAATAGTTACGAGATGGCCATTAAAACAGACTACGTGTAATGCATTCTCCAAACATTTTAGTAAGCAATTGTCTTAATACGACCATAGCATGAATTAAATTTTAAACCAGTAGAAATTTTGTTGTGCAACAACAAAAGAAAAACTCCCATAAATTTTTTTTTTAACAACATAAGCTGCATTGTAGTTAAAGATATACAATCCGTGGTTCTTAACAAATTAAACAAAAAAAATTCTCCGAACGAATTTTTAAAGCATTTACTTTAAATAACAACAAAACACCATACTTTGTATTTTAGTAACCCGATCTCCTTTCTTCGACAGAGGAAACAAATTAGACAGGTCACCGGTCCAAAGGGCGCAATTGTAGACCGAGCACGGGAGGTCAGACTTGGTCAAGTCTACGCCTTGAATTATAATTCAAAATATTGACAGTAATTGTTCAATAACTACACGTTGGTCGATTTCTTTCGTTGATGTGCCATTTGAAAGCGAATAACTTTTATGTTTCTAGAAAATTATCAATTCAAATTTTGTATTCATTTATCAAGGTGCCACACTAAAAACGCACTGACTGTATATCTTTAATGGTACATTTCCCTTTAGGGGTTATCCATAAAGTACGTACGCACGAAATACTGACTTTTTAGACTCCCCTTTCCCCCCGTACGCAAAATTCGTGACATCATCCATATACTTCAACATTATGTGTACGTATTTTATGGATAAACGATGACATATATACAGTATTATTTTGGATAATTTATACGTAATTCTCACAAAACTGGAATTACTACGACGTAAAAAATTAAATTGACATAGATACAAATTTATTTTTGAAACATTCCATTTTCTATTAACTCCATTTACAATACTTTCTTAATTCAGTTGCCAATTTTTTAAAAGCATCCATACATGAATAAATAATTTCAAAATCGCGCAATTTTTTTTATAAAAGACACTCTCGTTGGTAAAACGTAGCTGCTTAAATTCAGCTGACAAATTGTTTTTATTTAAGAAATTGGAATTTTTTTTAAAGGTAAAACCTTTGTATATTGTCTTGGACTGAAGCACTTTTAGTCTGAAATTTTAATGAGCAGGAACCATGGCTATATAAAGTACCACTCGTTGTGCAAAATCCGAATTGTTATTGACATGAATTTAGCTTCTCGAAACCTGTTAAACGGCAAATCTTGTAAATCACTGTTTGCCTAGAATTAGACTACGCAAACAAAACTAGTTAAAGTATGAGGAACTGACCACTCTCACAGACGCCATATTTGAAGGAAAAATACAACTGCGCATTAAACGCCACCAAGTGCGTGCATACACGTCATAGAAATTATTCCAAACGCGTGTTGCTCAAAATTTGTTCTAAATACAGTGCAGCCAATGTGCGTCACAACAAATCTGTAGGACGTGATGTTATTTGAGAAAGATCAATAACATTGTTTGAACAGGAACTAGACTTTCCAACGGACAAAGTTGAAGAGATTATGTTCATGAGTTAAGTGCTAAGGAATATTTGAG